>CM060948.1:145297449-145433806 GCA_030765055.1 Mantis religiosa
AGAGAGAGAGAGAGAGAAAGTCTCATTGCTCCAGAGCGCCGAGGCATACTTCCTCAAGATCGACACAGGTGAGAATAATTAACCATCTTCCATCCTTAGCGCCTTTTGCACCAAATTATTCAGCTTCGCTCCTAATCTAAAGCCTGAATAATTTGTGTCATAGAAGCGAGTGGACCAAAGTATGGGCCATCCCCGAACCATTCAACGTAAGGTATTCGCGTATTTTGTCACAGAATGGGCCGGCGTAACTTACGAATGACCAAAATCTTACGTGTGCAAGCATCACGCTTCCTCCAAGATAAACGTTACATTTGTTAGAAAGTTCTTACAACCAGCTCTCAGTAGTCCACGTGGTCACACATAATATTTGACTAATCCATCGGAACACATGCTTGTCCATGTGGTAAGTTGAGAATGCTAATACCTTGGTTCTTGTGACGGTTTTCTGCAGTCCTTTTACGTCCATAAGTAAAATTCACGAAAGCAGGTATCCTGAACCCATCTTATCGTTAAATAAGATTTTCAGAATGAACAGTGACTCTTCACATTAGCGGAGCCAAGTCAGGCAGAATGTATTCTGGGCGATGAACGTTCATAATCACTTGCGTGAAAGACCATCCTTGCTAGTTTTATGTATGTAAATTTTACACAGCACTCAAATTATTTTTTCCCCATTTCTTTTGCAAAGTTTTCACATTTCTCCAAATCTAAAATTCCATTTTATGTTTCTATAGTTGTCTTCAAATGAACCCTAAAAAAGAAACATGAAACAAAGATCAGTTACACTTACTAGTCCCATTCGAAGAAGGGTTCAGAAATTTGCTCTCCTAATGAATTCTGCTACTCAATACACGTATAAGTATAAGTATAAGTCAAGAAGTATAATAGCTGGCCCAATGTAACAGGTTGGACGAGGAATGAGTCGCCTACACCGCTGAAATGCACAATAACCATACTATTTCTTTTTTTATTCCTCAAGCAGACATGGAAGCAAAGTCCAAAGTCATTAACGCATAAACAAAATTTCGACATATATGCGAATTTCTGTCATTGGTTTGATCTATGTTCATAATGGCGTATTAACTGCATAATATGTATTATATAATTTTTATAATAGGCTGTAAACTATAGTACTACTGTTAATAAGAATAGTTTAGGCCGTTCCAGCCTGTTTGTATAAAAATTAATTTCGATCATACCTTGATGCCAAAATTATGAATAAATTAAATAATTTATAATTTAGAAGGAAAGTAATCACCGAATAGTGTTGTAGTGGTTCACTGTTGTGAATAGTGGTTGTTATAGCCAGTTCAGCCGTTATGACAAAGCAGATGAAATCGCATAAAATTAATATCATAGGAACATGTTGTATATGGTTAAAATTTGTCAGTTTTTTAGTATACAAGAATTGATTTTTTATGAGTTGAAGAGCATTAGTGACAGATAATTAGCAGCGACCGGTTTGCTGCAGTACACTATCTTGATGTACTTGGACTGTCAGATTGGATTTCTTAGAAATTTATAGGCGAATTTGGAATTGGAGACAGCATATTAAGGCTTGTAGAAATTATATAGCGATATACTACTAGAAACTAAGAGTGGAAACCTAGAATCCTCGAGAAGGGAAAGTTAGTGTGATGAATGCATAAAGGCAAACTAAAAATTCAATGCCACGGCCGGGATTTGAACCACGGATCTCCTGGTTTCCGTCCAGTGGCTCTTAACCATTGAGCTACCATGGCCAACGTGTCGTCCTGACATTAAGTTCTCCAATTGACTCATTTTCCGGTAAACCACTAGGGACTCTCATATTCGAGATACACCGGTTGTGGCGAGTTGTTGCAAGTACTTGAGTCTCAGGGTTCATCATTTTACCCTGGAGTTACAATATCTGGGTATGATCGTGGCTTGTTGCTCGGAGCAGATGTTGCATCGCTGCAGTATTTTAAGGTGGATGCCTTGCCATGAATAAACGTCACGCTTGGCTGCTATCTCGAATGCACATGGCCTTAACACCCGTGTTAGAAAGTACTTTTTTCTTATCTTGTTACTGTATATAGGTATGTATACAGCTTCCACAATATTGCAGGACTGTAAAAAGCTGAAAGGTTGACAACGAAGGTACACACTTCACGCATTACGACTTTCTCACAAATCTATTGCGGTTACCACTCTCCGGCCCCCAGCATTTAGAGATAAAGGAGAGAACCGCAGGATGCAACAGAGACGCGTGGAAGTACCTAACAAGTGTGTAGAGTTCTTCATTCCGGCGCCAGGACTCCCTGTGCAGCCACAAATAACAACGCCACCTAGCGCCGAGAATATTTACAAAGCGCAATCACCCTTGCCATCTGCCCGACACCGCCATATGCTATAAGCCTAAAAGCACAACTGAAAGATGCCGGTCCTCGTAGCCATGGTCACTAGAGCGTATGTGTCTTAACGTTCCACCGCGTAGTGTGTCGCGGGTTCTAGTCCCGCCTTGGGCATGGGTGTTTGTGTACAGTGTATATTGTGAAACTACAGAAAACAGACAGTAAAATAAACGGAAACAATAAAAACAAAACGGTTAAATAAAAAAGATAAAAAAAGATACGAAAATGGAATGAAGGTAGTAAATGGAAAGAAAATTGTGGCATGAAAAGAATCACCTCAGCATGCATCTCATTGACATGGGGAAACCACAAAAAACCCAAGTCAGAATGTGCGGTCGGGAATCGAACCGTGGTCTCCGAATAGCACACGCTACCTTGGCGCCACCTCGCTCGGTGAGTCATGCACAAACTACGCTGGGAAGCATCAAATGAGGCTGCGAAGTAAGCAGTTTACATGGTAGCTTGAAAGGAGGGAAAAAAATTGATGCTGGCGCTGTACTGGAATGCTACTTTATAAATTCCCCTTTATTTGAGTTAAAAACTTTTTATTGTCCCCCCTCCGTTATTATTCGTTTCTTTCTTCGGAGTCATTAAGAGTAATTGGAACCCGGTGTAATATTAGTTGAAAGGTAAATGTTACAAAGCAGTCTTCTATTACTTATTCCTACTTATGGTGGAGGAGGAGATGAAAGAAAAGAGAAAGAGAAATGAAAACGTAAGAAAGATCTGTTTGCTCTTTTATTTGTAAACATGCAGTACTTATTGATGCTGCTTATAGCACTGAGAACTGAGGTAATGTTACTTAAAAGCTATAAAAGTATACAACAACGGGTGTGGTGGTTAATGTCACAGAAGCAACATATGTACGTTACTCTTGCGATGTCTTTCACATGTTTTTTAGAAAAGGCCCCCTTCGCTATGAAAAGTAAGCTCATATGCAGCACCAACGCAAGAACTTTGCACGATGATATTTAATTGAAGCATTCACGTAAGTAGAGGTCGGAAGTTAATCTACAAACTATTTTTAATATTTAGAAAAAGACCTAAAATATCCTAAACGAGACCTAATAAGAAAGTAAACGACCTACTTAATTAGAAGCTGTGTAAAATTAATAAAAATTGTTTAAATTAGGCAATATTTTAATAATTTTACTTTATTAACACATTATAAATAACGAACTTATAGCTTGAAATTACACATCATTACATCAGCCATTGTCAAAGGGGCCGGTCTTGGTGGCTCAGTTGGTTGCCATACTCATATCAAGGTCGTGGGTTCAAATCCGGTAAGGACCGATGGGTTTTAACTGTTCTTAAAAACGCCAGCCCCGTGCCACTATGTTTACTGGCATGTAAAAGGCTCCTGTGTGACCGAATTTGGACAAATTGGCGGCGCTGATGTGATCCTGGCAATTGTCAGCGTCGTTAACAAAGAAAAGAGTTAACAGGAAATTTTTTTCTCCAAAATTATGTATTTTTGGTGTAGAATAACACATCTGCATATTGCATCGAGGGATTAATGCACGTAGTTTATCATGTAACACCCACATGTTATTCATTGAATAAAGGCAAGTATTTTTGCCTAAAAAATGCAACATTCTTGTGGCATAACTCTGCATAATATTATTCTTTCAGTCATATTCTTTACATTATTATGAAAATCATTATAAACCGTTGCTGTCTGTTCGAATTGGGATAGAGCAGCAAAACTGTTGTTGAAAGAAGTTGAAATTACAAAGAAATCCCTCAACAACTAAAAATAAAGACTAGAAAAAAAGCTAAAAACAAATCTCATATAATGACATATTTGGTGTAAACCTTGAAGCCCATGAACTTGCAACATTGTAAGCCACCATTAAGGTATGTTCTCTCGTATGTATATGAGATCCCCTTGTGGTTTACCTGGGAAAAAGTCAGCCAGTTTGAGAATTTAATGTCGTGCTGGCATGTTGCTATGGTAGTTTAGTGGTAAGAGCAGCCGTACAGAAACTCAATGGCTCAAATCCCGACTAGTTATGGCATTGCATTTTTCAGTCTGACCTTATCTTTTCAGGCCTTTTCCTATACACGGCTAGTGTGAATTAGTTTCTGAAATGTTCTAATGCTAAACTCTGCACACATCCACAGAATTAAATAAAAAAGGATCGATTAATGAAGTCTTATACATGCACCTGTTTGAACAACATGGAATAGTTTTCCTATGTCGTCTGTTTTCTTAGTTGCTAAACCTTGACTGAGTGCTGCATGGCAGAGCGTTGAAGCGTATTGACCTTCGGTGACGGTGCTCCATTCGCTTGTTATCTTGTTTACTGGAAGAGCGAAATAATAATAATAATAATAATAATAATAATAATAATAATAATAATAATAATAATAATAATAATAATAATAATAATAATAATAATAATAATAATAATAATAATAATAATAATAATAATAATAATAATAATAATAATAATAATAATAATAATAATAATAATAATAATAATAATAATAATAATAATAATAATAATAATAATAATAATAATAATAATAATAATAATAATAATAATAATAATAATAATAATAATAATAATAATAATAATAATAATAATAATAATAATAATAATAATAATAATAATAATAATTACCTGGCGTACAGTAAGTGATGAGGCACAAATTGACCACTTGAATCTGCGTGTCTGATATAAAAGGTTGCCCAATTATTTATTATACGCAAATGTAAATTATCATTGAAGTCGCCGGTTTTGTCGTTTGGCACAAAGGGATTTTGATTCCCTGTTCTTTCTTCCTGTCACAATACTCAGTCCTGTTCAGAAGACATGATTGCATCTGAACAGATTGTACATGCACTGTCTTGCTGTGTATGTGCGATAGGCTTGCGTAAATAACTCCGTTGATATACATGTCTTCCGATACGATTCCATGCTTTGCCATGTAGTACAGTTACTCCAAAAAGTATTCGTCTAATGCACTATTTTATTTTTAAGAAGTATGGATAGTAGAAAATCATCAGGGAAAGGTATAGCAGGGATACTGTCTTATTTATTGATTAGTGAAAAAGAGAATACAATAAAGAAACACATAGTATCCATTTACATAAACCTAGTTAATAGACGAATGTCGGGTAACTCTAAGCTGTATGGACCCTGGGCTCATTTGAGCATCATTTCACCCATTCCATTCATCGTCCGATATTACTTAACGTTGAAGGACGTAAATTACAAAAAGAAAATAAATCACAAGTAAAGATATGCAATATAGGATGCAAAATAAGTATTCGTCTGCATATCGAAAATGTGTAGAATGTTACGGTTAGTACTTAGTAGTCCCTCCATTCCTCTTTATAATCTCCTTGGCATGGATTTCAACAAAGATTGTGTTGTTTTCATTGTAATTTTTCACCACTCCTCTAGTAGAGCGTTCTTTAGATCTTTTATATTAGATATCTGAAGATTCCTAATATTTTTGTCCACTACTTCACAAATTCTACATTGGATTCATGTCTGGGAATTGCGGTGATGTCGGCATCGATCGTGGAGTATTATACAACTATAGCCTTGCATCTAGAGCTGTGTGTTTTGGATCATTATCGTGTGTGAAAATATAATCCTCACATATACCCATATTATTTACACTTCTGGACATATGTGTTTTAGGATGTTTATATAAACCTTGTGGTACATAATTCCATCAATAAAACACAAATCCCCCACACCATTTGCACTCATACAGTCCCAGGCAAGTACTGAACCGCCTCCATGTTTAACTGAAGCTGTTGTATTTTTTTGCTCAAGCTCACAATTCTTTTTTCTCCACACTATTTCTTGCCCTTTTGACTCAAAAAGCTGAAATTGACTCTCGTCAGTAAACGCAACCGTCTTCCAGAAATCAAACCCATCATATTTATGTTCTTCTGCAAAAGCAATTCGCTTCTTTCTGTTGATTTTTACTGATGTACGGTTTTCTATGGGCTGTTCGACCTTCATACTCAGCTTCATCAAGCACGTTTCTTATAGTTTGTGCTGAAACGGACTTTCCTGTATGTGTTTGAACTGCAATAGTAAGTTTCGGAGTACTTAGTTTAGGATTTTTCTTGACTTCTTTAAGGAACTGTCGTTTCTCCATCTGGGATAGAACTGCAGTACAACCGCTTCTTGATTGATTTTGGTAAGTTTTGTTCTGACCAAACTTATATATAATAGTTTTCAATGTACTGGTAGTTCTTCCAATGGTTTCTTGAAAAGATTTTCCTTTTCTAAATAACCTGATGTAATTTTCTCTCCCGTCTTTTGTAATTTCAACACGTTTACGACCCATATTACTTAACTAGCAGTAAACGGCTTTGAAAACAGAGATGAAACTGTCAACGACAGTGGATGAATCACATAGAAGGAAGAATATAAGAAGAAAAGGGAAGGGGTATGTGTCAGCGAGGCGCCATATCTGGGATCTTGTATACTAGACGAATACTTGTTTTGACATAAAATGGGACATGATTTTAAATAACGTAGAGCTGTTCACTAATTAAGCGGAATATGAACTCAAATTGTGTTTTATTTTTAAATCTATATATCAACCTATGTAAGGACATAGTTATTTTTCGTTTCTTATCTCTATTTTTCCGATTGTGCTTTGTAACTAAAATATATGTGGCGAACAAAGAGTTCTACGTTGCGGCGCCAATTTGTAACTAAAAGTTTCTGGGTGCACACAATTCCACGTTGTGGACGCCAATTTGAAGCAATAATTTAATGGCGAGCAAATAAGTCGGTGAGCAATGAGGTTTCTCTCAGGGTATGCGTGGATGTGTGAGAAGGAGATTTTAATAACACTGGAATGCACGTTTCCAATTTATTTATTTATTTACTGCTTCTTCTTTTAAAACATCGAAATGAAAGTTGCCGACCAAGGGTTACCAATCTCTGTTTAGAGTTACTGACTGCAGAATGTTTATTACTCGATAAATTTATTCGTTCCTTATATATACGAACCGACAAATATTCCAAACAAACCCAGAGGACTGCCTTAATCGCCCTCACACCTCAGACTGCTCTAATCGACCTCACGCCGAAGACCCTTCTGATCGGCTTCACGCCGAAGACTGATCTGCATGACCACAGCTACGCGTGTGTGTATATGTAACGTTCACTCTCAAAACTCCTTTTCAACCATAGTCCCTTTGTGGCTGTTTTGTCGCCATTGTAAATGACCCAAAGAATTTCCTATTCATATGTCTAGTGAGCCCCTTTAGAAACTGCTAAGGACACTGTTTCTTACATTGCTTTTGTTACAACACTTTCCCCAACTCAACTGGGCTTGCCCTTGTCGTAACAAAGAACCAACATTCCTTTGACATCCCTCATGATTCTTTACTTCTGGCGAACCTTAATTTCGGTATCAGCTTGTTATATTCTATGTGCTATGATCAGACGAATACTTTCTGGAGTATTTGTATATTGTTTGCCTAAGTTTTTCATCCATTTTCTGAGTAATAGCACCAAAAGCTATTGTATAGTCCATGTTATTGTCAGCAAAAAGTGAAACGTGCCTTCGTATCGTCTTGTATGACTCCATTCAGTTCTTTCAAATCATTTTTAGACATTTGGGAGTGGAAAATAGAAGCTATCGTATAACATAGCTGTTGGGAAGTACACAACAATTCATTGTGGAAACGTAGAGTCAGACTGAAAAATTCAATGCCATAGCCGGGATTGAACCACGGATCTCCTGGTGGTTCAATCCCGGCTATGGCATTGAATTTTTCAGTCTGACTCTACGTTTCCACAATTTAGCCTACACACGGCCAGTGTGAAAGAATAATTAATTTCCATTAATTAACACAACAATTCATGTTTATATCATTGCACTTAGCCCGTCAGCTCTACACAAATAGTTAAAGCGTTACTCCAGTTTCGTGCCTATGACAACACATCAGGTGGTACCAATTATTATTAGAAACAATTTACATGTAGAATACTTGTAGTGAATTAACATGAAGTGTATAATAATAAGTTTTCGTATGAATAGTGCGCTAAAATTCACAATGAAATGATAGCGTTTTTGTTGTCATTTTGTTGTCATTGACGTCTCACTATATATCTGAAGCAGAGTGAAAGGAATTCTGAGATGTTAACATTGACAAGCGTAACAGCTGGCTGTTTCCAGTTAAGAAGGGAACAGGGACAGACTGAGCTTCATTATACGTCCCGGAAATCAATAACCCCACCCCTTGCACACATGAACGAGTGCACATACAGAAGGCGTTATCAGGTGTCCATACAATAGATAATGCGAAGCAGTAACCTACAGCTATTATCCGTAACTTAAACACCCGTCATAGTAATATTACTTCTCTTTGAATGGGTCTTAAACTTGAGTGATATGTGGATTAAAGGTGGACTGGAGAATATTCTGCAACTCTCGCAATAAAGAGAATAGTAACACATTCACTGTTTGTGGCTACACCTACAAGGTGTTAGTCTTATCTCTAGAGCTTGGGAACTAAATGTTATTTATTACTGTAATGGAAGTTGCACTGCTCTTCAAGATAAGTGACTCAATAGTTATATTATGTGCACTACATGGCAAGAAATATCAACCAAGCAGCCTTTGTTAAGTTTTGTGAATGGCACAATTACCGGGTTGCAGGGGTTTACAATATAGCTTATTCCTCTAACACCAGCTTTCAATTAGAGGGTTGCTTGCAGTATTTCACTGGCAGTGAGGCGGTCCGGCCCGTAGCGGACCACGTCGAGCTCTCCCTTGTGCTCAACGCCTCACAATTAAGGATTGAAGGCGTGCGGAGGTTAAGGAAAGGGAGATTGTAACCGGTTCGAGGTGACTTGTAGCTGCCGCATGAGAACTCTCATCTGTACTTCAGGGAGTGGTTGCGTCAACGGACAATAGAGTAGGGTTGTTTGTTTACAGGGATTGCAAAGGGAGTTTACTGACCTTCGCAGAGTGGCCTTGTCGCTATGGCCGTCTCTGGAGAACATGCTAGCATTATGGCATATATCTATTCTGGTATACGTCATTTATTTATAGTTATTTGTTTGTGTTAATGTCTTTCTGATACCAAGTTATAAGTCGTCTCAGTGTTCCTAGGTGACAGGGGCTGCGTCAGCAGGAATTAGGAATCTGCTTCTAATAAGCAATGTTATGTCGTTAGCATACCCCACTATAAAATAAGTTTCATTTAGTTCCAGTATGAGAATTGATACAAATATGATTGGCGATCAAAGAGTTCTACGTTGGCGCTACAGTTTGAAGCAATATATTGTGTGGCTCAGGGCAAAGCAATGAGGTTAATCTCAGGGTATGCGTGGATATGTGTGAGAAGAATAGTTTAATGACACTGGAATGCCCGTCTCAAACTGATTTATTTACTGCTTCTTTTTCTCAGAACATCGAACTTGAAGTTGCCGACCAAGGGTTACCAATATCTCTGTTTAGAGTTACTGAAGGCGGAATGTTTATTACTCGATAAACTTTATTCGTTCCTCACGTATATATGAACCGACAAATATCTTCTCTCATTTCTGGTATGCCTGGCCCAAGACAGAACAAGTTGACCGCCCAAATAGGCTTCACGCCTCGGACTGTCTTAATGGCTTGCCAGCCACGAAGTGACTGAATGACCACAGATGCGCGTGGGTGTGACTTTCACTTTCTGAAAGCCCTCTTCATTCAACCAAAAATTTCCTTTGTGGCTATTTTGTCGCCATTATGAAGGATCCGAAGAATGCCCTATTCACACAGTCCAGTGCCATCCTTTAGAAATCTGCTAAGGACACTGTTTCTTACATTTCTTTTGTTATAACAACTCAACCAACTGCACCTGTTCGTGTCGTAACAAACATACAAGACTCCTTTGAAATCCATTACGATTCTTTATACATGGCAATTCTTAATTTCGGTATCAGAACGTTGACAACAAGATACCACTGAAGCTGTGATAAACCCCTCCCTGCGGACAGCCCCTACTTACTGAAATCCCAACTGTGTCTCCCAGAAGTGAGAAAGTATCTCTTCTGTTCGTAGCATGTTCATAATCCACTTTAATAATATCTGGTATCCCAGCCTCAGCATTGCTAAATTCGTTGGTTTGGCTTTAGCAGAAGGTTGTGTACATCTATTGGACCTGATCCTCTTAGGAGTCCTAGTTCCAATCTGATTTTCGAGTGATTGAGAGGCCTTCTGGTGCTTATTTTGTTTTCTCCCTCCCCCTCCTTAACCGTCGTCTTGCTGCTCCCGAGAGTTTGTCCTTCTAGGTGTATTCTGTTTGCCTTCTTTCCCTCCACAGGTTTCCTTTCAGCTCCCTGTAGTGTTAATGTGGTTGACTAGTTTCTCCCGTTTCAGTCCTTGTCCTCTGTTTTGCCTGTAATTGCTATTTTTTCTATTCCATTTTCCATAGACGTCTCACGACTACTGGGAAAAAATGGCAACACCCATAAAGTCTTATTTACGTGTGCAAGACATGCGACAGGGTGTCGCCTGTTGTCCTGAAGAGATCGTTAGCGACACTGCATTTTTTATCACCCCAGTGTCACTCAGTCGTTGCCACGATGCCTTACACTTGACCTGGTGAGCCACAGCCCCACAATTGGTGTTCCATGCTCCAACGGGGAGACCCAACCGGCTTCTCCAACTGGGAGCCACTGGGTGGGATGGACCTTGCTAGTGGCCCCTCAAGAACCTACCAAGGTGTGGCTTCGTCGATTACTAGGGAGACAGCAGATTATTTACGACATTTTGAAGGCAATTTAAAAAAAATGGAGCTCTAAGAAAGTTAATAGAGCAAGAAAAGAATCATGGCATTCTGTGGAAAATGCCCAACCCTGAGCGAAATATCTTTGGATTTAAAACGTGTAAGAAAATTAAACTGATACATCTCAGATTTACATTATTTTACACTAAAGGCAACATTTCACTGAAAAAGTTTAATTGCACCAAAACAATGTCAGTAATTAGCTTTTAGTACAAAGACTAACTAGAATTCGCTTATACAAGACATTTGTGTACTGTATAATGGCAGTAAGGCGTGGGTATTGGGAAAGGAAAATAAAAGCATAATAACTGCTAATGAAATAAGGATATACAAAATGGATTCATAAACATAATGAAGTGTCGCAATATATCTACAGCACAGATGGCTAAAACATTTGCAGCGCATGCGTAGATGAAGATATAACTCTTTTTAGGTTCACAATAATATTAGAGAAATTGTGTAAGAACTCAGTACTGATCATTTGGGCACACTATTAGTTACTATGGATAGTAACAGAAACCGTATGGTAAGTGATAAGACTTTTGGTTCCACAAGATGTGGGGGGGAATCGACACCACTTGACCAACGTGGTGAAGTTCTTAAGGTAGCGCGCCTAAAAAAGTGCAGTCTCGTGTTGGAGTTCAGAAGCTCATAAACTTCAGTAGTGCAGTACTCTTCCTGCACGCTTCACCCTTCTGCTTTCTTTCGTTCTTTCTTGCCTAAACTCGAAATACATATAAACTGCTGCACTTATTTGCTATGCTAAAAATGTAGCACGATTTTTACTTAAAAGGGAATTTAAGCATAAATGATAAGAACTATATATTTCATAAAATACGTACACTAATTACCTCAGGGCAATAGAGTATAGCACCCTGTAATAAACACATGTCAATGTAGTGTAGATGAAGTCTATTGTTTAAATTCAAACTCACTTTTGATTCCTTGTTGATGAAGATTATCCACGTCTTCTGCATCAACAGAACATTGACTGCACAAAGAAGTTCTTTAAGTAAGGAGTGGAAATAAGGATGGGGTTGAGTTTTTAAGTTGTGGGTAGCCTACATTTTCATTCGTACCTAGAGCGTGTATGCCCGAAGTTTGACCAGATTGGTAAAACATGCAATTTGTAAATAACGGGGTTGAAAATATAAGTAGGGTTAGCTTTATTAAATTAAGCTATAAGATATAAATTTTGTCAAGTCCCGCAGTTCGGTGCGCAAACTGTGTACCTGGATTGACCAAGCAGTATAAAGGGTTAAGGGCTATGGATAATTTTTGTTTAATTTGAGAATTATACGTTTTAAAATACTGAAAATTGTACCTATGATTTTTTCTAGATGCTGTGGCATAACACAGAGTGTTAAACCAGACAAGTTAATCGTTTAAAAGGTGCAGATTTCTGCATAAGGGTTTGAAATATGGTCGTTTTAGAAACACACCTTTTAACCACCTAGTTTAACAAAGCTTAAGAATAATATTATTTCATGCGGATTTTTTTGTCTACATCCTCTTTTATGCCACCTCGAATCTCATTTTCTGGTATATTTGTATTTACTACCAGCTGGTCCAGGAATGAACTAAGGGTATGCCTGGGTGGGTGTGCAGATGAACAAGGCCAGTTATACTGACTGATACATTCAATGGAGGCTACTAATCTGTTTGAAATGAATGCAGAATTATGAAGTTAAAGGATTAAGCTGTTTGTGAATCGTATCATTCGAAATTGTAACTACTGAATTATCCGCTAACTTCTGACTCCAGACTTGACGGTTTATAAATAACACTGAAAAAAAAAATTATTTTCATATACCCGAAACAAAATAGGCAAATTCTTATGTAAACTGATCTGCTGATACCAAAAATGCCCCTCAAAATGCTGTATCACGTAACGTTTTTTAGGTATTCATATTTTTTTTACGAAAACTTACAGAAATGCGATGTGATAACTCATATTTGATTAATTGAAAATAATAGGTATTTAATTGCCAAATAACATTGAAAATAATAATTATTATTAATTATTGTTATTAAAATAAATAAACAATATAATGATGAAAACCACATACCTGAATTATCTCAGAAGTGTTTCACTGTTGATTTTTTTTTTTTTTTTTTTTTTTTTTTTTTGTATTGACATGTACTCTTCCGTTTAAGGAACCAACAATAGTCTCCAAACATGGCTGAATCCCAGCGACCCTGGTAACTCCTTTACATTTCAGAAATGTCCTGGTGAAAACGCTCACCTTACTCATCACTTAAGCTCCTAGGTTTGTAGGGAAACTATCAAGGTGAGAGTGCAAAAAGTGGATTTTAAGTGACATACGGCAACCCATTTCTTTGTAGCTCCTTAATAGTTCTGAGACTAACGTTTCATAATTTTCTTCTTTGTTATTGCCTAGGAAGCCTTCCACCACTGATTTAAATGATTTCCATGCTGCTAGTTCAACACGTTTAAGCTTTGATTCAAAAACACTGTTTTAAGAAGTAGTCTTATTTTAGGATCGACAAATATACCTTCCTTTAATTTAGATTCACTTATTTTGGGAAAGATACTTCTTAAATACTCAAATGCACTTCCACTTTTGTCCAAACCTTTAACAAAATTCTTCATTAACTCGAGTTTTATGTGAAGTGGGGGGAGAAGAACTTTGTTTGGGTCTACTAGAGGCACATGCTTAACACTGCTTGCTCCAGGGGTATAGTCTTCCCTTTTCCCCCACTCTTTCACTATAAAATGCTTGTCTGTTACCCTACTGTCCCATAAGTACAAAAAACAGCAATATTTTGTGAAACGTCCCTGCAGTCCCGTTAGCAATGCAACTACCTTGAGGCCATGGTGGCCGCGCCGTGGCTCAGTGGTTACACCGCTTGGCTCTCACCAAGGCGGCCCGGGTTCGATCCCAGGTGACCGCAAAGTGAGATTTGTGGTGGACAACACGGCGCTGGGGCGGGTTTTCTCCGGGATCTCCGGTTTCCCCCGCCATCTCATTCCACCGGTGCTCCATCTTCATCTCATGTATCATCAGTGTCATCGCCTGCGGTGCCGTATGTAGTAAAAGCGGGCGTTAAACACTACACATTTCATTTCATTTCATTTCCAGCCATGGTTTTGATAACTAATAACATCTAAAATGATGGACATGGAATCTTATGTCTCCTTCATTCCTATGGCATGAAATAAAGGTATTGTAGGTAGTAAATTGCCATTATGAAGCAACACTGCCTTTAAGCTGTATTTAGAAGAGTCAATAAAGAGGCGCCAATCTTCGACACAATGCTCTATACCCAATTCTTTCATTAAACCATTAACACAGAAACACATGTTGTCTTTCGTTGTGAAATACTGTGAATACTGTTTATGTCGAGATCGGTAAAATGTTAGTTTAGTCTCTTTTGCCAGGAAATTCCACTCCTGTAGCCTGGAACCCAGTAATTTTGACTCCTTTTTACCTAGTTTCAAATCGCAAATAAGATAGCTTAGTTCTTCTTGAGAAACAAAATGTTTTCTTCATTTCGTTCACATTGATATGTAAGGTCTTGGGATGTTGAGGGTTCACTGTCATCTACATCATGATTTGAACTTGATCCATCATATTCAACCCATGCTTTCGGAGGATCAGGTACCGGAAGAGTTTCACTATGAGGTTAATGTCTTATTGCTGATGGAACACTTGGATATTTGACACTCGACTTATTTTTTCTAGAAACACCTGTAAACCAGACCACCCAGAAGAGCACTCAAGCTAACACATCTGTTTATTTACTCAGGTGGAGAGGAGCGTGATAAAACGGGGTTATCTGTGAACCTAAGGGCTCAAGATAGGAATCTTTTCCATTAGAGAAAACAAAATAAGATGTATTTAGGTCTTCATGATAAGTTATGAAATCCTGCATCAGTAGTTTATGTCAACTTAATTTATTTTGAGTTGGGCACATCCATGTAAATACGATTTTTATAGTAGACTCTAAAATTAATTTTACTGATAAATCTTACGTGATGGAAAATGTTAACTAGTTATTTCGAATAGTATTCATATTCTTTACAGGTATAAAAATATTATTTAATAATAACATGGCTATTATTTTAAATTAAGTCAATATGAGTTGATATCATACCTCATTTCTGTAATTTTATATAAAAGAATAAGAATAAAAATGTCTTAAAAACGTTACGTGATACAGCATTTTCAGAGGCAGTTTTTGAATCAGCGAATCATTTTGCATAAGAATTAGCCTGTTTTGTTTCGGGTACAAAATACGTGTTCCCTAGTGAATTGTTCCAATAATTATAAATCGAAAAGTACGTTGTCGTGAATCGCATAAAAATACTAAGTGGAAGTCTCACAGCCGATGATCAATAAATCTATTTAACCCGAGTCCTGCGGCTGGCGATAATCAATCACAGTAAATTCGTTTATAAGACAAAGAGAGGACGGGAAATACGCGAATTTTAGGGAGTGCATGCTCTTTATTTACTTCATTCCCGCCTACTTCATTTCCCACCAACGTTCCTTGTTGAGTTATTTCATTACCACGAGGTAAGAATTGTAATTATCACCTAAGAAACCTTGGTTTTTCTCTTTGCCACTCTGCAGTCAGTTTTGCAACACACACTGGAGCATCTAGTTAAACTAAATGATATCGAGTATTTACCTAAAGGTTGTATGTATAATGTTACTGGGACAAGATTAAAAATCGTAGTGTAGGTCAGTGTAGGACATGTGCCTCCCTGGAGAAAGTGATAGAGGACGATTTTTGAGGAAGGATAATGGACGGTCATTGCGTTTAGTCAGGGCGCATTCTGTTTGAATATTGTGTTGGAGTATAAAGCGAGATATTCAGGTAGTAGGGGATGATGCAGGTAATGGCTGACTGACCATTAGGGAGGGCTCGCAGGTAAACATTGGTGCACCTGGCGTCGAGGTTCCTCTGCGGTTTCTTCTAGGGTGTATGCTCGGAGAGAATCCAAAGAGTTCCCTTAAACTGATCATATAGAACTCTTTATATGATATAATGTCAGTTGCTTGCAAAAGACGTTAAGCCTCTCAACGAGGGCATTTACTTAAAATTGAGGATGGTTGTTCTTGGTGTTAAATGTGCTTTTTTTTTAATATTCAAATATTTATGATACTGTGCCACTCTTTGAAGGGTTGCATATAATTATGTATCTTCATTGTTCAGTTTTTAAATTCCCTTTTTGTCCAAACAGGATTTTTCAGCTAGTTGTATGTTAATAAGCACACCTGTGAAAAACCAAAATTCCACAATTTTTTTTGATGTACTTAAAACATTTACCACATACCTATACAGAACATAAAGAATTAATTATTTATGTAGTGTTGGAGATAGCTGTGTGTAAATGTATACGTATGTAAACGGTGTTTAAAGGCCCTTTGGCAACTACGTCCGACTTATGTATAATAAATATTGATATGCTCCTTGTACCAAATTATATATTCTGTCTGTACTAAGTTTTATTTTAAATGAGAAAAGAAACATAAATACGATATGTGCAAGCGTGACTAATCTGAATGACTGTGCTTGAAAAATAATTTTATACAAGTTGTCTAGATCTTTTAGTTTTACTAACTTTGCTTTGGAACATATTTAATTTCTAATGGGTTGCAAGATACTTGAGAAGGCCGGCTTATCCATGAATTATCTCAAGCTCTTCTGAAATTTCGTTAAAGATACAGATGTACTAGTGCGAAGGGTATTGTGAACATTTTTAAAAAATAAGGAAAGGCATGAAGAAGAATAGACGTGAAGTTTTAACACCATGATCCACCCAAACGTCACGAGACTATTTAAATATTTTCAGTTTTTAAAATGGACGATAGGACAGCATGTGACTCGAGATGTAAAAGCACAGTGGGGAAAAATAAATCTTTATATATGTGGTCAGATTACACCTAATGTAATGTCTTAGTACTGTATCAACTTGATTTTTTCCTTTTTGTACAAATTAATAAGAGGGCAAAGAACTAAGTTATTCTGATATCAGTTAACATGTTAGTGGGGGGGGGGGGGGAACGTTTTAACAAGCAAAGAATAGATTGTTAATATTCTTATTAAAACTATACAATTACACTTTATGTAGGAAAGATGTATTGCTTTGCATCTGAGAGTATTTTAACAAAGCTCAAAATGTATGGATAGGTAGAAGTAGAGTGTGGAAGAACGATTAATTTCCTCAACATTTATATAAGTAGAGTTAATAGCAAATTAATATCTGAATAAGCCATACGTTACATTTTGTTTTTCTATTTTCATTGTCACATCAAAACTTCAAGTTGATAGGTGAGGAATTGCAGGTTTTAAGACTTTACCACAACATTTCTTTAAGAGAGTCTGTAACTGAATATACCATCTTCTGCCATTGAAGTTGTTTAGTTCAAATTTTATAATGCGTATTTCAAGAATCACAAGTAATGTGTAAATTTTCAATTTGATATATTAATTACTTTCAGAAGTATTAAATATGTTTTAAAATTGTCACAAATATTTACTTTGAAGACTCGAAATAAAAGCTAAGGTGTAGTATTATCATTCTCTGTTTTGCCCTCCTGTTTTAAGCTTAGAAAAGCAGGACGAGGTATTATTCATTAAAACATACATTTGCATATTGAAACAAAATCGTTCTTTTCAGAACTTAAGATACCTGGTTCCTAATTTTTACATTGCCAGTTACTTTTGTTCAACCTAGATGAATGGCATTTTGCCGTTATAATGCATAATAAGTTGTTTTCTAAATCGGTGAGATTCCTTTTTGATATATTTACGTTTAATGGTAGCTGTTTAATGGTCATAATTTGTGAACTGTTTTCTCATTTCTATTCGTCTGACCCTATTCACTAACTCAAATACTCGGCGTTGGGCGTGGTTTGACGGTTTATCCCTACAACATTTAGATTTAGCTTGCACATGGTCAATACCCTTGCGTTTCCTTAGAAACATTTAAAAGTTATTACTTAATATCCTTAAAGAGTTACCTAAAACTATTAGGATACTATAAAGAATAAATAAATAAGGTAAATAAATAAAAACACTATGCAAATGCACTGTTGAACAACAACAACAACAACAACAACAACAACATATACTTACCTACAGGAGGAAAATGCACGTGCGGTATGAATGAAAACATTTTGAGTTGATAAGCAGGTTGTTATTTATATCAGTTTTGCACAACTTTAAGCAAGCATTAACTTATTTTTATAACCATTTGCAGAAGCATATAATGTATAATCAACCAGAATTTGGTTATCATTCATTAAGTAGTATTGCGTAATTATAATTTACATTAGTTTCGAGTGCTAAGTCTCCTAATAGGATACCAGGCCCTTAAAAGTATTAATGTGCCTGCCTCTGTGGTGTGGAGGTAGCGTGTCTACATCACATTCAAGAGGTCCGAATTCAAGTCTCGGTCAGGGTGAGCTATCTGGATTAAGTTTTCTTTTTTTCCGAGTTTCTCCCTTATCCTGAAAGATGAATGTTGGGTAGCTGTAAAGTTCTAGGGAACCTGGGTTCATTTAGGCATTATTCCTTTCATTTCATTTATCGGCCGATATAACTTAATTTTGGAGGACGTTAATTAAAATAATCTTTATCTGGTATTCTATGAAAAGTTATACAAATAAGATGGCCATTAATTACCCAATATATAATAAAGCATATTTAATAAAAATAGGAAATACTATACAAAAACACATTGGGACAACCACAAATACGCATTTTTTAATGGTGATTTCCTATTAAGTCAACTGAGTGACGTTATGTTATAGCTACTGTATTTATTGATAAAATTTCATTGGGAAGAAATAATAGTTTAAGTATATATACCTAACTAACCACGGGGCATAGCTGCATTTTCCGGGACAAAGCCTACCGTCCGGTCGCTGCGTTCACCACCTCTGCCCGCTGCAGGTATTACGAGTATGGCGTAGTACTGGAGGGTGGAACTTGGTCAGCGCCCAGGTTCCTCCCAGCTAGTAAAGTCTGTTTACCCAACGCGTGTGCAGTTCCCAGTCAAAGGGACCTCAACGGACGGGACCCTCCCCTCCACTAATGACCGTCATAAATCTATCTCCACACTTCAGAAATGGAACACTGACGTTGGGGACCAATAGCAGCCCCCATTTGTTGAAAATGACAGTTGCATGTCTACTCCGCGTGGAGTCTCAGTTGCCAAATTTCCAACTTCCAGTTGTTCTGTTTCATTAGGTGCAAGACGGTGATGTTAAAATGTTGCAACATTGTAGAAAGGACCGTCAGGAGGAGGGTCCATGTTGTAAAACGATTATGAGGGGTTGTCAAAGAAAGCGGCCGCCGTGCACTTGCGTTGGCTAGACAGACTTTAAATGCGATCTTCACGATTACGGGCCCGTACTTCTCAATCAAGTACCTCTTCACTTGGCCTCTCAGGGAACTTAATGAGGCTGAGTGAACCGCTGACCAGGTCTCCCAGTTGGAGAAAATCCCCGCGTCGGTACCGGGAATCGAGTCCGGATTTCCCGCCTTGTAATTTCACTATATTCCTGTTTATTGTTGGTAATCAGCATAGAAAAAACTGCCAAGAAAACACAAGAAAGTTGAAATAAAAGACCCAATATGAGTGTGTTATTAGAGCGTGATTGTTGTCGGAGAGGTGATCACATGAACTTGATGTTCCTTTTTTATTTTGTAAGCCCATTAAAGCGCAAATAATTATTCTTATTTTGGCAATGTTCCAATTATTACAGATATAGTTGACAAAAACGTAGATGGTCTTGCAAAGTTTGATAGTCTTGCAAAGTTTGATAGTCATTAGATAAAATTAAATATGTGAAATTGAGTGGAATTTTCAATTACAAGCTATACAGTAATTTTCCCCTTGTGTTAAAGGTTATCTGTGCCAAGTGCGGTCGAAAGCTGTTCAAGAGTGTTAGCCTGTAAGGAACACACACACGCATGCACACACACGCGCGCACACACACACGCGCACACACACACGCGCCACATACTCATATATATTAAAATAATAAAATGTTATAAGACAGATATTTGGATACATTTTCTTGCTTAAAATATTTAGTGCATGTAGATAAAATGTATTAAAAATTCCATTTAAGTTAATACTTTTCCTTCATTCTTTGCTTCTTTTTTTTCTCTTTATCTCCACTTCCTCCGCTGTTTGTCTCTTTTTATCCTTTTCCTTTTTTCATTTTTCTTTCTTCCATTTCTTCGTTCCTTCTTTCCTTTCTTCTTTCTCTTTTCTACCTTCTTGTACCCTCACGCCAACTCGGTTGAAGCCACGCGCATTGGGCCGATTTTGTGAATGTTCTATTCACGTGAGGGGTATTCAGACGTCTGCAGCTGCAGGGACGTGGTGAGTGAGGGCCTCTTCACACCAGGTGCCTGTCTAAAGTATACCGCCTGGGGCGTAATAATTTCTTCTCTGTCTTAACCCCTGTAAAAAAGACAGCAAAGGGAGTAAAACAGTAACGACTTTAGCAAGAATGGCCATTCAGGCTCTTTAAGGACGAGGGTTCCAACATCTATTTACAAAGGGCCTGATGTAGGGGAAACGTGTCAAAGCAAAGCTAATTCTTCAGTGTATGCAGTAATTAGACACAGTAGAGGCATACAAGGAACCCACAAGGGTTATCAATGTGCTATGCAGCTCTGATTAATTTTTTAAACAATTGCGAACAAATAGTTTAATTTCTTATATTAACGCCGATATTCATAAACGGAGCCCCTATTAAAGGGTTGTGAAAATGGGAAACTGAGTTTCTTTAGAGAATAGCTCGATTTTTACAAATATACTGCGACAATTGTGTGTAACTTTCCCCAGGTTTTAGGCGAATACCAAAAATATTGTATTTAAAAATAACATGTCTTTGTTGTTATAAGTGCGTTATTAATGAAAGCTTTCATTGTAGCTTTCAAGAGCTTGTATCAAAACTTAAGATTTACTCCCAGGAATATCATCTTGAAGTTATATTATTTATGTTGAAGAAACTTTACTACAGGAGAAGTAATTACTTGTTCAAGATTTTTTGTATAAAAGATAAAATAGTTTTTGTACAAACTTCCACCGATAATTTTTATTCAAAAATCTCCGGGGTAGTGGTAAAATCTGACTGGATGGTTGAATTTTGCATCGTAGGGAACGTGTTGAACATTTACATGCATTGGAATAGTCCATTACGAAAAGGACTATCATTTGAATGATCAGCTGAAAATAACTTCAACAAGAACCAAAGTTGATTATAGCTCAAATATCCTTAATCGATATTTTCAAGAATTTTCGACGACATTCACTCATTTGTCCTGTTTAACACGTTGAAAGGCGCAAAAATTATTTTATTTCACTTAAACATAATGCCATTCTCTTCCTGTAATTGTGTGTGCCCGTTTTAATCACCTGTTCTGGAAGTTTTCTTTTCGTTTTATTTATTTGTATGTCCGGCGATTTTTGAAGCAGGTAACTTCCTTTCGTTTCAGTTTTTTGGCTTTTTTTACGCTGTAAAACATTCTAATAAGCAAACTCTTTCAATGGTAATTCTAATGCATGTAAATCAACTTTGAAAAGAGGTACATAAAAGGTTTAACATTTCGTGTAGTTTTCCAATTATAAAACTCAAAAAGGAAAAATATTAAAACTCCCCAAGATATATAAACGTCATTAGTGGCTGTTTTTTTGCAAATAAAAAATGATATATTTATTCTCATTATTTTGTCTTTCAGCATTATTTAAACGGATGTACGAAATGAGTGCTCAAATGAAGTTACTGCGCATAAAGCATATATTGACGTGACATTTGCGATTATTAGGTTAAGGGAAAACCTTTGTTATTACAATACACCCTACGCCCCTTGCAGTGGAACTGAGGTACTTGCGGTTATGCAGCATTATTGTGTTTTAATAACTAAACATAGATAATTGAATATATAAAGCTTTGCTCGCAAAATTTGCTGTTGATCATAGATATCCCGCGAGACTTGCAGATTATTTGATTAAGCTCAAAACGTCGAACGATGTTTAGTATTAATAATTTGATTTGTTCAGTTTGTACTATCACTTCACCGTGTTGGTCATGTTCAACGTTCATTGTGACTACACTAAGCTCATACTGTCAATTTATTACGTGACGTAGCGACGAAATGAAATATGCACTAGTTGGAGAGTTATACACAAGACGTTCTCTAATCTCTCGAGAAAGCAGTGCTCACTGTAACACATAGCTGTCACAAACTAGCTTCGTTTTGTTTTCCCAGAAACGTGCTCGCCAACCCACTTCCTGTGTGACTCTCAAGAACGCTCCTGTAAATAATAATTATAATAATAATAATAATAATAATAATAATAATAATAATAATAATAATAATAATAATAATAATAATAATAATAATAATAATAATAATAATGATGATGATAAAATAATAATAATAATAATAATAATAATAATAATAATGATGATGATGATGATGATAATAATAATAATAATAATAATAATAATAATAATAATAATAATAATAATAATAATAATAATAATAATAATAATAATAATAATAATAATAATAATAATAATAATAATAATAATAATAATAATAATAATAATAATAATAATAATAATAATAATAATAATAATAATAATAATAATAATAATAATAATAATAATAATAAATGAAATTGTTGCTTTAATTCCTTTAGGGCAAGGTCCTCTCCCAGTGGAGGGTAATTCGATATACTCTTCCCACATTTGAACTAAGAATATGGAATTCTCATCTGTATCTTAACCTATATTTGTTTTCACTTATGCTCATTCTTACTCCTCTGCCCCCCAGACCTTAGGTTTCACTTGGCACTAGGTCTCACTCTTTTTGACACTTGACACTACTTCTAATTGTCACTGTCATGTTCAGGTACCCTACTCACCCGAACTAAACCACATAGAACTTATTTGGGCCGACATCAAACAATGGATAGCAGGTCGTAACACAACTTTTAAGTTACAAGATGTCGTCATGAATTTGTGTGAGCAACGGGTTGCGGATATTGGTGAAGGAAAGTGGAAAAATGTGTGTCTGAATTTTGAAAAAGTTGAAAACGATTACATTGAAAAAGAAGGAATCTTCGTAAATGTAATTGAGAGCTTCATAGTACAACTATCAGGAGACAGCGACAGTAAATTGCAGCGAAGGAGAGGAAACAGAAGACGAAGAAGGGGAGGAAGAAGAATTTCACGATGACGATAGTGAGTTGACAGGTGTAGAATATCTGGCAGATGATTAGACTGCCTTGTTGACTAAACTCTGTGCGTGTGCGTGTATGTGAGTGAGTGCGTGCGTGCGTGCGTGTGTTGGAAGCGAAGAGAAACAAACTGCACCAGAATATTTAAAGTTGTTTATAATTATAACATTAACCTCGTGTTCTGTGATGAGTGCAATACGTTCACCTGTGAGCAGCACCTGTGAATGAACAACAATTCGGCGAGTCACATTATACCATGTTTACTTTCTTTTATTCTTTTTGCTGATTTATTTTCAGCTGTTTTCTGTTTTACTGTTTATTTGCCATTACATACACATCATTTACAAGACTAAATACACCAATACCCTGCCGAGGCGGGAGTCGAACTGCGGTCCTCTACGTGTCAGACCACCAGTGCCAAACACCAAGGACCATGGCCACGAGAACCGGCTAACTCGCTTTCAGGTGCTACAAGGCACAATGGCATCACCTCAGATTTTTATTTTCCCATAAATTAAAATATTTGTGATATCAAAGTAGTACGAGTAAAAACGTAAAGAACATGAAGTAGTAAAGAATATCTGTTGTTGTTTCTTAGAAGGTAAGATGAGCAAGTGTTCATATATCTTAAGGTATGCGATTTACTAAAGCCGAGTTTGCGAAATATGGCCGCGCTGTATTGTCTCCCATCTTCCAGCGTCAGCAGAACATGCAAGTGACGTTTGGGTGGGTATAGGCTCTCGTCAGTGCGCGAAGAAAATAGGTCAGCGGCACCGAGCTGTATGTTCCTTCTTTGGCACGCGGTTATGCTAAGTGACTTGGTTTGATGAGCGGTTGTTCGTGGACCTTCTCCAGACTTCGCGGCTCCTCACCATCTTAGAAGGGAAATGCTCACATTATCTCGACATTTCGTCCGACCATCTCATTTTCCTCTCTTTCTCTGGAGTGCCACTCGTTACTATGTTTGTCTACCGATTGTTGTGAAATCTTAATGTGTGACCTGCGAATTTCCATTTCGTTACTTGTGCTGGTATCGCTGCGTCCTTTTTCCCAGTTTCTTATCCGGTCTCTTGTTGATATATGTAGTATTTTCCTTCATAACTTTCTCCGAGTAGTCTGAAATGATGTCCAAGTTTGTGCTCCGTATATTAGTGGTGGGAGGATACAGTTGCCTAGGATTTCTAGTTTTATTTAACAGTTGCGAGTTGTCCATTAGGATGAAGCTTAAGCTCCAAAACTTTCTCCAGGCTTGTGAGATCCTTCTCTTTATTTCTTTGTTATTACCGTTTTCTGAAAATACACTTTGGCGTAAGTATACACATTCTTAGAGGTATTGTATTGCTTCATATTCTATTTGTATCTAGGTTTCCTCGTGTTCATGGACTTCTAGTTGGAGGTGGTTGGAGGCATACCTTTTTGGATTGGATCTGTAGTTATTTTACCATGCGCTCGTGGTCTGCTTCCGATTACGCAAACAAATAATAAGTCGTGTTTCCAAGAACATTCTAAAATGTTCTGCAGGGTGGAGGGGGCGCTACTGGTGTTGACGCTGCACGAGGGCGATACCGCCTCTAATTACACAACTACTGCGTCACAATATTTTATAAGCAACATCACTGTTTTAAAACATACGTGAAGTAATTTCTACACGTATTTATTATACTTACGTTCCATTTAAAGGCAAACCACACATCTTGGAATGTTATACCATTAATACCAACTGTTGAATTATAATTATTAATTTATTACTAGTGTCAAACCTCTATGGAAATAATGTGCACATTATATGCGCGCGCGCGTGTGTGTATGTGTGAAATTCACTTGCTCTTAAAGCAACCATTTAATTTAATCTCCTGAAATCTGAAACAAATGACGGACGTTAATGACGATTTTTAATAGAAGCATAATTATGGGACGAGTTTCCCTGCTTTGGATTGACCTTGTAGTCAAGGCGTGATTGGTGATCTTTAAGACCTTCATAAACGCTATTGGTTCATATCTTGAAATATGTGCATATAATGAATGCCACGAGTGATTTATCTGGAGAACTTGCAGTTCCTAAGATATTTCAACTGAAAAGTCCATAAAATGTTTCAAATGCTTACAGTAAATGGTAATTTAACCTTTAAACACTTATCATTACACCTATGATTGTATACTTGTCAAAATATTTACTAAGCATAGGGCTTTCCATTTGATAATGTTAGGCTTTAATTATTATTTTACTTTATAGTTTTACCAAACCTTTCAAACGCGATTTTCTGTTTGAATTCAATATTTATTTCCATTGCACACATTCGTAATACCTTATCGTGGGGTAATTGACTAACTATAATAAAGAATATAATAATATGGCCCTCAACTATCGATACAGTCCCACGATTGGTTCTATATCTGACACTTTATAGCACGATTGATATAAGGAGTGGGACAGTCGTCAAAATTCATGCCTCTTACTGTTTGTAGATGGCCTCATAAGAATTACATTTTTGGACAACCCAGCTGTACAAAGGGCATATTTTTCTACAAAAATAACGTAATCATAGCAACTAATTCCCTCTTCAAGTTTTGAGTTTCTAACTTGAAATATTTCTGCCGTGGACGGTTACCGTTTCATTTCCATTTTATTTTCTCTATCGCAGGCAAAAAACACAAAATATGTAGATATGTTTAAAACGCAACTTTTTTCAATAGCTTTTTAGGCAGCAACAGTCATAAGTGATAAAGAGAGTTATGGGAATCTAACATGTGTTTTTGTTTTCTCCCCTACTTTGTTTTCAACACTTCGAATGTTTGCAATGCTTTTAACCTTCGTCCGCAGTCTCAGTAAAAGCGTGCAAAATTTGTTAGGCCTAGGGGACGCCAAGTGATCAGTTTGAGATAGGGAATTTTTTAATTAAGAAATCGTCTTAATGATACATGGGAGTAAATGTTTTCACGTTACTGTTTTTCAGCATGCTTATACAATACACATGTCATTTTCTGGGCGTGGATTCGAAGGGGAAGCCTTATTTCATGGCCTGCAAATTCACATGGCATGAATTCCCTTGATTATTATTCCTGTGGGGCCATACAAGATCACCTGTGTATGAGATCCCAATGGAAGCAGGCATGAAATTAGTCACCTTTGATGTGATTCAGAACGCCAGGAGTATTTGTCAGGGTAGAGCAGAATCTCGTACGCTGATGACATGCATATATTGAGGCTGGTGGCCATCAGAGCAACAAAATTGTGCGTTAATTCAGGTGTAGTAATTAGCAGCATTTGCACTTAACTGTAGATGATGTAAAGCAATAGTTCAATACATGTAAACATGCATCTAGTTACAAACAAGTCGAAAATAGTAATTGTAGATAGTGTGATAAGGTAAGTTACTGTCATATCTTCTTAAGCTGGCCTTTTGGGCTGTAGGTTCCGTAGTAAAGTGTCCCACAGTAAATCCTTTTCCTTGTTTAATTTTTGTATGCTTTTACTGAAAGTCTTCTTTCTTCCTTTCCTTCTTTTCTCCCTTCCTTCCTCTCTCCCTCTTTCTCCCTCCCTCCCTCCCTTGCTTCCTATTTCTGCATCACACTCCCAATGTGCAGTACAATCATTATACTGCGTTGATGTTTGATCCTTTTGGAGATAGCGGAGCTCCATGTACAAAAATATTTAAATATTGGAATAAAATTATATTAAATGGAAACAGGTGAAAATAGCTTGTACCTACCTATAGCACTGCAGATAGTTCTGTCCGCCTCGGTAGTATAGATGGTAGCGTCTCGCCTGACATTCAAGAGGTCCCGAGTTCGAATGTCGGTCAGGGTAAGTTACCTGGATAATGTTTTCCCTGAGGATTTCTTATCCTAAAAGATGAATGCCAAGTAACTGTTAAGCTCTGTGGACCCTGAGCTTATTTGAGCATAATTTCACCAATTTCATTCATCGTCCGATATGAGTTAACGTTGGAGGACGTACATTTAAAAAAGAAATCAAGATTGCTGAAATCAGCTGTACCTGTTCGTGATATCAGTGCCATCACACTACCAATATAACCAGTTCAGTTCATAGCCGTTTTAAATTAAATTGGTTTATAAGTTTATTTATAGGAATATAAAAGTATGTCTATAACAGTAATGTGAATTAAAAATGTAACTTGATAATTTGCTCCTGCAATATACATGTTTCAGTTTTATCTATTTCGGAGTTTGGAAAATTTGTTTTATTACAAGAGCTGAAATATATATCGGAAAGTTCCGTGGCGAATAGAAACATTTTACAATTAAGTTATAAAAGATGAGGTACATATAATTTGAATATGAAATAAAACGCTTAAGCATTGGTTAAATGAACAATTAACTGAATAATTAACCCATAGCAAAAATATTTTCTGTGAAGTATATAAACACACAAAAAGAAAAAGAAAATAGCGGTGGTGGGATTCAAACCCAAAATTTTAATCCGTGAATGTATGCATCTTCACCATTCTTCGCCACACCCAGGCTGCGAATTCCTACACCTGTTTTCTCATCATATCTTATAGTTGAAGTGGCCGTGATCAATGGCGTGCATACGACCTAGCAATTCATTCCATAGACTTGTGGGTTTAGTATCTCAAATTGATTGCCTATGAACTGTTTGTTACCAGAAAAATCAGTGCAATGTTATTCATTCACGTTTTGTATATGTAACTATTGGCATACTGTTGCTCTTGAAATGAATTATTCTGCCTACCTAGTGCGGTAATTTTGACATTCAAAACAGAAATTTGTCACTTTTAATCTCCCATGTAACTCATGATGGTATACGTAAGGATATTAGTATCATAATACCATAGAACAGATTCATGACATTTTTCTTTCTATTTTTTTTTTTTCAGAAGTAAATGAGCACAAGAAGTTAATGAACAGTTTCTTCACAAAACATAATGGTGTTTTGATCATAAACTTGGATAGTAAATGTATAAACCTGGTATTTTGTCTTGAGTGGGAGAATATTCATGAACACTGTTAACAAAGTTGACAAAAATATCTTAAGAGCAGATGCAGTTCTAATTTGAGAAGAGCCTGGCGCAAGTACCAGATTTGGTGAGCATTAGGTTTTGCGTTTTTAACCTATTTTCTTCCTTCACACAAGTTAAAGTCTGTTTAGTTAACCCGTGTGCACGTCGGCTTCTGCCTTTGACGAACCCTTATAATCGTTTTACAACCCCCGACCCTCCTTCTCCCAGACCGTTCTGCAAGGTTGCCACCTTTCTCGATACGTCATGGGTATCGTACGAGGTTTCGTCTAAGGAAGTTTTGCAGTAATATGTCCATTACTGCAAAACTTCCTTAGTTTTGACAAAAAATATATATATATCGCCAAACTACAAGTCTATTGGATTCCACAATAACCCTTATCTTATTCAAAGTGCGGTATTTGAAACCCAGCTCCTTTAGGAGACTGCGCAAAGTGAAGCGCCCATAAGGAAAATCACAAATTTCTTGCAAATGTGCAACCAATTCGTCTAAGGTGGGCGCTCTCCTTTTTGCATAGAATCTATAAATTTCTCGACGAATTAAATCGCACGTGAAATTATCTACTTTAGAGAACCGTTTCCTTTTGTTTTCACACTTGATCGGCGTCTTTGGTATTCCTTTTGTCACAGTATTTCTCACTGTATTTCTGTGAATACCCAGCATTTATCATCAGGTTCATTGCATGACCCCTTACCAAGATTATTTGTCAGCACATATTTATATGTGTTCAAAACAAGCACTTGAATTTGCTTAGAAATAGTTCCCGTTATAACTTTGTTATTTTTTTAGGCTTTTCCAGTAATACATTTCGGCCCAGTTATTCACACTGTCTTCACTTTGATTATTTTCACGTGACTGAAAGTTATCTCTACTTCATTTGCATTTACCACTGCATTTCCCTCCTACGGTCTCCACATCGTGACACACAACGAATTTCTGCACGTAATGAAACAGATCAACTAGAAGTTGGGACTTTGGCAACTGAGACTCCACGTGGACTAGACATGCGTCTGTCACTTCGAGAAAATCAGGGTTGCTATTGGTCTCAACGACAGTGTTCCATTTCTGAAGTGTGGAGATAGATTTATGACGGTCATTAGTGGGCGAGTGGCTCAGGTTCCTTTGACTCGGAACTGCACATGCGTTAACTAAACAGACTTTACCAACATGGGTAGCCGAGATCGTTGATATACTAGCTTGTGAATGGGATGACGGCAGTTCAAATCCTGCCTCACAGGTTTACTTTCAGGTTTTTCTCGGTTTTCATCAGCGGGAAATGCAGAAACATTCCCTAAATTTTTACTGGGTGTTTTTATGCAGCGTAATAAACTGATTGCGAAACGTTTCTGAGTGGGATATTTATGAAACTGCTGTAGAAGAGAAAATACATCCTAGTTCCACTGAAAATTACAATAAAGAAGCCTAATTTAACAGTACGATGAAAGAAAGTAAGAAAGAAAGACAGTGAAAAAAAAAAGAAAGGAAGGGAATGAGAGGGACCAGCTGTTGTGTCGGATAATAACGATAAAACGCATTAGGTAATGAACCGTTCCGTAGTTATGATAAAAGGGCGGTGGAAAAGAGGTGCTCAATAAAATGCACTGAGGCGGCACTAGATTTAAGAGGTCGTAGGATGATATGCGGTGTAAATTGTGCACTATAAATCCTTTGATTGTTGGTATGGTGCTTAAAGGTTAGTTACTTGTGCTTGGTTATCAGGGACAAGGAAGGCAAAACCTGAAGGCCACTGGTACAGCTAAACCCTGGTCATGTTTGTGTACGTCATAAACATTTCTTTTCCAAAATTTCTTCCTTCATTTTTATTTCGTTCACACATTATCACTGCCCGTTGTCTGGAGTGCAGCATATAGTAAGAACGGGCGTTGAACACTGCTACGAAAGTTGTTTGGTTTAGATCTGATTAAGTGAAGTTGCTCTTAACTTTGATGTAGACTTGTATTCAATGTTCCAAATATTGTTTAACCATTGTTTAACTATTGTTTAACCAAACATGGTGCACATATTTTGACGCCTCGTTCTCCCAGGAATTTGCTACCAGCTGCTCCAGTGAAAAAGTGTGTGATCTTTATCTCCGGATATGCGTGGGCGGCTGTGTGGTTAAGCCTCAGTTAAGTTGATTGATAAATTTAATGGAGGCTAGTAATCATTTTTGAAGTAAGTAGCCGATTGTTCAGGTTTAAGTATTAAGCTCTTTCTGTATTTTATTACTCGGAAAAGATAATGCTCAAAGTATGTCTGCTAACTTCTGCCGCATCTGGACTTAACTGTTTCCGTAACAATAATAATGATAATAATAATGATGATAATAATGATGATGATAATGATAATAATGATAATAATAATCAAAGTGTTATGTTCGTGTCGCAGAAATGTCAATCTGAATCCATATAACTTAAACACTGAAGTGGTCAATAATAGATCACAATAAGCACATCTGTAATATTGTAAAAACATGAAGGAAAACCTCGAAGGGAAAGACGCAAATTTTATTATTATCTTAAGCCGCATATACAAGCATCACTTCCAACGTTCCTATACATTTTAACTCTTAAAATTGCTAATTTATATCTCAAACTGGACTGTATGTTAAATTCCTAGAATTTCATAACATCTACATATATACCTCCACAATAGTCTAACTCTAACTTTACAGAATCAGATACTATTACAGATACTTAAGTTAATGATTTTGTTGTCGACTGAATTCACTAAAATCCTAATTACCTGAGGAACTCGCTAGTGACTTCCTGACAGAAGTTTACATTTCGCAATTAAATTATTGTAACTAATGCTTATGAATTACTTATGACATTATGCAATGATGTTAACGTGCGGAAACTATTTACTTGCCAATATTTACCTGCATCCCTATAATTTATTTATAAATATTACTGGTCGAGATCAGTATCACACTTTTGAAAGCTGCTGAACTAGAAATGTTCAGCAGCGGGTAAAGAAATCAAGACTAGCTAATGCATTGGAAAACGCGGCAATGCTACAGCGCACGTGGATGCTTAGTCTTCACACAGCACTGTTCCAGCACCAGCACCAGAACCACCGCCACCGCCACCGCCGCCACCACCACCACCACCTAAAAAATTCGCGGCTGCTATAGCAGTAGGATATTAACTAAATAAGAAAATACCTCTTCAAATTTCGCAGGCCGCATATCTACTAAAAATTGGATGTTGGTGTAGTACCTCCAGTCTAATGGCCAGCATCTCGAGTTTTGAATATTTTTTGTTTTACTCCTGAATGTTTCTATTCCAGATATTTTTATTTGTCTTAGTGCGTATAGCACTCCACCAGGTAGTTTATGGAAAAGTAAGAGTAATATTGCGACTGTGCCGGGTGCCAGAAGTTCTTCTGCGACGTTTCAGGAATGATAGAGGAAGTAAGATGTAATTACCTACTTCATTTGCCAAACTTTGGCAACGGAAGTATTGTTTGCTAGATTACCTTAAAGACTAGCTTGTGGTGTCCAAAATCTTGTTTACAGTGTTTTAGGGGCGATAAGATTAGAAGAGATGATGAACTTTTTTTTCTTTCTTTGACTTATACGGTTCATGTTCGTAAGTGTTGTTACGCATTTGTTTTCGGATTCCCTATACTTGAATACTCACGAAGTGAGTCATGTTGCCTCGCATTTAAGTGAATACACAAATGATTGCTATGTACTAGTGACTTTATTCAACAGGGCGATAATTATTGACTCGTTTCTTACGTTCTTTCAACGCACGGATCACACAGGCTCGATCGTTCGACTTTAACACTCGAAAACGGCTCTAAATGACACTTCGTGGCAAAACAGTTGTACTTTTTAAGAAACGTTCTACCTGAGGCATCTCACTCTTGAAATCCCATCAAAATCCCGATTTCTAGCTAGCGAATGTTTCGTTCCAAGTGTAGTTTTTACTTACATTTTAGAGAGTACCATTCCTGGTTACGCGAATACCGCAGTAAAGTTCTTAATTTACCAGGGTAAATTCGTCTTTTTACTCTGTTGAACCAAGAAGGGTTTCGAATTTACCGGCGTTTAAACTGATACCATAGTATCAGACGGTGGACGGTTTTCAACGACTATTTTCAACCCATTATATTCGCACATAACGAATAGAGTAACAAAAGCGAATGTATTTGAAGATCTGAACGACGTTTCATTTCGAATAAAATCAATTTTCGATTTAATTGGTGATCAGCTCTTGCTTCATGCAGCACAAAAAAAAAAAAAAAAAAAAAAAAAGAAATCGCTGAGAAATTTAATGTGACTGGAATATTTCAAGTGTAATAGGTGATGTGACATTTTAAACAGAACTAAAGCATTTTCATGAACACAGCATTTCAACTGTCATTGTTTCTTTATCCCCGCACTGCATAAAATTACCTTTGCAGTGAAAACAAAGAGCGACTTAAATATTTTCAAGACAGTCTCTCCCAGCACAAATCACTTATTACATGAATCATTTTGTGAAATGTTTCATTTTATTAAAAAGGGCTCTTAACGATTTTAATTTAAGACATATCACGCCAACTATATCTTGAATGTTCTAGCATTAACCTGTTCTGAAGTATTCTTCATTCGAAAGGGATTTTTAAATTTTTTAACTGGTACATTTTATAAGATGTGCTAAAACTGTAGAGCTCTTTAACACACACTTATTTCAAGCCACTTTTAATTATCTTATCACTCAATAGGCATTTCCGAGATACTGGTTTATAGTTGTCACTGTTTTTATCATATGGCTATTCAGTTAATTCTGGTGTCATGAGAAGAGTTTGGAGCTTCAAGGTCAGCATATAACCACTTGGTTTTTGACTATCAATTAGATTTTCTCAATGCCCCTGTGCCTGCAAAGAAATGTATAATGGAACTTTCTGCAGAGGTTTATTGGATGGACATTAAGTACAGGATTGAAAATCAAGCTTTCGTATCAACAATAGGTAGAAGCTATATAAAAATAGACCATAGTGGGGTAAAGAAAGTCATGTGTACGTAACACACATTCTTAAGTGTGCACTTTGTCTTAAATAGTAACCTCAACCATTTTACCTTTTTGATCTTGAATTTATATTTACTAAATCTATCAACACGAAATTTCAAGGATCTAAAATTCTGCGCTCTTAGACGTCTTGATTTATCGCCAGTGCTGTTCTTGAAGTCCCTTGTTTGAATGTAATTTGAAACATGCATTACTGTAAATGAATGTCATACAATAAACTGTAGGTTATAAACACTAGCCATGCCTGCCTGTTTGATGTAGAGGTAACGTTTCTGCCTTTATTTTCAAGGGATCCTGACTTCGAATCTCGGTCAGGGTGCATTATCTGGCTAAGGTTTTAATCTGGGGTTTTCCCTTATCCTGAAAGATGAATGTCGGGTAACTCAAGCTCTATACATCCTGGTCTCATTTGAGCATCGTTTCAGCCATTTCAATCATCGTCCGTTATGACCTACGTTGGAGAATGTTAAAAACAAACTTTACCTACCTTCTATGCATAAACACAACAAGCAAATTGACTGTTGAAATTAATGGCTGCCTTTTGAATACCGCTATGCATTGCTTTGGAGGAGACAGAAAACCAAGCGCTCCGAAACTTTGGTATTCAAACCAAGCATTGGCAATGATCACAGGTTATATACTTTCGAGGCGAGGGATACTTTTTTCTTGTTTTCGCAGAATGTTCCCGTTTATTTGCATGCTCAGATTTGATGGTGAGGATTCAGTTTTACATTAGGCAAAGATACGGTTAGTCGCTCACTTTTTTAATTTTATTTATTTTTTGTTTTTTTTTTGTTTTTAAGTATGTATGGACATCAGATCTAAAATGACCAATAACTTGTTTACTTTTTTCATTGAAACAGGCCGACATATCCAACATAGTTGCCAAAATATGAAATAAATATTTTGATATAAAATATGTATTTGAATATGTTAAAATGTCGAAAATAGGCGCAATGGCTCGCTGTGTACAGGTAGTTTTACAAAGGTGTGCGAAAATGAAATGTTTTTGAAATATGTAGGTACATAATTCTTTGTAAAGTATAATCAATTGTTTACGGCTATTCAGTGCCTACGCCGCATATTTAATTTTGACCAAACACGTTTAGCACTGCCCCGGAAGCCGGCTAATCGCGGTCGTGTATCTTAAGATATGGTTGCAAGGATGCTTTTTTTAATCGGATAAAACCTTCGGTCCTACTAGACAGTAATATGTACATCGCCATGCAGTGATGAATAGACTACGTCATTCATTTGTACTTTTAATCGCATTGCATTCAAATATTGTTAATTTCCAAATAAAGTATGTTCTTAAAAGATATATAGGCCGCGCCGTGACTCAGTGGTTAGACCGCTTGGCTCTCACCAAGGCGGCCCAGGTTCGATCCCAGGCGACCGCAAAGTGAGATTTGTGGTGGACAACACGGCGCTGGGGCGGGTTTTCTCCGGGATCTCCGGTTTCCCCCGCCATGTCATTCCACCGGTACTCCATCTTCATTTCATGTATCATCAGTGTCATCGCCTGTAGGGTGGGGGCCGAACAGCCGAGCCCCTCCTTCGGGAGTTGTTCGGATTGGGATGGACTCGAGGGGGCAGTGTGTTCCCGAAACCCGTGGGAATCGGGTACGTCTTCGGACGGGGTTGAGCGAAGCCATTAAGTGTCCCGGGTACTAGCCTGCAAAGCTAGTCGAAGGTGTGCTAGATCACCAGGCGGCCCCACCGAGGTTTTTCGGTAGTCTTCACCTTGAGTGTTGACGCCCGTAAGTGGCGTATCCACTTCCATCCCGTCTTGACTCCATAGGACCAGATGGGGGGCTTGTTAGTCTCTAGGTCTTGCCCTATGTAAAGCACTTCGGAGGACGCCGAGCGCCCTTTGGGACAGCTCGGATACTCCCTGGTTGAAGGAGGCCCGGGTCCAGTTCCTACGGGTTCAAGGCTAATGGGAGTAGAGCCTCTGGACTCAACGTGTCATCGCCTGTGGTGCCGTATGTAGTAAAAGCGGGCGTTAAACACTACACATTTCACATTTCATTTAAAAGATATATAACAGCGACCGTTAAATCGGCGACCGTTTTCCTTTGGAACATATCGAAGGTGTCAACTCGTATTCTTTGGGTTTTAATCATTAGATCACGCACACATTCGCACTCTCATGGAAAATGGGGAATCATCTTCCCCCAGCGGGAATGGAACCCGGGACCCCTCACACGGCAGGCAGGTGCTCTACGTACCGACGGAGCTACGGGGCCAGCCGAGGTATATTGTGTTGTGAGTTTTTTGCGTATTTTGTTTCAACTATTTTGTCATTCGCTTTGTTGGTTGCATTGGTTAGTATTCTGTTACACATTCAATTGTTTGTTCATTTAATACTTTTGTGGCTTGACAGTTGACACCGTGGCGATTTTTTTAAATGCACAAGTAACTGATTATAATTTGCTACAAATTATTAATGAAGTAGTAAATCTCAGTTGATGTTAAGCGTTAAGTAGGACATACGATACATGCATCTAAATACGTAACCTCTCGTGGGATTACCTTTGACAAAACTTTCGTTGACTGGTAACTCCCTCTCATAGGCAAGCCTAAGAACTGTTAATGTTCCTTTTGCATTTGTATTAACTGCCACCTAAAGAAATAATTCGGGAGCTCTTAAAGACTAGCTGTAAAAACTTGAAACACGCGCCTACGACAGAGGTGTATGAGAAGTTCGCCGTATGATAGTGCAATATATCAAAGAAACAGCCGCGGTGCCCTTAGACGAAGGGAAGGAACATTTTAGAATTGTTTTCTTTTTGTTCTGTCATAACGAAGCACGACACTAAATCAAGTAGTTAATAGACCATAATGAAAATGTAAATAAATACAGGGTCCTATGCACGAGCGGGTCGCCATAATCTACGTCTGTTACCTGGGGACCAAGGGGTGGGGCGAACCAAGTCACCAGATGGTGGTGGTTTTGTGGTTGCTGGTTTTAACCTCTTGGGTCTCGGATCTCTCCCTCATCATAAACCAGGGATGTGAAGAAAACCCATAATACTGGCATTACTTTTCCTTCCTTTTCGCTAACCCTAACGTCCCTCTCTTTTGTACTGCTGCTTTCCTGGACCTATAGCGTATAATTTCATCCCCTCTCTCCTCAACCAGCCCCAAACAACATCCTTGCTGGCCAAACAGAAAACACACGATGATGGAGATAAATTTCGTCCGCAACATTTGACGGTCTTTAAAACGGCTGTCGTTGCTCCAAACGGTTCTCCAGGAGGCCACCATTGACTACAACATGCCGTATATCCATGTTCATCATTTAAGGCAATGCCATAAAAATGATAGCCAACAAAATGTTACGACTTTGGAAAACGCAAATGTTTAAAGATGCGGAAAACATTGTTTTCTTTAGAACGTAACACCAAAATTGCTATGTTAGAGTATTCCAGAGGTATTTTACTTCATTGTAATTTTTCTATGCCCTATTACTTTCACCATAAAAACAAGGTAAATGATGAATAGAAAACAATGGTGGCAGTGTACAGCTATTAGTGTATTTTGTTTTTCTTATCACTTTACATGGCTTTCGATATGGACATTTACGTAATACGTTAAAGTTCAGCTAAAGGGCTATACTTACACTTCGTTATTGTACTTGATAATAGTGGAACATAATGCAGCGTATTGCAATTAATCTGTAAACACTTCAGGAAGTACACTCAGGTTCTGATTACCTCCCCTATACTGATACCAGAAATTAAGGAATAAAAAATTCTCATTTTTAATTTGTAGAATGTAAACAGTATTATAGTTTAGTAGTGGTAGCGTTTCCTTGATATTTTTAATTTTATTAGTTTTGCAGTGTTTCGAGAAGTGTCCCGAATTTTCCACTTGTTCATATATAGTTTGTGTAAAATTATTTTATATGGATTTAATACAGCATTTTTATATCATTTGAACTGTTGGATAATTACATTTGAATGTCGCAAGAACTGAATTAAGCTCAATAAAGGTGTTGATAATGTTGATTTTGACTGTTTTTCGTCCTTCAACAGTCTTAAGAACCGTTTTCACTACAATTACAGTTATTGTACTAAAACGATGTATACTAAATGCATGCAGAATAATTTTGTAAACGTTTCATATAAAACGCAGACATATATATTTATAAGCAGTTCTTGAAGTGGAAAATTTAGAAAGTTGTCAGGAATCGTAAACTGTGCTGTCCGTTGTTGCTTCTGCGTATTAAAACTTGTGAATTTCCCGGAGGTTAATTTGGTTGTTCGATTTATTTGAAGTACAAATCGTTACTGTAAATCAATGATACCATCAAAGCCTATAGTGAGGTTGCCATAGAACTTTGTGACTAACGGAGACCATCAAAATTACGTCATGAATTTTCTTAGGTGGAAAAGTTCCTTTCTTACAGTCTGATCATTTTGTACGAATTATCGATACTGTACGAATTTTATCCACATGAAAACTTATTTTTGTACTTCAAGACGTCATATAATTGTGTGGCTTATCCAGAGATGTAGGGACTGACTCATGAAAGTTTCATATTTACGGATACACTTGATAAGTCAATGTCAATTAAGTATTTGTAATATCAATACCCATAGGATAGGGTAAATCCGTATGAAGGGGAAATGAAATGAAATGTGTAGTGTTTAACGCCCGCTTTTACTGCATACGGCACCGCAGGCGGTGACACTGATGATGCATGAGGTGAAGATGGAGCACCGGTGGAATGAGATGGCGGGGGAAACTGGAGGTCCCGGAGAAAACCCGCCTCAACGCCGTGTTGTCCACATAAATCTCACTTTGCGGTCGCCTGGGATCGAACCGTATGAAGGGGATTCGGCACTGCGACCAGTCTGGATCTATTATGCTTATACCCCAATTGGGGCATCCCCGGGAGGAAGGCTGAGGCAAGAGTAGACAGGGTGGCCGTCTCAAGGAGCCACGACAGTACAGAAAGCAAGGTCCCTACTATTTACCGGTTGGAATCTCCCTGATAGGCTAGTACAGCCGGCATCCCACCCACCGTGGTCCTGAAACGGCCCACTAGGCCGGCCGTTGTACCGGAGGAGGAAGTGTTTACCTGGAGCGTATCATCCTGCCATGCAGCTCCGAGACTCCCGCCGACTCTTTTTGCTCTGAAAGACACCAACATATGAGAGATTATATGAAATGAAATGGAGGGATAGGAAATTAGGGGGATGTAATCAATCTACCCAGCATTCGCCTGGCGAACCGAGAAAACCCCGAAAATAACCCATAGGTCACTTAGGCTGGCCACGGGAATCCAACCCGTACCTCCCGAATGCGGGCCATAGACTAAACCGTCTGAGAAATTCCACTCGGTAATATTAATATCCATACAATTATGTCTCTGCGAAGCTATATGTTTATGTGCATAGGAGGAAAAGTAGAAAACCTGTTGTAAAATCATAGCATATATTTTTTCTAGAATCTACATTCAATTTTTACTACACATTCAAAATTCCAATTTGGACAACTGATTTTAAATGTTTTCCTGAAGATTAAAGACAAAAATTGAGTATTTTCTAGCCTTTACCAGCAGGAATATAATTTTAATTTTGTGAACTTCCTTTTTTTTGCTCTATCTGTTCTAAACTCATCTTTAAAGCGAGTTCTGGAGTGTTACTCAACGACTTTTGATGAGAAAAGTTTCTTACTTTGGTATTATCATTTCGGTTATTTACAACATAACGACAGTTGTAAATTTTACTTCAAAATATCAATTTATATTTTGCACGTGCTTATTCCAAAATCATACAAAAATTATAACCCAAAATCCCCAATACTTTTTGAGATGTGCACCCAAATAGCAGAAAAAGAAATCTACAATTCAATAATTCAGTTTGAAGCTTCAGTTTCTTAGACGATATTATAATATATTTCGTAGCTTAAAATATTCGTATGGAACATACATAAGGCTGAATAAAGAGTCAAATCCTGACTAAAATTTACTTTTAAGGGCAATAATATTTCAAAAGAAATAAATACTAACGAATAACCTAATCCGCGTGATTTTATTCAGTATACGAAGACTTTCATTCATATTGTGACTTTGTGGGTTCGTAGAATTAAAAGTCCGAGTTGTAGATATTCCAAATATTCTTTATTTCCGTAGAAATACACTGTTCAGTTCTCACGTAATAACAATACGTCACATACACAAAAGAATCGACCAAGGTGCGATGACAATAACAAACAGCTTTCTGATCAGCTCTCGTTACAACACTCTACAGCTGTTTACTGCTTCCGCCTCTTCGCGACTGACTCTTGGCGAGTGTTCGCCTTCTTAAATACCTCATTGATAAATTCTAGATATTTCCGGAACAATAAAGAAATCGAAAAATCTCTATCAACCAAGACGTCACCAGAAATTTCCATTTATCTCAGTTTGTTTCGGCTAACCTTTATCTCGCGCTATCTTTATCTGCTTATGCAAGCTCTTTATTACCGTGAAACACTATCCGTCTGTTATCTATTTGCGCCGTAACTTTTATGCCCGTTGCCGCGATAATATTTTAGTAGAAGTAGAACTTCAAATTAATTACGGTAGTAAAATTAATGTTGTTTATAACGCTCTAAGAACTCAAGGAAACTAAAATTAAATCCTGAAATGTGAGCAGTGATTTTCTGAAAGATTTTATGTATATAGTATATATATAGTCTGGGGGGGAATATGCTAGCCTCAGCTTACCGAGGTTGCCGGTTTAAACACGACGGAGGGCAATGGATTTTAACAGGCGTAAAAACCCATAGCATTTCTTCCTTCGGAAGGGAAGTAAGGTCGGTGGTCCAATGTCGTAGATTTACGGCACATAAAAGAACCTCAAGCATTATTCAAAGACCTCTGAGCAAAATTAATTGGTCGCTGAGAACAGCAGTTACAGAGCGTCCATAAATAAAACTCGGTTTCGTTTTTCTTCAGCTGTCATTTGGCTATTGTCTTGAAACTAATGCACTCTAATTAAAAGTTCGGTATTGTATTTAGCCAGAATTACAGACTTATGAATAACAGGGATTAGTAAGTAAACTTTTTGACTCTTTGCCAGTTACCTGTGTTTCTGGGAAGAATTTAATTGAAAATGCTTACAAATTATAGCCAAAGAATACAAGGCAAATGTTTCCAGAAAATTGCTTTCTTTCTTAGAAAACTCTTCCTTCTAAAAGCACATATTTATTGTTGAAAAAATCCCTTGATCAGTCGTTCACTTATGAAAAGTTAAATGTAACTAAGAAACCACAGAAGAATTGCTGCTAAAAAGAATAGATCTCATTAAAGCTATACGTTTTTATGTATTAAGGCTGCTGATAGTCCTTATTTAAACATTTAAATTACTCCAGAATATCTGTAATATTACGGCTTTAGTATTTTGCTCATGATTTTAGGGTTAAATGCAGACTTTATAAACTTGTGGCTGACATCTCAACCTGTGGGTACAACATTGCGATTATTACACCTAATAGAAGCTTCTTTTATACAGTGATTGGCGTGAATTAGAAAAACGAACTTCTATGAAAATTGTCAGCAGAATCTAGTGAAGTGAGTCCTGTAACACTAAGGTTAGTGCATCAGGTTTTTATTTGTACTTTCAATGCGTTTCATTAAATCACTCTGTATATATCCCCGAGGACACGTTTCACTCATGATCTAATGCGATACGGATGAAAAACATCTTAGAGCGCCTTTGTTATCAACAATGTCATCCAATAATGTAATATAATCATCCAACATTGGAATATTGCCATTCAAGTGCCGTAAGTGCATATTTGCAGAACGAAAAGTAAGTTTGTACAAGACGAACTCGAGTATTTTAATTCCGAATCTTGTGCACAGAATAACGCATTTTTTCGATGGTAGTCAATAATAGAAATAATTACTCAAACATAACTTTAATTACTGTCAGCTCTAGCCTCTGCGAACTGGTGATTTTTGAGTCAGGCTTATGGACGATACCGCTTGTGCCTAAAGCTTTGTTTAATACTACATGAATTAAATCATTAACATATTGTCAAAGGGAACTAAGTATTATAACATTTAAATAGTAAAATTCAATTACCAAATACGATTAATACTGCAGGCTTAAGTCATTTTAATAAATCTGTAGTAAAGCGTGAAACACAGAGAGCAGAAATTTTTTAATTCCAATTCCAAGCATGAAGCTTGAGCGGGAACTGGTGAAAAGACTGAAAGTCGAAAATAAATATGCGGCTTTATGTCGAATATCATCGTGTGTTGTTTTGATTGCCGGAGATCTATACCAAATGGCAGCTTTATAGAGTTATCAAACTTCCTATGCTTAATTAATTTGTTTTGAACGTGATTTACATCTAAAACATTTTAGTTCTCCTTCTGTTAATATAACATTTAAACTTTGCGTTTGAACCTATGCATTGTTAGATTATTACATTCCTGCTAATGATCCAGCATGATACAATTTAGTAATTTTAAAACAAAAAACTAAGCTTCACTTATTTTCATTGAGTACATTTGATAATTGCAAAGTCATACGGTATTTATCGATTTTATTCGTGAACACTTAATAAATATTACTCAAAGTTATAAGAGTAGTAGGACGCATTCGATTATCTCAAAACCTCTTGTGTTTTAACATTTGAATGTTTTTTATCGCAAGGAAAGCTTCATTTTTAAAATAAAACATACGAAGCCGGTTAACAGCGGTTGTTAGCCAGAAAACATGTGAATGGCGTGCCTACCAAACATTGAACATCCCTTCATTCGGTCGATTCTTTTGTTTCTACCGCGGTAGCTCAAGGAAGAGAAGTAGGGGTCTCTGTGCGTTAATAGTGCAATTTATACTGGTTGAGCATCCCTCTCTTTTTTGGCAATCTGTTCCAAATAAATTACTCCCAAGTTCGGTATAAGATATATTGCCCATAACATGCACTTGCTTTGCCTATATTCCACATTTAAATGCGAAATATTGCTATAAATTGTCGTGGATACTATTGTTCCAATTCTATGAATGAAAAATGCGTAACATTACCCGTGCAAAAAACGATTTATTACTCATTTCGTGGACTGTGGCTATCACAGTAACGTCTGTAGCATCTGGTTCATTTCTGGCCGAGAACAGCTACCTCGAGTTATCCACGCAATTTTAAAATAGATCCATAGAATATCCATAGGATATCCACAGAACCCTTCAAATGGATATACCGGAGTAAAGGGATGTACCGTGTGTAAATAAGCATGTTACAAGACTAGTGATAGTTAATGTGATACCATGTGGCACATTTTGTTAATAAACCGTTTTATCCAGAAATGTTTTGCTTACGCACTAGAATCTTCAATATCTTAGGAAACGAGTAAAAAACTAAAACTATAAGTAAACAGATAACAATTTAATGTTCTACTGAAGTGCTCAAAATTGTTGGTGGCAACTTCGATATATTTTGTACATTGTTTGCGATGTCGAAATCTTGGAAAGAATACAGACTCTGGTGCATGGTGGGTCTGCGATCATCCAAGGAGAAGTTTAAAACACAAGCTGTTTCACTATAGGCTTGGCAACATGGTGTAGGCTGGGTGAAGCTTGTTGAGTTAACGCTGTTGATGAGCCGGCAGAACACTAGCACTCTTTCCGGCTTCTGCGAAGATGAGAAATCTCGGTTTACTTTGCATTTCGTACAATGTCACCATTGTTTATTCCCGCCACACAAATTAATATAAAGTATCAAACTAATAAACGGAATTAAACGCTACCTTAAGAGGCCGATGGACTCGCCTGCATCACTTAACAGCTGATAACAGCATCATTGGTAAGACAATTCTACACTAATGAATGCGACTTATACTGCTTGTCGAATACCTAATCATACTTCCCCTTTCGGAGGCCCTAGAACTATTCAGAAATACAGTTTTTGGACATGGACTTATAAACGAAATAAGATAACTTGGTGCACATCCATAATCGAGCCTTATAACTTACTCTCTTATACTTTAGAAACCATCTTCTAAAGAAGATAGATTCTACGTGTAGAGATTAATGGAGACATTATATTATTTTAGTATTTGAGCTCTCTTTCTCAGCACAAAAAGAAGACTGCTCATTTTTAGTGGCACCATATCTCAATTACCGAGCGATAGGAGAGAACAGGAGTTGATCTAACTCGTTAAATTGACTTTCTTCCTTAAGTACATTGTTTCACCACAAACTATGATTTTATTTTGTATAACTTGTATTTTTCCCAAGAATAGATTGAAAGTTTGCGCTGAACACATTCGCTGTCATGGCCTAGCACTCGATCCAGATACCTCTGGCACCACTCTCTGTGAAATCTATAGCCTTTTGTCCTTTTCATAATGCAGGTTTGAGCAAAAATGATCAGATTTTGTCATCCATCAAAACCTAGATAAAATAATGAATTTTGATGTACTATTTGGCGTATAAATACGAAATGAATTGTCTGTTTTGCTTTCCTACGTTGACTGCTTAATTAAAAACTAAAACTTACTTTATATAGATGGGTAAAGTCTTTCATTTCTATCTTTAGACATCTCTGTGGTTTTAAACGATGGCATTTATACCCCTTTCTTCTGATTATTATAAACTATAGCTGAACTTCCAGCGTCATTGCGTTAAATGCGGAGATACCTCTCTCACTCTCCCTCTTCTTGTCTTCCTCAATCTTCGTCTTTCCCTCTCTTTTTCCTCTCTCCCTCACCCTTCTCTGTTGTCTTCCTTTGCACTCTCTTTCTCATTCTTTCCCTTTCCATTACCTTCTATCTTTCTTCCTTTATGCACTGTACATGCCATCTGATAATATTTTGTATATAATTTATTCAGGGTGTTAATGAAATTTAAAGCATAAAAAATTTGCCTCTTATTCTTGCAGTCCTTGCCGTGGCGCAGTGGGCTTGAGCGTGGCAGCTCTGGTTCCCAGCCACCAAATACTACCGAGTTCGATCTCAACATTGGCGTGGGGCTAGTACTGTTCAAGTGTTCAATTCAGTGAACTGGTAGGAGATGGGAGTAGCACAAAATGACTTAAAAGTCGAGGTGCGTGGGCCGTTGAGTGCTCACCCCACCTATACCTCCTCCACCACCGCTGCTGCTGCGCTTTTGGAACTACGTCATTTCTCGGGTATCCGGTTTATGTTGTATGCGGATGAGATCATAAGATACCTTCAACATCGATACGATTAATATGTTGTGAATGACATAATAGCCAAACTTGTAAGAAACATGTTTAATAATTTCTGTTGAAGCATTAACCAGATTTTTATCTTTTAGAAGCCAGTTTGGGCTAAGTAATTAAGATATCATTTAGCTTATTCATTAAGTGGAGACCAAAGCGCCGTTAAAACAAACTCCATAGCAATTATTCCTATCATGCTTCTTTGAAAAGTTTTTAAAATGAAGAAAATACCACACACAAACAAAAATAAATAAATAAATTAATAAATAAACTTTAAAGATAAACAAATTTTACATTAATGCAGCCTATTCATATGCATTCGTTTGGGTCAGTTATTAAAAATCGAAGATCTCTTTGAAAACTCGGTTGCAGTTCTGTTTGTTTCAGGTGCCTCATCTGCGCCTTAAACTTTTGGGTTATATTTTAGCTGTGGAGACTTTCCCACTGTAGAATTTAAACGCGCAACGTCCTTTTTAATTTTTTTTTCTTGAAATAATGAAAATAAAATCGATATTGCTCCTTCAACATAGAAAAGACTTCGTGGCTTCCTCTGCGTTTTGTTTTGTTTTTTCTTATTTCTGGTTTGCTGCCGACGCTAACGAGCAATTATATACAAAAATAGAATGTATGTGATTGGTGGAGGAAGGATCGGAAAGCACTCGACCGATTTTGAGAGTTATTCACCCCCAATGAGCACTGTTCCTTCGGACGCACATAACGGAATAAAATATTTTCAAGAAGTTTTGCATTTGGAGGTTTGGTGGTTTTTATGTCTGCCTACAATTCCAATACCATTTCCTTGAACATGACCGTCGTAAACATTTTTGAGACTTAAGTGCAATAATGGTTTCCAGCCCAAAAGAAGGCTTAGAATCTTTTAAATATGCATGATTGAAGGGTTTGATTAGTATTCACATGTACAGATTTCCCTCTGATTTTACTGAACTTTATCAAGAAGTATTTTTCGTAGGATTTTGCAGCACTTAATGAACTTCTGACTTAGAATCTGGCAAGAGATAGCAGCTACTGTATAATTTTAAAAACCATGCTACCGTTATTTTCTATGGCTACCCTCAACTCCTTACGTACTATTGTACCAAGATTTTCATAAAAGCAGAAAAGACTGATTCGTATATAGGGTGTTGTTAACATAATGTGGAATTATGTCATAGAACGTGACAAAACTCAGCTTATTTTCTACCATATACCTATAGTACCTCGTCGTTAATATTTTTTCAACCTCTTATAAACAGATCCATGATGCTTGGACAATGATTTTATAGAACTTTACCAAAGCTGTAAGTTGCCTAAGGCTTCAAAAACTTAGTCATAGTTGCATTTTCAACTTTCTGTACAAAATTTGGTCAATTGTACCATTTTGGATGATACTTTAGACATATCAAATAGAAATTATAGTTGCTCGCGACTTTCAAAAGCTGTGCTTATCCGTATTTTCAATCCCTTGCTGAGAGAATGCGTCGGTATACTGATCTGTAAGGAAGCTAGTACTTATTAAACTCAGCCAAATAGCTAAATTCTAGAAATTATTTCTTTGTGCCTATTTTGGTCATATTTCTGAAAATATGAATTTCAGTAGCCATCCTTATTAGAGTTATCATTCGTGTTGAATAAAGATTATTTTCCTAAAGAAAGCATGTTAATTAACAGTCGATATAAACAAGCAATTGTTTTCATTTCGTATTTAATATGAAAACACATGTAAAACATTTAACAGAGTAAAAGGATAGCAAGAATATGTAACTGCTAATGTTTATGAGCGGAACAGTGTTCGGAGCGTAATGTTGATGCTGTAACGATCCGTTTACCGGGATTTACGCTTTATTGGGCGGGCCACGAGGTGACGCATGATTGATTTCTGGGTCTGCTGTGCTGATTGCTGCATAACATCGTTTTCCTTCAGGCGGTTTTTGATAACGCAGTGGAAATGGGAATAATGTGTTCCCTGTTGCTAGTTGCGTAATGACGGGATACGTACATGATACGAACTACAGAATCCTGTTACCTAATAAGTGTTATCCACGAGGTCTTTTATTCGTGTATACTGTAACGAAACTGGTCGGCACAGTAGGCGCTAAAATTTAAAATAGGCAGGCAAATAAAAACTGCAATACGTTCAAAATATACAGTAATATAGACCTTATCAGTAATAATAAGAATTTAAGTTGCCAGTCATTAATTCATTTATAACTTGGAAGCACATTTTTGTGTGACAGAACAATATAGAAATACAAAATAGCGGTATAACAAACAATATATTAAATATTGTGGCGCAGCGGGTTTCCCCAAGCTTTTTGGGAGGTCGGCGCCCGATTGTTGGGGAGATAAATAGGGTAGCTCTTTCGCCTAGCGTAAACACTAGGAGCACTATCGATAGATAACGATTATCTTAGGTAAGTTCCCTTCTTCCCGCTTTCAGAATATTCTAGAAACTGCTATATAAATGAACATTCTCACGAGTAAATTGGCGAATGCACTTTTAATGCGAGATCAAGGGTAGTTCTAGGAGTGTGTTTTCGACAGTTATGACATACAGTTAGTGCAGCTTTACGAGAAGATTTAGAAGACCTCTGATTGGGTGAATCATCCGACGTATAGTTTCCTTCATTATGCGGCTACATCACAAAGAAAATTGAAGTGAAGGGGAAAAGAGAACTAGGTCGCATTATTGAACTAACCGACGTCATAGTGGAAATCCGGCAAAATCACAATATGCTTACTAAATTCTACCATTCTCTGAATGAAGTTTGATAATAATTGTGAAAATTTCTATAAATCTACCACCTTCAGCTACTACGTATACTTTATGGTAAACCGTATTATCCGTTTTTAAGTAATTTTTTCTCTTGAATACACTTTACCCCTCATACATTACCTTCACCCTTACACCAAGCATGGGGCCGATCACCCATCCTTTTTTTTTTATTTACGTCCTCCAACGTTTAAGTCGTATCGGACGATGAATGAAATGGGTGAAATGATGCTCAAATGAGCCCAGGGGTCCAAGGAGCTTAGTTACCCGACATTCGTCTTTCAGGATAAGGGAAAACCCCGGAAAACACCTTATCCAGGTAACTCGCGCTAACCGAGATTCAAACTCGGGACCTCTTGAACGTTAGACAGACACGCTACCATCTGCGCTACCAAGGCGGGCTTCCTGGTTCTCTATCGGATCGAAAGCTTCAGGGAGAGAGGGCTAAGAATCTCCTAACATCACTGTAATTGGTACTACTAGGGATAAGGTAACGAAGAAGAATACTTTTTGCACTCCCAAGCTGGTTTTTAACTGTTATTAAGTCTTATGTAATATTGTTGCGCTTGAAATTAAATAAGCCTATACCTTGTTTCACGTAAGCTTGCCCAGTATCTCTTAACGGTCACGTGACCTAATCACCTCTCATTGGTTGCTGTTGTGGTAATGACTGTCGTACGGTAAAAATTAGTTCGTTATTTAACATGATGATATATCATTATATGTTGGAAGAGAATTGTCAAATTTATATTTTCGTAACTGTTTTAATTAAATATATTACGCAACAGAGTTGATTTATCTGAAATGCATGTTAATTATTAAACAAAGTAAAGAGGAGGTTCCTTTGCTCTCAAGCACATGGCACGATAGCATGTGATTTAGCGGTAGTGGTGACATTTGTTTATAAGACTTTTATCACTGACCTTGTTTTGAACTGGATTAGTCATGCATCGCCATTCGAAAGTGCGGGAGCTAAATTATTTTATTGATCGTTTATTGCGCATGTATTATATGTATAATGGCAGAGTCTACCGCCAGTTTTTCGCTTAAGTATCGCAAGGAAAACAGGCGAAAAAAGAATTGTGTTGCATGTGTTTAATGCACTCACAGAGAAGAATCCGTCTTTGTCAGTGAGAGAAGTCGAACAGCTGGGCTCTGAAGTTACAGGTGTGAGTGTTAGATCCGTAGGAACATCGCGACATGAAATTGAGGAAACAGGAAAACTTACCACTCCAGGCAAAAGCAGGAATAAACAAAAGTGCGTGCTCAGGGAAAATACGTGAAAAGTGTTGTGCGTCTTCATGTGTGTAGTTTTTCTTTAGAAACGAACTCCCTAACATAAGTAACATTTCGTCTGCTGTAAATGAGGATGCAGATTTACCAAATTTCAGCAGATTGCTTATACAGCTGGGATTTGTGAATGAAAAAAGAGGCAAGAAAAATGTGCTAAAAGACAGAGGTGATATTGCTGTGTGGCGAAGACGCTATTTAAGGACAACCACACTGCACCGAGATACAAATCGCTAAATATACACGAAGAACACACGAAAAGTAAAGTATGGTGTGACACGACTTTTAAGACTGAAAGACAAGCATTTTTGAAAGGTATGTGTGCTGGTTTAAAAAATTCCAGTGGAAAAGGCCGAAGGCCTTTCATTATAAACTCTTTCAGTTTCATTGCTCAGCCATTCTGTTTCAATTTGCTCAGTTCATTATAAACTTGTATTTTTGCATGCCTTCATATCCTTATTTGTATGATTTTTGTATGATTTTATTTATCTTCCCGGCAATTATTACGAAATGTGACGGGAAGGCACCGCCTATGGCGTATGACGCGAAAGCATTAGCCAATTAGGGCGAGGGGGAGGGTTGTTGAACGCGGAGTGATACATTTCAGCCGGGCAAGGTTATATGAAACAGAGATTAGTCGTTTTAGATCAGTAATTACTCTATTTGCCTACATGGGAAGCAGAAAGCGAAGCTGTCGTATTAATTAAGAAAGCGATGAGTTAATACTAAGATGATCGATTTCTCAGTCGTAAACCAAAGCTTATTTTGCCATTTCTCTTTTAGTTGACCATTTAGGGTACGCTTTATTGAGTTAACTAGCCACTCAAGACCACTTGTTACAAGAAACAATGCAATTGCTGGCCCATTGGTTCAGAGTTATTGTGGTACTAAGATCGACATGAAATCAGTAAGTAATATAATACTAAAAGTAATGAAATTACGATAGGCAAACACCTCGGAAAAGCTTCTCGTTAAAGAACATAAAAATAGAACATTATAGGTTCTTAAACTACGGAAAGATGCACACAGTGAAAATATGCACTATAAAATTAGTATATTTTACTCAGTAAGCATGAAACATATTTACATATACAAAATCCTACGATTCTAAACAGTGGAAAGGAATAGGCAAATCCTGAGCTCTAATGATAACCTTGGCTTTCATTTTAGTTCCCATTAATCTGTATTAACAAACTAGGTAATAACGAAAATAAGAAAAGCTTCTTTAACGACATGAAGTTGTATACGTGTATGATGTTCGATTCCTGTCAGGACCGTCCTCCCTGACTCTTCCAGGTTTTCCTTAGTCCTCATAACTGGCAAATGCCACATAATTTAACGTAGACCTGGAGCGTTTACTTTGTAAATTTATTTTACCACTCCATTTCATGTATCGGCGCCTGTGGTGCCAAGAGCTGGAAGATTGAGCGTTAAACAGTATGAAAACTAATAATCAATGTTAAAAATGGTTTTGTTCGTTGTGAAGGTAATATTTGTTGTATGCACATTCTTATTCAGATCCAAAGTGTTTCAGTATTATTGGTTAACAATTGAGAGAAGACAAGAAATTCAGTAGGCGGTAAGTTAAATACGTTTGAAATTAACACTAATTTCTGTTTATTTGCCGTGCTTTAGAAGGCAAATTTTCGAAGGAAGTTGCGAAATCTATGTAAGAGAACAGAAAGATTGCGATTTTAGTATATACATTTTATTTAACATTACAGAATATACTCTGGATTATTCGGTGTCCTGTGGGAGAGAAGATATACGAATAATCGAAAAACACAAGTAATCGAGAAACCCGTTAAATGCTGTTAAGATACAACATAAATTACTTTAAAAGCTTATTTTCAAATATGTATTCTTTGTTCAAAGGTTTAGTCAACTTGGGTGAAAGGATACTACAGGCCTATTTATTTCTTACAATGATCCACGATGTTTGTTTCTGAGAGTGGTAGACATTTTTCTCATCATTTCGAACAGTGTGCATTCCAAACTCGTCATCAGCATTTTGCAAAATTTTCCACTTTTCAAGTTTTTAAATTAATTCTAATGTTTATTTTAATATAACACATGTTTTATTTTCGTTTCTCCGCCATTTCTTTTACAAATGTCTGACCTTACTCACTGAATAACAGCAGAAAACCTGAATTTGTTTTCAATTTATACGGAACAGGCTAACCGATAACAAAGGAAACAGCATTCGTGTTGTCACGCGGTGGTCGTTTAACCAATAGTCGTTTATAAAATATAATGTAAAAGGTGGATATATGCAGTATAATTTGCAAACTGCTGAATATTATGCTTATTAACAAAACAAGTAAAATAATCAACCATTAGCCATTTTTGAGGGGTGGTGAAACAACACTTTTTTCCTGATCATCATGAGTTGTTTTATGTACATATGTCTACATCTTCGGTATTCTCAATCTCTATCCTTCCCTTGGTTTTCAGGAACGTTTTCCCCTTTATGTCTTCTTGCACTCTATAAAAGCATATCTTTTTGGTCTTCCTCTTATTGCTGCCCGGAGGGTTCCATTTAAAACGCCGCCTTGGTCGAATGATAGAACCGCTGCCACCCTCACCAAAGCGACCCGGGTTCGATCTCTGGGGATCCTATGTAGGATTTCTAGTGAACAAAGCAGTGTCGGAGTAGTTTTTCTCCGGATTCTCCCGTCATTCATTCCTCTAACTCTCCATTATCAGCTTTCCTTTCATCCATTTCGCCCGCGTTCCATAACATCACCATCCTCACTACTATACGATACAATACCAATTTTCAGGCTGTTCGCCTATCCTTGCCACTCTCTCTGATTCACAGTTGTCTCCTCGTCAGGCATCTGACCCCAGGCGCTAAGTTGTAAGTCGTGGGGAGTGTTAGTCCTCCATACTACGAGGGTAAGAAGAAGCATACCATCTGCAGATCTTATGTACTCTTTCCTCTCCCATACTTCTCACATACCTTCTCATTTAATTTCATTTATAAGTGTTGTAATTCCTTTTCCCACCCTAATTGCTTCATATCTGATAATTTCCATTCTCTAAGCTCCATTTTATACTTTATTTTCTACAAACATGTATTTCTGTTGCTAATAATCTCCTTTGTGCTCTTTTATTGACTAAATTTGTGAATCATGATATATTATTTTCTTAACCATAAATGTACTGTTTTTCATTTTCGTGACATATCTGTTCCACAATGTCATTAAGTAGGGATATCGTTTTTCTATTAGTGTTTCTGTTTTCAATTTCTTTTTTTTTCTCCAACGTCATTGTATATCACAGTGTGAAATATTTACTCTGGGCTATATATATATATATATATATATATATATATATATATGGTTGTAATTTACGTCCTCCAACATTAAGTCATATCGGACGATGAATGGAATGGATGAAATGATGCTCAAATGAGTCCAGGGTCCATGGAGCTTAGAGTTACCTGACATACTCACCCTTACCGAGATTCGAACTCGGGACCTCTTGAACGTGAGGCAGACATTCTACCACCTACGCTACCGAAGCGGGCATATATATAGCCTTTTTCTAGTTGATTTCAGACTATCCTTCTCACATTCTGAAATTAATTTTCTTGTTATGAATTTAAAATTTTCATAATCCTAGACTGTTGTCACTATATAATATGTAGATCGGCTCTCAAAAACGTATTTCTTGTGAAATCCTGTCATCGAAATGTTTGAGTGGAATACAATATTTCCTGTACTTACCAGTTAAGTGGTAAAGAAATGAATAAAGACGATTAATGCTCTTTTTCTCCTTCTCTCCTTCCCTTCCTCTCCTCGCTTTCTACTCGTTCACCCATATTTTGCAGGAATAACAGCGATCACCTGCCTCTCCTTAAGGTGCTGATAAGCTTTTTCACACCACGTTTGCATTATCACTCTAAATTAACTTCTTGCACCACACTAGCGTTTCAGTGGAACTGATGGAAACATAATCATAACTAGCCAATCTAAACTCAATAATCTTACTATATGTTACATTGGCATTATCTCTACGAATTCTCCACTGAACTATTCTTTCATAAGTTTATTTTTCTGTACTTACTTCGTGTTAATCGAGACAAACATTTTTATAGGTGGTTTTATTATTGCCATGTAAGGATAAGGGGAACAGAGTAACACAGTAGGCTTCAGACATGGTTAAATCTTTAAAGAGCTTGTAGCTATGTGGTGACTTTGAAATTCTATGCTCTTTACATGAGAGAGAGAGAGAGAGAGAGAGAGAGAGAGAGAGAGAGAGAGAGAGAGAGAGAGAGAGAGAGAGAGAGAGAGAGAGAGAGAGAGAGGAGTAAGGACTTCCCATTTGAGAAAAGTATAACTATTAGAGAATTCAAATCAAAATCAAGTCATATCGGTTACCCGGTAATTCAAATAACTCTCGGATAGCTTAAATAAATAAATAATTTAAAAAACGCATCTGCATTTATTGTGCAGGAAACTTTTGTCTAGGTAGCTATCATTTATGGTTTACCAATTATACCAAAGTCTTTCAGAATGTACTTCTAAGGCTATTCCCAGAAAAATTTAAAATATAGATACATTTTATTCGTCATGAAAATATCTAAAATATCAACGCATTGAAGCCGTTTTTGAGAAATTCAGATTTTACTTTTCCGTCCCAAGAACTTAATTTTTTTCTTTGTCTCTATAATGAATGTTTGGGGAATGCACGGTTTCCACTGCCTACCATTGAAAACCGATTGAGACATAGAAAATTAACATACTGCATAATGTGTACGCCCGCTTTTACTACATACGACACCGCAGGCGTTGACACTGATGATACATGAGATAAAGTTGGTACACCGTAGAATCAAATGGCGAGTGAAACTGGAGATCCCGAAAAAAACCCGCCCCAGCGCCGTGTTGTGCACTTCAAATTTCACATGCGATCACCTGGATTCGAACACGGGCCGTCTTGGTGAGAATCAAGCGCTTTAACTACTCAGCCACGGCGCGGCCTCGCATGCTGCATACTCTACTAATTCAGAATAGGCAGAGAATGTCGTGCGAGTTTTTCACCATTGGCCTTCACACGTGTAGGAACTATTAATCCCTGGCCCAAGTGCATTGCACAGTTAAAATACGTACTCCATCACACAAGGGGGGGCATTGTTTTTGTGATGCGTTGTCAACAGGGGTTGGAAACGGGAAATGACCTATTTGTTTATCCCTCGCAATAGACTCTACCTGCCCAGTGCAATCATCCCTCATTTACTCACATGTTAAAAAGAAGTCTTTTCATTCTCAGCTCTCCATACATACGGAGCGATACCTTAATTTTTTTCTTCCTTCTGTCCCCTGCTGATAGGAGAAGGGGAGAATGCAATGGAAGAAACGCTATCCTCTCTTCCTTTCTGTAGAAAGAACCCAGAGTTTTCCGAAATTCCGACGTAAGGGTCTGGATAGACACAGCGGGAGACGTTCTTTTGTTTGTTTTCAATAGTGATATATTGAATGGTGACATAGGTCAAACCCGAATCCTGTTTACTGTCTGCATGGTTTTCGCCAGAGCAATCCTCAGGTAGACATGTGGTATCCGAGGGGGTTGGCAGTAAGCATTAGGTTTTTCATTTATTTCATCCGACAGATTGCTCGACGCTTCTTCTACAATCTACGCCATGTCCCAGGAGCTGTGACGTATAACATAATTCACCTTAACCAAACATTCATGAACTATAAGGGGCGGTTACCCCAGAAAACATTGAACTCGGAATTATTTCAGAGTACAGACGCAGAAGCGAGAGCAAAAGAAACTAACGATTACTAAAGAAGATGAAATGACCCTCCAAATGATATACAAGCTATCCATTTGAAAAGACTTATGTAACACAATTAATCCCATTTCGCTTAGTTCTGATTTGTAAGAACATTTGATGAGGATCTCGTTAGTACTTCATAGGAAACGAAAGAAACTGCTTAATAGAAATACACGAAACATCGTGCAGACTCGGCAATGGGGTAAATTTGAAAATGTGACAAATTACCACAACTGCAGTAGGAAATAGCATGGTTATCGCATTCCAATATGTGGTGCACCACTTCATTGTGCAAAATTGTGGTGGACCAATTGTATGGAGTATAATAATATAAATAATAATAATAATAATAATAATAATAATAATAATAATAATAATAATAATAATAATAATAATAATAATAATAATAATAATAATAATAATAATAATAATAATAATAATAATAATAATAATAATAATAATAATAATAATAATAATTTTTTTCTCTTTTGTTTCCTTTCCCTATCTTTTCATATGAAATTCATATTCTTAAGGGGTTTTTCTTGAAATTTAGATATTTCAAGTATTCAAGTGTTTTCAAGTATTATGCTTGGTGCTGAGGAATTAAGGCAAGGAATGATACTTGTACATTTTATAAAATTCGAAATTATTTTGGAGTTAGCTATGTAAATTTCAAAAATGCTTATCCGACCAAAGCTAATTGGTTCAAATTGCAAACGACGGAAGTTTTAATCAGTTGAACTACTCCAAATTGCCATTATTATAAAGGATGGGTGATTTTTCAAGTAGTTTCGTATATGATAAAACATTAGTTGTAATGCCTATCACAATAAAATTGTGGTAATGTTAGAGTTGCACTATTGAAGGGCGGGATCTGATTCAGCTTTCTCTATTCATCTTTTTACCTTTTTCAGTTATTGTGATCCTGCAGTAATAGTGGGAAAACGTAAAATATTTTCCTTCTTTCGCCAACAACAGACTAAATGTTCACAGTAACCAGTAGTTGTGAACATTTACTACATTTTCCACTGTTAATCTAGAACTCGCAACTTTTTCAAGTAGATGACTATACCATCATCGACCTATATGGTATGATGTGCATTCAACAAAATCTGTTATTGAAACCATTTGTGTAAAATATTTTCACGGTTAGCTCAGATAGAAATTTAAACTGGTGTGTAAATAATTTGTAGAATAACATAAATGTTGGGGAAAATCCTGCACATCAGATCGATATCTAAAATAGTTGTCACTTCTGATACTTTTTTCATGACTGTCTGGTTTATTACCTTCTAGATATTAGAGCACCCCAATATTCGCTTTCTTATTCATTAAAATGGAAGCATCCTACTTACCCTCTGCAGGGAATCTGAAGTTCAGATTCTGAACAAATAACATTCACTCAAAATTAAAGTAGGAGCCAGGTGGTGTAGAACTAACCCCTTTACCTTCCAAAGCTTGGGGCCGTGTGTTAGTTCCCCTAGCCTCTTTTTTTTTAAATTCATTACTTGGCTGACGAGCAGTATTGCTATACAAGCCATTGATAAATTACATGGGTATTATATACAAATTAACAGCTTAAGGATTACTATCCTCTAACATACACAATAGGTGATGAGCAGAGGCAAGACTTTGTGGTCAAAATCATTTATAAAATTCGCATTAATAATATTAATTGGAGGTGTTTTGGGTTTTTTGCCATAAATTCGCATTAATTTCGCGCAAATTTTCGGGGAGAATTAATGAGTAATGGCATGTCTGAAATGAAAAGTAACAGGTAACTTTAACACATCTGTTAAAACCCCTCTTTTTCCAAATTAAAATATGTTATTTGAAATCAACAGACAGTAGCTAACATGAATAAAATCAAATATCACACATCAGACATCGCCAAACTGCAGCATTACAACAAGTGATATTTTCGTAGTTCATACTTGTTCTTTTGTCGGTCACAACCAAGTTATATGTAGAGAAAATTCTCTCACTGCCAGCGTTTGACATCGGCAACCAAAGATATTGAAGGGACTTTTCACAGAAATTGCTGTAAGAATCAGCTTTTGCCTTCAATGTCAAGAGTACTGTTACTACATATGTTATCGCTACCACCATGGCTTTGCTGTTCAACAATATCACAAAGCTCTTTGTAACAAAGAAACAAATCAGAATCACAAGTAATACCACTGGTTTTAAATGCATTTAGTGTAAATACTGCCATTACCTGATTTAAATCACGTATACTTGATTTAATAACCAGCCTAGAAGGCTCAATCAAATGATCTAAACCTTTTATGGTTACTACATCATCAGTTTCTTTTGCCAAAATGGAGTTCAGTTTAGACAAAGTCATACGGCAGCAAACTTTTAGATTTTCTTCTACTGCTTCTCTAACACTGGGATCCATGATATGATCTACAAGTGCACTTACTCTGTTTCCGAAGTGACCACTCTCTAATATTTCACATTTGGCTCTCAGCGAGTTAATTCGGGATAAAACAAGATGAGCCACAGGTTTTTGTTTAGACTGAAATTCTAATATTGGTTCTGTTATCAATCTGCAATTTTCAGAAACAAATGTTGCCTATTCCTTTACAATATTGCAGCACTTGGTATCGCAAAAATGATCATTTAACAAATTTTACGCAGGAACTGAAAGCATTTCTTTTTTAGAAAAGAAGTCGGCAGTTGCATCAAAATAGCTGACAGTGTAAACTACTGAATTAAACCAGCTAGACCAGCGTGTCAGTACAGGCAATGGGAACAGTTTAGCTTCTGAATCTGGGTGGTTTTCAGTGAGGTATCGTTTGTATTCATTTTTTAACTTTCGGGCATTTCGGAACACATTCTTTAGCCCTGAAATGACTCCGTTTAATTCCTTCAGATTTTTCTGTCATATTTCACCTAATAAATTGAATTTATGGCACCAGCGAAATCATATAAATGATCCCCAAACACTACTTTAAGCGACTTGGCACATTTCAGAATATAAGGGGCACAGTCAGTACAAATGGCTTTAACATTGCCATAATCAATATTAAGTTCATTTAGAGTCTGTAAAACTGCCTGGCATGTTGTGGTTGCGTTTGCTGCTTCTAGGGAAGTACACGAGCCGAGATATAACCGCTGGCAAGTATCATCATCCAAAGTTTCTAAAATGACTGCAGAAACGCAGCTGCCACTGTGATTCGTTGTTTCATCACAAAATATGGCAACTGGCTTGTCAATAAGGGACTCCTTTATTTGTAACTTGACTTCTTCTGCACACCTCGGTAGATATTGTTTCCTAAGCCAGTCAGCCGTAGGTAAATCCCCAGAGCCTGGAATGTACTTCCTCATCCACGATCTCACAGCAGGGTTGTCTACTTTCTGAAGGGGGATGTTAGCCTAAAATAAAATGATTTCTGTTACAAAATGTACGGCACTCACGTCTCCACCATTAAACATTAATTTGCTTCAATTCTATAATTTTTAAACTACTGTATAAAACTGGATTTGTTCTTTTTTGTAACAGTTTTAATAGCCTGAGTAATCATTTTGAGGAATTTTAGTAATATAATTAGGTAATAATTATTAATTAATAAATCAGACGATTGGAAAATTATCCGTGAACATCAAACACAACCCAAGTGTTAAACAGGTCCCAACGACGCAGTCATACTAACAAGGCGTAACAATAATTTAATTATGAAATTATCAATAGCCACGGCATTTCGTGACAAATATTTTCGTTGTGTCCATAATGAACTCCACTTTGTCGCTTCTTGCCTTTTGGGGGGGGGGGGGATTGGAGCAAATCACTGATACTGAGTTGTCTTTTAGGTGTGTTAATTCTTTAACTGCATCTTGCACTCGCTGTAGATGAGCCTTGGTTTTTATATGCTTTTCACAGGAATCTTCCATTCAATTCTTGTGTTACAGAATTTACACATCACAACATCATTAGCACCTACATAAAATCCTTGTTCTCGATGTTCTTCAACGCGGGAGTTCGCACTAAATTCACTATGCCTACCCATTTTTAAGATCCTCAGCCCGTATTACACGCCCGCGCCGATAAATCAGTGAGACTAAGAACAATACATATTTTCATGTTAATGTAGTGTCTGAGAGTAGCTTTCAGGAAGTTCAATCTTCTCAGCATAATAGGAGTTTTTGCTGTGCACGGTGTGCTATCCAATAAATAACATTTCCAGTTAGCATACGACAAATAGCTCTCAGTATCACGGACCAGCCGATTGCTGAGGTGTCAATTTATTGTTGCGTCGCTTAGCTGATATTTCAGTGCGCATGATGATGTCACTGTATTGGCTTTGTTAACTGTTAAATTTTATCTTGCTTTCGTTAAATTTGTAAACATTTTTTCACGACTTCTAGCTTCATGTTGTGAAGACAATGAATGTTTAAATTAAAGTTATATTTATGTAATTTGTAATCAATGTAAATTTTTCTATGCAGACTAAAAATAATAGAAATTTTCTCATTTATCGCTAAAAGTACATTATTCTCGAAAAAAGGAGAAATTCGCGAAAATTCGTGAAAAAATCGCTAAAAACGAAAAACCCTTGCCTCTGGTGATAAGTATATAATATTAACAAATGAATAACAATTAAGCACACATTTGAATGAAAAGAAAAAAAGTGAAGTATACAACAGGATAACACATAATAAAATTAAATTAGATGGATAACTGTTGAAAAATGAGGTTATATTATAATCAGTGGTGTTATGACAAAAACAAAGAATCTTCAGAATCAGTGAGCAGAATGTCTTGAGGCAGTTTTCTTTTTAATCTGGTCCTTTCTAAGTTTTTCCGTCCAATGTGATTGGTTACAGCGCCTGGTACTTCGGATAATCTAAGGAAGAAAGTCTTTGAGAGCAGTTTGAAATACAGATGCATGAGAAGAATACCAAGTTCCTGATGGAGTTGATAGTTTCTTATGAACCATGGATTCTTTGTAATAGTGCGGAGAAATATTTTTTGTATAACCTGGAGTCGATGAATGTGAGGTTTGCTGGCTGCACCCCATATAGGAGCAGCGTAAGAAATTATGGGACGTATGAGAGACTTGTAAATCAGTATTGAGCACTCCAGGCCAAGCTGGGATTTCTGTAGCAAAGGATACAGCTTTTTTTGTATTCTAGAAGCAGCTATTGTGGAAATATAATTTATGCGAGAATTCCAGGTTAAGTTAGTGTCGAACATTACTCCTAAATATTTGACTGATATTTCTGGAAGCTGCCGTGTCAGTTGTTTTACCTGCAGTTCCAATGGCAGTGGATTTTGATAGGATCTTAAGGAGAATATTTTTGTTTCGGTTTTATTAGTATTTAATATTACTCGCCGTATTTTGAACCATTTAGATAACATTTAATGATATTTGTAGCCTTTTGATTGCAGTACTTAAGTTTGGATGCGAATAGAAAATCACCTAGCTCTGCTTTACAATCGTGGCATTGCTTATCTATTAGACAGATTAAAATATTCTGAATAGTAATAATAATAATAATAATAATAATAATAATAATAATAATAATAATAATAATAATAATAATAATAATAATAATAATAATATAGTAATAGTAATAACGCAAAGTGCATATAAGCTGAACAGAATAAGGTATGAAAGTTACATACCTATATTCAGTTATGCCGCCGCCTGTAGCAACCAGAACTGGCAGGGATCTAGATCTAGAATAATTAAAAATAATATGATATTCATGTATTAGCTGGGTTATGCTTATAAGAACATACAGATGAATGCTAAAACAATATAAGTCCTGGATTTTTCTGAATTATAAGTTTTATTGAATTATAGCAAAGAACAAAAGTTTCGGAAAAAGCATGCTTGGTTAATGAGTTTTTTTAATACAATATATTATAATGTGCGTTTAAAATAAAACGAAATCCACGATGCATACAGAGTTTCATAGGAATTGGATCAATCGTTGGTGAGTTATAAGGTTATATAACAAACGAACATGCCACGCACAAAATCAACATTTCACAAATCATAACTTTATTAAAAAAAAAAAAATCTGCACATCTCAACTATTCACTATTCATCAAACATGAATCGAAGTGGGTGCATTCATAGACTTTACTCGTCCTTGTACAAACTCTTATTCTTCTATTTCAAGTTTATCGAGATAAACATTTGTAGAAGTGGTTGTATTACGCATTTTCTTAGAGGTACAATAGGGAGGTCATCCTCCGGGGTCCAGAGGCAAGTGCTAGCTTCAGGTTCGCGAGATCGCTGGTTCAAACCTGGTGGAGGGCGATGTAATTTTTGGGGGCGTAGAATTCTTAGCATGGCTTTACTTCTCGTGTCGTGGATTTACGGCACGTATTAGAATCTCCAAGTAGAGATGCTGGAAACCACCGCAGTTAAAGAACGTCTATAAATAAACAGTTAATTTTAATTAATAATGGGGTTTTTATTAATAATAACAGTAGGCTTAGGCGATAGTGAAATCTTTTAATAGCAGGTCACTGTATGATTGCTGTGACATTCCGTTGGTTTTTCATGGTCAGAGCATAAAAATGAATGACATCCTATTTGAAAAAATACAAGTGTTTGAAAATTCAAACCAATAATAAGGAGTATCTAAAAAATTATCCACCAAAATATAGGTACATTTGACATATTTGCTTTGACGACAACTAATATTTTGTGTAGTAAGATTTTGTCTCTTGTTGCTCTTAGGGCTTACCAGTAAGGCAAAAGTGATCCTGAATGAAGACAAATTCATTTGTCTTTAAAATATCTTAAACATGTAGTATGTTAATCAAAATCGTTCATGCCATTTTTGAGAAAATGAACTGTAAAAAGTTTTTTTTTTTTTAATAAAGGGTAGTTTGGAGTGGGGAATTTTCTAGAAACTTAATGTCCTGACCTTGACAGGTGGAAAATTTGGATAAAAAGTTTGATATTTAGCCGACTTTTCTTTTTTTTTAGCATTACTATTCACAGGTACACTACACGAGCGCGAAACTTTTTTAAAAAGTATATTATTAATATATACACAGTGTTCATTTTTGTTCGTTATTTCCCGCCTTCCGATAGAGCAAGAATGACGTCATAGTTGACTGGTGAGTATCTTGCCCTCTACGGAGAAGAAGCGGTAAAGTTTGCGAAACAGTAAGCAAATTGCAGCGCTCTGAGTGTGGTTGCGCTATTAACTAATACAGCCAGCCTTCCTTTTGCCCCTCTTACGGTAACCGTGATTAACATTCTAGTACATAGGTAGCACGTTTCTACTCCAAGGTTAGCGACATGGCTATGAAGACAGATCGCCGCGTCTTCATGATTGAATGCTATTTTCGTACCGGCATTAAATTTGGTGCAACATATAAATATAACTTAAACCTCTGCATAGAGGAGTAGATTTATGTAACGTTATCCGGCAATCAGAGAAGTCCCTCGGAGCATAATGTTGTCAAAAGTGTCTAGGTACCGTCAAATTGACATACTTTTGTTTGCAACATAAACGTCTTACGTTTTATCAGTATAGGATATACATTTGTGTCATTCTCACGCTTAATTAAAATGTCTTTATTTATGTTGGTATCCCTATGTCTTTTAAAGCCAATAGGTGCATCAAACATTTCCAAGTTACAGGATCAGTTACTCGCAAAATGAGACACTGGACGCTATAAAGTCACTGGTCCCAATCTAGAAGTAGTTAATAAAATAAATACATATTATAAATATATAATATGAATAATCTGTTTCGTGCCCGCCTCCGTGGTGTGAGATACCGTGTGTGCCTCACACTCAAGAGATCGCAAGTTCGAATTTCGCTAAGGATGAGTTAACTAGATAAGATTTTCCAGGGTTTTCCCTTATCCTACGAAGACGAATGTCGGGTAACTCTGAGCTCTAGGGGCCCTGGACTCATTTGAGTATCGTATCACCCGTTTCATTCATTCATTTACTCATTGGTTCATTTATTCATTCATCTTTCGATATGACGTGCAGTGTTGAAAGGACCAAACAATTCTTTACTAAAATGTTTTGAAACTAATAATGTTATTAATTTGACATTCATTTATTAAATTATATTTAGTTATATATCTTCAGAGAGAAACGCCAAATTGCAAGATATTGTTTGTGTTTATCCGTCATTTGTTGTGTTCGCATTCATTAAAACGAACTACAACAGTTATATCTACGCACCAGGCGAAATTACGCGGGTACGACCTACCTCTCAAATAGTATATTTACCTGCCGGTAGAGGGAGGCCTCAAAGCTGCTGTCATCACATCATGTACGATCTCAAGCCACTAGGGAAATCGCTCCGCCAGGATGCCCTTGATGACGTCAAATTTTGCGCGATAAAAGCAAAGATAAAAATGAACACCGTGTATATTCAGGGTATCTTAAGACGTGTATTTCCAGAGAAATCTCGGTATCTAATTTTTGACTGGAATGCAATATTTTCTCTGCCTAGGGATGGTTAAAATTCCGTATTATTTTACTCTAGGTACATACTATGTTTGTTCTAGATTTTCTTTTAAGGGTTGAATCAAGTAGCTCGACAGAAAGCACATAACGTCATAACCATTCCGTACCAGAGGGTCGTCTGAAGTTGGTGAGAGGAGAAAATAGATTTATTTGAGGTGTAGCTACCTGAAATCCTGGTTTACCCAAAGTAATTAGTCAAGGGACCATCTCCGCGCAAAAGTCATTCCGCAGAAATGCAAGGTTCGGCACCGGTCTAGATGAGAATATTGTATGGAATTGAGACTAGGTTAATGTAACCTAACCAAACCGTTGTTCTGTGTTCCTTCTAGTTTACTAGACCATATATGTTTGGATTGTTTGTATTAGCGACTTTTGTTATAATTCACGCAATGGTTCTTGAACACTGAAATATATGAATGAAAGCTTTGATGACCTGTTTTCTCTGGCCTTCAATGGCAGTGATATCTATTGCAATGACTCCACCCTCTCGAGTATCACTGGATTGTTTTATCTCAGGGAAATCGTAGTCTTCAACAAATTAAATACAGTAGTTCCAGAAAACTTTTTCATTTACATGTAGTAACTTAGCACAGAGTTCAACAATTTTGTCTTTAATCACATTTTACTTCTATGCCCGACATTTCTTCTTCTTCTTCTTCTTCTTCTTCTTCTTCTTCTTCTTCTTCTTCTTCTTCTTCTTCTTCTTCTTCTTCTTCTTCTTCTTCTTCTTCTTCTTCTTCTTCTTCTTCTTCTTCTTCTTCTTCTTCTTCTTCTTCTTCTTCTTCTTCTTCTTCTTCTTCTTCTTCTTCTTCTTCTTCTTCTTCTTCTTCTTCTTCTTCTTCTTCTTCTTCTTCTTCTTCTTCTTCTTCTTCTTCTTCTTCTTCTTCTTCTTCTTCTTCTTCTTCTTCTTCTTCTTCTTCTTCTTCTTCTTCTTCTTCTTCTTCTTCTTCTTCTTCTTCTTCTTCTTCTTCTTCTTCTTCTTCTTCTTCTTCTTCTTCTTCTTCTTCTTCTTCTTCTTCTTCTTCTTCTTCTTCTTCTTCTTCTTCTTCTTCTTCTTCTTCTTCTTCTTCTTCTTCTTCTTCTTCTTCTTCTTCTTCTTCTTCTTCTTCTTCTTCTTCTTCTTCTTCTTCTTCTTCTTCTTCTTCTTCTTCTTCTTCTTCTTCTTCTTCTTCTTCTTCTTCTTCTTCTTCTTCTTCTTCTTCTTCTTCTTCTTCTTCTTCTTCTTCTTCTTCTTCTTCTTCTTCTTCTTCTTCTTCTTCTTCTTCTTCTTCTTCTTCTTCTTCTTCTTCTTCTTCTTCTTCGGAGTCATTATTACTGTCATCCTCGTCACTGCTTTCCAATCCATTGTCTATAATTCTTTCAATGCTTTCTTCCGTTAGTGCACCTTTTTTCCAGTACTCCTGTTCTATTTCATTCACATGATAGTAGACCTTTCCCCATTCCATTTGTCAATTTACTCAAATTATTGGCTACACATTTCAACGTCTTTTGTTTAAAAGTTGCATTTCTACAAGCAACCAGTGTTTGACATCTGCCCACTTTAGTTTCTATAGAGTTCAGATCCGGAGGAAACTTTAAGGTTGCATGGCTATATTCTGACAATATTTGGTCAGTCAAAAAGTTCTGAGTTGGCTTGTTGGCTAGAATTGAACCATGCAATTTTGTTGTGGTGCTATTTTCAACATAGAGGATAGTGTGATATTGAGACCAAGAAACCCGTCCGATATGACTTGACGTTGGAGGGCGTAAATTACATAAAAAAGTAGATTTCTTCTAAAAGAACTTGAAGTTTTAGGTATTATGGTAAGAAGCATTATCTAATACTAGAACCGAGTTAAGGGGTATATTTGGATTTTACATTGTGCGTAGCTATTGAATAATTTTCAATATTTATTCCTTTGTGAAAGTCTTCAGGATTCTTCCATAACTCTTTCTTGTACTTTCTTAATCACTCTGAAATGTTAAGGAGAGAAGCGATCCTTATGCATTTTCTCTTCCTTAAGGTATACATATGCTTGCATTAGCAATCATTTCACAAGATTGGCTATGAAGAGTCTTTCCTTTTAACTTTGAAACTACATGAGGTAGTATCACAACACTAATGTATACGCATGACAGCGTTACAATACTTTACAGTCAATTTATTGGAGTAGAAGGGAGGCAGAAGAGAAAGAGGGTTAGACCTGGGCTCGCTGACTGTTCTATGGGTGAAGGTTACTTTTGGAGAACCATTGCGCAACTTATATTTAATTTCTTGCTTCAGCGCGTTCCCCTGTTAAGAGCTGATGCACTTAACCAGGCTGAGCTACGATCCAGTGATTGCTAGCTTCTCGGCAGGTGTCTGACCAAAGGCATTTGATTCTAGGCGTTGGGGTTCAAGTCATAATATAGGGAGTCATATACAGGATGTTTCGAAACGACACCGAACGCAGATATAGAAGTGGTTGCTCAGCTTCTATGTGACACATATAGATAGTTCTACCACCGATGTAGCCACATAAAAAACGCTCCAGAATGAGTGTATTAGGGCAGTGACAGGAACAACGTAGCGTGCCTCACGCTATCGAAGAAATCGCAGGTAGGTGACACACCGTGCCGCCTGCTGCAGCTGTTTGTAAACATACCGACATACTCCACGGTAGCTTGCTACTATTAAGAATTTCTTTGGTTTATGTAACAGCAATAAAGAAGCTGTTATTTTTTTATCGGTGTAACGTGTTCCAACTTTCCGTTATAACAGTCCATGGCGGCAAATAAGCTGGTGGGCATATGCAACGTAAACCTTTTAGAGGGAAGTTAATGTTAGTGAGGTTGCGGATGGAAGCATTAAATTATAAAAAATAATAGAGAACAATATCAAAGAATTGTAGATAAAGTTAACCAAAACTATATGCCTTATGCAATGAGACAAGCATTTTATTTCTCTGTGTGTAATAATACTAACTGAAGAGGAAGGTGTTGATTTCACAGAACTGGTAGAAAGTACTGTAGAACTAAGATCATAGAAAATGAGCAGCCTTGGAGCTCTCCGAGTCATTAGTCGACTTACAAGCAACTGCCCTTCGCGCCATTATCTGAAAGTGTCTGTGATAGCGAGCAAGCAGCAATGCTTTTGTTTTCGTGGCCGGTGCGTCCCAATAACTTCTGAGGTTCGCACGCCAGTGGTTCCTGCGTTGCCTAATCACACAATAATGTAGGTAATATTTAATGCTGCATAAAATTATACCTAAGAGAATTTCGAAGCTGCGACACTGAAATTCGGACTAGTTAAGTTATAAACTACGAAACCGCTATATTCGTTCGGTATCGTTTCGAAACAAACTGTGTGTGTGTGTGCGTGCGTGCGTGCGTGTGTGTTAACTTTTATGGAAACCAGACCTAGAAAAAATTAGTGCACAATTTCGAATCTGGGGACTGTTGGGAATTGCTTGAAAAAGAGACCATAAATCTGGGAAAATTTATACTAGGCTTTTAATTTTGATAAAGTAAATAGCGTTCTGTATTGTGTGTTTTGTCAGGGAAGATAACGAGATAATAGTTGAACTGTTCATCGCCTAAGTGAAATAGCAGTTGTTTGAAATGAATACATTCCTAGGTAATAAATCTCTGTAAAGTCCTTTGCGTACTCTTTGAACCCAACTCGTTATTCAAGACGGAGGGAATTGACGATAAAGTGAGAGAGGAATGCAACACTGTTTCGTTAGATGTTGGGCATATTGATACAACTTTAAACTTAATGCGTTAAGAATTTCAGATTATTTTGCAAATATTGTTCAACAAGAGATGTTTACTGATGTGTCTTTAATCTAGGATGAATACCAAAAAACTGTGTATAATCAAATATTCGTTTGTTCTTATCACCAAAGAAATAAATGTTTCGTGCGTGGAATTGCTTATTGGAAAGTTGTGCGCGTGACAGAATCTGTCGATGCAGCGAACATACACGTGTTGCAGAACGCACGTGTCGAAGCATAGTACAAGGTACGTGTTACTGAAGGCACGTGTTAAACTATAGAACAAGTAAGTTGTGTTGAGTCACATGCAATCCAGTGCTGTGAAATATGATTAAAACTATGAAAATTAGACCGTTTATAAAATAGTTCGTTTTCTCTGTTACTTCTATTTCTTCCAATCTGTATGCAGGAAACCAAATAAAACACATGAAACTTATAATAGCAAAAGTACAGCTCTCCTTACAATATAAACTCTTTTCTTTTTGGAAATTAATTGTTCTTTCACACTAGCCGTGTGTAGGACGAAATATGGAAAAGTAGTATCAGACTGAAAAATTCAATGTCACAGCTGGGATTTGAACCACGGATCTTCTTCCGATCTCCGTCCGGCTGCTCTTAACCATTGAGCTATTATGGTCAACGTGCCAGCATAGCATTAATAGTGGTCCGAAAATGGCCTTCGCAGCATAGTAAGTCGCCACTGAGGTAGTTGGAGAATTTAATGTCATGCTGGCATGTTAGTCACAGTAACTCAATAGTTAAGAGCAAGCAGCCGGACAGAGACCGGAAAATCCATGGTTCAAATCCCAGCTGTGACATCGAATTTTTCAGTCTGACGCTACCGTTCTATTATTTTTCTTCATTATCGTCCGCTGTTCTCATTTAAAGTAGTATTTGCTTTTTGTACTTTGGTTCTTCTTTGCTTCGTTCATGTAACTGTCGAGGAATACTTAAAAAAACAGCATTTTGTTTCTCTCATGATCACATGGCTATTATACATTGCGCATAGTTCGTAAACAAATGGTTATTTATTTATCCTCCTGCGATCCTGTTAACACTTACTGAGCAGATATTTCTCGTGAATAACTTAAAATGAAAACTACGTTAATTAGGGAACGGTAATGCCTAGAGAATGGGGGGAGGGGGAGTTTCCATATGTTTCTAGTCATTACTGATAAATACCAGGAAGGTACCGTAAACGTAGACCTGGAGAGTTTCCTTCCCCAAATTCCTTTCTCGTTGATCATTTCATTTTATTTAGCATCGTTGTCAGTGCCTGTGATACGGTGTGTAGTAAGAACTCTACAAAAAGGGAACGTTATCTTTGTGTAAAGAATATAATCCGGTTATTTTTCGTTAACGGCTATTAATGCCTTAAACTTGTAGTTACCTTTCAATAGTAACAGTAGCATAACACTTACAATAACATATTTTTTTACTGTGCTACAAACTAGGTGTAACGAAGATCATGATCAGAACACAAATTGCTCTAAATTTTAATAAAATATTTGTTACTGTGTTACAAACTGATTAGCAGCGAAGATCATGATCGGAAGATAAATTTCTCTAAATGATTGTACCTTAACTAAACTAATGAAATGTCAAATATAAAATGCTATGCAGTCCTTATGATTTGGTTATAATTTATTGATTCGACACTGCGACCAATCTTAATCTGTGCATCGCCAGGAGGAAGGTTGAGGCGAGAGGAGACAGAGGGCGGCTGACTCAAAGAGTCACACAGTGCAGAGGATAGAATCCACACTATTTATCAATTGGAATCTTCCCTGGCAGGTCAGCACAACCGGTATCCCAGCCGCCGTGGTTCGGAAACAGCCCACCATGTTGGCCCTGAGACCGGAAACCGTCCTAACGAAGGGTAAAGTGCTTACCAAGAGCATATCATCCTGCTATGCAGCGCCGAGACACCTGCCGACACTTCTACCCTGAAAGAAGAGTTGATGTGAAATGATAATAGAGATAAAATGGACGGACAGGAAATTCGAGTAATTAACCTAACCAGCATTCGCCTGGCGACCCGGGAAACCGCCGAAAACCCCATGGATCAGGTAGGCCGGCCAAGGGAATCGAACCCGGACCTCCCAAATGCGGGTCGCAGACGAAACCGCCTGAGTCATCACGCGCCGTAGGTTATGCTATTACTGGACTTCACAAAGTGACGTTGCAAATAACCAACCCTCATCCTTCCTACGTACAGTCTATCGGTATATGCAGGCAACACTCGACCGCTCACAAGGCCGTGTCTCATCCGCCATTAGTGACCCTTGGTCGCTATTTTTATGTTCGTATTGATAATGATTTTGAGTGTAGCTAACGTGTCATCTGCTTACGAATTCCTAGGTTTGCTCATAACTTTATAAGTAAGGCTCGGAACTGGGACCCGGTATGTCCTGCGGTAAACTGTATAGGCGGGTAAACAAAGCTGGCAGTGACATTTGAACCACGGACCTCGCATGTTACCTCGTACCCATCATGCTCGGTACACTGTTGTTTCTTTATAATTATTTCATATCCCTTCATAATTTAACAAGCTTCTGTTAACGTCATCAGCGACAAACTCGCAAAACTTGCAAGGCTTGGAATTTCGGATCCTACGTGCATAGGGGACCTATTTTCAACATCAATAAATAACTTCTACCAAAACAGAGGTAATGTTACCCCTGATGTATTACCTTTTTCAGGCTTTCCACAGTCCTTGTGACTGGAAAATGCCCGGGAGGTAACCTAAATTTAGACATTTCCAAAATTCCTTTACGAAACAGCATTTCATCACATGTCATCAGTCCATCGTCTGTGGTGCCGTGTGTAATAAGAACAGGTGTTAAACACTGTTAATTCTCATGTGTTCAACTTTGCAGGAGCCAGGGCGATTGGGCAGTCGTACAATTTTCTCAGATTTTTACGAAATACTTAGCAAAAATGAAAAGAAAAAGCTTCAGTGTTTCATTAGCCGTTTATATTCACAACTTCCACATTTGCTGGAATGTTAAAATCTGTAGGTTTTATTTGCAAGGTTGCTGAATCTTGTCAACAGGTCACATTTGAAACCCTAGGGTTACTCTGCTTCATTGGCTGCATGCTCGCTGATAACGACCGTGATTGAGCTGTTGGAACGAAAGGAAGAGCGGTTTAATTCATTTTCTGGAAGCGCTCCAGAATTTCGCTGCACGAAACCCCCCGAGGAATCGATTGGCTTAACCGCCTTGTTTAAGAGGGCTTTATTGAAAATCGAGATGCCAACATAAGGAAACAAGAAGAAGCTTTACCAAATAAGTACTTGTAAATGTAATCAATCCTTTTTACACAAAGTTTTGTGATACACAAGTACAGTCCTAGAGGAATTAGATTCGAGTCCTGCTTCATGCGACCCTGCAAAGTTAGAAGCATTTGGGGAAAATACGACCGTCCGTATATTCTGCATTTGGGGGGGCAGTAAGGAAACCAATTTGTGAGGATTACAAACCGAAGTTTTCTTCAACAACTTCACAATATTTTACTCCCATCACTATGTGTGATTCGCAGAATTTTAGGTAAATACACAAAATAGTTTTTGAGAAAACAAAATCTGTACCTTGTAGTTACTTTTATAGTGCATATTCCTGGACTTTGCATAGAACTTAGCCTTATTGGTGAATTCTTGTGGCGAAAATGTTTGTGTGAAGTGCCTGGCTGGAACTACAAGCTGATACACTACAGTTCGGCCGTTCTATCTGACATTTCTCGAGAGGGGGAAGCAGGCTGTCGCCAGTTCTTTAGCGGGAATTTCAAGCAGAGGAACAATGCGTATTTTAAATATTTCATGTATTTGCATATTTCACGAACCAGTAGCCATATTATTATAATAGCGATAATAATAGGACTTACGAACACTAAACATTGGAATTCACGCACGAAAAATATACCAAAGAAAGTTCACCAGCCCAAGCCGCTATTAGGCCACGTGGCTCAAACAAATTTAAGCTGGCAACACGGTGTTGGGTTCGGGAGCCACGCCTACCAGCGACAATGCTGATTGGCGTTAGCAGACAGTTTTAACTTCCTGACCACGACACCGGATGTAGAGACTCCCAGTACTACCAACAGATGCAGTTAGTGTGTGTGTGAAAGGTGTGAATGAAATATTCGAATAGAGTGGTGTTGTAATAAATATCTTGCATTATGATGAAATTGTAAATTGTATTTCAGTGTTTTAAAGTTAATATAACCCTATATTTTCATTCTAAAGATAATTTTGAGGATATGTTTTCAATTGCTCATTACTGTATGTTGGTACTATTAGGTTTCCCCTTCCACCTTTTACAGTCGCAAAACGTCAGAGCCGGAGATACAACGGCCGGACAGTACTTCACTGTCTTCGTTTCGTACCTGCACTGCCACTTTGAAAACCAGTGACGCGGCTGCTTCTTTTGCAGTTATGTGCGAGGAAAACATGAAACTGCAAAGAACGGTTTGTTAGGGCCGGTATATCTATATACCATGGTATATGATATGATATATGTGATATATCACATGGTATATCTATACAATTTCTAGGAAACAAAATCTGCGCACGTAGGATTTAAACTTCAACAGTTTCCTCAGTTATATTCTTCAGTAAGCTATAATTACTTGCTTAAAATTATATTGTATGCAGTATGTGTGTGTGTGTGTGTGTGTGTGTGTGTGTGTGTGTGTGTGTGTGTGTGTGTGTGTGTGTGTGTTTTAAGCCGATTACAGGAATATGTTAGTCTAATTTCAAAAAAGTCTTTGCAGAAGATTACTATACGTAAAATGTAGGGTCAGAAATGTTCCACAGATATATATTACAAAATCTGGAACATAAAAAAAATGGTGCACAAAGACATCAAATGTGCATGACCAAAATAATTCGGTTGTTTACATTAGAAATAGTGATAAATAGAGGAAACAATATCCACGTGTTTATAATGTTCTTCGCTGTAAATATACATACAACATGGAGGCGGTAGAAGATTGAAAATTGAAACTATGTTTAAAACCCTTAAATATAATTTTAATTAGAGCAATAACTGTATCTGGAGCAATAATTTATGAATTATTTAGAACAAATTAAAAAAATTGAAAATCCACTGAGCATAACGTAAAGGATCATTTTCAGATGGCAAGAGGATGTATGGGAAGAACATCCAAATATATCTTCTTCCTCGTCCACGTCTGGACAGTCCAGCAGAGGTGATAGGATAAAAAAATTCAAATTTGTAAATGATGTCGCTGCCTTGGTGTGTTGTTTTCTGGAGGTACATGCTTTGCAGTCAAATACTGGACAACAAAGGGAAATTCTCTTAACGAATCTACGCATGGAATTATACAAGTGTTTACTTGTGTTCCTCTCACTAGAATGTGGCTGCACGGAATGTGTTGACATAACTCAAAAGTTTTTAGAGAAAGATTACGGCTAGAGTATCGCCAGGCTTAGGTCTTGATGAAAACATACGCTCTTGCGCTACCAATGCTACCAGGTTGCTAACGTTAACACAATATTTATTTTTTCGGAGAGGATTCGGCACTGCGACCAGTCTTGGTCTATTGTTCCTTATGCACTCAAGTGGGGCATCCCCGGGAGGAAGGATGAAGCGAGAGGAGACAGGGCGGCCGTCCCAAGGAGCCACAACACTGCAGAGGACAGGGTCTCTACATGTTTCTTAGATTGAAACCTCTCCCGACAGGCCAGGACAAAAAGAAAAAGCAATTTAAGTATAATAGATGTATAGACAGTTAACTGTGTAAACTTTAGAAATTAAAATCTATTAACTACCTGCATTAAAAATATAAAACAGAGAGGGGAGAAAGAAAGAGAGAAACTCGCCTTTATTTCATGTACCCGCAAACTTTGAAAATAGTTTATTGCGATACTAGGGGTGTAAATGCGCCATTGGAAAACAGGAAGGAAATGAAAACTATAGACTAAATCGAGTGCTCAGTACTTCTGAGATTCTCCAATTCACTTAATGCTTGTTTGTATACTTACTGTTGACGATAATCAGTAATAGAAATTGTATTTACGCGAACATAAGAGGAGTAATCTGCCGATAGCTGTTACACATGATTCCAGTAACAATATCAACAGTAACATTTGTGGAGTTATTGTTGGCCCTAAAAATAAAAATAAAAGCCCTCGTAGCTGATTTCTATCTGCTGTGTGAATTGAATCGCAAATAAATATTACGAAATAAAAAGAAAATAATAACTCGGGAAGATTTAAATAGTCAAATTCAACTAACAAACAGGCTTATATTCAATTTCCCTAACAGTAAATTTACTTATCAAAAGTTGAAAGAATTTAACGTTGCCTATGCAGATACGTGAAGAAAATGGGCTTAACATGCAGGTAATGTGTTACCAGCACTGAATATTGGAAATTCTCTTTCCCTCATGACAACACAAACGCGAAGTGAATAAAAAAATATTATCGTCAAAAAAAAAGGCCCATCCATATTTGCCGCTAAATAAGATCTTCTTGATGAACTGAACTAACCGTCCACAGAGCTAGCAAGGGGATTGTTTTGAATTGTTTCCTGCTAACTGTAGATTATCACTGTGATGTGCCAGAAGGCACTGATATTTTCATGCTTGGTGCTAAATTTTCCATAGTCCACTTGTGACACCATGTTTGTATGCGTGTAATGAACTGCATAAATTAGTATTTAAAATCCGGCAGAATTTATGCTCTATTGATTACATCAATAATATATGGGAAGGCTGCGTGATAGTTCATGTTAGATTCTGACATGGAACATTTAAAAGTCTAACATGTATTTTATCTGAAATGACAGCTTCTCACCAAACTCGCTATCGTAGTGTTTTATTCATGACAATGCGAATGGGAAAACGGACCAGCTTACGTAAAAATTGTATGTGCTGAAGTATATTTCACAAATGAAGTATATATCACAAACAAGTGGAAGAGTAGCCTCGCTTGTGGTTCTTCTTTCATTGTCTCTGCTGATGTAAAATGTCATTTAGTTAAAATAAATGAAAAATGTTGGCTCTCCAGCGGACCATTAGAAGCAGACGACTGGGATCTGAGATGTGAGAGGGAAATTAACTGATAATAATCTGCTCACCTATACGACTTGTATACTACTAAGTATATGGGTGGGGATGTGCATATGGGTATGGGTGGGGGTGGAGGCGGGTGGTCGCCCATGCTGTCTAATTGAATGTTTGTATAAAACTGCTGTGACATTTATTATACATATAGGTACAGTGACAAAAATGTGTATTGTATGATACTAGCGTGCGTAAACAATGGGGACGGTAGAAAATGTTTACTTAGCACATTCCTCTTGCTCGCCTTCTTTTAGTGGTCATACAGTACTGATGATGAGTATGGACGATGTAGCAAGGTGCCATGAGCTCTTTACTGAGTAGCGGAGGAAGAAGGTTCAGACCATTCATATGTAGGCCACGCCATGGCTCAGTGGTTAGACCGCTTGGCTCTCACCAAGGCGGCCCGGGTTCGATCCCAGGTGACCGCAAAGTGAGATTTGTGGTGGACAACACGGCGTTGGGGCGGGTTTTCTCCGGGACCTCCGGTTTCCCCCGCCATCTCATTCCACCGGTGCTCCATCTTCATCTAATGTATCATCAGTGTCACCGCCTGCGGTGCCGTATGTAGTAAAAGCGGGCGTCAAACACTACACATTTCATTTCCATTCATATGTGCAGAAAGGAAGGGGGTAAAAGTATGATTTAACTGGGGTGCGGCGCTTTGGCAGACTGACGTCAACCGCCGGCGTCTGTCATTCACTATTCTTAATTGAGCTATTTGGACAATATCCTGGACTTTATGACCTTAAGTGTGGTAATTGCAAAATCAAACTCTCAATGAGATCGTTTAGGCAGACCTATGAGAATGAATGACAGAATCAACCATTCATACGTTCGCTTGCATGGTATTTGTGGTTATAAAACCCAGGTTTGGCATCATGATTGTGAACAAAACTTCCTTCAATCACGTAAAACGACACTTAATCTAGTAAGTAACAGTTTGCCTTACTTGTTAGAAAGAGACCTTTAATATTAAGTGTAGACCGCTCGACACTCACCAAGACGACCCCGGTTCGTTCCCAGGCAGCCACAAAGTGAGATTTGTGGTGGACAACACGAGGCTGGGGCGGGTTTTCTCCGGGATCTCATTTTACCGGTGCCCTATCTTCATCTCATATGTCAGCAGTGTCATCGCCTGCGGTGCCGTATGTATTAAAGCGGGCTTAAACATTTTAATATTAAGTAAAATGCTTATTTAGCCTTTGACATTCAGAATATAGTGAGCATTCCTTTGAATATTACGATATTTCGGGACAAAGTGCGGGAAGCAGGTCAAAGTTGTTGTTATTTTTTTTATCTGTTAACATAAAGTATACAGCTGAAATTTACACAAACACGTGGTGCTTGACCTTGAGACACTCAAGCCTCCTTGACAAATTATGCAGATGCATTGATGTTAGAATGTTTTATCACTAACGAAATCACACTCTAATATTTTTTAAGCCTTCCATACGCATCTCTCATGTTGCCTTTAGACGGAGAATTAACACACACTATAATCTCTAGATTATAAGATGTACCTTTTTGTTGCACGTGTATACATGCTGGCTCCTAAGTGTTGTAATAATAGGAAAGAATATGAAACCTTATGTTGTAAATAACACACAGCACAGAAAATGCAGCATTACTTTACGTTGAGTACTGGTTTTTGTCTCAGTCCACTGACAACCCTAACCAGTCTCAATAAAGCAACGCAACTAAATAAATGAGTAATAAATAAATTACAAATAAATGGCTAGCTTATATTATCTAATGCTAACACATAAATATGTAATTTGTCCTTGAACGGATAGAATCTCTTACGGTCAGAAATATCAGTATGGTTGTGACTGCTGTCCTCACAACACACGAAAAGCGAGAAACCAACAACCATATCTGTAATGCTAAGGAAGAGGCCCCTTCTGTAACTTGCTCTTCGACAAGTCTCATTTTGTCCATATAGTATCTCGAACTAGAGGACGAATATCACCTACAGGAAAATACAGGTACCTATTAAAGCTCTTAGAGCAAATAACTGCCTACATAAACTTGCTAATGATGCAAGAACTTCAAGGTGCCACAAAAAGTATGGTTAGGAGGACTTTTTCCGTAGCATGGCCTTGTCTACAAAAACGTTAGATCTTCTTTAATTGCTCAAGTCCACATTACAGTTTCGGGATTGCAATACGGTCATGCAACTCCATTTCCGATCTAAACATACTACACAAAGCCCTGGCGCATCATCTATATTTGTTTTTCTCGATGCGAAGCTATAGTACGTAAAGATGACTGAATATATACAATTTTAATTAGATTTTATGTCACCTAGTTACCTGATCTATAGTATTTGCATTAAGATGTTTTTTTAAATGTTCATTTTATCAATTTTAACCCATTCTAGTTTTGTGTTCATATTTTAAATAGTATTCATAAACCAGTTTTCACGAATCTTTAATAATTAATACCTCATCAAATAAATTAAGAAAATTAACACTATTACAATTGTAAATGACAAATCACCGTAATTGTTTAATATATAAGCCAGGAAAGTAACCTTATAAAAGCTTATTATTTCTTATTGATATATTGATGTGGAGGATATTAACATGATGGTGCAAAAACACGGGTACAAATTAATTATCCAATTTCAGTATACATATCAGCTGATAACATATACGTAATACTATAAAATTAACAAAATCAGAGATTAAATTTTGAAAGGGAATGAACGTTATCTTTGCTCTTTTTTTTAAATTTACGTCCAACGTTAAGTGGCGATGAATGAAATGGATGAAATTATGCACAAATGGGCCAAGGCTATATAGAGCTTGAGTTACCCGACATTGATCTTTCTGGTAACAGAAAACCTCGGAAAAATCCTTATTCAAATAACTTGGCCTGACCGAGGTTCGAACTCGGAACCTCATGAAGGTGAGGTAGACACGCTACCACCTACGCTACAGAGGCGAGGACGTTATCTTTTGAATTTCAGGTAACTAAATTTATTATTTCGTTTGTTGAAAACTGCAGAATATGTGCATAGTCACCATTATTTTTCGTAAATTGAGGTCAGGAAAGGTCGAGGGACGCATTGTTATTGTGCACGCAGTGCGTTTGCAGAAAACATCAAAGACGTGTTAGCTTTCAGCAGAGTTAGTAGGCTTATTAGTATAAGTATTAGTATTATATGGAATCCATATAAACGCGGATACTTCTGAAGTTTTACTGGTAATCAGTGAAGTTCATGATGCACAGAAAAATGTAGGTACATAGTAATGAAATATGTTACGGAAACATTATTAAGAAAATGCAAATCTGAAATATTGTCTATAATGCTATGGTGAGAGGAATTGAATAGCCTCAAGGTAAATTAAATATTACTGAAATTAGCAAATCCAAAACTCCAGTTTAGGGTAAACAGAATAAAGGAACAAAATGTTCATCTTTCCCAACCCGAATTTTCTTTTCCACTTTCAACTGCATAGGATTTGGACGAAAGATATTCTTATACCTTCTGTATAAAATGGTAAAATAAACGGTTCTGTGACTTAAGATTCCTCCAAATGAGATAAATGTGTTCAACAAGTCACTAATACCTCACCCCGGACAAATTAGAATGCGATATTCATCACTTTTCGTGCTGAACGAACATCCATGCCTTCTTTAGAGAGTTTTTACAATCCTGCACTCACAATTTGGAACTGATGCTTTGTCCCTGGCTTGTGATATGTTCATTGAGACGTACCTCTGACCTGCAGTTACCAAACGAGTGCAACTTGCGTGAACTAATGCATGTACTTGAGAACTATCATTGCCATTCTGTACTGCCAGCATCGCGAAAATGCAATTTGAGAACTTTTTTTCAAAAACCTGCCCGAATGTTTTTAAAATCTCATTACCAGAACAGAGCAACACTTAGCTTTTACTTTCTCAATTTTCTCCTAAAGACAAAGCAACAAGTTCTTTAACTTTCCGATCAAAGGGAATATTGTGGCCGATATCACAAATGTTTAACCAAGCGTCCTGCAAATAACAGCTGTTAAATTGCTGTTATAAAAGCCACCATGTAACAAAAGACTGAATCATAAAACCAACCACTCAACCATTGTAAGGTGCATGACCGTGTATAATCTATGACGGAGCAGGCGAGATGTCATCAGCTATCGACAGAAGAATATGTTCTAATGAGTGATGCAGCACAACTGCCGTAGCTGTCACCTTTCAATATAAATGAATGATGCTGAAGCAAACATCTGCGTCTATTTTGGTTAGAAAGCTTGCTTGTTCACAAAAATTGATTATCATTCTGACGCACTGCTAAAAATAGCATCGTAGTACATTAACACCACCAAAATTGATTAAGAATTAATGGTTATGCCTATGTGCATTTACATACTTTCTCATATGCAGAAGGCTGAAACAATCGTTTTATAACTGGTTATAGTTATAAAATTAATTGATGCATGAAGGGTAGAATCACACTAAAAAATTCAATTCGCCCGCGTTGGTAACGTGGGGGCAGCGTGTCTGCCTCACGTTCGAGGTCCTGAGTTCGAATCTCGGTCAGGGTGAGTTACCTGGATAATGTTTTTTCCGGGGTTTTCCCTTATCCTAAAAGACGAATGTCGGGAGACTCTAAGCTCTATGGACCCTGGGCTCACGTGAGCATCATTCACCGATTCCATTCATCATCCGATATGACTTAACGTTGGAGGATACCTGGAATTTTTAGTTTGATTTTATCTTTTCAATTTCATCCTTCACACAACTTGTGTGAAAGAATAATTATCGTTGATTGGCCCGTCGTTAATTAAAGTACTTAAGGTACTTAGTCATCATTAAAGTAAGTTTTCTCATAAGCAATTGAGAACGTCTTATATTTTGCCGAAAACATTTCAGTTCGGAAATTTAATATTCTGCCGGGATTTTGCCATAGTAGCTCAGTTGGCTAGAGCAGCAGCACTAAAATATTGTACTTCAACTGCGGCTATGCCATTGATTTCTTCAGTCTGATTCTGTCTTTCCAACTTCAGCCTACATATGGCGAATGTGAAACAATTAGTGCAGGCGGCAACTGTTAACCAAGAGTTTTTGAAAAAATAGGCATTCTACATAAATATGTAGTAATACCACAAATAAGAAATAATAAGACACATTTTTAAATATATAAAATCTCAGTTCTCATTTGGACATTTAAGGCAAGTCACAGAATAAATATAACTAAATATAAAGTTTCTTTAACATACTGAAAATTAGTTACGACCAAAAGTAATAGGCATTTACTTATTAGATAACATTTCACAGACAGATTTGCAAACAAGTCAAAATGAAGTCAAAATGGCCCCTTGGGAATTCTAGCGTTAATATACTAAATATACTAAAGAGTTAAAAATAATGATTTGATGTATTGAGTTACATGGTTAAAATGAACTTCTCTTCAGGCCAGACTGGAAAAGGTTACACAAGGGATCCAACCTGTGAACACTCCAAAATTATGAAAATTGCAGATAGTTTGTAGTAAACATTTGAGTGCTTTTATGAGAGAGAGAGAGAGAGAGAGAGAGAGAGAGAGAGAGAGAGAGAGAGAGAGAGAGAGAGAGAGAGAGAGAGAGAGAGAGAGAGGTATACAATGCTGGAGACACTAGTCATTAAAGTGCAGCCAACACAGAAGTACAGTTTTGAAGTCTAAAATTACCTCTCTACCCTTAGAAGTAATTAACTTTTTTCACTGCTCGTTATCACACAAATAGCTGCTTGCAGTGCAAACTTTTGCCAAATTATCTTGAAAACTTTCAACATAGTTTCAAGTTAATCAAATTATGCGGGACATTATAAAGGAAAGAATAAATTGTGAAGTAGGTGCCTATATAGTAATAGCCCGCCTCAGTAGCGTGGTGGTAGAGTGTCTGCCTCACGTTCAAGAGGTCCCGAGTTCGAATCTCGGTCAGGGTGAGTTGCCTGGATAAGGTTTTTCCGGGGTTTTCCCTTATCCTAAAAGACGAATGTCGGGTAACTCTGAGCTCTATGGACCCTGGGCTCATTTGAGCATCATTTCACCCATTCCATTCATCGTCCGATATGACTTAACGTTGGAGGACGTAAATTACACACACATATATATATATATATATATATATATATATATATATATATATATATATATATATATATTATTTTTTATTGATTAAAAGACATCACAGCAAGAATTTCATAACTGCAAATTTGATTTCTAAATTTTATTTTCAAATCATCTGATACGTTTGTAACAAAGTAAAATTTAGTTCCAATATTTTGAAAACTGTAATGCAAGAATTTCCTTTAGATATTAAAAGCCGCATTTTTTCTCACAAACTATGAAAGGAACTGAACAGAACAATTAGACATTTGGTATAAATTTGTCGCATGTATTTAGTTAAAAAAAGTCAAAGTAAATCTTGCAAAACGCAAAATTTATCATTTAAAAAGGTCGGCTCCTTGACACTGAGAATTAATTGAAGTATAATTATTATGAAGCAATTTATAATTTTGTATCAACTACATCTTGAAAATATCGATGAAATTAATTAATGTACTTTGTGGGTTTTGAAATTCTCTATTTAGTTTCAGTTAGGCCTAAACATAATAGTTTTTCAGAATAAAATATTTGTAAAAGCTGTAGTCTGGCAAGAGCTACGCACAAAGGAACTATCATTTTTTCTTTCTCTCCCTATCTAGTAGGGAGAGAAGATATTGCATTCCGCATAACAAATCCCATATCAAGATTATATTAAGAATGTTTTGATTCCCCTAAATACTAAACAATCCTTTTCAAGAAATGCGTGTCTCTGAGAAGCATAACTCAAATACAAGGTTTGAGTAAATCGAACATGGCATTTAAGTTCTTTTCTTCGAAAGATGTCGCAGGAAGTTTTTCAAGGAAAGTCCCGTGCCCTAAACTGCTCTATAAATTGAACTCGGCTAGCATTTTTTTAATCTTCTGAAAAATCCCACTATAATGATTTTTTGTTTGTTAAAATAACATATATTTTAAGGTAAATAATATGTATGCTGTGCATTTTCTGGCAATAGCATGAAAAATTCTAATGATGAAGGAATTTTATATAATTTTGTGTGAATGTATTACTGGTAAACGTTCAGAGATAGAAAACCCTACAACAAAAAGAATATAGGCTTCTTTAAAATACCCAGTTTATTTCAAATACATCTCGTGTTATTAGTTATTTCCAAGGTATCTGTATAGTTACTTTACATTTTTCAATACTTCACTTTATTAAAGTGATGTTGGTATTCAATTGTTTCTCGCGATTTTTATGTTAAGGTCAAGGTGTAGTGACTAGCCTTTAACCAGGGACTATCAAATTGGGTTCCTCTATATCGCATATACCTGCATTGATGTGTATAATGAAACTACTGCTGCAAAGATTTATGTAGACTAAGAAAATAGAAGTATTTAGATTTCGTAATATATTTATGTATTTTTAAACGCGATATAAAAATAAACGATGGCGGTTAAAAAAATCCATGTCAGTGCAACACACCAGGAATGTTTTTATGCGTACTTAGGTTCCGCATTATTCCCACCATTGAATAAAACATACTGAAATTTAACGCTGTGCATTCACTTACGACTTTGTTAACCTGAGGACATAAAAAAATGAAAAAGCAGTTTGGGTTTACCACTCACTGTCTTTCTTTACGCTGTATAGCCTGGGGCAAAGAAAAACTCCCCAGCTACACAATTAACGCGTCTGAGTGGTATGGCTAACGTGCCATGATGAGTATATACTCACTTCCACACGAGCGTGCAGCTGCCATGAAGGGGGAGAAAAGTACGCTTCATAACGTATGTAGTGTTAATTGTTTTCTCTATGTAAGTAGCTGAGAAACACTCCCAGATATTATCTTTGGCTGTTATGCCCGAGTGATAAATAACCCCAAGCTTTTAACCTCAGAAACTGCTTTTATAAGATGTAATTGAACCCCCGATTCTGTATTTTTCTTTGTCCGTTCTCATGGCTGTTGTAATGAAAACGATTCAATCGGGGCCCTTAGATAACAACAGAATGTGTTCTGTTTATGTTTCATATCGACTTCTAGACGGTAACAAGTTACGCTTCGCAAAAGGTATTACGTTAACCACTGTAGATGTAAGTTTTTCAGACGAGATTAGAAATAGTGAAAATCTAATTGTCTGAAACACGGGGAAACATGCAGTTTACAGCGTTGTCTACCTTCTGTTTAATCCAAAACTTAAGATATCGAGATTTCGCCGAAAATCAAGTTTTGTGATCCACCAAGCATAAAAAGAAAGTATTCAAAAGGCGTGCCTGTGTTTATATGAAAGAGGGGCGGTAGGGAAGAATGCAGCATAACTCAAAAAGGAGAAGTCGTACAGATTTGAGATTTCATATTTGAATCAGAGACATGTCACTCTCGCCCAAATTATTTTTACGTGCAAAAAAGCCCTTATTCTCTAATAGTTTTCATTATAGTACCATACGTTTTAGATTCTTGCATATCTATCAACATACAGAGGTATTTTTAGAGTTGGTGTGTGACGTAATGTTGCGCAGTAGTTTATGGTCGATACCACTGTCCTATTTGTAAGACAAAAGGGTTGTCAGGTTAAGTCATGTCATCTAACCCATTAGCTTTATGATGGTTGAAGCAGATATCCTGCCCATACCATGAATTTGCATGGTGTCACTCGCGCACATCCAAGCAAGGACACGCGCCAGCTGTGTATATGTATGTGAATTTTCTGTGAATAGCTCTTGAAATCTTGGTATAGTAATTGAATTATGTACAATTTTATATTGCCGGTAAATTGTGGCCACATGAAATGTAACTCCCAGCCCAAATTACCATTTATGTGGAAAAACAAATACAATTATCCGTGCCAAATTCTTGACGTATTTGCATAACTAAATAAAATGTAAGTATATGTTGAATTTTCTGAAACGACCTTTGAAGTTCTGTGCCTGTTGATTGGATTTTGTGTAATGATGATCAATTAAGAGGCATGCCACGAGTAAGATTTCAGTAATATTCCTCGCCCAAATTCCATTTGTGCATAAAGAGATTCATTACGTTCTAAGAATATTTATTAAAATCGTAAACATTTACTACGTTTGCATGACGTAATTAGATGGTAAACTAAAAGCTTCTCTGCGCACTAAATGACTTTTGTGCAATTTCGTGTAATGGGGGGGGGGGGGGTCAAATGGTAAAATGTAGAACACATTAGAAGAAGCCGTAAACGTTAAATTTATTAGTGTCAAATTATTAAAGTTATTACACATATATTAATGCATGGAGATCGTACATGCGCATTTAAGATACAAGCTAAAGACTACAAAAGAAACAAAAGAAATACAGAAGAATTAAGGTAAATTGCTCTGACTGAATAAATTTGACATGCTAGCCTCTGGTTTCTAATGTTATAGGTTCAAACTCAGCTTAGAGCAATAGATTTTTTCGAGGGTAAAATACCTTAGCATGGCTTCCTTCGGAAGGGAAATAAAGCCGGTGGTAGGACACGTAAAAGAACTTCAAACCTGATAACGCCCAATATAGAATGGGCGAATGGGCTGCCAAAGCAGCTAAAGTGTGTCCATAAATAATAACTCAATTTCATGATCAAATTTGACCTGGCTTTACACATTTTAACAAGGAATTTGCTCATGTATTACCAATTCTCTTGCCAATTCTTATGGCCAGCCAGTAGACACCAATATGCCAGCCGCCCTCTACAGTATAAGTAATTTTTATTATATTGTAATAAATTCGTAAATTTAAATAAAAATAGTTAATAATAAAAAATTAGTTTTTATAAGAAATGTAATAATAATAATAATAATAATAATAATAATAATAATAATAATAATAATAATAATAATAATAATAATAATAATAATAATAATAATAATAATAATAATAATAATAATAATAATAATAATAATAATAATAATAATAATAATAATAATAATAATAATAATAATAATAATAATAATAATTAATAATAATAATAATTAATAATAATAATAATTAATAATAATAATAAATATTCAATTTTATATATTTGTTGGTAACAGTTGGTAGTATTAGTTTGTATGGTGATGTTAGTATAAATGAAATGTTATTGTATGTTTTTATTTATATTGATTTTGATAAAAAATTTACTATATATAAATATATAGGTATATATATTTATAAATGTTATATATAATTGTATTATATATAAATTTATCTGTAAATTGTTTGTATCTATGAATGTTGTGTGAATAAATGTTAAAACTCTGGCATATTAGCCCTGGTTTAAGAAATCAAGTGCCAGGTTATTATGCAAATTTTTATTTTATTTTTTAGTCGACCTCTACAAAGACCTGAGAATGTTATGTGTGAAATTATCCGCTGGTTCTCCTATCCATTTTTAACCTTTAACTTTAGCGTTTTTTTAAATATTCTACATTGCATGTACATCACAAGTAGGTCTACATCTTACGGACGTGCAAGTTAACGATTCCGAACTTTTTCACGTTAGAATCTCACTGAGCTCTTTCCTAACGTCGCATGCACATATTAAGAACTTAACTGCTGCTGGCATCTGCTGCTCCTATGTTACGTTATCTAAGCAAACCGTAACTCATTTTCAACTTTCATACATTGGATTTTGCTGAACTATCCAGTCCAAAGTATAAAGCCCTAAGAAGCGAGGAAAATCAGCGAAATCACTTAAGCTATTGTTTAAGATTTTGAAACTTTGCTGTCATTCCATTTTTTAAAGCTGAAACTTAAGCAAGGATATAATTTAATGCTTTATTACCCTGGCTTTATCTTTGTTAATAGAAACCTCTAGGATAACGCACTGATTACTGCACATGGACATAACATCTATCTGTCATTTGTAATTCCTGCGCATTCCATTGGCTGAAGTGATGCTTTCATAGATGTTTAGCACACGTCCGAGAAGCGTGCCGGTACCCCTCTCACTCTTCCGAGAATAATTCGTGCGTTTTCTGAGATGTTTGCATTGGCAAAGATAAAGCCAGGGTAACCTTTCGAGGTGCACGATAATACTTCTAAGAAACTTTTAAATTATTCTAATATGTCCTTATTAAGCAAGCTATGGTGTACCATTTCGAAAGTCTGTTGTGTGTTATATGTACGTTTTAATATGTTAATCGTAATAAATAAAGAAATGGTATACGTTATTGTGCATGCTGAGCAAATGTAGAGCTGTAGTGCACACCGAAATTAAAGTATATAATATATTCTTTTGTGGCAGCACGGTACCCATTTTAAGTATAGGCATATCTCTTGATTAGTTTGGTTATTGTGAGGTTTAGGAGATGGATAGCAAGATAAAGTAACAGTTTATAAACTTGGGTAGAAAACTGCTCTGGCTCTTGTACTGTCTGACCAAAGAAGGCGAGAAGGATCTGAGGAATGAGAGGCGGGGGGGGGGGGGGCGTCTCAACTGCCCCAAAACAAGAATGCGGAACCGCTTCTATATACACCAATGAATTTCCCTCCACCAATCAGCATTTAAAAACGTTTCATTAAAGTATCTATGTCTCGGTCTTTTCCACTCATATGTTTACAACAGCATCGTTCTAGCTTGAGATAAATTGTAGTCGATTTATTACGAAATGTGTCTATGTGAATCGCCCATGCTGCCAGACTTAATAGTTGTAATTGCTGTGATAGGTATTACGCATTTAACTGATAATATTGTTTATTGTTGCCCGCATCTGTAGCGTAGATGTTGACTGTCTCACATTCAAGAGTTCCCGAGTTCGAATCTCGGTCAGGGTGAGCTATCTGGACAAGGTTTCTTCCGAGTTTTCCCTTATCCTAAAAGATGAATGTCGGGTGACAGGGACCCTGGGCTCATTCGAACATCATTTTGCTCATTTCATTCACGTCCGATATGACTTAATGTTGGGGGAGTAAATTAAGGGGGAAAACTGTATGGTGTATGACATTAGCACGCATAAACGTAATGGGGACGGTAGAGAATGTTTACGTAGGACATTTCTGAAGTTCGCCTTTTTCTGGTGGTCAGACTTTACAAGGGACTATGTTTTTGAGAAGGACTTCACCTCGAAATAACTCGTGTCACCTAAACCACATTTTCATTCAGTGGAGACTTTCATCAGACTTTACAAGGGACTATGTTTTTGAGAAGGACTTCACCTCGAAATAACTCGTGTCACCTAAACCACATTTTCATTCAGTGGAGACTTTCATATCCGTATCTAAATCCTCTATAAACCCAGCGACGAAACCGACCAAAGGCACATTTGACCCTTAACAGGTTGCATAAATTAAAAGGGAACCCTAAGAGCAGATGATTCGCTTCTGTTGAATTATTTACGAAAATTTTGTAGCAGTTTTAAGTAACAGTAAAGGAAAACTTATTAGATATATTTTTGAACTGTTGAAAAGTTACACTGTGTTGAGTATCTGAAGACCTCAATTATAACAGCAGTTCTAATAATGTTACATGTTTATATAAGCATATCCAAAACTAAAACACTGGATTTGTATTTGAAATGCAGGAGAATTTCAACAGTGAAGCTAAGTCTGGGCTCAGGCGACCAGTTGTAAGTGTGACAGGCACAGGGTAGCAGGGTTCCCTAATGTTTCCGGATTGAACAACTATATCAAAGAAGCAACAGTTCTCTCCTCGTAGCACATTCATCACACACGAGCAAACCATCCTCTACCTAGACGCACCTAAATCTGCGCATGAAAAGAAAGGAAATAGGAAGAAATTAGGGACAGCAAAATTCGTGATAGTGTCCATCATTCACTAAACCGTCACACCTTTTGTGCCGGGAAAATCACTAAAACTTTCAGGACCATGTTGGCTAAACCCAAGAACCGGAAACAGAAGTACATGCAAAAATAATTGGTATTAAAGGTTTGTAGGAACGCTACTTGAGGGGTGAAAAGAATCAAGTTTTCTTGATTCAGAAACTCCACACAACTATCCATGAATTCCTCGATGTATGTTTTCTGCCTATGACGAATCGCATGCAAAATATGACTTTCAATCCCCAACTTTGAGCAGAGAAGCTTACTTACAGTAGGCACCCAAAAGGAAACGCTGGCAAGAGAAAGCTGAGCGCAAAGACTGGTAAACGCGACGGTGGGTTAAAATAGCCAGCCACCCCCACCATGTTATTAATGACGTAGCCTTGTGAAGTACTTATTTAATAGCCAGTAGTGCAGAAAACTGGGCCAACAGTAGAGGTAAATAACAGAGAACCTTCTCTCTTGAAGATGAAACGATTCTCTTTTATTGATTTACAGCCAATTATCGTATGAAATTTCTTTGGTGGAATGTTTATACCTAGATTTTCAGGCAATGTTTCGAGTTTCTTACACATGCACTTTTTGTGGGGCGGGGTTGCGAAACAATAATTTAACTAAATGAGTTTCCACAAATAAGAGTATCATACAAAAATATTGTATGTTGCTTGATATTCGAAAGAAATAACAAAGCAGCGGCTGTCATTGACTTCCCAAAGTACTTAAATTGGTAGCCCTAACTACTCTAAAAAAATGAGAAATTTCGTCTGCAGGAGTGCACGTATGCTGAGGGTACAATTCATGACTTCCTGAGTCATGATGAAAAAGCCTGGCTTCCTTAGAGCTAGTGAAGTTTTGCTGGTCTTTCTGATTGCTGCATACTGAAATGTGCTATATCATCAGTGTGACTGAGCACGTCCATGCCTCTGATCCTATCAAGGTAATTCAGTTTTGAGCTGTGTAAACTGTATGAAAGTGAATAGTGTGAAATGTGTAGAGTTTAACGCCCGCTTTTACTACATAGGCACCGCAGGCGATGACACTGATGATACATGAGATGAAGATGGAGCACCGGTGGAATGAGATGGCGGGGGAAACCGGAGATCCCGGAGAAAACCCGCCCCAGCGCCGTGTTGTCCACCACAAAGAAAGTGAATAGACTAACCTTAAATGAAGGAGGGTAAAATTAGTGACCAGGTCTTCATAAGAAACACATTTCATGTGTTTATGGATAGACAGACAATAAGTTAATGTTTTTCACGATTCTTTTAAGAGCGGTGGGTATATAATTATGCAGCCACCAAAATCAGTATAAAATCCTACACAGGAGTGCAGTGTTGAAATATGCAGTCGCCTTTCTACCCTTACAAGTAATCTTCCTTCACTTTTTAGTGCTTAAACCTTATTACTACACAAATCTGATGGTGTATATTTTTGCCACTTATTTAACGATGATAAATGTTATCCCTGAAATGTTCATAAAGGCAATAATAGAAATAATTAAAAAGCGTAAACATATAAATTGTATACTTTTGAAATTGTTTAATAAAATAATCACGTATTTATTATGTATATACAAATTGGGATAAATGTTAAATCAGATACATTTAAAACACAATGGTAGTGTGTTTGCCTTCGCATTACCGAGGCATAGCTATTGTACGTAGGCCAGTAGGCTCTTTGCGCTGCTACCGCCACACTCAGGACGTAAGGCTGAAAGGAGGGAAGTTGCGAGGGGTGAACAGATCTGGATGACGATGGCGAGAGCAAGGACGGGATTCCTAACGTTTGCAGTAAGAATGCATCCGAAGCCGCCCAACCCTACCCTTACAAGTCTCTCACAGCGGTGCTCCCCGTCTACTAAGGGCCCACTGCAGAGGCGGATCCTGACCGGGCTGAGCAAATGAGACGCCAGGGAGGAAACCTTTACTGAGCGCATAGGCAGCAACCCGCCGAACATCCCCGCCTGGTCCTACATTCCTGAATTGGATAAGAAGGGAATAATGGAAAATAGTGCACATCAGAACCGTGTTACGAGGATCCCAGAATTTGCATATAGTGTTACACTTGCCTCATCCGTTCATTATAATCCCTGCCTGCCCAAAGTGGTGCAGTACAGTTCCAGTAAAATTCAAGCACTACAGTGTAATTTAACGATGAATGAAATGGGTAAAATGATGCTCAAATGGGTCCGGGGTCCATGGAGCGTAGAATTACCCAACATTCGTCTATCAGGATAAGAGAAAACCCCGGAAGAAACCTTATCTAGGTAGCTTGCCCTGATCGAGATTCGAACTCGGGACCTCTTGAACGTGAGGCAGACACGCTACCGAGGCGGGCACTACAGTGTATTCAGAATAACATCCATCGCATCGCAGTGGATGCACCCTATTTGTGCGCAATTCCCAACTTCATCGTGGATTTAGACTGCTTCCTATTCATCACTGCAGACCCAGGCTACAAACTTCTTCCGCAACCTCCACAGCGTTCCTGGAGCCAGCCGTCTTTTCCCTCAACCAGCAGTCTTCTCCCCACGAGAATTCAGTCTTTTACCACAGGAGATTTTACTATTCTAGAAAAATGCATCGCGAATTCAGTACTACTGAGGTACCTAATTGAGACCGATCTCCTTTGTCTTTCTAATGTCAGTAATTTTTATTTTGTTGTGACTTTTGTTTTATTATCAATTATATATGTGTCATGAATTTGCCTGTGTTTCCTTTTGTTTTCATCACATGTTGCTAAAGCACCTGTGCGCTGAGCAATTATTACCTCAATTAAATTAAAAGAATTGTGCTAGTAATTGTGTTGCGCTTAGAATATAGCATGCTGCGCGCTTTAACGAGAAACGAAGAACCATATACTGCAAGCGTGACGTGGTTGTAGGGGAGGAGGAAGGTAAGGTAGAACATGACAGACTGCCCGCCTCTGTGGTGTCATATCTGCTGGGTAGCGTGTCTGCCTCACATTCAAGTGGTTCGAGTTCGAATCTCGGTCGGGGTGAGTTAACTGGATTAGGTTTTTATCCGGATTTTTTCCTTATCGAAATATGTCAGGTAACTCTAAGCTCTATGGACCCTGGGTTCTTTCAGGCATCATTTTAGCCATTTCATGTATCGTCCGATAAATAACATGATAACCGTATAACCGGATTCACACAGATTCACTTAGGTTCGTTCTGCCTCGTGTATGCTTAGTATTCACGTCACCAGTTTGTTGAGCATTGGGAAACGTCCAGAAGAACTTACTAGAGAAGAGCAGAGATGTCTGAATCTTGGTTACGAAGAGCTACTTGAATATTCTACCAGCATAGAATGTACGCTAATGTAAATCAGCCATCATTATTGCTACATTTAACAGGTCGCGACATACGAAAACAGCTGACCTCAAGCTATTGCTCCACATAACATTGTATTACAGTATAGGACCGTAGATTATACGTTACAGAATACATTTATATGTGCTGTGTTAGCAGTACATTGCTAAAACAAAAACGAATTAAGCAATCAGCATTACTTCCTCTGAGGCATGTTTTTGTAAATTAAGGTCAACATCGGTTGTTTTGGTGCTTATGTTTCAGCATTTTTGCCAATTTAATGTAACATAGCTACTCTGTGAGCACTGACATGAAACTTTGTTTCTACAAAACTTATGTATAAAATTAATTGCTTAACAGTTTCCCATTGCGGGAAGTTATTAGGTTCCAGATTTGTTGGTTGCAGAGTATATTCAGTGAGAGAAAGTTTTAATTATTATTGCTATTATTCTATCCAGGATTTTAGGTCCTAAATATTGAAGACACGCAAAATGGATTATAGTATTGCGTCACTTGGATTTTGTAAAGTTAAAATTGACTCAAAAATGTCTATGCGAAACCAATGTACATACATATTGGTCAATGTTCACGATATGGAATGGACGATGCCACAGTTACTCGATAATCAATGCTTATTTTAGCACCCGATACTCCGCTCAAACAAGTTCAAAAGAAACGCATTTAATTAATGTGTCAAAAATTGTGTTTAGTATTGCCTGACATGCTCGGCTGTCACCTCCCGTATCGGTGAATGATCGCCCACCTGTACCGTGGGTAAAGTGGGCGTGCGGCCAACAGTCGCTTTTGTCGGTCCAGTCCCCATTCGAGCTATAGTACCACAGGGTTGTTATTATTATTGTTGTTGTTGTGGTCGTTGGAAGGCCATGCTACCATTGCTGTGATTCTCCTTTCCGTCACCCACGCTTAAATTCGTAATATACTGTTAGCAATGTCTGTTGCTGTTCACTTAACTCATGTTAAAGAAATTCACGGGTATTTTCCAATAATGTATGTCACACTACTTCAATCCTGATGTAAATGTATTGTGTGCGTATTAGGTCAGTAGTAAAATTACGGGGCGTTGAAAGGTAGTACAACGCTTATAGGTTCATCAATGTCTGGCTCATAACTGAAATACGGCCAGTTGATGGTGCATAATCTAACACATCGGTTTTAAGGGAAAAATAGATTTGAGGATAAATATACCCTGTACGTCAAAATGAATAACTTCTCAGTATCATTTCATCTCTTAGTGCTTTAGGACAGTGAAGCAATCAATGCGAACACAGCTTACAAAATGAGCAGCAATCTGATTTGCTGTGGCTGTCACGATTTGCTCCGTGTTTTATTTACTGAAGATGCGAGCGCTGTGATCTCAGATGCGAGATGTCTATATAAATTAGCGAGCGCTGGTAAATTCCATCGGAATATCTTGCAAATGAGGGTTGACAAAACAACGGAACTGCGTGGAAATGAGTTCCGAGAACCAGCAGTTGATGTTGGAGATTATATTTGGTGGTGGGGGCTGATTTTCTGCACAAATAGAGCGAACCATTTACCATCGGAGTAAACTTTGTATATACCTACTTCAGAGGCTTAATTAACATGGAGAGAGACTGTTGCTACAAATAACTCGAACTTTTCAAAAATTTTCTATTCTCTGTCTATTCCATTTAATACAATTCCTTATTATGCTTGCTGGCAAAACACAAGTCTTCGTATATGTAGCATCACTGAGGAAGTATTCTTTGGATAAGACTTTTTTTTTTTTTTTTTTTTTTTTTTTTGCTTGTTCCATTTACACCCCGCCTTTAACTGCTATGGTCATATCGCTATCTTTGATTTTTAATCATTAGTTCACGCACACATTTACACTCTCATTCATACTTCCAGATTCTGGGGAAGGTGGGGAATTATCTTGGTCGGAGAAAAATCCCCGGGACCCCTAGCACGGCAGGCAGCGGTTCTACCAACTGAGCTACGGGGCCAGCCTGGATAAGACTTATAATCGCTACAAATTAGGAATATCCTGATATGATTTTTTTAATACTTATCTATAACTTTGGATAGTAAATTTCCTTGTGAGAAAGATGCGCTCGGTATATTTTATAAGTTCTCAGCTTAACCAAGAAGATGCAAGAGAATCGTTACTCTTATTTTTCAGCAGTTGCCTTGTAAATCAATATATTTAGCCCAACGACTGTGATATTTTAATACACGCAGTAAATATAAGGTTTGTCCAAATGTACAAAATAAGTGTCTTCTCTCGGCTTCAACCTTATTTGATGTGAATCTCCCTCCACCGAGGCATTTCTTCAAGTTTGGGAGCAAAAAGTAATCGTGGGAGCCAAGTCCAACGAACTTGGTGGTTGTAGAATAACTTTGAAGCGAAAGTAATACAGTTTAGCAGCCACTCCTGTGTGTAGGCGTATTGTGATGAAAGAGAATTTTCTTTTCCGTAAGATGAGGGCGTTAGCCCGAATAACATAGATCACTTGGTTCAGTAGTGAAGTGCAATACTCGCTGTGATGGTTCGGCCCTTCTGGAAATAGCCTATGAGCAGCACACCAAGAACCTTCCAGAAAACCTTATCCGTGAATTAACGAGCAGATAGATCCATTTTTAGTTATTTTGATGCGCTTTCCTTTTTGCTACCCACCGTTGGGTTGCTCTTTGGTCTGTTGCAAAGTAATAAATCCATTTTTAGTTGAGGTTTTTTTTTTTATGGAACCTTTTTAATTGCTGTGATTCTCAACGTCCCATGCTGTGTTAGCACCTAATTTTGATCATAGGGACTTTCTCAGGCTATAGGATTTGTTTATGCGTGTCTTAATCTACAGTACGGGATCGCCGCATTTATGAAGCAGGAGAAAATCACTGAAATTATATTTAGACTAAGTCTAAAGGTTCCTGAGAAAAGTTCATTCGAAGTGTTAACAAACTCGGCACTGGTCACTGGTAGGTTTTTTCATACCCAAAATATCGTGTACGACAACGGTTGAATGAGATGTTTGTTTCTAAGCGCCATGAGACCGTCAACCAATGGTTGTTACACTGCATTACCGCTAGGAGGAAGTGCCGTGCACCGAATAAACCGTCTCTAATAAATGTTCATTATGTAAGGTTCAGATATTGCAATTTCACAAAAAATAGTCTAAGAGGAAAGAATAGGGTAATATTATCAACCCAAATTATTCTAATAATACAAATGGATAAACATTACCATATATTCGATTATAGCCACGTGAACACTAAAATGGGCATAATTTGTCTGTACATATATACAGGCTGTTAGGGGTATAAATACATACCAGGTGACCCAACTGCCTGCCCCATCTTTGGCGTAAGCATATATCCTTTCGTGCGTTAAAACAGTTGCAGAACGCCACTGGGAAACTTCAATTAAATGCACGGCAGCAGCGTAGCAAACTTCCCTCTGCTCCTTTGGTTTTCAGCGAAGCAGAGCGATGAAAGGCACTTCCCAGGACTAAACTAGCGAGTGTACACCATGATATGAGAAAAGAACAGTGAAAACGACGGTAAATATACTAGAATGTCTTCAGCTTCAGTTACAGATTCTTTATTTTGGAGGAAATAAACTCACGCCTCTTTAGGCTGTTACTGTCTAACATTACGGACTACGCATTGTAAAGTGATGTGACAGAATCCCTGCCAACACGAGGACACATACAGTTTTATTGCCATCTGTTCGTTTCTTATTACTAGGGCCCCAGGGGGAAAAAAATACAGTACAGCAGGTTAGTAGTGACGTGGTTACACACTCCCTGCGTATGGTAAACACAGGGGACGGGGTTGAGTGCCATGTAGTCGCGCACGTAGTCAACCAAGGTCACGGGCAACGATCACAACGGACACAGTAGCATGGAATATATTGCACATTTATTCATTAATTATGCAAACAAACTTATGTTTTACAAAGATATAAATATAAACAAAAGAATCATTAATATTTACATTGTGCACAGTAAATGAAAAGTTAATTCGTTGTGACAATACTACAATATGTTTGTGTATATGCCTCAGTGTACCAACAATAACATGCGCTACGTTCCTTCTCATACTCATACAATCTGTCGTTTCGTCTATAGAAACCCATATTCTGTTGTCGGACACGGAGTTTCCAACATCCTGAAGGATGTCATTGTAGCACAGCTTTAGGTATTCCTTGCGTATTGTAGACTCGGGTGGCAATATTTTTCCGGTATATTTTTCTAAAAACTGTTTGAAATAACTATTTTCTACTTTCCAGAAGGGGGTGTTTCCTTCCGCCATCATGTTGCACACATAATGACAAAAGCTATTGTGTCTGCATTAACTTAGACGCTGATGGCACATTTTCCTCTCTTTCTCTACTTACCCACAGGACGAGTTGATAACTAACTCAGTTGACGATCTTTAACGAATTTTTGGCTAAATTCTGGGCCCTACTTATTAGTTATTGGTTTCTGTTGTAGTTATTGTTATTTGTTTGTAGTTATATTATTGTTATTATTGTTGTTCTGTATAATTTTATTAGGAAAATTTTGAAACTGATGCCTGGGTTTTGCAGGCTTCACGTGGCGCGCTGATATTGCACACTGACCACTGAAGACCTCGGCTTGTAGTCCCTCAGGTGCAGGCTTTCTAAAAAGAGCAATAAAAGTGCGTTTCGTGCTTAGACGCCGTTAATGCAGCGTGTGGAGAGTGTAGCCTTTGGGAATCCCGTCGCGTGTCCAATACTCGTAAAAACGACACAACTCGCAACAGGCCTATCAAGTTTAATGCGTGAAACAGATGATAGTTGGAATGACATGCCTGCCGATATTGTTCGCGTTAAAACTTTATGATACAGTAGACTTGAATGTGCACTCCATTCGTTTTCTGAAAGAAAAAGCTATTCTTTTTCGTAGGGATTTTAAGATATATTAATTTAAACCCTTAAGACCTGACGTTTTCATATAATCGAGAAAATTTTAAGGTTTTGTTTTAACCTTGATTAAGTCCACGTATGGCACCCTCTCTACGAAACTGAGATGCATTAATTATGTCCCCTAAAGCTATTTGTATTTCCTTAAGAGGTAATGCTAAAATGAGATCAGTCTCCCAAATATTTATATTTAAAGAAACAACTAACCTGAAAATATTTAAACAAGAGAGATCGAAAACTAAGAAATACAGGGTAAGTCAAAATCTTGGCATATTGCTCTTTTGTTTTCAGATAAGCCCAGTGATTGACAATCCTAATAATATTTCATTGTTAGAACTGGTAAAAATGTGCGGGGGTGGATATTTATTTTATAAACGAGAGTTCATCTGTTCAATTCCCATTGGAATGTGGAAGTAAATCCAGTAAGATGTTTAATTTAAATACAGTTAACTGTTATATTCTTATTTCAATTCAGATTTGTTACCTTTTCTAAACAGAAGCGAATTATTTTTCCGGAAAGCGGAAACCCCCTGAGTAAGGATGGACAGTCCTGTCTGGATTTGAGTCGCAAACCTTCCTTCATCAGTCCCTACCTGAGCGACTTCGGCTACTCCTATCATTCTCCGAAGAAATACATAGAATTAATATTTACATGCACAGAATTATTTCCCGACGTCCTGGTGAACACTAAGGACTCGTTCCTTTTGTGGAATGGCTATTTAACCCTGTTGAGCTCGAAAACATTTTCACGATTTACCTAATTTTGACATCCCCGGAAAAAGATGTTCTCCTGCACCAAGAAAGCCTATAAATATTTTCACAATTTTTAACACTGATATTATAGAAGTGTTCATACTCATATCGTCTGATTTCAATCCTATTTCGCTGAATATAAATATCAGAAGATATTGTTCACAGTAACGATCTAATGTCGTTTTTTCTGCTAACGTATTAAAAGTTACATCTTTGTCATCATTCATTTGAAGTTCTGAAGGATACCGTCCATTTAATTTACCAGGCAAGCTACTCACAATGTAATACTGTAATCAAATTGTCAAGGATTTTGAGAAATAAAATAAACATTTTCCTTTCTATGTTGATAGTAGTCTAGTGTCTGAAGTTTTCTGGAAAATCTTTACCTGATATCCTTTAAATGATAACTCAATGTCAGCATTTGGTATTTACTGTACGACGTTTCTTATTTTAGTACCTATTCTGTTTACATGGTTTATATATAGTCTGAGTCATCTGTGAAATCCATAATTTCAGGTTAATTTATATTAGCTTGATTAGCAATCCGAATTTATATATTATATGTATGCCAAATTCCATGCATATTTCAAAATTATTTCTAGATATATTATAGTTTTTGTTCTTTTGAAAAATTTCATCATATGTTGGACTTTTTTAAAAGGCATTTTTGTAGTTTGTCACTATCAACAACGGTCATCAGCGTTCCCTGTAACAGAAAGCATGTGTAATACACACATAACAAAATTTAATAGTATTAGTACTCTAGCCATAAACGCAGTAAAACACATTAGGTGTACATTTTTATGTACATAATGCCTATTTTTGACTCGTGGCCGTCTGCTTCATGGCCCGCTGCTACTGGAAGAGTTGAAATTTTACTGACCCTTAACTCAAGCGCATAGCGTGCCGGCAATTCAAGACATGGATTTAAATGCAAAGTATAACCACGTCCTTTATCATAAAAGGTGTTCGAAGTGAGTCCTTGTGTTACCACGCATTTCTCACGCCTTTTAAGAAAATTTCCATGAACATGCATTAATTCTTGTTCTGAAATTGCAGTCTGTCTTCTGTTGTCAGTGCGGGTTGTTCCGATACACTTTCAATAAATTTGCATACCGCAAAACACATTTCAACAGTAACGAACTTAACACAGGCATGTTCTCAAGATTCTGCTACAGCTGATCTGTCGTTGATGTTGAGGACATTTTTTTAAGGTAGGGTCGTAATTAAAGGACTATGGCTACCGCGATCCCCAGCGCCTAGTCTTCTCGCTATTTTTTCCCTTAAAAAATAACGTCCTCCAACGTTGCAGTATTGGGCGACGAATGAAATGGGTGAAATGATGCTCAAATGAGCCCAGAGTCCATAGAGCTTAGTGTTACCCGACGTTCATCTTTTAGAACAAGAGAAAATCCCGGTAAAAAAAAACACTTATTAGATAGCTTACCCCAACCGAGATTCGAATTCGGGATCTCTTGAACTTGAGGCAGACACACTACCACCTACGTTACAGAAGCAAACATTTTTCTCCGAAAAATGCTTTGGTTCCCTGCCATGGAATACGCCCGGGATCGATTCCACCTCTGGAGGGTGCGGAATTTAGGTATAGCACCGGTACCCACTCAGTATCGTGGGGAAATTGAGGAGGTACGATAGGTAGCGAACCCTGGTCTAGAAAGCTAACTTTTTGGCTGGGGTGCCCAGATGCTGACCACATCTCTTCCCCGTATCGGTTGGATGATCGCCCACCTCTACCTTGCGTATGTGGGCGCGAGGCCGGTAGTTGGGTTGGCAGGCCTGGCCCAGTAGGGACTGTTGTGCCATGAGTTAACGTTTAATTCCCAGCAATACAGAAGAGCTCGTGTCGATACCGACCGCGGACTTTTCAGTGCTTTCAACGACCTGTAAACCTTCAGTCGAGCAAAAGTGACTGTTCTCCCTCAACCAAGGCGGCCCGGGTTCGATCCCAGGCGACCGCTAAGTGAGATTTGTGGTGGACAACATGGTGCTGGGGCGGGTTTTCTCCGGGATCTCCGGTTTCCCCCGCCATCTCATTCCACCGATGCTCCATCTTCATTTCATGTATCATCAGTGTCATCGCCTGCGGTGCCGTATGCAGTAAAAGCGGACGTTAAACACTACACACACGTTCTCCCTCAAATTTTCTTCACACTTCATTCCACGCTGCAAAGGTAATACAGGCGTGCTTAAGTAAGAAATCTTCTTCACAGAGGAATCATTTTTTAAAGTTTGTTGAAGTTTTTGCACATATGCCAACGTTTGTAGATACGTCTAATATATATATATATATATATATATATATATATATATATATATATATATATATATATATAATTTACGTCCTCCAGCATTAGGTCATATCGCACGATGAATGAAATGGGTGAAATGATGCTCGAATGAGTCCAGGGTACATAGATCTTAGAGTTTCCCACATTCGTCTTTCGGGATAAGGGAAAACCCCGGAATAAACCTTACCCAGATAACTCATCCTGACCGAAATTCGAACTCGGACCCCTTGAACGTGAGGTAGGCACGCTACCATCTACGCTACCGAGGCAGGCACGTATATCATTTGTAGATATGCTGAAAACTCCGAACTGCTTTGCTAGTCTTTCCGTCTAACATTACATTCTCGGCTTACAAATTTCAGCTATCGTTTATTTTATGATTACTACACAGCATTCTCAGGAGCGTTTATTTTTCTATCTAGTTCATGTTCATCTAGGCAAACCTTTGCGGAAATACTTTCCTTATAGATATCGTTGTGGGCACAACGGGGTGAGCAAATCAAATCGATAGTCAGGATATTTAAAAGCGAGTGGCTATATGCTCTCCTTGAAATTCCATATTGTTTTCCATTACTTCCTGAAATGGAATACAGTAGCACTTTAAAATATGGCAAAAGTTTTCATAAATTAAAATCAGTGTCTGATACCACAAAAAGTTAATTTAACATCATTTTTCATTTTTGAAAGGTGCTACAGTTTTTGGGGTTAATACGTTTCTGTGTATCTCAGATTTACCAGTTTTACAAAATTGTACCTACAAAATTCCTCCCAAATAAAGGCCACTTCACAACAGGCTATTCCTAGAAAATTCAGTATACATATGTTTGTCTTAATTTTTTTCAAGACGAATGTCGGGTAACTCTAAGCTCAATGGACCCTGGACTTATTTGAGCATCATTTCACCCAATTCATTCATCGTCCGATATAACTTAACGTTGGGGCGGACGTAAATGAAAAAAAAAAACGACAATACGTACTTAGATCGTCTGTTTTTTACCCCGTCTTTAACTCCAATGGTCATCTCAGCAGCCGTTCTTCTTTGGAACGTATCGAAGGTGTTAACTCGTATCCGTTGGCTTTTACTCATTAGATCACAAACAGATTCGCACTTTCATTCATACTTCCAGACTCTGGGTAAGATGAATTATTTTGGTCGGAGAAAAATCCCCCCCCCCCCACCAAGCAAGCTAGGCAGGTGCCCTACCGATTGAGCTACGGGGCGAGCCAGGTCTGTCGCAAAAGACAGCATTACACGATAAAATGTGTATTTAAAAGCACTATACTCTTTGGGTGGCCTAAACATTGACATTGCGGTCCGAGAGCGAATTTCCATTCGCTTGTGATAGTCATATAGATGCTGAAAATGGATTTGTGTTCTTCCTACATATGAACTCATATTTACGCCATTATGCATTTTTTTTTTTTTTTTTAAATTTTACGTCCTCCAACGTTAAGTCATATCGGACGGTGAATGAATTGGGTGAAATGATGCACAAATGTGTCCAGGGCCCATGGAGTTTAGAGTTACACGACATTCGTCTTTCAGGATAAGGGAGAACCCCGGAAAAAACCCTATCCAGGTAACTCACCCTGACCGAGATTCGAACTCGGGACCTCTTGAACGTGAGGCAGACATGCTACTCTCTACGCTATCGAGGCGTGCGCATTTAGGGTTGCATGCTATTTCGTAGACGAGCTGCACGCCACAATTTGGTTCACACTGGTGTTATGAACGAACAGTACAGTTGTTCAAGGACAGTTTTGTGGCGCACCTGTGTCTCATGTAGACCAACCTTGACAGCGCCGTTGTGAAACATTCCTCGCACCTTACGATAACTATAGCCCGAAATTTTCGGTTTTTAAGGGAACCAGCCTGCGAAACTTGAGAAATTATGCGTTTAATACTTTTTCTTCTATCGCATACTACTACCCTATGGCTAATTAATTCCCAAATTCTCTTGTAGCACAGTCTTCAAAATGTAACAAAACTTCAAATTTACATCCTAGGAATATTACTTTTAAAGACCTATTGAGTGATATTTCAGTTAGTGTTGTTGCAGCGATAAATTACTTATTCACAACATTTTCTTATGTTGAGGTGAAAAGTTTTGTTTACACGCACCACGCCCGTCAAGCATTCCAACACAAAAATGATATCGTTCTACTTATATATTATTTTTGAAAGTATTCTTTTGCTCTAACGGTTTTATTCACATAGGTTTTTTTCCCCCTAGCCGCCATTATAATCCTCTTTCCTTACAACCCTTCTTCTCTCTGTTTCTATCTTTAACTTACACCGAGAATTCAGTTTCAGTTTTGGGACTTACCGTTGCCTTTCTCATAAGCATCCTCTCTTCCCCTGTCTCTTTCTCTCAGCTCTGATATTCTGTTTGTGGCATTAGTTGTACTTCTTTGTCTTCTCTGTGTCGTCTAATGATGTCTGTAACAACGCTCGATATTTAATTTACCAAGGTAGCAATTTCTCTGTCTATGGACTCGGCGTCGCTGTGTTTTTCCTTTTGTATACCATTTGAATCTTCAGTTTTCAACAGCAGCATAGAAATAAAAGTCTATTCCTTGGGATAACGCTGGTAAGCTTCTAAAAGCGTCTTGCCTCTCTCTGGCATAGGGTCCCTATTCGCCGGGGAAAAACAGTCCAAAGGTTTTCCTTGTAATTCATGAGTTATGTTTGTCTTCCGCTCAACTATCAACTGCCTGGTAAAAGGTGAAGAGTAAAACTAAACACGGAGGAGGTCACCTCCTCATTGTGGCCTCTGCACAGATCTATTGCAAGCTAACACCCTCAGGAGGAAGAGATGAAGTGAGAGAACCGCAGGAGACTTCAGGGTTACAGGCCACAGCGACACGCGGAAGTCTCTAACCAGTGCTGAAAGTGCTTCATCCCGGCGCCAGAGTTGGCTGCGCGGCCACCAACAACTCGGGTCCGTAGTAGACAAGTGTCCTCCCACAGGGGGACGCAAGCTCATCAGTTACCAGCGTAAGCATCTGCAACATTTGTCCGGCACCGCCATAACAGTTGCTTTAGTAAGAAATCGTACCTAACTGCAAGTGAGAAGGAACCGTGTTTTTTATTTTTACTGTTACTTGGTGGTGAAGGCCTGTGAACGACGGATGGTTGTAACGATCTGAAACATTTGATGAACGAATTGCAAAGCACGAGGCTAGTGTACTTTTTTTTCTTTACAAATTGCCTGTAAATTTAAATTATTGGGAACTGTAAACATTGCTGTTCAGATTGATTGTGCACATAAAATATCAATCGAGAAACACAATGAACTAGTCTCTCTCTCTCTCTCTCTCTCTCTCTCTCTCTCTCTCTCTCTCTCTCTCTCTCTCTCTCTCTCTCTCTCACCCACACACACACACAAAACATATTAAACAGTGTGATACAGAGGATACAATTTCTGGAACCCATGATCTAGCAATGCGGGTTCCCGACGGAACATAGAAATCAGCAAACCGTAGCAATTTCTTAGATTTGTTATCTCTCCACGGTAATCTCGACAGTGTTGGATGACCACGTCTACAGTATAGTGGCGCTGTTCGAACGGTTACAATGAATTTTTCTTTGGTAATAGATACCTCTCAGATAATGCACTGATTACTCCACGTGGAGTGAACATATATCTGTCATTTGTGATTTTCATTGGTGCTTAGCAGACGACCGGCAGGCCCGTCAGTACCTCTCTCACTCTTACAAGAATAATCAGTGCGTTATCGGAGAGATTTCTGTTAACAAAGATACATTCATGGCAAACGTTCCACCAACGCGACTATACCAAAACCGCAGTGTGTAAATATACCTACTTCACATCATATACAGAATTAACTATTGGATTGTGTGTATCCGGTTCACTTGAGGAATTAATGAATGACGATGCTGCCGATTATGTTTCTGTGCAGGCTGACCAAACAATGGTCATGCTTGCCATAGTCAATTTGAAGTCGTTTTACGATACATTTGAAATGTTATAAACCCGCTGAAAGGTTTCTTCCTTTTAAATATATTCATGATTGAACAGCCAATGAATGATCTCAGTGATGTTTTGCTGAAGAATTTGCAAACTTTTAATGTTGAAAGAAAATTCATATCTGAAGCATACTTGCTTGCCGCAGTAATGAGAGGTGAACAGACATTGATTCAGGACTCTTTCCCTTATATTGCGATATTCACCAATTAAAATTGGTAATACAATATGCTTATTCCAAAAACATAAAATCAGAGTTCTTTTTCGCCAATTATTGGTAGACTAACATTTTTCTCGGCTTCACCAAAACTGTCGCGGTCAGTTTGCAACAAACGCTTTCCAGCTGTTTGCAGTAAAAATTGAACTTTCAGTCACGGGTTTTGAACAGTGTTCATGAAAACAAATTTTATTTACTTCAGTGTTTTGGGAAAATTGAGCAGGAAGATCGATGGGATAACGTAACAGTAAGGAAAACCCTTAGTTTGAAGAATTTACTGGACAATCCAGAATTTTTGTTTCTTCTAATTTTTTCTACGACATTATGAAACATGTTCACAATCTGTACAACACAATTCAGGTACAAAGTGGCGACAGTGTTGCAGTATTTAATGCTTTACGGTATTTTGAATCAGTTGTGTCTAAAATTCTTGAGAACAGAAGGTAACACGTTGATGATTTACTTTGCTCCTTCCTCAAGAAAGCGACCGAATAACTGTTCTGAAGTGAACCCGAATTCAGATGCCAAAGTGGGTGAAACAGTGATCAACCAAATGAAAGGAGGATTCCAACAGTCTCATATTCAATACTTTTGGGATTATTGATTCAAATAACTTTATTACATTCAGAGAAAATTTCCCTGCTGACTCTGAACATTTGCATCAAATTAAAGTTAAAAAATGAACTATTAGTGATTTATCATAATGATGCATTTTCGTACAACATTCCTTTTAAGAAATGTTTTCTGAAACACACAAAACGCTGCAAATTGTACTAACAACTCCATTTTCAACAGCCGGGGCAGAGAGAAGTTTCAGTACATTGAAAAAAAAAAAAGTTGTCTTTCATTAGGAACACCATGGCCAAGATAAGCTTAATTCCTTGGCTGTTTATTCCATTCACAAACAGGAAATTGGTGAAATCCCTAACTTCAAAAACAGTGTTCGAAATGTTTGCTACCCAGAAGAATAGACGTGCTCAGCCCTTGTACAAGTACCACTGCCATTTGATCAGTTATATTTTATATTTTATTGTTAGTTACCTAGTTGACCTAGTTGCATAGTGTTGGGCCTCATTCCTGCTATTGCAGTGTTTTTGGTAGTACAATTTAAGGTGACCTGTTTTAAAAGTTATAACCCCATTTCTGCTTTCATTACAAGCATTTTCACAGTTGGCCCCACCAAAAAATGCTCACGAGCAGTCACTGACTATCCTTACTGTAAACTAGAAACAGAAATATCAACTGTGTCTTGCAACACTCATTGTAATACTTAGAATTCCTTGTAGCTCATCTTCCGTCTCCCTTTCAATTCAGTCACTTAATCTGTTCATGAACTCTAAAATGAGTAAATTCATATCAACTTGAGTTATCTTATATTTGTTGATAATAACTAAGTTAAAGGTGATGTAAAGAAAATACTTGTTCAACATTGTGTCAGTAAAAAACAAAAAACAAAAAAAAAAAAAAAATGAGGACAGCACATTTCTCCACTCAAATACTAAGTTATGGTATGGAAAAGCCTTCTCACCTCGACCTAAAGATCATTTACGTTACTTCTAACCTACCAGGAGTCCACCGTAATACTAAAGTAACATTCTCATTATGCAATCTCCACATGTAACTCCATTACTAACTACCAATCGTTCAATTCTATTCGCCCATCTTAATTCCACAAGGGAAATCGATGCTAATGTGCCTTTATTACTGTTTTACCCAATTCACATTATAACTTAACTCCAGATAATTAATTTCTATGCTTACCTCAATTTGATACTTACAAACCATTTATCATGTTTACTTAATTTACTACCTTTCTTAAAAGCTTGGTATATGTATTTATAAATCATTTAAGGCCCCTACGTTTTCAGTATATATCCAGACACACACACACACACACACACACACACACACACACACACACACACACACACACACACACACACACACAGTACTGACCGGCTGTTTACAGCCAGAGGGTTTTTGCTGCGTGCTCACTCAGGTTTAGGGTTTTACCGCAGATTGAACATTTTGGTGAATGCAGGATGGAATGGGATTATTTGAGTAAGGAAGTATTGCTAGGTGGCTTGATTGCTCCTCTAATTTTGATCAGGACGCAATACCACTTTTTTTGTTACACCTTGGTGTTTGTAGGTTTAAAGGGGTATACTTTTGAAGCCAAATAGCTCATTGGATGATTATGGAGTTCAGCTTTTGCTGCTGCACGCATTAACTCCAGTGTTACCTCGGATTCCCGCATGCCATGCGGGGTACCCGCAAAAGCCTTAAACGGCGTCTTGTTGGGTCATAATCTCTTAGAGACCGAACCAGGGTGCTTCTATGAGTTGGTAGTTGAGCGTAGAATTTTGCAGCCCGGCGCCTAATTTTGTACTCCACATAAGGGAGAAGTGACTCGCGGGGAAAGAACGACCTACAGAATAGATGGATCGGAGTCCTCTATTCTGCGCACGCTGAAGATATGCGAGCCAGCTATCTGCGACCATACTCACAGGCGTAAAGCATGAGTGGGATTACGAGTGCTCGTAAAAGCGGACTGGCATCCAGACTGAACCAGGCATTGGGTATAAGGAGGCAATAGCCCCCTGAACCCGTGCCGAGAGGTCCCGAATGTTTCCGCTAAAAGTAAGGCCTCCATCAAGTTGGACACCCAGGTACTTGATGAAATTAGTCCACTCTATCCTACTGCCTCCTAAGTGGAAGTTGGGGCAGTCAGCGGGGGCGTGGCGCTTTGTGAGAAGAATGGCGTGGCTTTTGTCCGGAATTTTCATCAGTTGCTATTTTTAAACTAATTTGAGTTACTGATCCTGCCATCAAATTATCTGTATAAAGTAAAACGGTTATCTCCATATAGTTGATCAATGGGTATGCTTCATCGCCTGTTTCAAAATGTCCACAATAACACCAGTAAAATATTAAACAGTATTGACATCTCATGAATCACTTAACCGAATAGCATAATATCCTGCCCTTATAACAAAACGTAATACACAAGCTTTTAGTCTTAGCAAACTACGAAGTATGCTAACGTGCATTAACTATGGCTCATAATAGAAAGCAGATGTTTATGTTGCTACCGTCAAATCCTGTCCTACCCGTGCCACGTGACCACTCTAATTCTAGCGGAAGGGAAGGGTATTTTACGTTGTCCAAAATGTGGCCGAACTGAGGAAGGATAACATTTTCAAACAACTATTTTCTCACTAGTGGAATGCCGTTAAGACAAATATTCTACTAATGAAAAAGTAAACAATTGGCTGGGAAAACTGTTAAGACAAGCTGGGCTAAATGATTTAGCTATCGACGGGCCCTTAAACTCCATACCTCACTTTGTTAGGACAGCGCTTCATTGTATTTTGACGCAAAAATAAAGCACAATTAAATAAAAGGGTACAAATAGTGTTGCTGATTAAAGCTCTAATATATAATAATAATGTAATGTAATGTGATGTGCGTGCTTGCGTGTGTGTCGTTCAATTTAGTACCAGTCAAATAATTTATCACTCGTACCTCTATAAGCCCGAATTATGTTTCATTGTTTTAGCTTTTCTTTGTGTGTCAATCGTAGTGAAACTTTCATAAAGGCTGTATCCGAAACGCCTCTTCATTTCTTATGGATTATACACCGTTCACTATGTCCCTGGATTATTTTCCAGTCCAGTAATATATAGAAGTGATGCCGACTGGATGGACCCAAATATAAGTTACCAGAAGTTGGAACCCGTATGTAAAGAGAAACACCATTGCAACACCACGTTTTATGCACTTTAATGTACGTGTTAACTCGTACAATACTTCAGTCGGTAAAATATTCGGCGCCATGAAACAGTATAAAAAGTGACATGCGAATGTAATGTTTTCACCTTTATAAAGCTAGTACTCGTGTAGCATACTAATTTCGCATAGTATGAAACAAAGAAACACATTTGAGTATTCATTTCATACAAAATAAAAGAAACAAAACTCACTTTTCGTCCTTGTATATAACTATTGCGTGTGTTTCGATTATGTTGTCCATTCCTTCCATTTGTTTAAACGTCATTTTTAAGGCAATTGACGCAACTCCCTCAAAATCCAAGGCCGCTGCGCGCTCTAAGCTAGTTGATAGCCTCGCTGTATATTAGTACTTTGTCGTAATACTGCTTTTTTCTCGCTCTCCTTCTAAATTTCAATATATTTTATATAATTCTCCATCTCTTTCAAACATCAAAATTATTTGGCTTATACTAAATTTGTAATGTGCTTGCATATTTAGCCGTAAAATGCTAACCGCTATAGTTTTGCACAGAAATCTGCGGTTAAATAAAGCCAAAATGTGCGGCACGGCTCTAAGCATTGAACACCATTCTGTTGGAAAGGTGGGAGATGATGTTCCCTGATTGAGCTGTTAGTTGTGAAGAATTCTTCTGATACAACTTGTGATACATAATCTTACGTCCAGGAGCATCACTATTCTATCTAGTGCCGCTACCTGGACAGCAATAAATCACTTGGAGATGTAGGCCGAAGGTCACCCCTATAAATATTCTATCCCGCCCATCAATGGGCGTATGTTATGTAGCTACGTAAGCCACATGAATCAAATAATAAACATCCCTGACTCCAGCTACCATAAAAGCGATCGCGAGCAAACCTCAAGCAGGGCGTAGAGATTTTATCCACCAGCACAAGATGGATGATAACGGACCATTTTAATAAGTACCGCAGTTAGGATATACTTGGGCTCCTGGGATTTTCATCTTAGACTACGAACAAAGTATCAGATGTACTCTCGTAAACACTTGAGTCAAACGGACGTAAATCAGGGGCGCCATTATGGTGTCATTGCACTAGTTAAATAAAACAGATATGCATATTATTTTAAAACAAATATATTTTATTTCATGTACCCCATGTAAAACAATAATATAAATATTTTCCGTTTGACAAAGTTAGCAGTATGACCGAGAGAAACCAAAGGAGGAGTTGCAAAATGCCATAATATTCTATCTTGCTCGCATTGGATTGGATTGTTCGGAGGGGTTTTGGCACCTCGATCAGACTGATCTTTTGTATTGATGCCAAAAAGTTGGGCATCCCCGGGAGGGAGGATGAGATGAGAGCAGACAGAGGCTATGGCCCCAAGTGGGGTACCCCCGGGAGGGAGCATGAGGTGAGAGAAGACAGCGACTATGTCCACAACTGGGGCACCCCCCGGGAGGAAGAATGAGATGAGAGGAGACAGAGGCTATGACCGCAAGTGGGGCACCGCCGGGAGCAAGCATGAGGTGAGAAGAGACAGCGGCTATGTCCACAAATGGGGCACCCCCCGAGAGGGAAAATGAGATGAGAGGAGACAGCGGCTATGTCCACACGTGGGGCACCCCCGGAGGGAGGATGAGGTGAGAGGAAACAGCGGCTATTTCCACAAGTGGAGCACCCCCGGGAGGGAGGATGAGGTACAGTACGGAAGGCCTGCCCTTTACTAGATAGAAATTCCCCAGCGGTCCAGGCCAAATATCATCACACCTACCGTGGCTCCGAAACAGTATTGAGGCCGGTTTGGAAACCGGAGCCCATTCTGCCGGAGGATAAAATGTTCAGAGCGTCGATAAAACCCATGAGTCATGTAGGTCGGCCACGGGAATCAAACCCGGGCCTCCCAAATGCGGGCCACAGACGAAATCGCCTGAGTCATCCCGCTCGGTGCCGTAATATGTTATTTTACTCGGCTAGCAGTGACACGTCTCACATGTGCAAATGATTCTTAGCTGGACAGCACGGATAGCACAAATCTTGTTACGTTTTACACTTATTTTTTAAGGGTGCGTCTCATAGCTCATATTTTAGATTAAACACCAAACTTGTTTCAAACAATGTTGCTTACGCTGTCTGCATAATTATCACTATTACTACCCGCCGTAGATTCTCTCCTACAAAATCTTGTTATTCCTTAGAGAGATGACACTGCGTTTATTTGCGACCATCGGAGGAACTACGTGTGATCTGCCTAATAAATCGGTGTAAGAGTAGCCGTACTTCCATAAAGTCCCTGGCAATGTTGGCGATTCCACACAGCCCAAACCTGTATGCGCTTAAGTCAGTGTTTTGTTTGTTACAGACAAGTCAAGTATTGTACGGGGCCAAGCTCTTGGGTGCTTGCGGGATGGAGGGGTAGTCTGTTAAGCTGGTGACGTGAGACAGTGCTTGCAAAAACAGAAATTGTTACTTGAAATTGTTGTTCCTTACATGAGCGAAACAACAGATGATTTGGATAACATCAGAGCTTCCCCAATCCCCTTAGAGCAGCACACCGTCACACCTCATTCCATTCCCACTGAACTGGATTGGAATCGTTTCTAAGCTTCTTTAAATGTAGGGACTTTATGGAAGTCCGTCCGCAGTGCCGGCTGGCTGGCTGTATAAAGCCAGAAAGTTTCTGTTGCGTGCCCACCCGTTAAGGGTTTTACCACAGGTAGGGTTTTTCTTTCCGGGATATTGTAGGTTGGGTTGTGGGATTTTAGGAAGAATAGTTTCAAGGTTAACATAAATTTTATGTATCTCAGTTTGTAGAAACGGATGCAAAACCTTATTGCACCCTGGTGTTCTATTTTTAAATTTGTTTTAGGTTGAAATTTTGTATTCCAAACAGCTTAGAAGAATTATGTGGAGCTTTAGCTGCTGTTAGGATTAGCTCCTGGGTTCTCTTGGGTGCCCGCAAAACATGCGGGGTAACTGGAACAGCCTGAAACGGCGTCTAGTGGGGTCATAATCTCCCAATGATTTAACAAGGGCGCTTTTATGTCTAGGTAAAGTTTAGTAAAATTTTAAAGCCCGAAGCATAATTTCGCCCTCCATGTAAGGAAGATCCGAGGCTTCGTGAAGCAGCCTGGTAGGAAAATAGCGACGCACAGAATAGATGGACCGCAGTCCCCTATTCTGTGTACGTTGGAGCCATGCCAGCCAGCTGTCTGCGGCCATGCCCCAGATCTCTCAGCCATATAGCATCAGGGAAATTACCAGCGCTCGGAACAGGTGTAATTTCAGTCTAACCGGCAACGAACCCTACCCCAGCATTGGATACAGGGAAGCAGTTTCTCCCTGCATCTTTGCCGAGAGATCCTGGATGTGTTGGCGAAAAGTTAAACCTCTGTCCAATTTTACTCCAAGGTACGGACCGAGTTAGTCCACTCTATCCTTCAGGCGGAGGTGTCTTTGCATGGGGGTTGAAGGCTCTGATGATGTGTTTGTCTTTGCAGAACAGAAGCACGTCGTCAGCGTATTGTGCCATTTCGACTCGTGGCTCTGTGGGGAAATCTGCTATAAAGACACTGAATAAGGTGGGAGATAGTACAGAGCCTTCGGGGACTCCGCCTCTCACAGGTTATAAGTGCTGATGTTTTCCCCGCGACTGTGACTTGGAAGGTGCGGTGTCGGAGGAAGCTGTGTATTATGTTGATCATCTGTGTTAGGAGCCCCAGATGGATCAGTTTGTATAAGAGCCCGACATGTCATGTCGTTGAGAAGGCCTCGACATCCAACGAAACTGCAGCCGTAAAGGCGCCTTCCTGGATGCCCAGTGCAGCGGTCTCCACCACACGCAGCAATTGCTGGACTGTCGAGTGCCCAGGACGAAATCCAAACTGGTGGTCGGGAATGGCTTGAATGTCTTCCAGTATTGGGGACAAGCGGATGAGAATCAACCTCTCGAGGACTTTCGAGAGGGTGGAAAGGAGGCCAATGGAGCCTAGCTGGAAGGATGTACAGGTAGCTGGAAGGATGTACCGGATTCTTCCCAGATTTCAATATGCATATCAACCGGGCCTCCCTCCACCCTAGGGTGAGACACATATTATTGAAAATTCTAGTTAGGAAGAGAACCGCATTGAAGTGATGACGGCGGAACAAGAGGCGTGTCAGCCTATCCGGCCCCGCCGCCTTTTGGGGTTTTAGACGTTGGAGTATGCCTTGGAGTTCACTAGGTTGGATGGTAGGGAGTCCATCCGCATCCTCAGTAGGGCGGCGTAAGAAACGACGCACCTCTCGATGGACACGTTCAGAAAAGATGTCGTCCTATGGTCTTCTCTTGGACGCAAAGTACGCCCGAGATAGTCAGTGAGAGCATTGGCTTTAGCTTGGAGTTCATAGGCCAGGCCTTGGGTGCAATGGATGGGAGAAGTGTATTGACCTTTGCGTTTTTGAGGGCTTTAGCTATCCTCCACACTTCGCAATGTTCGACGTGCAACCTGGCCAATTTTTCCTCCCACGCTTACACCTTGGGCTCACGCAGTCGGACACTGACCTCTCGACGTAAACATCTTAGGAGCGCTCAATTATGTGGCGTGCGGTGACGTTGATATAGTCTCCGTGCCGCCCAGGATTGGCAGATTAGAAGGATTATATCCAAAGGAAGGACATCAGGATGAAGGGGAGCTGGGACGTGGACTGTCAGGTTTTTGGCAGTTTGCGTCACGATGGAAATGAAGGATGAGATTGCATTCTCCAGGGTAGGTAGATATATTTATGATTCTGGGGTTTGTCGAGATGGAAGTGCGGAGGCAATTTCCGACCAATCGACTTCTCGCATTTGAAACGAAATGTCGTGACTGGCAGTCCTTGTGTTAATTTCTGTCAGCACCAGATTATGATCTGAATGTAATGCATTTTGAGATGTAAGGGTGAGATGAAATGGTAAATGTTTGGTGATAGCGAGGTCGATGACTGAAGCCAGTCCTCCACCTCGCGGGTAATAAGTGGGCTGCCAAGGACCCTGTACTTGAAGTTGAGGGTCTGCATCTACAAGGCGAATGATTGCTTTTCCTCTTGCATCCGCCCGACGACCACAATGTCAACGCTAATGCTTGGCATTGAAGTCACCGGCCATGATAGTACAGGAATATAGAGCTAGGATGGAGAGATAGTCGTTAGGTATGAACTGCCATTGTGGTGGAGGTACACAGAGACTACCAAGACCTCCAATCCACCAAGGTCCATACTAATGGCCGTGGCTTCTAGGGTGTGTAAAGATGGGAACTGGACGGGTCGGTGGACAACATTCTGCCTCACCAGTACCGTAGTTCCGCCTCCAGAACGTCCATGACGATCCGTGTGATGGCAGATCTAGCCCAGAAGTCGGAATCGGGAGTGTGGTCTGAGATGAAATTCGCTGACTAAAATAACGTCTAGGGCATGGGCTCGAGCAAAATGAAGTAGCTTGCTCTCCTGACCAGACAGGCTACGCGCATTCCAAAATGCGATTCGAAATGAGGTACGAGACCTACTTCGACTTGTCATTTGGGAGTTGCTGGATGCCTGTTGTCAGAAGAGCCAATGCCTCCATTGTCACCAGTATCTTGGCGGCCGGGTCTGTTGCGGAAAAGAACTTTACCACGATCTCACAAATTTTCTGCCATGTGACACCAACAGCTGTTGCAGCCACTTGAACACCTCTGTAAGATCGAGGTATGCTGTTAGGGCAGCGGTGTTAAGGGTAGGGGGTTGGGGGTTCGAAGTGGACGGTGAGGATGACCTAATGGGAGCAGGTCTTCCTCCAGCCCTTTCGTCCCTCAGCTGTCGAACCCTCCCCTCATTTTTGCCAGGATAGGGAGCGGGATTTTTGTGGGCTGGGGCCCGTGATTGCTTGCGTGTTTGTGTGGGTGTGGTGTTCTTCACACGTGACGTCTTCGAAACATCAGGAACCCGTTGTGCAACTTCAGCGAACGTAGACCTCTGATCCCCGTTCTTGAGCCTGATTGGTCGTTTGTCTAAGCTTAGGCCAATCTCTGGTGCTGATAGAGGGGAGTGGTCTTTGCTCCTCCCTAGATGTCGCAGGCTGTTGTAGTTGCCTAGGAGGTTCGGTTGGCCTGTTTGCAGCTATGACTGCCTTGCAGGCAGGACAGCCGCAATAGCAGGCAACGTGGTCACCCTTGCAGTTTGCGCAAGTGGGCGCATCGGTGCGAGCTCTTGGACAGACCTCTTTGTCGTGGAGTCCTCCGCACCTTAAGCAACGTTTGCAAAAGGCACTGGAGTGGTTGAATCCCAGACAACGATGGCATTGGGGGACCGCCAGTGCTCCTGACGGCTGCAACCTTCACAACCTTTACCCGAAGGTAGCATATGGTAGTACTACCATCTAATTTTTCCTCCGGATCGTTAGCCCTCTCCACTATCACCAGATAGAGGTGAATGGGGACAGGGCCAGGTTGACCCTGTGGAGCTGACTTAGTCATTTGCCTGACCAGGCGGGGCCTGATGCCCTGGCGGTTGAGGTCGTCCTCGATATCTCACACCGCTGTGTCCACTGGTAGGCTCCTGGTGATCCTTCGGACGTCACGGCTCTTGTCAAGACCGAAGGTAAAGTATGGGATCTTCCTCCCATCCAGCGTTCTCGGGAGGAGTTGGTGGTCCTTCACGTGTTTCGCCTGAAAGACCTAGCCACTCTTCCTCCTAGTCACCGTACACAACGCCGACAGGGTTGGCATGACTTCTTTTAGGAAGCCCACCACACCCCGGAGGTTGTCCACGACGACAGGAGGAATGTGTGTCCTGGCTGGCTGACTGTGCGAGCCAATCGTCTTTAAGGCAGTGGCCCTTTTCCTGCGCCTGGTTACTTCATGGAACTCAGCTTCATAGACATCCGCCTGGGTGACTGCCATCCTGGAGGATGAATGGACTTGAACCGTGGTTCCGTCGGTGTTAAAGTCTGCTTCCGATTCGGAGCTGGAGCTGGAAAAGAGCTCGCTCTCTGAAATTTGGCCTATCCGCTGTGGTGCCCCGCTTGAAGGGCCCTTGTTAAATGGCTGTTTAGTTACAGCCAGACGTTTTGCCTTGACATTAAAGCTCCTTTATGGAAGTACGGCTACTCTACGCATATATAAACACGATAACAGTGCATGCGTATTCATGTCCTGGATAATACAAATGCCAGTTTTTCTCTGTGATTCATGTTAATCGATTTAACCTTTAACTTATCACAAAGCTTGTATTACACATTTTACTGTAGATGCATAGGATATACAGTAGGTTGAAGCAATATCTAAAACTTTAAAAAATGGGCCCTTGTATACTGGATTTGAAATCTAATGCTTCCTGCATGACATTAGAAACAAACGAATAGTGACTTAGTTTGTCAGAGTGTAATGAAGTATGACAGATTGAAACCAGTAGCAACGAATATCCCGGAAGTGGTTAGTGCTTATTCAAAAATAATATACCATTACAACATGTAGAGATGATTTCTCTGAGAAATTTCAGAGAAATAAATGTTGTGTATCTCCTTTATTGTAATATTATTAACTAAGTTCTTATCAATAAACATATTAAAGATCGAGAAAAAAGATCTCCTTTTGAGTGTGGATTTGACCCTATAAGGTCTTCCTGTCTTATGTTCTCTCTATGATTTTTCTTAATTGCCGTTATTTGTTAACGACGTCAGTTGCCAGGCCTTGAGTGCCGGAATTTCGTCACGCAGGTGTTCTTGTACATGCCACAAATCTACTGACATGTAGATGTAGATCTACGGGCACGTTTTTAAAGACACTTAATTAAAATTAGGTAAGAGCTATATCTGAGAAAATAAGTGGGGAAAAAGTTTATTGACAACCTCGGATCACACATGCTTGTGAAGTGCTAAATTTGCATCCAAAGTTTCGTAGGCATCCGGCTTTTCATTCTAAGTTATGCTGTTCGCTCATGCACACAGGCACGTATGCACGTACGTACAGTTATATGCAGCGTTCTCTTAAAACACAATTAACTTTTCTCGGCCATTTATGAAATGCCCGTTATTAATGGTTCGAACTGTTCAATACTTTGTCATTCTTTACACGTTCTACCCATATTCGCTTGTTTTTCGCGATTACTTTTTAATGATTAATTACACTGATATGCATAATTCTGGGGTTTCCTCCAAAATATTTCTACTCCACTAAATCTGAAGTGCTGATTCCAAAACTGTAATCGGTTTTTTTCTACCACGTACCATTTTTTTACTATTAGCAGTTATACCAGTTATACATAAAATATATTGATGTTCTGCGCATAAATATTGCATGTAACTAAGAAATAAAATAATTTCTTTATTCGAATTAATATTTTACAACAATGACACCAATCTAACAGACAGCAATATTTAAGTTAGTCTGAAATGGTAATGTTGTATAATGGACATAAATATGCATCGGTTCCAGTTGTCCATTCAGTTCACCTCAAGGAAACACATCATAACATAAAATTACTTCTAGGAAAATTCAGATATGCAGAGCTTAAGTGCTAGAAATGTGGAAATTTAAAAGTTATTGGCATGCAACTAGATCAGCAATAAGGCTATACTATAATGCCATTTTTTTTTTCTGTGAGTGTGATGGTAGAGTCCGATCCAAGCAATGGAGAAGAAAACATTGGAAACAGAGGGACAGTCTCGTGCCAGAAATGAAAAATATTCTCGTACCATCTTTACACATAAAATTAGGCTTAATGAAGCAATTTATCAAGGCTTTAAATAAGAATGAGAGCTGCTACAAATAAATCTACAAGAATTTCCGTGATATATCTGAAGACAAATTAAAGAGGGAATATTACGTGCTTGGGTCACAAATTGGGAAACTGTTTACCTTATTTGAAGAAACGATGACAGATACAGAAAAACGGGCATGGATTGGTTATAAGAGCGTCATCGTAAACTTTCTGAGAAATTATAAGCATCCAAATTACAAAAATATTATAGGAGATATGCTTAAGAAATTTCAAAAACTGGGCTGCAATATGAGTGTGAAAGTACTTTTCCTGCACTCTCATTTGCAGTCCCCCCCCCAGAAAATATCGGTTGTGTGAGCAAGGTGAACGATTTCACCGGGACATAGAGGAAGTGGAATGACGTGCATTTCAAGGCAAAGTGTAAACAACCGGTGTAATGTTTAAATGTACGCGATTATTGGCAACAGATGTGAAATATTAATTTATTATGAAGAGTGTTGTGTTGACATTTGTAGATACATTAACATTTATTTAGTAATATAACAAATTCGATAGAGCTGAGTATAAAAATTCACATTTTACTTATTCTTATATTGCGAAAGAGCGATATGTGATGGAGAAAAACTAAGTTCATATTCTGATTTAGCTTACTCGGATTAGGGATAATGACATATTGAAAAAAAAAAACCAGACAAAATGGCGAATTTTGCATATTAGTGTTTTAATAATATATTAAATTGAAATGAATTCATTCATTTAATAATAAAGGATAAAATATGTAAATAATTGTAAGAGTAATTTTTTTTATTTGTTCCATTTATACCCCGCCTTTAACTACAATGGTCATATCGGCGGCTGTTCTCCTTTGGAACACGTTGAGGGTGTTAACTCGTAAACGTTAGGTTTTAATCATTAAATCACGCACACATTCACACTCTCATTCATACTTCCAGAATCTGGGGAAGATGAGGAATTATCTTGGTTGGAGAAAAATCCCCACCCCCACCGCCGGGAATCGAACCCGGGACCTCTAGCACGACAGGCAGGTGCTCAGAGTAATTTTTAAATATAATAGGAAATGAAAGTATACAAATAAAATAATTATTTGGCTAATTAATGATGAATTAATGCAATATTTGTAGGAAATAAATACAATTTAAAAGTTTAATTGATTAAATCACTTAATGAGTAAACTTGAATATAAAAAAATTGAATTGTGTACTGGATATCATTACTCAAATTACCGAATACCGCTAATGCTAAAAAAATGGGAATGTGTAGCTTAGTTTAAAGTTATTTTTCTTTTATTTAGTTTTGGGAATGGTGGTGACTAGAAGCTAGCAATCAGTAATAATAGATGCCAACATTTTTAGATGTAGGATTTAGTTTATATTTAGATATAGGAATCGAGTTCTTGTTTTATATTTTTGAGCATATTTTATTAGCCTTTTTAATTTTATCTAGAAACTATTGAATGTGATTAAATGCTGAGAATTTGGAATACACACCCCGCAATAGGAACTGGGTATTGAGGTGGAGTATGTAAGATTTTTATGTGCTTTTAGTTGCTCGAAATTGGATGAAAGTAGTACGGAATTTTAGGACCAGCATACAGAGTCCATTTCTGAAAACATTCGCTTTCTGCCATTTCTGCAAAATGTTCTCAATTAAAATGAACTGGATAGAAACGCAGCTTTCATAACCATTGTGTGCAAACCCCCTAATAAACGACGGGGGGGGGGGGGGGGGGTAGAGAAAGTAATGTGAGTGCAGCACAAAATAATGTTTTTTTTTCTTATTTTAGCATGCGATAAAATGAAATATAAACCACAATTTACATATGCGATGTTGATAGCTGGGTTTATATCGAAGAAATGAACACGAACATGTAGACAACATAGTCGTGTGTGGTTAGTTCAGGTTCTACGACGTTATAATTCCTGTATTATTATTTATTTATTATTATTAATACTATTATTATTGTTATTATCATCGTCATCTTCTTCTCTTTCTTTTATAAAACCCTTTCCGCTCTCTACTTCATGTTAATGAAGATAAATATCGTATTGCTAATCTTATTGCTAATTTAATCTTAGTAACCGTATTGCTAATTTTCTTTTGGTTACTATGGAATACAGTTGATTTAAAATGATAGTCAATTGTTTGACAATTAGTCGAAAGTGCACTTGTAACTCCATTATGCTTATATGGTCAGGGATAAAAAGTGAATAACTGCTTCCTATTCGAGTAAAGCAGAGATATCAAAACAAAATATAACAAGAAGTGTCTCGAAAATTATCTGCAGCACAAAATAAATCTTTGACATAAATTTTAACCTGATTTACATCTTTATATAGGTATTAGTATTCTTTTCATATCACTTGTAGAAACATCGTCAAGAACTATAAACTTCTGAGAATACTTTTGGTACCTTCGGGCTATATATTTACTAATTTATTATGAGGGTATCTTAAACAAAATAGATTCTTTTGAGAATCAAAATCAAAAATTCTTTTTTAAGAAACGCAGAAAGCTTTCTAATAATCTGCAATTCATATTTTAGATTTGATATTCTCTTTTCAAGTCCTCATTTCACAAGTTTAGAACTTACAGAAAGTGGCCCGCCTCTTTAGCGTGGTGGTAGCTTGTCTTCCTCACGTTCAAGAGGTCCTGAGTTCGAATCTCGGTCAGGGTAAGTTACATGGATAAGGTTTTTCTGGGGTTTTCCCTTATCCTAAAGGATGAATGTCGGGTAACTCTAAGCACCATGAACCCTAGACTCATTTGAGCACCTTTTCACTTATTCCATTCATCTTCCGATATGACTTAACGTTGGAGGACGTAAATTTAGAAAGGAAAAGAAAAACTAACAGAAAATAAATAGCAAGGTTGGTTGGTAACATTCCGTTTCTATGTTATGTTGTTCACAGATAGCCAAACAGACGAAAGTTGAGACAGGGAGACAGAAAGAAGTACACAGTTTTTTAAAACGGGTTATTTTGCTTGCAGTAGTAAATCTGAATCCTCTATTTGTGCTCAATACCTGATATCGGATTATTAACTGTAATAAAATACTTCGAGTGTTTACTCTGATAGTACACAACGTAATAAACGACAATCGGTACGAAAGATCATGTTGATGTAACACGTGTTATTTTTTTTAATGTTATAATTAACCTGCAAGTAATAACAATCATTTTAATTTGAATATTTAAAACATAAGTCTGATATGCTGACTGTAGCTCACGTAGTGGAACTAAAGTCTTTTCTAAATGTGCGATATGTAAAATCCTGTAACTTGATAAACAGACTTCTCAGCAACATTATATTGTGTATACACACATAATAGAACGGGATATTGAGAATCACATACAGTAAAGAACGTCCATATGTAAGAAAATAAGAAAAAGACGTTTTCTATTAGTAGCATTCTGGTATCCTTACTCACACCTTGCTACTCACTACCTTGTTCCCAGCACGAATTTGTTTGTTTATACTGAGATACAGATGATCACAATAATAAAATATTATCAACAGTTTAAACATTATTATTGCAATTGTCACACTTGAAATTGATGTGAAACTATGTGCACAGTAATTTGTTAAAATCGAACTAGTAAACTCTCACGGATACAATTCGGGTATTTCGTGTAATATATAAGAACGGCTGACATGACGGCGTAATGGGGAGGTCCGAAGCTACAGGGTCACTCTTAGGAGTCGAAATATGCATTCAGAAAAGCCCTTGAAATAAACTGGGCGCGAAATGCGACACTAGGCCACAGTGTACAAAGTGGCACTAACCCATGTAGCGACTATGACTTCCCTTTTAAACAATTTTATAACCTTTTTCAATATTCGTTTTTTGCTATTCAAACTTTTCTGTTTCGCAACCTTCTCTTAAACATACTGTACAAAAAATGGACACTTGTGCCACATTCTCTATCAAAGACACCATACAGTCCCTGGCTACTCTTTGGGACTGCAGAGCGTCATCTCATCTCGAGTCACACTACCCTCCTATCGAATGACGTCGTGGCTTCTGAACATCCAATCCAATTATCACCTCCTCGGCCGAGGAACGCATCGCTGAGCTCAAGGCTAGGTCCAATAATGCGTCTTTTGCTACAACTAATTTTCTTTTACTTTGTTAAATATTTTAATATATGAAAATATTTTATTATATCATTGAAGAAAGCAATTTGCAGGGTATTTGATGAATGGGTTAAAGCAAGCTTTGTTTTAAGTTATCATTATTACTATTTTTATTATTTTTATTATTTTTTATTATTTTTATTATTTTTATTATTATTATTTTTATTATTATTATTATTATTATTATTATTATTATTATTATTATTATTATTATTATTATTATTATTATTATTATTATTATTATTATTATTATTAATATTAATATTATTATTAATATTAATATTATTATTATTAATATTAATATTATTATTATTATTATTATTAATATTAATATTATTATTATTATTAATATTAATATTATTATTATTATTATTATTATTATTATTATTATTTTTTATTATTATTATTATTATTTTTTATTATTATTATTATTATTTTTTATTATTATTATTATTATTTATTATTATTATTTTATTATTATTTCTACGAAGGGGATTCGTCACTGAAACCTGTTGTTTATTGAACCTAAGCCCCAAGTGGGGCATAAACGGGAGGAAGGATGAGGTCAGAGGAGACAAAGGGTGGTCGATCCAAGGTTTCACGACACTGCCGAAACACCCGCCTGACACTTCTAACCTGAAAGAGACCACGAGATGAGAGATGATGTGAAATAATGGAGATGTAATGCAGGGACAGGACATTCGGGGGATGTAATTAACTTACACTGCATTTGCCTGGCGACCCTGGAAAACCCCCGAAAAAACTCATGTGTCAGGTAGGTCGTCCACGGGAATAGAACCTGGGCCTCCACAGACGAAACCGCCTGAGCCATCCCGAACTCGGAACCCCCTACACTAAAAAGGCGGGCGTGTAAATTATGAATGATACCAAAGAATACTGCTAAATAGGGGCTTAGTTAAGAACGTTTTCCCCCCCTCTCTAATACATCAGTAAAAATTGTCTTAATCGTTCAATTATTATAGTCCGATTACTGTTTTTCTGCAAAAATAAGCCTCTCCCCTACACACACACACACACACACACACACACACGCACACACACACACGCACACACACACGCACACACACACGCACACACACACGCATACACACACACACGCATACACACACGCACACACGCACACACACACACGCACACACACACACGCACACACACGCACACACACACACGCACACACATACACACACGCATACACACACACACACACACGCACACACACATACACACACACACACGCACACACACACACGCACACACACACATACACACACGCATACACACACACGCATACACACACGCACACACACACACACGCATACACACACGCACACACACACGCACACACACACGCACACACACACACACACACGCACACACACGCATACACACACACGCACACACACACGCACACACACACGCACACACACATACACACGCACGCACTATACATTCGCCTTTGTACGGATAAATAACCTAAGAGGATAACATCTGTAGGTACCTTTTCGACTCTAATTAATATGACGTTATTTCCATCTGGTCCTCATATACAGCACTAGAAACTTGTCCCTTGCACCTGCTTAGCCTAACTTGAGGGAGAAATAAAAATACAAAAGAAGCTAATGCTGAAAGTCGAGCCAGTTTTATTAACACGAAAGCTGTCACTTTTTTTTTTTTTTTTTTTTTTAACGAAAAGGGAGGTTTTATAACCTTTTAAAAGTTCATTAAATTTCGCCGTCGTATTCTCTCCTATGAAGCTTGTTTGGAAGGGTTTCTTGGTCTCCTCACTCATCTTCTAATTATGTGTGTAGTGTCCGAAGAAAGGGCTGAAAGGCCAAATAGCCGTTTATCCAGTTGAGTAAGAACCGGGCTTTAATGGCGGTGCACAAAGAAATTAAAAAGGATTTTGTTTGGCGTTGTGTTCACCACAGTTGGTTTGTTGGGAGGAGACACTGGTTTACTCGTGCAAACAAGGATAGCTATATATCTCTCCTTCGTTTATCAGACAAAGAAAGATTGTCTTTGTTGTAGTGCTTTGTCCCCCCCCCCCCCCCGTAAATTCACACAATGAATGCCAGTTGTAGGTACCTCCTTCCCTAACCTCTTTTTGATCAGTGGCGGATTACAAGCTTCAACATAAACATTAGTGCAGATTACAAAAGCTTTGCGTACGAAAACAACTTAATCTCTGATATTTTTATGTTAGAAATAAGGGCCCTGTAATATAAATAGGAGTACCCTGTGACTATATTTGTCATAATAATTTAAGAGAAAATATATGCTTGCAGTGGAAGCGGTAGGTAAGTTCTAAAACCACTCACCCATATTTTGATGATGTATTCACTATTATAAAAGCAGTCTACAAGATGGACATTAGGCTGTATAAATAAAATGCCTTTATATTTTAAACCTTGGAATTCAGGAAATTTTCATGTTCATGGGACCCATTTTCAGTTTAAGAAAATTCACTGCCCGTATATAGGCTAAGGTTTTGGATAGATAAAGTCAAACCGAAAAATTCAATGCGCTGTCTGGGATTTGAACGACGGATCTTCTGGTTTCCGTCCAGTCGCTCTTGCCCATTGAGGTACCATGGCCAACGTGCTGCCATGACATTAAATTCTCCAATTAACTCATATTTTGAGTTTGACTTTATCTATCATAAACCTTAGCCTATATAGGCTAGTGTGAAGGAATGATTAATTTTCATCAATTAATTGAAATAATGAGAGTTTAATGATGAAGCCTGAGTGTCAAGTACTTAAAATAGTACGTCGCCACAAACGGTGTATCTCGAATACGAGAGCCCCTAGTGGTTTACCGGGAAAATATATGAGTCAATTGGAGAATTTAGTGTCATGACGGCACGTTGGACATGGTAGCTCATGGGCAAGAGCGACTGGACGGAAACCAGGAGATCCGTGGTAAAAATCCCGGACTTGGCATTGAATTTTTCAGTTTGACTGTATCCATTTTCAGTCCTCTTTTGAGTTTAGTCACAAGAGGATATATTTTTTTAACGTTCTTTGGAACACTGCAGTTTTCCAATTACTTCCAGTCCATAGGGGAAAATAGACTTGGCATCTTTTACATTGAGTCATTTGATGTAGGGAGGTGCGTATCTTGTTCATATCACCAAATTTCCCAGAAAGTTTTCAGTGTAGTAATGACAAAACACATCGTTCAAAAGCCAGCTACGCTTATTTTCAACCCCTATTATTACGTTGTCTTATATACACAGACTTTATAAACAATAGGGCCCAACAACAATTTTAGACTACTTTAAAAAACATAAAAATTATGCCATTTATTTGTCACCTTCTGCGTTGGCGTTTTACCCTCATCGTATGAAGGACTTATATGACCAGAGCGCCCGCCTCTGTAGCGTAGTTGGCAGTGCGCGTGTCTTACCCTCTTGGTCAGGGTTACTGAATCTGGATCAGGTATTTTCTCCGGGTTTTCCCTTATTCTGAAAGATGAATATGGAATCAGTCTAAGCTTTATGAAACTTGGGATCATTTCAGCAATTTCATGTACTGTTCGATGACAACGTGGGAGGACGTAAGTTAAAACAAAAATCTCGGACTCAACAAATGAGCGCCTGGGTTCTGATGGTTGTTGACCACTTCTGGATCCGATATCAGATAGAGTACCCAGAATGGGTGATCAGTCGAGTATGCCAGTGAGTGACATATATATTATTGACCTGTAAAAATTGTAGGTTACTATACAACTTACGCTTAAAACTTATTTTCTATCATATTCTATCCCAAAATGTTTAAACAGTATTCTTGTCCTTTGTATTCAAATTCTTAAAGACAAAAACAATGGTGCTTTGCCAATTTGGCATATATTCCTGTGACTGAACAGAAATTTGTGAGAATTATAGACAAATTTTGGAGATGCGGTGGAAATTTTGCAAAAGTGAATGTGCTGAATAAAGTACTTTCAATAACCTCAAATTTTAAAATAATGAGCATCCTGCGTTTTCACCTACATTATATAAATATACGAGGGGGTGTCGTAAAGTTTTAATTATCACTCTAACAAATGTGATAGAGAGTTTGTGTTGATATGTGCTTGTTAGTTCTTCTCTACGTAGTCACCATCCAGATTTACACAGTTTTCCCAGCGTTTCTTGACCTTCCGAATAACTTGATTGTATAAGTCTGCCGAATTCGCTTTAAACCACTCTTCCACTTCATTAGTGACGTCATTTGTGTTGTCAAATCGGCGACAACGCAACGGATTCTTCATTTCTGGAAACAAAAAGGTCACTTGGTGAGAGATCAGGCGAATAAGGCGGATGCTGTAAGGTCTCAAAGCCACATTCCCTTGTTTTGTCAATTGCAACTTGAGATGAATGAGCTGGTGCATTGTCAGCCAGAAGACGAACACCTTTGGAGAGCATAACGCGTCGTTTCTTTATCAGAGCTGCTCGTAACTTGTCCAGAAGATTGCAGTAGTATCTGCCAGTGATGGTTTGACCCTTGGCAAGATAATCTGTAAGGATGACTCCACTACAGTCCCAGAAAACTGAAAGCATTACCTTCCCAGCTGACTTTTGCACCTTTGCCTTTTTGGGAGGGGGGTAATCGGCAGGTTTCCATTCCATGCTCATGGTTTTTGTCTCTGGATCAGACTGATAGATCCAGTATTCATCCATGGTTACCAGACGATCAAAAAATCATCTTCATCCTGTTCCAATATCATCTATCTCGAAAGCTCACGCCGTGTTTGCTTTTGGAAAGGGGTTAGCAAACGTGGAACCCACCGTGCAGACACCTTAAATATGTGCAGTTCGTCATGAATAATTTTCCACACACTACCATAACTAAGATATGTCTCATTCATGATCATTTGGATGTTGCTCGTCTGTCTTCCAGCATTAAACACTCCCCTTTCTTCACTGTGACGGCTTTCTCTGTCATTGATGGGCTACCAGCTCTTGGCTCATCTGTCAGTGACATGTGACTGATTTGAAAATTCCTTTTCCACCTCATAATAGTCATACAATGGGCAATCATTTCCATAAACAGCCGTCATCTCATCATGGATTTCGCGGGCAGCTTTGCATTTCAAATGCAGGAACTTGATCACACCACGAGCCTCAGCTTTCTCCATATCACACCTTAGTCACTTCTGACACTACCAACACTATGTCCCGAGGGATCAATGATGACACTGAAAAATGTTCATCATTCTGGCATAAAAACTACTGGGTCATAATTAAAGCTTTACGACACCCCCTCCTAAGTATTTATAATGTAAAATTCAAAATATATTTTCTGTTATGGTTACTGTTTCTGAAGTCATGGAATACATATGTAAATTTTTGCAGATTCGCCTACACTTAACTTCAGTGTGGCAGCCCGGTAAGAAGACCTACATTTTTGTGTAATAAGTTTCGTGTAACTTGTTTCAATTAAGTGTACCAATTGACACAAAATTCCCTTCGGATGAACAGCATTGCAGAGACTATTTCCAGAACACACACACACACACACACACACACACACACACTCTCTCTCTCTCTCTCTCTCTCTCTCTCTCTCTCTCTCTCTCTCTCTCTCTCTCTGTGTGTGTGTGTCTGTGTGTGCTATTTGTCATGTAAATATATTTAATGTATGATATTTTAATCAAAGTTTTTGGACCTAATAAAGGAAAATCGAAAAGATGTTCTGTATAAGTGGTAGATAGTGTGTAGTGGAGTGATTTCGTTGTCTTGCATTTCAGTAATATTGTTTACGAGCGCGCGTGCGCAGGCTTTTTTTTCTCTTCTTCTTTTTTCCCCTTGTTTCACTTTTTTTTTTAATTCAGGAGGCCTCAAAATGTGTATTTCAGATTAAATTTGTAATCTAATGTTTGCGTACTTATCGGGTACGTGATACGAAAGAAAAAATGAAATAGTAAAAATAGAGTATTTTAATTGTTAGCATTACTTGTTAAGTTGTTTGCTTTATTTGTTCTCCATGAAAGCTGTAGTAGTAAACACATTATTTTCTGTTAATGTTTAAGTGAATATGGACGATATAGATCTAATAGGCCATGACAGGAACAAAACGAGAGAGCTAAAATTTGACCAGGTATTGTTTCCCGTTCTCGGACCAAGGTAAGATTCCATAATTGAACGCTCACGTCATAGCACATGCTTTTTAACTTTAAGACGTTTATACGAAATATATAGTATTACAGTCGCTGTAATGAAGCATGCTGTTAAATAATTTTAAAAATGCATTTTAACTTTTGTCGTTATTGTTTGGTTCCTGCTCTCGTTCAGTTTGAACCAGCCTTATTACTTCAAGTCGCTTCGAATAATAGAAAACGGAAATATTTTATTGAAGGAAAACTTTTTTACCTTATCTTATCAGCCGCCACTGCTCGGATTTTTGTTGCTTAATTTCATCTCTATGTATTCCAAAAGCTCTTCTGGTCAGTCAAGGACAAACCAGGAACTTTATTGTTTTCAGTTGCGTCTGAATCCCACTTCTTAGCTCATCTCTTCTTTGCCATTCTAGTAATGCCACACAGTTTATTGGTTTTTACGTCACTTCAGCAAATACTCATCTTCTGGCTGGATTCATAAGAGAGGACAGTTGCAACTTGAGCTGAGAAAATAAGTATGATTCTTAGTTCTGGAGGACCACTAGACTTGTCTACTGCACTGTTGGACAAAGCGAACTTAATCATGATAAAAGTAGTTTTGTTCTGTAAAGTTGTAAACCTATGTGATTCTTTATATATACCTACAGGGTGATTAAAAACCTTAAACTGATCTCGTGTCCAAAAAAAAAAGTGTGGTTTGGCCGCATTGAGTTGTCAAATTTGGTCAGTTGTTAGAGCGAACTTATTTGTGCAATGAAGCTTTATTTCAGGTGTTTAATGTCTCTTCTAGCAACTCGGGTCTCTAGAAACGTGAGTGAAATGGGTGGACGATCACCTAATGATGTTCAAATGAGCCCGGAGTCTACTAAGCTATTTTTCTCTTAAGTTGATAAGGGAAAACACTTCGCTGAACAGAGCTTAAAACGTAGGCCATCATATAGCCCATACACTATAGAGCTGAGCTCATTTCTGATACCTAGGAATAATAGGATGTTCTATTTCCAACAGAAATAGAACAGAGTATGTAAAAATGACACGTAGAATTTTGTGGGGTACACACATAACATGCAGCATGGACTTATGGAAATCACGCTATGCAACATCGTTTGTCAGTTAGAATGAGATGTAACTCACACAAGTGTGTATGCACTGTCTCAGCTAATGAGTACTGGTACCAACCATTGCATTTGCGCACTATTCTGTACTCTTAGCACTGAACAAGATGGCCGTTCAGTATTACGCACCATCTAAGAGATTTTACTACACAAATGCTGTATTGAGCAGCAGACACACCTGATAGCAGTGACTATTATCTGTTTCAAATGGGAAGGTGTTTGTCCTTGAGCGCTACTAGGTGAGCAACCAATCGGAGTCCTGCGGTGTTGTCCTATTGCATTCCCCCTAAGTGGTGTGTGACGAGCGCCTAACTAATCAATCTCTAATAAATACTATTCGCGCTAAGACAAAAATTCAGATTTTGCAAAAACCGATCCATGAGGAAGGATAGAGTAATGTATTTAACATAACAGCAAAAATCCATTATTTTTAGCTCAAATAGTTTTCTTAATACAAATAAATGAATTAGATGCCGTTATATTATAACAATGCATTGCGACGTAAGCACTGTAATGAGTATCATTATTGGTTGGTATGTATGCGTGAACGTATATTTGAAATTACTCAGAGCTGAAACGTAAACATTTGACATGACGTGGTAAAAGAAATATATACTTGAATAAGCCAAGATGTTTGTTAAATTCGACGAGAGGAAACGATACACTTCTTGCTGGTCTGGCAGAACGTGTCTGATCACATTATATCTTTGTTTATGAATGGTTAGTAATCTCTATTTACTCTAGAGTTCAAAGTAGCATTATTTAGTTATTCTTCCATGAAAAAGTGTATCAGTTGGATCAAGGAGACGCGATCCACCTCCCCGCCCCCCTTACTACTGCTAGAACAATCCCATAGAGTTAATGTGGGCTCAAATTATGTTGCAAATAGAAATATTATTTTTAAACTGACTGACGTTAAACGACTTATTCACGAAGAAATTGACAAGAATACAACAAGACTGGGAAAACTGCGTGAGACATCAGATAAACTACAAGAAGATGACTTTTGGGAAGAAATAGCATGTAACGAGATTTTGGAATCTTATCATAAATTTGCAGTACTCAGACGTTGAAGACAATGACAATGACGAATTATCTCTTAACGTAAGTAGCATTCACAGCTATACGGATGCACCGCTGATATTTTCGTTGGATTAGAAAAATAAGTGATTTATAAACTATAATTGTAAACTAAATATTTAAAATAGTTGTGTAATATACGAATATTCATGTTGCAATTGTGATTAAAACAATTGCATTGTCATAAAACTTTGGAAAATTCAGTTTGCGTTCCCTTACGTTAGGCGGCACGAACACTCGCAGTTGTGTGTGTGTGTGTGTGTGTGTGTGTGTGTGTGTGTGTGTGTGTGTGTGTGTGAGAGAGAGAGAGAGAGAGAGAGAGAGAGAGAGAGAGGGAGGGCAATATAAAGAGTGGGGATAACGAGGTGGCAACGCTGAATGCGTTAACGCATCTGATAGGCTACAGGCGAAAACTCTTCCCATTTGAAACACATAATAGTACTGTATAAGAGTACGATCTGTATACAACTAACACGTCACAGCAGGTTTTATAACATTTTGGAGACCAAGTACGGATTGTACCACCCCTTGTTCATATCTCCAAAATACTTATTTTTCCACTATATTCTGTACAATCTCTTCTGCAAGTTTTTTCCCCCGCATACAGCATATCGCCAGTTCTCAACACTCGAGTGTTACTATTTGCCATGTAGGATATTACATAAAAACTCTTCATATAATAATTGATCAAGAAAGCTGGTTTTCTTTGTGTAGCTTATTTAATGTTTCACATAATTTGCTATTTTCATTCTGGTATGATTTCAGATAGTTCAGAAGAATGTTTTGAAGTTTCAAATATGCCGGTTATGTATCCTCTATGTCTTCCGGAAGCATTCCTTTTTAAACAAGCTGTTAAAAACTCAAGAAGGGAGATAGGTAGTTTTGTTTTTAAAAAGAAAGTACATATTCTACATAGGAATAAATAAATATAAAAAAAGATGGAGCGAAAACTTTTCAAGGGGTTAGGACCCTATATTCATAACTGTCGCTTGTTGTAATGAATGTTAGTGCTAAGGGGGAAAAAATCAACGTTGCAACTAGTCAGTTTAGAATTTTTCTACTTAACGTTTCCACCCATCAGTTTTTGGCAAATGTCTACATTGTTATAACTGAGAAAAATCAGTATTTTAAATTTGGAGCACAGAGTTTTGACAGTGATATGAACTATTTAAGGGAGGATTAAAAGCCCCATTCACTAATATTAAATCTAGTGAACTCATGACCCAGTACCTCAGACTTTTTAAGGTAGTATGAATTTTTACGGGATGTATACACATGTCTTGTAAGGCCACTGATGCACTTTCATTCAATCAATATTTTTGTTCGAGAAATTGGATCGTTTTCATTCTACACCATCTTTTGATTAAGATATCCCAGCATTGACTTTTTAAAATAACAGAGCATTTATATCAACATAAAATACACCACAATAGCACTTAGAGGTTATTTTTTTGTTTTTCTAAAAGGTAATTTAGTTAGCTTCAACTGTTTGTGAGAAACCGAGTCATTTATACCAGAAATGTCATTTATAGAAGAAGCTGTTCGAAGAATATGAAGAGGAAATAACGCAAAAATGACATTTTTAGTTTTGTGCTGAAATTTTTGCTAGTTGGTCTCCCCTTAAATTGGCACTCCACTGCACAATTTATGTGTTATAGCTATGATAGCTATTTTAAAATCTTCTCAGTCATAGTAAATGATACTCAAAATAACTAAACATTTTTATTTTTATTATTATTATTATTATTTTTATTATTTGCCATTCTTCGACAGTCGGTTGCTTTGTGTTTGTTTTGTTCGTTTGATCCCATCATTGACCAGCGCTCTAGGACATTGAACACTCATAGGGAAAACAACCCTCATCAAAGCAACATAAAACGTTTTAACTACCATCACCATACATTAAAACATGCTTTTTCTCTGTTTTTTCATTTTTTTATTTTATCACCGCTACCAAACATATAACAATGTGTAACATTTTAAGAACTATTACTACTACACATAATATTATACAATTACTAATCGAAGAAAAGTAGGTCAAACATTCGTTTATGGAGAGGATAACATATTAAACCAAAATACCACAGGACACTTTAACAATCATCCATAAATTCCTGTACCGAGTAATAGGCCTTGCCGCATATATAGTTTTTAAGAGCAGACTTATACTTATCTATTTTCACTGAAGATAGTAATTTTAAGTATTTTGTAAGTGCATTGAATATTCTGACACATGATACATTGTATATGTCATTAAATGTCGTTGTTTGTGGATTTTATGGCGCACTTTTTATTATTAAAACTTGTTTCGGTTGCTCACACGTAAAACTCAAATGTTTTGTTAAATTAAATATATTTCAGAAAGTGACTATTGTTTATGTTTAGAAGGCATATAAAGACTTGCTGCGTAGAGAGTAGTAGTAGCCAGGTGGCTGGGATTGAAATTCGAGTAGCACCAGTGACCACTAATGCTAAAGAATGTGAAGATGTTAAATCACTGAACCTGTCTCTCTAAGTTTAATGATCGTTTCTTTCTAGGAGGCTGCCAGTTTCCAAAGCACTGGTCTGGGAACTGGTTCTTATCTGGAGTCCCTCACCCTATCAGCATCAATTCGACGACCTTTCAGACAAAGGGTGAATGTGTGGAGACCCAAGGGGACAAGTTCATCATAGAGGACAAGTAAGTATGCGGCTGAGGTTATATACTGTGTAGTCCAGAAGAAGTTAAGGGACAGAAGTTCTTATTGACAAGAGGAATTAATACGTAAAACAGAACGGGAGAATGTAATCCAGAAATAAAATTTCATTGGAGAAATAACTGTACTAATTGGTCTATAAAATTAAAATGTCGGTTGCACAAAATAAAGAGCTTTAAGTTTTGGCCAAGGACTTGTAAGAAAGTTGTTTTATTCCCAATTCACAGTGGAGCAACATGAGATACAACACGACATCCCTGCTCAAAATCCAGTGTCACAATGGAGCGACTCTGTTAAACTACAGTACTCAAAAATCCGTCTTATCAATGAGATGACGTAGTGTAATGCTGCGCGAAGGTATGGCAAAGCACGCAACTTTTCGTTAGTTTTGGATGTATTTGAACTCTGATACGGCAATATATGTGGCGAGCAAGGGTTACCACGTTGGCGACAGTTTGATTCAATTTTGTTTAGCTCAGGGTAAAGCAATGAGGTTTCTCTCAACGTATACGTGGATATGTGTGAGAAGGATAGTTTTAATGACACTGTAATGCCCGTTTCAAACTGGTTTAATGACTGCTCCTTTTATCAGAATATCAAACCTGAAGTTGCCGAACAAGGGTTACCAGTATCACTGTTTAGAGTTACTGTTTATGAAGTGTTTATTACTCGATAAAACTTAATTCGTTCTTCACGTACATATGAACCAACAAATATATTCTCTCATCGCTTCTGGCCTGCCCTCGACCAAGACAGAAGAAGAGGACTTTCTTAATGGCTTGCCAGCCACGAACTGCAAGTCTCTACTGGTCACATCTGCGCGTGGGTGTGTTTGACTTTCACTTTCTTGAAGCCCATTATTCAACCAAAGATTCCCTTTGTGACTATTTTGTCATGCCATTATGAAGGGTCCGAAGAATGCCCTATTCACAAAGTCAAGTGCTACCCTTTAGAACTCTGTTAAGGACACTGGTTCTTACATTTCTTTTGTTAAAACAACTATTCAACTACGTTGCTATTCAATTCAACTGCCCTTGCACGTGTTGTAACAAAGAACCAACATTCCTTTGAAATCCATCATGATTCTTTATACATTGCAATTCTTAATTTCGGTATCAACTCATTCATAGAATTCAGTTAATGTAAGATTCCTTACAGAAAAAGTAATATTTTCCTAAAAGTTAATACTATCTTAACAACAATATACCTATCGTACAAACGAATACATTGGCATTCCGCATACCGCGCGATAATAGTGTAATCCAGTTCAAATTTTGTTACAGGACTTTTGTTCATCCTAAATTTCCATTGATCAGTGCTATAGCTCATGTCACACTGGATCAAGGCGGATGGGTTCGATCCCAAGTGACCGCAAAGTGAGATTGGTGGTGGACAACACTCTGCCTGCGGTAGAGTCTGTTTAGTTAACTCATGTGCAGTTCGGAGTCAAAGGAACCTGACACTCCCACCCACTAATGACTGTCATAAATCTATCTCCACACTTCAGAAATGGAACGCTGTCGTTGAGGACCAATAGCAACCCTGATTTTCTCGAAGTGACAGCCGCATGTCTACTCCACGTGGAGTCTCAGTTGCCAAAGTTCCAGCTTCCAGTTGGTCTGTTTCATTACGTGCAGTGGAAAATGCAAATGAAGTAGTAGATAACTTTCAGTCACGTGAAAATAATCAAAGTGATGACAATAGTGTCAATAACTGGACCGAGTTATGTTACTGGAAAAGCCTCAAAAAATTATAACGGGAATTGTTTCTAAGCAAATTCAAACGCTTGTTTTGAACATATTAATATGTGCTGACAAATAATCTTGGTAAGGGGTCGTGCAATGAACCTAATGATAAATTCTGGGTATTCACAGAAATACAGTAAGAAATATTGAGACGAAAGGAATACCAAAGACGGCGATCAAGTGTGAAAACAAAAGGAAACGTTTCTCTAAAGTAGATAATTTCACATGCGATTTAATTCGTCGAGAAATTTATAGATTCTATGCAAAAGGCAGAGCGCTTACCTTAGACGAATTGGTTGCACATTGCAAGAAATTTGTGATTTTCCTTATGGGCGCTGCACTTTGCGCGGCCTCCTAAAGGAGCTGTGTTTAAAATACCGCACTTCGAATAAGTTAAGGGTTATTATGGAATCCAGTAGAATTGTAGCTTGGCTATATATATATATATATATATATATATATATATATATATATCGTCAAAACTAAGGAAGTTTTGCAGTAATGAACATAAGATAATTTATTTACACGAAAACTCGTATGATATCCATGACGTATCGAGAAAGGTGGCAACCTTGCAGAAAGGTCTGGGAGAAGGAGGGCCGCTGTTGTAAAACGATTATAAGGGTTCGTCAACGGCAGCAGCCGACGTGTACACGCGTTAACTAAACAGACTCTAAAAGAGAACGTTAAACACTACACATTTCATTTTGTTTGTGAAGTGTGTATTGCTCAGAAGAAATGGCACACCTGGTTTGTTACATATTACTTCCTCTATCCACTAACGTTTACATTTATGTTTCTTCTACAGGTTGTTTCGGAACAAAAGTGTTTTTTTTTTTTCTGATGGTCCATGTAAATCTAGACAAATGTTTATAGAAATTGTTCATTTTATTTTCCGTTGTAGGTACAGGTGAGGGACACAAGACTGAACTAATAATGTTAAAAAATGGGTCCTAAATACTGCCTCTGTTTACATGCGATCAGCAAAAACAAGGGAATGTTAACGTAGCACTTCAAGAAAGGTTGATAAGGTATTTGGAACTATAAACCAATGGCAGCAAATATCTCGGAAACGATTAATACTACAAAAGTTGAAAATATTTCATATTTTAAGGATACCTTTATTATTGTGGAATAGATTTCGTCTACCTCTACGAGATTCATTCATAATGAAGGTGACTGTAGATATAATTTGCTCCGTATTTGTGGGACATTCAAGAAGTACATTTTATTAGTCGTTCAAACAACTTAAGCATACTTAAGGTTTTTAGTTAAAATTGTTATAATTACTTTTGATAATATAAAACTTCATGTAACTTTTCCGCGCAATTGGTAGCTTTGGTTGAAAGGGTGTATTTCAACTAAGCATTTTCGAAGTTTGACATTCATCCAACATTTCGTTTCTTTTCCTGGGGACAACGAAACGTGCATTTTGGTGAAATCTCGATGTCGAATTTTTTGTGTACTAGAATACTTCCCGTGTCTCCTACATGTAAGGGAGAAAAGAAAGCAAACATTTATGTAATTTCTGATAAACTAGATTGGTATTTGCTAGGATAGGCAAGCCGCGTATATGGCGCTAATAAAGAAACGTCCCAACCAATGTAGAAAACATTTGGGCTTTGTCATGTCCTTCCCATCCGTTGCATCAGCGGCTTTGTCTTCGAGAGAGGGAGACAACAAGCCTATTTTACCATTTGTGCGTTCAGGGCTAGCGCATATTGCTCTGAGTTCCGCTGTTGCTGACAAACCGTATTCTGTGGAGGGCAGATGCAGTTATGGTATTTTTTGCATTGTGCTGTCATTAACATGAAGGATACGTGGAATCTTGATGACATTTCGCTTAGATAAAAGTTTTCGTACTGCTTTCCCCCGCGAAGCTCTCTTGTTTATTGTACATACAGGATGCTTCAAAAGGTTGCTGAAAAACTAAAGAAACCGAAAGAGTAGACAGAATAGTGTAACTTTCGACTGGGAACCCATGGTCCCAAACACGATCCCGAGTCAGTGCTAATGATATTCTGTTAAGCTATAATACACTTTATTATGTGCAGGTTAAGTGTAATGTTCAAAGACACCACCACCACCACCACCACATTGAATACAGACATTGCATCGTCAAAATAGTTTGCCGCGCTCGCTTGAATACCTTTTACATGTGCGAAAGTTCGTCAGATGCCATAACTATTCTGGCTATTAGTATTTCTGGTTCGTCCAGTGGTGTCTGATACATCACAGCTTTGATATGCCCCCAAAAGAAATAATAAAGTGACGTTAAGTGCGGGGAACGATTAGGCCATCAAGCAGTCCTCCTCTGCTGATCTAACGTTCAGGATATTTGCGATGTAGGAAGCGCCACACGTTGACATCAACATTTGGTGGCGCTCCATCCAGTTGCATCCCTGCTTGCTGGCGTACAACTGGTACATCTTCTAACAACTCCGAAATAACTTGTCCCAAGACCAGTGGACGATCCAGCAACACTAGTAGCCAGAATAGTTGTGGCATCTGGCAAACTTTTGCACTTGCCTGGGGTATTCAAAGGAGTACGCCAAAGCTTTATTCCACGGTGCATTGCCTGTATTCAGTATGCTGGTGGTGTGTTTGAACAAACCTTGTGGGTAATAAAGTGTATTGTGGCTTAATAGAATATCATTGGTACTGACTCGGGATCGTGTTTGGGAACATAAATTCCTAGTCGAAAGTTACTCTATTCTGTCTACTTCGTCAGCTTTTCAGTAACCTTTTGAAGCGCTCTGTATACACAAGAGCGTTTAATCCGAGTTTAAAAGGCCCAGTCTTATTTGTATCTAAACAAGCTTCATGATGAACAGATTTCTTAATTACTGGTTTCAGGTAAATTGTACTAATAAACATTAATGTGGGTGATTTCTGACCCGGAGAGTGTGAAGTGAAAACTTCCATCTGAGTGATAGAAAGTCGCTGCTTTTACATAATTGAAATGACACAACATTATGGAATTATGCAGAAAAGGTTACAGCACTGTAAGGGCTGCTTGATTTTGTATACCAAGAGTTAATAATAAGTTGTTAAATGTTTGGAGGTACAAACAGATAACCCAATGCTCTGATTGGCCAGACGATATAATGTTGTCTGTAAGATATTGAAAATTAACGTAAAATATGTATCGTGGGCAATAAAGTGCTACAAATGATCCTCTGATATTCATGCTCAACGAAACGGGATTTTACCTTGAGTAAGTAAACGGAATTACGGTTAAAACGTGAGATTCGAGATTTCAAGGGAAATACACTTTTGAGTCCCCTTGAATAAAACAGAGCATTATTAGACTAATGGTCTGTGAGTGTGCGTGCGTGCGTTCTTGCGTGCATACCCTTAAAATGAAAAAAAAAAAAAAAAAAAACGGATACGTACTAAACTTGGCATTTAATTTCAGTATCTTCCAAAATGCGACAGAAACCGCTACCCCAAAATTCCCTTTACATGAAGTAATACCATAATTTTTTATTTCTGAAAATCGCTGAGGGTTTTGATTATAATAGCACAACTTTAAGATACATATATAATCCTTAATCGCCGTGCCAGTGTATCCTCCAACCGAAGCAAATGTCACGGAGGAGTGCAAGATGGGGCTGGCTAGGGAAAGGGTCGTTCCTCCGACCACTTCACTTTTTAGGCACGCTAGGTTTCCGTCAGGATATCTTCTCAATAGGTATCCCGAGGCTGAGTGCATCCTGTACCAGACCCACGCCGATGTCGAGGATTGAACCCCCTGCGCAAGAGACATACGCCACCATTGTGCGATACTTATATAACAAATCTGATGTATATCTTGACATTTTCGGAATAGCGTGTAAAATTCTCATTTGGTAGACAGTTTTGTATGCTGGATGAACTATAAGAGTCGAATGAAAGCGTATGCAAGAAATATAAATGTTTTTAAAATACACATTTTGTTTCAAGTGCCTAACTTTTATTGTGGTGTCAGTAATTTTCAAGATATTCAGTATTATTAGCGTGAGTTTTTAAATACTTTTTCATTTTTTACTGTTCATATATTTCTGAAATGTCATGGATAGAGTATAAAATTTCTAGGCCAGTATGTAGCGTCACAGTTTAACATTCAGATTCCAGATTGTTTCCATTATTCCCCTTGTGCACACATCGAAATCTGTATAACATATTTCTACAATTACTTGTCTCAAAGGAAAATAAGGTTTCGTAAGCATTATTTGTGGAAGACGCATAAAAATAAACGATCGTGGTCAGAGAAAATCTTATGAGTGGAAAACATTAGATTTTAAAGCCTATTTTTTTTTAATTCACGTCCTCCAACGTTAAGTCATATCGGACAGTGAATGAGATGGATGAAATGATGCTCAAATGAACCCGGTGTCCATGGAGCTTAGAGTTACCCGACAAAGGGAAAACCCCGGAAAAATCTTATCCAGGTAATTCACCCTGACCGAAAATCGAACTCGGGACTTCTTGAACGTGAGGCAGACATGCTACCACCACGCTACCGAAGCGGGCTTATTGTATATTGAAAACTGTCATTTGGGCAACACTAACCATTCTCCTGCACATTAAGTCGCATACCGTTAAAGATTTATAACTCAGCGGATACCGAAAGTCAACCTTTCCACTCTTTTTGTCTGCCGTGAGTTAAATCCTTATAGCCCCACTAATTAATAACCCTTATTTGCATTCTTAATGAATTCTTGAAGACCGCAAGGCGATGTGTAGAGTTCGATAAGATACCTGAAGACTGTTGCGTCCAAAATCGTGTAGCGTTTGTTGGTTGGAATTAATATCAGATGTCTGCAACAGTTCTGCTCAACTTCAGGAGGAGTTACTCCAAAACATGACCTGAATACACAATACAGAAATTATATAGTTTTGTCACAGAGAAATTTTAACAATTCTGCTCTGCAAGAACTCAATTTGCATTTTGAATAA
>CM060948.1:145434806-145552306 GCA_030765055.1 Mantis religiosa
TCCGGTCCTTATAACATTTGGACAAACACGGCGCTAATTTATGCACCTCAGCAAAAGAGTTTGACGAAATGAATAAGATACCTACTACACAGCTTAAGAAAACTACTATTATAATTTCAAGAGGTTATTACAAATTTCGCCAGTCTAGACGAAACCTTCACTTTCATGTTTTAGATACAAATAAAAACTGAAATATTCACGCTATCCTTATCATTGTTCTCAAACTTTCAATTAGAGAATGTATCCATCCTTGTAATGTCTGAGAAGATAAGTCGACTCTGCCTCGACTGCCTTCGGCTGGCACTAAAAGTGCCTGACGTAGTCCGACACAAAGAACGAAATGTTCTTAAATGACGCATCTGCCGTCAAGGAAGTTCCAGAATTGCGAGGAGCGCACATGAAGGTTTTGTCTGTGCCGTAATCAAATGGACTAGTTCTATAGACATACCGTTGTAATAATCATTACGGCTACACAAGAAGCTCGACGCCCGCTTCGGTAGCGTAGATGGTAGTGTGTAAGAGGTCCCGAGTTCGAATCTCGGTTAGGGTGAGTTTACCTGGATACGGTTTTTTCCGGGGTTTTCCCGTATCCTGATAGACGAATGTTAGGTAACTCTAAACTCTGATTTTTTTATGAGTAGGTGATATTGAAGATTACTCACTTAAGTTCTGTTGTTCTTGAACTCTGAATGTTTTCGACCCTCTTTGACGGTCATCTTCAGCGACCATTACTGCACCTACTCATATATGTGATATTTAGAATAACTCTAAGCTCCGTGAACCCCAGATTCATGTGAGTATCATTTCATTCAACGTCCGATATAGCTTAACGTTTGACATGGTTTGACATCGGTGTTGCTCATTGGCTGCCTCGTGCACATGGTCAATATATCAAACAGTCCAAGCGATGAGTTAAGATGGCCAGATGGCAGCTCACCCACTTAATCACAATATTAATTAAAATAGCGTTTGTAAATATAACCGGAACATATTTCGTTGTGGATAGAGGAAATCCAAGCGTTTATCAGATTTTTAAAACAGGACCCTTACAGGTATATGCTGGCCTCGTAGGTCCATACTCCTTCTATGACAACTCGAGAAACAGTTGAATAATGATGGCTTAAAAATGACAATTATTGAAAAATTCATACAATTTCCAGTTGATATCTAGCAATGGTTGGTGACACAGGATTATGAGAAATAAATTGTATGTTTTAAAAATACGTTTTTTTCGAGGCAGTAAGGTTTTGTTTAATCTCTTGTATTTAATCAGTTGCATAAAATTACATAATATTCATCCGAACAAGCTATATAGGTTATTCTCAGAAAATTCAAGATACAGATTTTGTCATGCAAATGTAAATATACGGTATTTTTAAATCACAGTCGTTAGCCATTTTTGAGAAAATAAAAAAATAAAGAAAAATTTCCCATCTAAACGGCAGTTGACCATGGGGGGGATTTGCTTCAAATCGAATTGGTTACCTATAAGATGGACTTGGTCACATATAAAACGTGAAAAACCAAACAGGGCTATTTTTTCACAATCGGTTTTTGTCAATTATGAGTACCTGCTAGAGGGGTGGTGGGGGAAGGCCGCAGTTTTGCGAATACCCTCTCATAAAACATTCCAAACGCAGAAAGCTTTAAAGATATAACAAGGAATAATTATAAAACGGCTCACGGCTCATGGCTCATTAACCAATATGATACACTATTAGAGTATTTTCTATAAAAATAGTTGATAATGTCTCCTATGAAATTTCATGGAGTACTTCCAAAAAATCCAGATATAAATTTGTGATACAGATATCTCCAACACATTAAGTTCGAGTCAGGGTTCGCTTGAATTATTTTGAAGAGAATAAAGAATAAGAAAAGTGTTTGCACATAGAGTATTTACATAGGATGGGAGGGTTTTCCTGAAGTTCTTCGTCTGCCATCCTTATATGTTGTTTAGCCGAGGTTTGGTTTTTGAGTTATGTTGCTCACATGAACACATCTTTCTAATTTTTACTCAAATACCTCCAAACGAGTATTTTTAAAAGTAGTGAAACCCTCGAGTTCGATTGTGTCGACAGATGCTCGAGAATCTGTTCGAACACCGCTAAGACTATTTACTGAATGAAACGTTTAATAAACAACATTAGTAGAATGAAAATAACATAGGGAGTGTAATATTTTTATAGCTGAAACTAAACTTATAACACAAGACTCATAAAATATAAGTAGCACTCAATCTAGCGGACATCGATCGCGACGTCCAGGCCGGAACGGAGATGGGGGACGTGCGAGCCCGTGGTCATCGTGACAGCAATCGACAAGACACAGGAGCCGGTGCCAACGCAACACCTGGGGCCCCGGCTGGAAAGCTTACCGGAGAGGGCGGCCGATCACCTGACCGCAGAACAGTTCGAGCAGATTCGACAGCTGCTGAGACGATACAAGCGCGTCTTCAGCCAAGGCAGAGAAGAACTAGTGCGTCACCCGGCGAGAGTTACTGGCCTTGGAGCACTTCCACAAGTACCTGTACGCTTAACCATTACACCTGAGGACTGACCATTCCACCCTAACTTGGCTATTGAGCTTTAAGAACCGGGAAGGCCAGACAGCACGTTGGGTCCAGAGGCTGCAAGAGTACGACTTCACCTCTGAACATCGTAGAGGGAAGAGCCACGGTAACACAGACGCCATGTTCCGAAGACCCTGCCCAGAGGAGTGCGGCCAATGCACAAGAGCGGAAGAGAAGAAGCGTGCCGTAGCAGTCCAAGTAGTCACGGCAGTGCCTGCGGATGGCTGGGATAGCGCAGGCCTGAGGGGGGAGCAGCTGGCGGACGCAGACTTGGGGCCACTATTGGGAGAAGTCGAGGCAGGGACGGGTCCGTTCTGGGAGGACATTGCACCGGGGAGCGCCACCTACAAGTCGTAATGGGCCCAATGGGACTCATCGAAGACAAGAGAGGGCGTGTTGTTCCGGGTTTGAGCCCAGAGGTTCTACTCCCATTAGTCCTGAACCCGTACGAACTGGACCCGGGCCTCCTTCAACCAGGGAGTATCCGAGCTGTCCTAAAGGGCGCTCGGCGTCATCCGTGGGGCTTTCCATAGGGCAAGACCTAGAGACTAACAAGCCCCCCCCCCATCTGGTCCTATGGACTCAAGACGGGATGGGTTGTTCCGGGTATGGGAATCGTCTGTTGGGAAGTCGCAGAGGGAGCAGTTGGTACTTCCCCGAAGTAAGGTCCCGGACGTCTTGGGGGAAGTGCACGCCGGTACTTCAGGTGAACACCTGGGAGCAAACCGAACAATCGACAAACTTCAACAGCCGTGGCAAGGACCGTACCGGGTGGTGAAGAGGATTAACGACGTGGTCTACCGCATCCAGAAGGTGCCCCGAGGGAAGATGCTGGTGGGGATCGTCTGGCCCGCTACGATGGAGCTGTTCGGGATGACCAGCCTTGAGGAGGGAGCAGTGTCACGGCAACAGGCATAATAGTTTCAGCACAAATAAGGAAACAATTGGCGGATAAAGTTTCATAGTAATAATGAGCCTTGCTAAGCAGTTCACGATAGCACGTAATGTAAACAGATATCGCCGGCAAGCAAGATAACTGAGATAAAGGACTTGCCGCTCAGACAGGGTTTCAGGGTTGGAATGTTCTAGAGATATCTCGATTAACGGAGAAGGATTGTTTTTCTTGTTTGCTCCAGAAGGTTCTCGGTTCATGAATTTGTGTATAAAAAGAAGCCATGGCTAGTGATTAGAGTAGTTGTGTAGTGTAACAGTCAGTTGTAACGAGAGCTAATATAATCAGCTGCAAGTGTTTGTTATTGTCATCGACCTTGGAAGATTTTGTGATGTAATGTTGTTACGTGAGAATTGGACAGTGTATTGCTACGGAAATAAAGGAGATTTTTAATTTCTGCAACTCGGCCTTTTAATTCTGCGAACCCCCAAAGTTACATAAAGAATAAGTGGTTAGTGTTCAGATACATATTTGATTAGGGTTCACAGATGAGAAGAATGCTACAAGGATGAAACATCCTCACGTTGACGGTTTTATTGCCGAGGAAACATAGTGCACTCACACAGTTCTGACTTATTTGGTCAGCAACCACGATGTGTGCGTATGTGTTTGCTTGAAGAGAGAAGTCCATGATTATATAGCACATTCCTGTTGTTAGCATTATTTTAATCAGCCAATTATACTTGAATAAAAGAAACCCATTTCCGGAGGCCAGCAGTCCAAACGATTTACCGGCAACCTGTACCCTATAAGTGCGTTGTCCTTTCAGGTCTGGACTGTTCCGGTCGAACTGAAGTTCACCTGCGTACTGTGTGTTTATAGGAGGACTTACAACACCACTCACGACTCATACTTTCAAATTTAAGAAATGTGTTAGTACGTTTGAAAGCTTGGTAATTAAAATCCGGATTTAACTGAAGTCCAGAAGCAACTTTATCTGCTGTCGGCTACTTTTCTTAGCTGATAATAGGCTAATATATGAGGAGTTGTTTACTTAATTAGACCCTCTGGCTTATAACCTCACCCTGCTGATATGTTTTCCTCCACACTACTTTTCCTTCCCCCTTCCCCTTTTCGCTGACTGGCTTCGAATGGTGACAAACAAGCTAACAGAGCATCGAACCAGCACAACTCCTAAAATGTCCCGAGTAGTAGGAACGTCAGCCATTGATACAAAATGAATACCTGTATAGCGATATAGCATTACAATTAAGGTGACCGGGAAGGCCAAAATAGGTTAAAAAACAAAACAAAAAACTTTTTTTGCTTCTTAAAATACTACAGAATTAAATTATTCAAATGATGCCATTTTTAAGTCTGTAAATCAATTATTACAGATTTTATGAAATGATTATTGAAGTGATGCATTTGTGGGTGTGGTCGGTTTCATTTGACACTGTTTCACAAGATTTTTATTATTTTCAAAGCTCCCGCAGTTTTCCTTGAGTGGGAAATTTGGTGGGATATTTATGCGTGTGCAGCACTGCTTTCTGGTAACACTGGAACAACATGGCTTCCTTGGCTTCTCAACTGTTTCCGGAGTGTTCCAGGGTAACACGTGTGCTGTGAAAAAAGGTTATAATCTGTTTATGAAAAGTGATATTTTGTCCAAGTTCTCTTTTATAATTAATATGCCGAGATTCAGTGACAGGGTGTTCAAAAAACGGAAAAAGGTTGGAAAATCGCGTTGTGTTGTGAGTATAGTTGATTCTGAAGCTGAAAAAGAAAATCCTGATGATGGGAGAGATGTACGCTCCCGAAACGTCGATGTCTCAACATCTGCCTACCTGGATCGAAGCCCGAGAACGTCTAGAACATCTTGATAACCCTTCATATGGTACAGGAGTGTATTGACAAAGTTAGTGTTTCTTTATGCTCGATTTCTGGAATTTTAATAGCAACATTTTCTCAGAAACTATTAAATTTAAAGAGCTTAAATTTTTAGCAGTTATTTATAGGCATATTTTACACATTTTAACACATTGGTTTTTGAAAATGCTTCTTATTATTGAAGCAAGGATATAATTCAGTCTTCTGAATTTTGACATTCTAAGCATACAGCCTTCTGAGTTACCTTAAACAGATGTTTGTGAGTCGACTCTCGCAAAGCTTCAAAATGTGAAAACGCTGTAAAATTGTGTAGTTTTATTTCTTAGAGATAGCACAATTTGAATAGTTTCAAACAGGCAAAATTGTTGTAGATGCTGCTTGTATTCTTAAAAAGGATTTCAGATTATATAATAAAGTAGCAAGCACACCTCAAAAGAAACTAAAATACGTATTGTCATCAGTACAAAATAGTTATAGAACTTTTCTTTTATTACATTTTCAATGTACTTAAGGGACGTCAATACATTTCCAATGCAATTACTTCAATGTTCAGTCCAGACCAAATGCTGTCTTTCACTTCATTCGGCGTTCTACTTAGCTTCTGTATCCAGCTTGTGCACCACTCTTTTTTTTTTTTTTTTTTTTGTAGTAAGTAAACCTGCCTTTTGCAGCCGGTAGGCAACTTGTTTACTCTGAGCCAAGATCGCTGACTGTTCATGTACATGACTCCAAAAGTAGAAATATTACTAGAAAAAGTGCTGGAATGGCGTCATTAAAAATGTGCTTTACTTTATGACAAAATTCTAAGAAATGTTAGATATCTACAAGTGGTATACATTCCATCTTTGGCCACCACATTAAACTGAGTAGCAATCAAGACTTGACAACCTCGTAAGACTAATGATTAATTCATAAGAATATGTATAAAGAGTGCGCGCATGAGTGCAGATTTTGCAGAAACGAACCAGACTATGTTGCATCAGTATATTGGAGACTTTGTGAAGCAGACTTATGTATAAACTAGGAAACCACGACGCTAGATGTTTATTGACTTTGAAAGGATGTAGAAATCTTGTTTGAGCTCTTTGATACCAGAATAGAATACTTCTGATTTAAAGGAGAAAGAATAAATGCATAGCTCACTCTGTCTCAACAGTTTAACATGGTAAGGGCTCTCATGTCCTATGGATGAATAAATGTGATATAAATACAGTATGAACTAGTGCCTTAGCTTGGACGTGTGTCCGGTCTAACGAGAATATCAGCATACGTAGTGCTCTCCCCATCTCCACTTGATTAGTATTTCCATAATATATTATAAGTTTGATACTGTTAAAAGGATTGGACCGTGTGGATCATGTTCCGATTTCAAGATATTAAGCAGTTCTAACTTGATTACTATCTTTCTCTGTCTGTATACCCTCTTGACTGAGTTAAATTGAATATTTGTAATTTAGAAATAATAATACTTTTTTGCATAATGACTCTAATGTGATTCTAGTAGTTAAGAGTTGTTAAAATAAGTGGATTGCTATAGGTACGTTATGATGTAAAACGTTTGGGAGGGAAGAGAGAGCAAGACAGTGATAGTGAGATGTATATATAAAGGCGCTCAACTGTGCTGTCATCAGCGCCAACACTCTCTGATTGGGGATTAATGGAGCTCAGCTTTAGTTGCTATTAGGAATTGCTCCTTGGTTATCTCGGATGCTCGCATGCCATACGGGGTACCTGATGATGCCCAAAGCGGCATCTAGTGGGGTCATAATCATCCAGAGATCGTACGAGGGCGCTTTGATACAAAACCATATTTACACAAAGGTGCAGGGCATTGCATTCTACAAAATAAGCTTAAAGGGGCAAACTGTGCCCTTTTTCTCAATTTCGATCCCAGGCGACCGCAAAGTGAGATTTGTGGTGGACAACACGGCGCTGGGGCAGGTTTTCTCCGGTACCTCCGGTTTCCCCTGCCAATTCATTCCACCGGTGCTCCATCTTCATCTCATGTATCATCAGTGTCACCGCCTGTGGTGCCGTATGTAGTAAAAGCGGGCGTTAAACACTACACATTTCATTTTTCTCAATTCCCATCTAAACCAAAAGGCCAGCCACCCTACAATTCCCAAACAAAATTCCTATCTGCGGTTAAACTCTTTTAGGAGTGGTCACGCAGCAAAAATATTCAGGCTTACCAAAGCCTGCCAGCAGTGACGGATGGTCGGTCGGTCATCAGCACCCTAATAGTGAGATGGCCGTGAGGTTTTTGATTGGGTCGGCAAAGATATGTAAATAAAAACAACACCACGACCAATCAACTTCTTAATGGTCATCTGTCTCACTATCGCACGCTCTCTCCTCCCTCCCAGACGTTTACACCAGGAGTGAAGTAATCTGATATACATCATGTAGCCATTCTTATTCATATTATGACTGTCAGAAATCAACCAGCAAAAACACAGGGCTCATTAGCAGTATCATCTTTGTGGAAAGACATAGAAACTTGACAACGAACGTCTGAAATTATGCAGGAGAGGGGGGAGGTAAAAAGATGGCGTTTGTAAAGAGCAAAGCTATGTATTACCACTACCAGCAAGTTCCCTCAATTTTTAAAAACTCAATTTTTAAAAGGCATATTTACTCTGGCCAATGCTTGCGCAGCATAGTGGGCGCCTACTGCGTACATATTAAATGTCCTTAAAACTTTCAAATTTTACATTGATGATAGCCATGACACACACTCACTCGATATTTTTTCTTTAAGTTGTAAGTATACTTTAAATACAATGTTTCTCCTCTAAGTGTGAATCACTTCACGTTTATTAATCGGAAAAAGAAACTCCTCCTCCACACCCCGTTTCGATGGACATATTCACATTCGTATCAAACACAGAGGAAAAGAGAAATGTAATATAATTTATATATTAACAGTATTTCAATTCGAGTTTGAAAGACGACTTAGCATGTGCCCAGTCCTTCAGTAAAAAACACCATGTCACTACTATGAAAATGATCTTTACATTTACTCATTCCTTTTCAAACTGCGCGATTTGTATTTTCATAATATACTGTAGTTTATTTATGAAATGAAGGATTGGCTGGTACTTCCATAATAGGTATAATATGTTTTATTTGAGATGCAGCCTTGTGAGAAGGTAATGGTTGTGCTTTTCAGTCCTGTCAGCGTTTAAGGAATGTTTAGACACCATGTGAAATTCTAAGGTACCTTGGCTTACGTTATGAGTATTGTAGAGGAGGAATTTGGCACAGCCATGAGCAGGAAATTAAACTTTAATTGTAAAATTCCCCTCTATCTTTCTAAATGATTTATCGGAGCGTAATTAATGAAGCTAATATTCTCCTTTTAGGCACGCAAGTTGTGTGTACCACATTCGGTAGCAATCATATACTTTGCTGAACTTTTCACTACAACCCGCCTTTGTATGTCTTTATTGTATGCCTCTACTCAATTTCCTATACAGAGTGTATCAATTGGTGTTGAACTATTTCGGGGACACCCCTACCAAACTTCAGAATAGTAAATATGTTTTTATGAACATGTGTCTGAAAATAATTTATTGCTCGTTACGAAACAAAATTGAAGGTTACAAAAATTTCTGGAAATAGCTTCCTGCATCGATGTACGCCATAATTTTGTGTTCCGTGCCTTCGCGTGCTATCTTGCAAATTCCTGGAGTGTTTCATAAACCTCGGATTTCAATGAAGAAATCAGATGAGTTCAAATCTGTAGGTCGAGCAAACATAACATAGTATAATTCACCAATCTATATCTATGCAGAAATTTATCATTCCAGAAATTACATATTATCCGAGTAAAATGAGATGTCACACCATTTGTAAAACTCACATGCGTTCGATGAGTGCAGAGGTACACAATTAAATGATGCATCTCAGCATCTCATTTTCCAGTTCTGGAAAACTGTATACAATGTATATCTGCATTCAGGCATGAAGGAAAGAAGTAGGTATCAATAAGGTGATAATGTATAATTCCACCCCAAACTTTAGGCAAATTGATGCTCCTGTCGTTCTTCATGAGGGTCTTCATAGTACCAGTTGGGAGTATTTGAAAAAATCAGAATACTGCCGCGAGTATACCCAGCCTCTTCAGTGAATTCATGAACACAGCTGTGCTGTAAAGGAGAACTTCTTTCTGGACCCAAGGAGAAGGAACGAACTGAAAGAACCAAACGATGCTACAGGACATAAATGTGCGAAAATTCCTAACAACTTCAGGCTCAACCACCTGTCCCTCTGCTGCTACTGCCTAGAGAGGGTGATGAACGATCTGCCAACTAAGCAGCCCTATGGTGTCCATGGAGATTATTTTTCCTTTGAGCAAGCATCGACGCCATATCGGACACCGCTGTACTCCATGAAACCTTAAAGCACACGTGAAATATAAGAAGAAAGCAGAGCGAAGATAAATGAAAAGGAAAACACGGCAGATTTGAAACCACTCTAGCATTTAGCCACCAACCAGGGAAAATCACGAAAACCCAAGGTCAGTGATTGGCGAAAATCGAACCCAGAATTTCCTAATATAGCCTTGCACTTTAATGCGAAGCCACATCGCTTGTAGTAGGTAAGGTCAGTAACTAATGCCTGATGTAGATACTTAAAATAAAAAAAAAGGATAAACATCTTCCTTTGCCATATATGTTTTAATTTTGTATTTTTCAGTAATTACAAAGTATTCTTACTTTATTTCTGGTTTACTTGTGTTTTCTCTTGAAAGTAAGAGTAAGTTATGTTACAGTGCATTTAAAATAATGACAGTAGTATATTAAACGACCTGCCATAAGTCTCTGGGTATCCGTAGTGTGTACAAATTATTTGATTAAAAAGGCACGTGCCGTTGCCATTAAGAAAATTCACGTTGAATAGGAAGCACGCATGAAGTGCTACACAGGTTTCTAAAGAGAAGTTTACTAGCTGTGCTACTGGCCCACACTTTTTTGTGGTGTAACATGAATTTAAATTTTTGAAAATTATTTTTTCATTTGTGAAGCATTTCTTCCTTATCCTTGGTGCAATGACAGTAGGATGTACTAATGAATCTGATATGGAGAGATGTCTTTTACCATGCATTAAAATCATTTTACTATTTGCAGATCGGATAGCTGTTACCGCTGTGTCGTTATCCACGAGAAGCATCAAAATGTTCTGCAGTTCAAAGAAAGTAAGTTTACAACAAACTATCTACATAACTTAAGGTGGATTTATTTCACTGTTGGCAGATAAGTATAATTTTGCAAATGGAGACTTCAGATTTTCCAAACGATTTGGTTAAAGCTACCTTAAGAAGCTTGCTTTAGCAAATGAATGTTAGGAAACGTAGTACAGAATAAAATTATGCAATTATGAAATACATAAATCTGTACTCTAAAAACTAACATTGCAAAATTGATTATTCTGTGTTCTTTAGTTGGCCATTATTTTGCTTTTTGGCCTCTCCTAGATTCTGCATTCAAGTATAGAAACTCTGTGCCAAATTTCAAATATAAGCAGAGATTCTGATCTGGTATTTTCATTTGAATTTAAAAGATATTTCTAAAAGGGTTACTCTGGGAGGGCTACCTCAGTCACCCAATAGCTGAAGTTGATGCCCTCGAAAAAGTTTCAGTTGTGTTCTAATATGTAAAAGTGAAGGTGAGTGAACATAAGTGTGACTATTTCAGCACTCCAACAAATGAATACTTCACTGTTACTAGTGCTTCTGATTTTAGTATTTAAAGTATATATAACCTTACATATATTTATAACCTCAAAGTATGCATTGTCACAGGGTATGGAGAGGCTACATGGTCTACATTGTTGGACTGCTAAGTATAAATAGGGAAGCTTATTGTAAAGGTACCATGGCAACAATAGTTGTGAATTGAAAACATTTTCTGAAGTAGCCATTACAGTTTTACACTTTTTCAAGAGAGACAAAATTTAATTGGATATCATGAATAAATGACATTTCCAGACATATGTGCTGAGGCTATCCTTATGACTTATTGAATTCAAGAAGTCAATAGATCTAGTCAAAAGATTGTGGACTATTAATATTTGTTCGAGATGTAATAAATAAAATTTCAGATTTTTTTTAATTTATGTTCTCCATTAAGTCACTCAGACAGTGAATGAGATAGGTGAAATGATACTCAAATGAGCTTAGGGTCCATAGGTAGGTACCTGACACTCATCACTTGCAAAAGATATCTTTGGTATTGAAAGCAAAAACCTGAGATTAAGAATCCCAGCGCAACATTTGTTATGAAAATAACTGCTCTAAGTGATGCCCAATGTGGATTGCGATAAAATAGGAAAAGAAAAGTTCAAAAAAAAAAAAAAAAAGAAGCTAATTACTCCAGAAATAAAATCTATAAAAAGTATCAAATTGGAAGAAGAAGACATCATGACTATGATTGAAGGTTAATATGAAGTAAATGACATCACAGCAATGGAAAGATGGTAACTTCACAACTTCAGAGCTAGTAACATGTTCAGGGACAACTTAGGACCACGGATTCACAAGAGCAGAAGACCTTGAATAGTATGGATGCGAATTCAATTCTTAATTACTTTTTATTTTATTCATTTACGATTTTGAGAAAGAGAAAAAGCAGCATAGGACCATTAAAAATGAATAAAGAAATTGTAGATGAAGTAATACAGCAGGATGAAGTAGGAGCAGAAAGACGTAGAAATAGTAGAGCAAAGATTACAGATGAGGGGAGACCCAATGCAAGGAGTAATAGAAATGTCATTTAACTTTGAAAAAGGTATGGAGAAAGATTTAGAAAATATGAGAAAGTAATCTTAGGAAACAAAATAAAGCTGGAGCTAGAAAGGGATAGTAACAATTTAAAGCAAGAAAGTAGGGAAGAGCAACAACAAATAAAGAATGACCTGTGGCAGAGAATGGAAATATGTAGAGTTAGATTTTGGAGAGAAAATAGAAATGGGTAGAGAGGAATCTAAGAGAAGCATGGAGATAATGAAAAGAAATTGAAAAAGTGTATAAAGAGAAATAAGTGAAACTAAAAGTACTCTGGAAAGTAAAATAGGAATCTTAGGTAATAGAACATGTCTGAAGATTGAAATGAGAGAAAACAAAGCATTAGAAAAGGAGATAGGAAAATGCAAGAATATAACTGGTTGTGTAAACAGACCAGAATAATTTTGAAACGAAACAAGCAGAGAAATTGAAGAAAATATTAATTCAGGAAGTAGAGATAATTAGAAAGTAAATGGTGATAATATAAAACAATCTGTAGCATCAAAATTTAAAGTGGTAGCAAATGGAATGCAATCACAACAACAAGCCATAATGTTAAGTAGATCCAAGTAGATATAAGAAATGAAATGCAGAATGATCTAAAAGTAATGTCACAGTTTTGCCTCACGTTCAAGAGGTGCCAAGTTTGAATCTTGTTCAGGGTGAGTTACCTGGATAAGGTTTTTCCAGGGTTTTCCCTTATCCTGAAAGATAAATTTCGGATAATTCTAAGCTCTATGCACCCTCTCATTTGAGCATCATTTTACCCATTCATTCATCGTCCGATATGACTTAACATTGGAGGACGTAAATTAACAAACAAAAAAGTCACAGTTTACAAGAAAAAGATCACATAGAAAATATAACAAGATTATGATAGCATTACAAGAGCAAAATGAAAATATAGAAATAGATTGATATGTATAATATATATAATGCAAATGAAATATGGCAAAGTAATATGTCATAAAGAAATGCAACCCCACATACGAACATAAATGCTGCGCACAATACATGTTATGCAGTGAATATATATTATTAACGAGATCACCCTTCTGCATTTGATGAGGATAAAGGAAATGACCCAACATTGTTTGGAAAAGAGATGGAGGAGTGTTCTAAATAAAGAGAAACCCAAATGCATTGGAAAATGAGGATTGTGAAGAAGAGTTCAAAAAAGAAAGCACTAGATTGGGAGGCCTTTAAAACAATCAAGCAAGGATTTAGTTTACAATTGGAAAGAATGAGCCATGTAAAGAGTTGTCACTGTAGACTATTTAATGAACATTACAAATAAAGGAAAATTATTAGAGCCACGCATGTCAGAAATGAAAATGTCCAGTTGCAGTCCCCATAAGATTAATTGTAGCAAAGAGTGTAGATTTTGTAGATATTATAGAACTTTCAATAGCATTTGAAATGCAATATATGAGAAACTGACCACAAAAGCAAGAATGGAGTACATAACCTCACACAAGACCAACCTAGAAACACAGCAAGAAGCACATTTCAAACTCAAGGTGTAAACAAGAGAGTGGCACAGCACACAGGAACACAAGGGAATGATACTAGTACCTGGCAAAGCGTGGAAGCTCACTGGAAAATGTGCCAGCAACAGATGTTTATGTAAGTTCATCACACATACACAGCGATTTCAGTGTATGCACTCTCTTCGGATGCAATCATGTCTTATAAATAGCAACGTGACATACATTTCATGTTATATATAATGTGAATGAAGATTGTGACAAGGAGAAAGAAGAGGGAATTAAACTCCCTTTCTGTTGAGCGACAATTGGGCAACTGCAATTTGTGTATATAATAATTAATTGGCTAATCTTTCAGAGTCAGAGACACAGTTACCAAGTTTTCTTTGTATTTCTCACTTACTATAGCCAGGTTACTAATATTTTGCTCCTCTATAAACAAGATAAGGAGTGAATACAGTGCTGTGTCACTGAAGGTGAATATGCCTCAACGCTCTGTTATGTAGTACCACAAAAAGTATCTAGGAATGAATCACATCATGAAAATCACATTGCAAAATATTATAATAAGAGACATACAAGTAGAGATAATCAAATTAACCACATGAATTTCTGCAGGGAGTTTTTGACGAACCAAAGTGCAAGAAATTTCCCATAGGAAAGTATTACAGTAAATGAAGTTATAGAACACACAAGTACCAAGATACAATCAAAATACTCAGTGTGAACAAACAGGGCAAAGTGCAAGGCAGGAAGATACTGGAATGACGACGTGGTTATGATTATTATATAATTCCAACAGACTTTAGTGTTTCAAGTTGTCAAATTACAACCATAAAAATGAAATGGAGCAAAACTTACAAATGTACAGTTTGATAAAATCCTGCATGATAATATTCACAATTAATAGTATTATACATATATTAAATATAGGATAATACATAGTACTGATTATAATTCATCAAAATTGTACACATTTTTTATTATCAAGTACTTCTTCAGATCACTCTCAAACTGTTTACCCTTACATTTTAAATATGTAGGCAGTTTCACGTAAAGTAATAAACCATCATATTTGGATCTGAAATATTCTTGTTAAAACCTTGCATAAAATATTTATCCATGTGTACGAGGGGGTGTTGTAAAGTTTTAATTATCATCCTTTAAAAAAATGTGATATTGTTTGTGTTGATATGTACTTCTTAGTTCTTCTATACGTAGTCACCATCCAGATTTACACATTTTTCCCAGTGTTTCTTGACCTCCTGAATACCTTGATTGTACAAGACTGCAGAATTCATTTTAAACCACTCTTCCACTTCATTAATGACGTCATTTGTGTTCTCAAATCGGCAACCATGCAACGGATTCTTCATTTCTGGAAACAAGAAAGTCACTTGGTGCGAGATCTGGCGAATAAGGCAGATGCTGTAAGGTCTCAAAGCCACATTCCCTTGTTTTGTCAACTGCAACTTGAGATGAATGAAATGGTGCATTGTCAGCCAGAAGACGAACACCTTTGGAAAGCGTACCGTTTTGTTTCTTAATCAGAGCTGCTCGTAACTTGTCCAGAAGATTGCAGTAGTATCTGCCAGTGATGGTTTGACCCTTGGCAAGATAATCTGTAAGGATGACTCCACGACAGTCCCAGAAAACTGAAAGCTTGACCTTCCCAGCTGACTTTTGCACCTTTGCCTTTTTGGGAGGGGGGTAATCGGCAGGTTTCCATTCCATGCTCATGGTTCTCTCTGGATCATACTGATAGATCCAGTATTCAGACGATCAAAAAAATCATCTTCATCCTGTTCCAATATCATCTATCTCAAAAGGTCATGCTGTGTTTGCTTTTGGAAAGGGGTTAGCAAACGTGGAACCGACTGTGCAGACACCTTAGACATGTGCAGTTCGTCATGAATAATTTTCCACACACTACCATAACTAAGATGTGTCCCATTCATGATCATTTGGATGGTTGCTCGACTGCCTTCCAGTATTAAACACTCCACTTTCTTCACTCTGACAGCTTTCTCTGTCATTGATGGGCTACCAGCTCTTGGCTCATCTGTCAGTGACATGTGACTAGTTTGAAAATTCCTTTTCCATCCCACATTAGTGTCATACAATGGGCAATTATTTCGATCATTTGGATGGTTGCTCATCTGTCTTCCAGTATTAAACACTCCACTTTCTTCACTGTGACAGCTTTGTCTGTCATTGACGGGCTACCAGCTCTTGGCTCATCTGTCAGGGACATGTGACTAGTTTAAAAATTCCTTTTCCACCCCACAATAGTGTCATACAATAGGCAATCATTTCCATAAACAGCCGCCATCTCATCATGGATTTCAAAGGCAGCTTTGCCCTTCAAATGCAGGAACTTGATCACACTACGAGCCTCAGTTTTCTCTATCTTACACCTCAGTCACTTCTGGCACTCACTAAAAAACAGAAGGACTCAAATCACTGAAACTACCAACATTATGTCCCGAGCGATCAATGATGACTAGAACTGCGACATCAGGGCAGGAACGTGTGGATATCGTATAGAATGGGAAGGGTCAGGTTAAAGAAATAAGGGTTATAGGTCACTGATGCGGCATGGTAGTGTCCAAATGGCTATACAGGTTGCCAGGGTATGGTATTGCAGTCGTACTCTATCGTGTTTCACACCTGATGACCATAGAATTTTCATGACATTGTCAAACACTGCACTAATAGTAGAATAATTTGCAACACTGATTACGTCACTTGTTAGAAGATATGGTCCAATGGTGCCTTCTGCGTCCAGTGCTCCAACAACCACATTTACCACAAATTGCCCAACGGCATCCGTTGTTTCATCCATTAAAACCCATATGTTGCAGTTATTTAGGTTCATTCTTATACCATCAATGCACTAATCATAACATTTTTTTACATAGTACTTACGTAAAGTTGTAGGATCTGGAATTGGTTTGTCAGTGTACTTTTCTAAAAATGCACACAACTGTGGATCCTGTAGTTTATGTAAAGAAATATCGGCAGAAATAAATGCTGCACATAGCTCTTCATTAAATGTTTGATTTAATGGAAGTATGTCTTGTTGTAGCTATGAATTCTCACATTTTGCAACACAATGCTTATGTGTTGCTGTACTGACATGTTGTAGCACATTACTTGGTTTACTATGAGCATTTGTTTTATTACATGGTTTACAATAAAGGTTTTCATAAAAAACAGAGAAAACATGTTCCCCATAGTCAAATATATACTTTTGTAAACCTGTGGACATTGGTAACTTTTCCTTTGGCATTGTGTTTGCGTAAATTCTGTGTGTCGATTACTGTTACTCAACGTATGGTGTACCCATCCCTCCCATTGAAATCAGTCCACTACCAGGTGTGTCCCAACACATGCAACTGCTCCAATGTCGCTGCCCTAATGATGACATTGAAAAATTTTCATCACTCTAGCATAAAAACTACCAGGTTATAATTAAAACTTTGACATCCCCTCGTATATTGCTATTTTTAAAACTTTTTTTATTGCCTAAGCTATATTTTATAAACATACAGAGAATATACTCTTAATATCCGTTTTAGTTAAAATATTTCCCAATAAGATTCACAAGAGCTCGTATTAAAAACCAATGTCAAATTTAGATTGAATGCTTTTTAAAGTAGAGTATATATCCATGGTAACTAAGCTGAGAGAGCATATAACCTTTTCCAACTCGCATGTAAAAATTATTATTGAATTAGTGAGAAAGTAATACAAATACAACCGAGTGGGATAGCTCAGGTGGTTTTGTATGTTGCCCACATATGGGAGGCCCATATTCGATTCCCATGACCGACCTGCCTCACCCATGGGGTTTTTCGGGAGTTTTCCCGGGTTGCCAGGTGAATGCTGGGTAGTTAATTACATCCCCCAAAGTTCCTGTCCCTCTATTTTCATCTCCATTATTATTTTACTTCATCTCTTATCTGGTGGTCTCTTCAGGGTAGAAGTGTCGGTGGGTGTCTTGGCGCTGTCATAACTCCTTGGGTTGGTCGTCCTGTGTCTTCTCTCGCCTCATCCTTCCTCCTAGGGATGCCCTACTTGGGGCTTAGGTACAGTAAACTACAGATTTCTGTGCCAAATCCCCTCCATAATAATCCTAATATAAATACAAAGAAAATAAAAAAATTATCATTCTCTCTAACTGTACATAGAGAGGAATTCTTTTTGGAAAATTAAATAAAATAAACAAGTTTTATTATCTTTCCTTCAAAGAATTGTTGCATTATCCTGCAAGAAGCACAAGATATCCCACAGTATTTTGACAGCTAATGGAGGATAATGTAAATGAATAGGTATGATGAAATAAATTTGAAATATACGAGTAAAGAAAGAAAGAAAGAAAGAAATGTGTTGCAATGAAATAAAGTAAATATAATGAGAGGTATAGCTAGAAGTATATTTTCTCAAGAATATGCTCTACCAGTGGAGAGAGTAAAGCATAAAGAAATTTACAAAGAACCATGGCAAGCAAGAAAAAGAAGAAAACTTAACAGAAAAGTGGTGTTAAAAAATTAAATAGATAATAGCCAATAAAGGGGTTGAACTGAAAATGGAACAAATGGAATATTAATAATTAATATGCAATTGGGATTAACCACCATAAACATATGAACAACAAACAGAAAGATGAATGCCTATGCAAGATATTTCTAAGAAATATGAAATTCAAGTCCTAATAGCTATGATATATATTTAGGAACAAATGGCTGTAATGAAGGGGATATTTTCTATAAAGAGCCATTACTAAATTAACTAACATGTTTGCTTAGAAAATAACATATGTATTTTTTAGACGTGGCGCATCAACTTGCTCGGATGTGCATGAGTGCCATCATGCGAATCAATGGTAAGGGTAAGATCTCTGCTTTCACCAGCAGATTGCTGATAAGGCTAGTGGGTTAGATGACAGATGACTAACCTGACACATCTTTTTCTTCCAAATAAACAAGTGAACTGTTACTGTTACAGGATCTTTCTTTTTTTAAAAAAAGTTGAGTTCATTAGAAGATTATCATGTATGTATTATTATTTATTATTTAAGTTGTATATTTGTATACTTATTGCTTATTGTTGAGTGTATTTTGCAATGAGGCATATCTGATAAGGTTGTCTCAAAATATATATAACTTCAAAGTATACATTGTCACAGGGCATGAAGGGATTAATTACTTATTGTAAAGCTGCCATGGCAACAATAGTTGTCTATTGAAACAGTTTTCTCAAGAAGCTATTGCAGATCTACAGTTTTTCAAAAGAAAAAAGACTAGATTTAATTGGATATCACCATGAACAAATAACATTTTGAGATAAAATGTGATAAGGACATCTTTGAGTTTTTGAATTTTAGAAGTTGGCACATTTAAGAAGCTTGTGATTTATAAATATTTTAATCATTTCCAACTGCCTTTATTTATTACATTGAATGCTGCATTTTTAGCAAAAGCGTTAGTTTACTAAATGGTAATAAGTTAATATTTATTCCATATCAAGTAAACGTGATCTTAAGAATGAAATAAATGAATATGAATACTACCTTGTAGTGTAGCCATAAGTAAATAATCTGTAATGAGCTAGCAGATGCTTGCAATATGAGGATGCATCAGAAGTTTCAATTTTGTGAGCAAAATATATAATCTAGTGTTTTTTTTTTTTTTCTATTTCAGCATTTTGTGACTCCAGAGAGAGCATTGATGTGATGTGTGGTCAAATAACAGGCGATGCAAGCCTCTTTTCCATGTTCAGAACTGACCCAGGTATGGCAACAGTTACTTGCCCGTTTAAGGGAGCACCATTAACCTTCACATACAACAAGGGATCTGGAGAATGTGGAAATCCTGTATCAAGAGTTGATTCATGTACAGATGAGTCTAGGCTACTTCTACATTATCAGGCTTGCCATGATGTACATGGCACAGAGAGTACAGGTATTTAAATACCCAATGTTTGTAAGTAATGAGGCATTTATTATACTATATTCCTGAAGTCATGATGAATCTGTTTTTCTTAATTGAGCTTAGAAATTTAAGCCTTTTATTAGAATTGGAACTTCCCTTGGTTACCATTTGTTGTAATTTTTGCTAACACCCATAAGCCTTTCAAGCAAATTATGTACTTGTGAAACTTCAAAATACTGAGAAGGGACTTGCAAATTTGATTAACATAATCTAACTTTAAAATTAAGCACCATTTTTCTCTTTTTAAACTCTCTGTTATGGCTGATAGTAAATATATTAGTCACATTATTGTTACTTGGACAATAATTGATCTTGAACCACCCTTTCTTGAACTAGTTTTTGTTCAGATATTTAACGTTAGTATGGATACATTTTCTTATAAACTGAACTCCTTTAATCACTTACGCGTGATTGGAGGAATTTAGTAACAGTGATGTCAAATTTAATTGAAAAAAACTATCTGTAGTTGATTTTTAACACTTCATCACTTACCTTTTTATATTATTGAGAGACTAGTTTCGGAAGCCATTGCGTCCATTATTAACCTCAAAGGTCCAACTATTGCCTGTTGTCGTCTGCTCTCTTCTCTCTGGTGGTGGAACTATGAACTTTTTTGTCAAATTATCTACTGGTGAGATTTCGAAATTCATTACTTGATCCTTATTTTTCCATATTAATATGTTCTCCAACTTCAGTTTGTTTTGGTTTATCACCCCTTTTAGTAATTTTGGTTTTGGGTCATTATATGGTTTTTGTTCCAAAAATGGAATGCTACTGCTAACTTATCTTCTTGTTTCAATTTTGTTTCTAAAGTGCTCTTTGACTCTGGTTTTTTGGTTTCTTCTAGTTCGACTAAGTAGCATTTTTCACAATCCTTGCAACTTATTTGGTATATTCCGGATCTGTTAATTGGTGGGATCTCATCTTTTGTTTTTGAATTTAGCAATTTTAATACTAAGTATCTATTTGTAGGTGCCAAGATGATATTTTGTTCCTTAAAAATCTTTTGAATTTATTAAATGTTTTTGGGTGTATGTGAATGCACTAAATATGCTGTTGCTTTCTTTTTCTTTTGTAAATATTGTTGCTTCCTTAATGGTTTTCTTTAGCTTAGTCATTTTAATTTTCTTAAACACCAGACTTTTGTTGTATTTTTCTTCTGCTATGTGGAGTATGGCTTTTTGTTCCTTGTAGTATTCTGCTCTATCAACATACCCGTGGGTATGTTTCAACTGGGAAACAGACCGGTTGAATGATTCAATTTGCTCACTGAACATTGAATAAAAGTAAAAAATTTAACTGGTGAGATCAGACACAGAAAGAGAAGAATTCATTTATTCTGTGGTTCAGATTTGACATTCGCATGTGCTGTATGTGCATGCGTGCATTTTTTTTATGTCCTCAAATGTTAAGTCATGATGGATTATGAATGAAATGGGTGAAATGATGCTCAAATGACCCCATTCATCTTTCATAATAAGGAAAATCCCAGGAAAAAACCTTACCCAGATAACTCACCCTGATGAGATTTGAACTCGGACCTCTTGAACGTGAGGCAGCCTACACATTTGTGTTGATTTGTTGGGTACCAAAGCATTGCTGTCACTTGATAACATATTTAAGATCTTCATATTATTTGTGCTCTCAAAATACATTTGGTTGCAAAAATTAGCCATTAATGAGGGGTGTGTTTTCTAAATGATTGGGATTCAAATGTTTTTGGCATTGAAAATGTGTCAGTCACATAGCACTCAAAAAAGAGCAGAGAAAAATAGCTCTTTCTGCCTAATGAAGTAAATCTCTTTGATAATAATTATAATATCTATACCTTGATTTGAAAATGGGCATATATTGTGGTTTGCATTTTCAAAATCTAAACAAGGGTAAGCCCAACCCATCCCAACTTTCCCATAGGTACAAAATTTATGCTATCATTGCAGTAAGCTGTATGTTAGAATAGAATCCAAAGGTAATTGCAGAATTATGCATGTAAGTAAAGTCAACACGAATCAATATTATAATCAGTGAAAATCTAATGTATCACACAATCCTACACAGACAAATATCTAGAACCTCATTTTGCTATTTGTTCACTTACACACTTATTTTTGTTTATTTTGTTGCAGTGGAAGAATTGGTTTGTTTAGCTACATGGAAAGATGGCTCAACACGTTATTTGGTGGGAAAACTCTACCATAAAATGGCAACATCAGATGAAGACAGATACAGATGTTTTGTTTATGATCAGCATCATCTCCATGGTCACCATCAAATGTATCAAGTGGCACAATCTGGTGATGCAACATGTAATGGTCTTACTTCAGCAATAGATGGCTCCCGAACAATGAGGCTTACTACAGGTATTCTTTATTATATTTATGGGTGGAAGTTGCATACATTAGAATGAATAGAATAGAATTTATTTATAAAACTTGCTATTTACAATATTTTACACACATTACATACATATTTTCTTAACCTAGTTGAGTACATTGCTTGGTGCTAACATTTACACTAGCTAGCTCAGTCTGCTTGGTATCCGGGCCTTCTAGCATTGTTGAGTAGCATAGTCATCATTCTGTCATCTACTCTAGCTTGCTATATGTTTCCTCTTGTTGTCCCAGCATTTTTTCTTTTCCAATCTTTTCTTTACTCATCCACCTCTCTTTAGCTTTCCAAAACATGTTCCTCATATTTCTATTTCTACTTTCGTTTTTTTCCGTAACCATTTTTATAGCTATCAACTCTCTTTGCATCTTTCCCATTTATTCTCCCATACTTTCTGTCTCCATAATGATGGCTCTTTGCATTCTGTCAGAATATGAGCATATAGTTAGAAGTACTCACTCTTTGCAGTGTTTAATTCTTCACTGTATTTATGTAACATTTGAGTAAGCTAGTAACAATGATTTGAATTTAAAGTTATGAAAAAAATGTTTTCAGAATTTAGAGTGCTTATATTTTATGAGCATGGTTTGAAGAGTTAATTGCTTCCACTGTAAGCATTGGTTCTTGGTGTTGTCCAGTGTGTAGTGTGAATTCAAAATTCATTAAGCTATATTTGCATTTTATGAATTTTGAATTGCTCCACCAAATCCACTATGAAAGTTCATCATTACACAGCTAGATGTCACCATGCAGGCACTGGGTACCACCTTTAGAGCTAGTTGGTCATTTCTGATGATGGGAGCAATTAGCTTTTGAAACTAGTCAAGACAAAAATGTAAGTGATATAAGCGTTCTAATCTCTTACTCAGTTTTTACATGCACTTCAATTTATTATTTTTTTTTATAAAATTTTATTACAGCTTGCACATGATTAATACATATTTTCATATCATTTTATATAAAATAATGTTTTAAAATCCATTGCAACAGATGTTTACATTTACCTGCAAATTAAATACTTAACCGCTTCGCCGATGGCCATTTAAATCCTTCAAGGGCCGGCAACGGATACCCAATAAACAGAGCAGGACATTTAAATTGTTAAATGCTGTAAAAATGCATCATAAATACAATTCCGTATCTATTAAGTTATTTAAACGAAACAAAAACTGGTTTAAAACTCATTAAAGGCAGTATAAATCTACAGTAACAATAAAGTAGACTACATTAATAAATTGTTGAAATTTCACTACTGTGTTTCACTGTAGCAAAAGCCATTCTTTGTGCCGAACGCGCCTAATATGTGAATCATTTTGTTTTGTGTGTATACGAGCCATAGTATGTATGTATAGCTACGCAAGAAACTTCTCAGGTTCAAGTTTAGTTTATTTATGCTATGCCAAGCGATAATATGACGAGAATATGTTGCGTCACACGCTCACACACTGGAATGAAAACTCTCTGTCAGCATCTGTTATTACAGTGTTTCTCAACCAAGGTTTCTAGTAGCCTTATGCAGCAGTTTCCGCTCTGTATTTCAGATATTTATAATCTGTCTGTGTTCAGAGTGATTACTTGTAGCTATCAAGAGCTAAATGTATGGTACATTTGAAATTGTTAAATTTCAATGTTAACCATGGCTTATCCCGGTAATGTAGCAAATAAATTAGCTTGGGTATGATGTGTACAGGCTTCTGATATTACTGTAGAAAATCTGGAAGATTTGTTGTACGATTATGAAGGAGATCTTTAGGACATACGTAGCAGTGACGTGTACTGGTCTACAGCTGGCATGTTAGCTACTCCATTGTTTGGGGAAATGGCGGGTCAAATATGGGTGATACGGATCAGCTATTACCAGCTATCCCTCTTTACGGAAAACAGTTAAATGGTAAAAAAAAGGATTTTTATACAACTGGATGTAACTATGCACAGTTGTTTAGTAATTTTCAGAGCTGTAAAAGACAGTCATCTACCTGTACTTGCGCGTATAAAGAGCTCGTAACCTAATTGAGTATTATAATACTCCGAGGCCTCTTTATACGAGGGGGTAGCAAAATTCACCACATCATCCCTCATACTTGAGAGGAAACACTTTCCTAAAAGTATACCACCCACACCCAAAAAACTTGTAACCATTTCGAAAATGTGTAGTGTGTTGCGAAAAAGAAGTTCGCAAGGAAACCAATATTATTTGGTGTGAATCTGCAGATGTGCCCTTGGGTGTTTATCCAGGTTTGGAGGTGTACAATTCAAAAAGAAACCTTTAAGGATACGTTTACATTCCTTATAGAACTAATTTAAATTTATTGTAAAACAGCAAGATTAAAATAATTGGCGTTAAATGAGCATTAAATGCATGTATGCGCAGGACGTCTATACACGTCCATATCGGTTTGGGGCACTTTAACTTGGACGTCATATGACGTCCATATCGGTGAAAGGGTTAAATATATTTATGTTGTATTCGGGATGTGGAAAAATAATGTACAGAAAATTAAAGAGTAAAAATACAGTACTATACTAAGCACATTAAGGCCATGGTGTCACAGGTGCAGTATTATAATAGGAGTGCTGCATGAACATAATTGAAATCTGATGTTATGAAACATGCTCATATGGCTGTCAAAATTTCATGTAACCCACATGACAGTACATATCATACTGTCTCATCTAAGTCTCTGAGTACTAGTAAATAAGGAGAAACTGACCACCTATGTGTGCTTACTGTACTGCACTCTTTTTGCGGCATTGAACATCAGATGTACCTAGTGACAGTGACATTCCCCCCCATTGCAAACAGGTTTCATAATGAGGGACTCAAACGTGACAGATTTAATGTTGATGCTGTCTATAATGCAGTAAAACAGCTCTTGCATACCATTGTTTCTAGCCTCAAAATGCATATTTTGGTACTGTGTTTCTCCTATACAAGTTTTCTGAACATTATTTTTCACACTCAGTATAATTGTTTGGATAAATTTGACTCTCTAGGTTTTTGGGCTACCACACATGACAGAATAAAAAGTGTATAGATAGAAATTAAATGTATGATATAAAAATGTGAAATATACCAATTGTAAGTGATCAGATTTTCAAATCCCAAAATCATGATGCATTACCACATAATGCCTAAAGGGGATGAGATGAAAAATGTAGCTGTAAAGCTCCCCCTTTATAAATTAGTATCCCTTTTAGTTCACTATAATTCTATTTGTATATATTCTGTAAACTAGAATAGAAAGATTTTATTGTAATATTTGTTATCTTCTGACATCAATTGCTGTTAAGCTCGACTTTGTACATACTCTGTATCATATTGTAATTTGTATTGTATCTTCTGATGTTGTTAATTGCTGTAAAGCTCAAAGACAATAAAATTCTTATTATTATCATTCTTCTTCTTCTTCTTCTTCTTCTTATTATTATTATTATTATTATTATTATTATTATTATTATTATTATTATTATTATTATTATATTACGCTTCAAATTTTCTACATTATTTGTATTATCTTAAGGTAACATATATTTTGTATATATTATAATCTGACTGTATCACTCTGACGTCTATTGCTGTAAAGCTTAATGACAATATTATTATTATTATTATTATTATTATTATTATTATTATTATTATTATTATTATTATTATTATTATTATTATTATTATTATTATTATTATTATTATTATTATTATTATTTCATGCATTAAAATTAGTTACAAAGAATACTAATATTACCTTATACTTTAAAATGAAATCAAGAATCAAGAGAGCCACCATGTTTTCCAGGGCTGTGAAAATATTTTGTTAATACTTTGTTGTTAAACTTTATTAAATTATGGTAAAAGTATAGTGGAATTAGTCAGCTTTGAACTTCAGTAATATAATGAAAACAGATCAACATAGCATCAGGTTATACCCATGTAGGACGAATATTGAATATATTGACCAATCATTTGGCACAATTTTTACTATCATTCTTATTGAAACCATAGATCTACAAAAACTGATAGTGGAAACTAACTAAATTATCAAATTTCCAGTTAACATTCCTTAAGTGTTTGTGGCTATAAAAAACTAAATTGGCAAAATTCAACATCTTAGCAAAATCAGGAAGTTGGTATCTTGAAGGATCTCACAAAATATCCATTGCAATAGGTATAAATGTGGGACTGTTTGGTCTTTAATTTAGGACATTGTTGGGCATATTAAATAAACATGGGAGAAGGAGAACACTTTAGCATATCAAAAGTTAAAACAATTCAACGGTAACATTAGTGGTGACCCAAAATGAGGAAAGATATAAGTTTTGTAGAGACTAATTAGGCTTGTATTACTCTTGCAAGTGGAAATCAAGTTTTCCAGGTCATATAAAAAATAGAAACTGTTTTATGAGAAGAGTTCTGCATGTTCTAAATTACACTTTGTAAATAAGATTTGTTGCAAATTTGTTTCAGTATCTTTCCCTAGTAAACACCATAGCCTAACATGAAAATATGCTTTGCACACAGGATTTTTTCTCCTTTTTTCAAAACACCCACAAATGTGCCAACACACTTGTGCAATAATTAAATCATCTTAATTGCTTTATGTAAATCTGTGGTTCAAACTTATTAACCTAGCCATCCAACATCATCACACCCGCCTGGGTAGCGTAGATGATAGGGTATCTGCCTCATGTTCAAGAGATCCTGAGTTCAAATCTCGGTTAGGGTGATATGGGTTTTTCCAGGTTTGCTCTTATCTTGAAAGACGAATGTTGGGCAATTCTAAGCTCTATGGTCCCTGGCTCATTTGCGCATCATTTCACCCATTGTTACTAAAATTAGGCAAATGAGTCAACCTTGTATATACTTTTCTCCACTTACAACTTTTTTGATGAAGACTAGTTTCTGGGAACTTTTTCCCTATCGTCATTTCTGTGGTTGACTCAGTCGATAGGGAAAAAGTTCCCAGTGGAGAAAAGTATATACAAGGTTGACTCATTTGCCTAATTTTAGTAACAATGGCACTCCACTTTATGAAATACTTCTTTTTATTCTATATATCATTTCACCCATTTCATTCATTATCCAATATGACTTAACACTGGAGTATGTTAGAAAAAATACCCATTTAGTTTTTATTTTAATATATGATTTATAGTTAATATTCTCTAGTGATATATGAACCATACTAAACAGAACCATGATAAACAATCAATTATATATTTATTGTAATACTTTGTTATTTTGCCCACAGTAGAAAACCAACACAGCAGGTGTCGCTACCCAACATTTGTCTCTGACCATCATCATTGGCATACACTGGATCACTCCAAAACTTATACAGTGGGCCATAAGAACACAACTTTACGAGTCACAGGAATTGGAGTTAACGAGGAAATGAGAATCCTGTGCCATAGTGAAAAGCGAGTCAGCAATCATCAAGTTACTATTGTTGCTCATCTTACAAGTGGATGGTAATTAAGAAAATAACATTATAAAATTTGGAAAAAAAACTTGAATTACATTAATGCAGGTACATATTTATTTTCATGTTAGAATTATGTCTTAATCCCAGCTTAAGAATTTAAATTTGCTGACTAGTTTGAAAAAATAAATTAATGTTTTTTATATGAAGAGTTCTGGAGATAAAAATGCAAAATACATTCAAATATAAGAGGTAAACAGGATGGGAAAATACATCTGTTTATAGTATTATTGCCACAAATGCTTTAGTCAGCAGCGTGCCAGGAGTTCTGATCAAATGGAGATTAGAAACAACTCACTACTTCATTTACATATAGCAGTATTTTTAAAATTAGCAAAATATAGGGATAGGTTGATACTATTATGTTTTGAAAGTATTCTCCCATGCATTCTGTACTGCATCTCATACCACTTTTTGAATGCCAAAAGCCATTTTCTTTACAGAGAGAGTTCATGTACATTCTTCATAAGCAGCTACTCCATATTCAGGTGATCCAGTTGTGGACCTTTAATTTTTTTTATTTTATTTTGGAAAACAGAAAATAGTCAAATGGGGGCCAGAAATGGAGTTTGGGTGGGATGTGATAAATATTTAAGCTCTTAAGTACTGTAGAAATTTCATTGTTTTAGTTCAAAGGCATTGTTGTGGTACTACCAAATTCCATGTTCTGCAGATCAGTCTTCGAATTCTGTTCTCAGTTCATTGAAGACTTGTAGACATTTTATGGTGTACCTGTGACAGTAACAATCTTTGTCCCTCGAGTGGAATTTTCAAAATATGCCCACTGGTTCAGAAGGATGAATTTATCTTCTTGGCAATACTTCTTGCTTGCTTTACTTTTTTGTGGGGGGGGGGGGGGGGGTATCCTCTCCTGGGAAGACTCCGATTGATGACTGTCACTTAGTGATCATACTGGCATATTCAGCTATCATCACCTGTTATATGTTTCTGAATCTTTCTCCATCAGATTATCGGATTATTCTTATTTCTAGACATCAAGGCTGTGCCTACCTCAATAGCATAGGTGGTAGCGCCTCATGTTTAAGAGGTCCCAAATCCAAATCTATGTCATGGTCAGTTATCTGGATAAGGTTTTTTGGGTTTTCCCTTATCCTTAAAGAGCCTTAAAGTGTGTATGGATGTAACATTGCACCATAACACAACTTTCAGAGCAAGTGAAACAGTGAAGCACAAATGGAAATAGTTCATTACTACATTGCATATATTATCACTTAATTTATACATCCAAGTAACAAACAGGGTAAATACTTACCGTGATTCAAGTTTTAAAACATTTAAAGATGGGCTTAAAAATTTTACTTCCATATATTCTCATGTGGTATTCGGTACTTCCCCCATTGCATTGTGTATGCTGGATTGCTTTGCCACTCATGCCGAAGCCTGCCTTGGTAGTGTAGATGGTAGCATGTCTGCCTCACATTCAAGAGGTCCCGAGTTCAAATCTTGGTCAGGGTGAGTTACCGGAGTTTTCCCTTATCCTGAAAGACAAATGTTGGGTAACTAAGCTCTATGGACCCTGGGCTCATTTGAGCATTGTTTTGCCCATTCCATTCATCGTCCGATATGACTTAACATTTGAGGACGTAAATTAAAAAAAAAAACTCATCCCATTAGTATTGTATGCTCATGTGTTGAGTGACAATGGCGGAATGCTCAGTTCCTCAGATTAGTGTACAGAAGCATAGAAGTGGAAAGCCTCTAAAAAGTGTGAAAAGGTTATTGTATTAAAGGTGTTTAACTTTTTATTTCAACGTTATGTACCCCGGCTGTGAAAGATGTAATTAAACTAACGTCTGAAGCAACTGGTGTATCTGTGAATACTACTACAGATGTGAGAACTGAAATTAAATGAACAGGAAATGTAACCCCTAAAAAGAAAACAGAAAGGCCATGTAGTGTTTTAGAGCAAGTGGGTGATCGAATTAAGAGTTATATTCGTTTTGAAGTGCATAGATTATTTTTAAACAATGAGCCTCCTACTATAGATGAAATAGTGAATAGTGACTCAGATCTTCCAAATTTTAAATAAACCAAGTTCCACACTTTGCTGAAAGACATTGGGTTTCTGTTTTCAAAACGAAACATTAACGTGGTAATTGAATGACTGGGTACAGCAATACAGTTGATGACAGCATAGGGCATTTTGCATAAAGAATTGTTGCACATATCATATTCAAAAATCTCTGAATATTGGGTCAGCAGCAGTGAGCACCATCTGTTCATGTCAGAAAGCTGTGCATTTGTTGGATCCTCCACCAGTGACAATTGGAGGAAAACTAATTTTTTTGTTTTATTTAATTAATGTCCTTCAACAATACAGTCATATAGGATGAGAATGAAATTGGTGAAATGATGCTCAAATGAGCCCAGGATCCATAGAGCTTATAGTCCCTCCAAGTAAAGTGGGGATGCACATAAACATTTAGGTTTGTATCACTCCGCCATCAGAAGCTCTCTGCCATAAGCTGTTTACTTTTGACTCTTATTGCAACCGTAATATCTTTCATTGCAGCAGTGCAGAGCTAGAAAAGTGCCTTGGCTCATATTAACTAAATCAACTAATTAAAAAATGGAGTCATCTTTGAGGGAGTCTGTTACTCTTCAGAACTTTGCAAACCAGTAATAAATGTGGATAGTGAAGAGAAAAGATTCCAAGTGCCTGATTGTATTTTAAGGCTGCAGCTTCTTTATGTCTGTCCTTCATGGTCCTTTGTGGGGTAACATGTTAACCTCTGGTTCCCAAGGTTGCAGGTTCAAAGCCAGCAGAGGGTGATGGACTTTCTTTAAACTAGACACTTTATAACAATACTGATACTAGACACTAGATAACAGTACTGATTTTTTAAGTTCATGCTTAATGCCCATAAGCAGCAGCTTCTTCACTGAATTATTGTAGCATTCCATTTAGTTTTTGTTTAGGGATAAACTTAGTAACCTATTTAATATTACATGTTGATTCTACAATTGTTGCTGTTCTGCATATTCCAATTGACAGCAATTCTTTTTCATTTTGATACAGTTACCTATCTCTTTATTTCTAGCCTATTGCTAACAGTGACGATAAATATATAATAATTCTTTGTTTTGGGTCTTAAACAATTTTAAATTCTGTTCAAAGGATCCAAAACCTTAGCCTATACACGGTAGTATGGAGGAACGATTAATTTCTGTCAATCAACACCATTTAGAATTGTATGAGAAACAAAACACAGAATTATTATATAAACTTCTTTAACAGCATTCTTCTTTGTTTTCTTTGCAGTTTTGAAAATACAAACCATAGCATAAGTATGCATTAAGGTATAAGTTTGTAAGCATAATAGCATAATAGCATGTAAGAGAGGTTTGCATTTTTGCCAAAATGACCATATGCATTATCTTAAATGATCATGAAGGAAATGCTGACATAACATTGCTAATGAATGTTAATATCTTGCCATTATTATGTGGCAATATACACAAGTTACACTAAACCTTTCCTGGTGCTGTCTTGTCAAAAGTTAAAAACGTTAAATAATTGCTGTGGCAACACATTTAAACCTTGTACATAAAGGTTTGTGGGCCAAAATCAATATGTAAAGTATCACATATTAAAAATACAATTCTCTTCCATAGTTCTACAGCCATGCTTACGCACTTTTGCTATAAAATATAAATTAATTTTTATATAAATGCTCATAAAGTCTGTTTCATGTTGCAGCAACAGCGGCTATGTGTGCTTAGTGTTCTATAAGAGGGATGGTCACGTCATTGAGCTTCAACAGAGCAGTAAGTATTTCTAGCAATTCCTTTCTTGGAAGTGTTGAAAACAGTGTTGTTATGATAAATTAACTTTAAAGAGAGTCGATTAATGTCACTAAACAACACTTACTTTTAAATTTTTCCGGTACATGTTTCAGAGGCTTTGCCTCTATCCTCAGCCAGCCATCGACTAGTTCTCATTGGTGTAGTTGACGATATTTTATCACAGGTCTCCTCTGGTGTTGGTTCAAGGAACTTGCTGAACAAATCTTTCTGGGGGATGTCGAAATTGAATACTTTGTTCCTATTTTTTGAAATGAAGATTTGTTCTCATGTGGATAGTTCTTGTTTTCCTGATGTATGTTTTAGTAGTAACTCTTCTTCCTCTTCCTCATCTTCTTCGTAGTCTTCTTCCTCCTCTTCCTTCTTCTTAAAAAAAAAAACACTCATTGATTATAACGCTGGAGTCCCCAGTACACAATTGTTAGTTTGATAGTTTAGCCACAAAATAAAAAGAAAAATCACTGTCACAACACAACCTACTGAGTTAGATGCAACACCCAAATTGTTTTTGTTTGAAGCACTACTCACTGTAGAAGTCAGTTTCTTGCTGGTGTACACAATCTGTTGTAATGAAGGGAACCATTTCCCCACACACAATTATGGCACGTAAGCTGGTGTCGGTCCTTATTCAGCTAATACGTCTAGTATGTGTCCACTGGAACTTGTGGTGAGGGGAAAACACCTTCCCCACCCGACAATTGTGAGTGTGCTGTAGAGAATGACCATACTTGGTACACAGGTTGCTGCCAAACTTGCCAGGAAGTTGGGGGGTTGTTGTAGTTGCAATAAATAGTGGCTAGATGTGTTGTAGCTGTGGCTCCTAATGATATTCAACTAACCAAACTGGAACAATTTTACAAGAGTATCAGAGACAATAAAGAAATGTGACATACAAAACATTAAAAAAAATAAGCTGTGATTACAAGTACAATACATCAATTTTTGAATAAATGAAGCAAAAGAAATTACACTACAGAACACAAATATGTATGTGCACATATTAACAATATCAAAACTATGTGTGTGGCCACAAATAAAGCTAATTAAGGGTACCCTTGAAAAATTTAGTGCGCACTATCTAGATTTGACTTCAAAAATTTGACATTTTAGTAATTACAAGCAGGCTTACTAGTATTCACATTTTTTCTGTAAGACAAAAAAATTGACAATTGATACAAAACACTTAATAATAAAGTGTATTGCAACACACTTTCACGTATGATGAAAAAAGAAGAAATTGATTTGAAATACAGACATTAACACAATATTTTGAAGTAACATATTGAAAATATTACAAATGTAAGATGAACACAGCATTCCATTGAAATCACAATCTTTCATTTAATGTACATGTAGTATACAGTCATTTTCTCACCCAAACTTATTCCTATGTTTCATTCAATAATAAAATGATTTTCTTAGCCATGGCATAAGTCGACTGAATAATGACATCATATTGGCTTCTGCTAGCATCACTAATTAAACATATACATGCCCCCTTCATGCAACATAATGCAATGAACAGTACTTTATCATCTACAAATAACACATGCAAACATGCAGTTAACATCCCAAGCACTGATGAACATGCATAACATAGAATACCACAAAATATTACATCTCAACGCTGTGTCAGGTACGTATTAGCTTCCTGACAAGCAATCCATGTTACAGGCACATCTACCCTGTAAAACTTCACAAATACACAAAAAACTGTGGTGTTCCAATACAGTTAAATCTCGATATATTAAATCTAACATCTTCACAGCATCCACGGTTACATTACAGCGCTGTCTTGAAGCTACAACTGAGTGGCAGTTAGCACTTCTTTTTCTTTAGGCTTTCTTGGCTCTTTATGCAGAATTACTAAGTGGATTTAAAAAACGGGGAGGAAAAAAAAAACCCTATCAAACATTGAGGCCAAAACTAGCTAGAAATTCTTGTTTCTAACTAGGGGTGGGAAATAAGCTCTACCTGCTAGGACTGAACATAAGAATCATCATCATGACATATGATGAACGTTAACCATACATAGTTAAAACAATACACTTCATTTCGTTAATTTTGTCTATACCTTTTTCCAGAACTCCTTTACTTCAAACACATAATCATGTTCATCATCATCATCATCATCATCATCATCATCGTTTACGCCGTTGTTTAACACCTTCATGTTTTATCATCAGACTCTACACATATTAAAGCATAAGTGTCCATGAGCAATCATAACTATTTGTACCATCTAAACACAACAGTATATGAGTAATTATCCATATAAAGATAAACCATTTAATTTTCCTGGAATCCAAGTTTAGAAGAAGTATATTAATAAATTAGGTTAATTATCAAAGGAGGGAAATAATCATTGTGAAAGCAAAACTGCAAATTAAGCTTGTACAATGTCCACTAATTTCTCATGAAGCACTTCAGCTGTAAAGGATAAAAGCATTCATAAGACACTAATTGTTGCAATACTCATCCATTCCAAACAAAAACAAAAAAATCTACTACACATCTTTCGACACTGTAACGGATCACACAGGCTCACCGACACCATGCACGATCCATTCTGCAGGCACATAACAGCTCCCCTGCAAAATTTCACATAAACTTCTTCACACTACTTCCTCTATACTAACACTGCATTCAAGGGTACATAACAGCATATCCTTGAAGCCAAAATAATTTCACAGTACAGACAGAAAATGATCCTGAGGCACTCTTCCACAACCATTTTCCACGTGGCCTTACATTTTTTTTTATATACACAATTTCTACATTTCACGAAAGATTGTTTTTTCAAACTAAATTTAGAATTTTCACAATAAACCTTTAGAAAAATTATACCCGGCGCCTCCACCAATATGTGACCACCTAATCTTAGTTTGTGAAAGTTAAGGAATGCATGGTCAGGTCGAACACGGGTCAATTACTCAGGGGTAGGACTTCATGCTTAAGCGAGAAGTTGGGGTTGTTCTACTAGGTTTCATTTCTACAAAGTTATGGTAAGGCTAATTAAATGTGGAATTCACTTAATAAGAATATTTACTACAGTAAGCAGATTACAAAGGTGGCCATAACGGCCAGTTACCTGACTTCAGGAAGTTGCCTACAGATGCATGTTGTCTAGTCCAAGAGAGAGCATATATTGCTTACACATCATCATCCAGTGGTAAAGGAGAGGGGAGGGAGTGACATCACACATACCACTGAAGTCACCAGAGTGTGATTAATACAGTCACTTGTAACAATATTCTATAACAGTGTGTCCGTCATGTGACCACATTTGATAGAGTACAGTTGCCCATGACCTTAGTTGTATCAGTATGTGTGCGACTGCATGACACCTCCCCTATGTTTACGAGACGTAGGTAGTGTATAACCCCATCACTACTAATCTGTTGTATTGTATTTTTGGCTAAACTTCCGCACCCTATTTATGACATTTTACTAGACCATTCTTTTAATAGCTAGTCTATAAAAATTTGTTCAGCTGTACTTGCTGCAAATTAATATGTTCACCCTTGGAGCTGCTTTCAGAGCATTCCTCTTCTGCATTAAGGCTATGTAGTAATTGAGGTAATTATACATATGTTAATGCTAGTCTGACAAAATCTCTTAGTAACTGAATGATTAAAACATTTAACTGTCATTTTAAGGTTAAAAAGGTGCCGCTTACCACTCAGCGAACCAAGGAATTTTTTATTAAGCTGCACCTCACCGTAAAACATATGTTTTAATTGGAAAATACAGATTGTCTGTCTCAAAAAAGTAAACAACATAAAAAGGAGTGGTACTATTTTAATCTAGTTTCATCTCATATTGTCATCACTCGTTGTTTTACTAATGCCCAATTTATTATTAGAGGTCCATTGCTGTTTTACAGAATTTGCATTAATTTCCCAAAATTTTGTTAATCTGTATATCTTTTACACCGCTTTGATTGGTGAAAATGCTGTTAAAGGGGTCTGTGCATCCCTAAGGCACATGGAGAGGCTTGTTCATGAAAAGTGAATGCTTAAAGTTGCAATCCCTAGATTGCACTTAAAGGACATTGATTTGTGAACACTTATAACCATAGAACACAAGCCAGCATACAAAAATCTTTGATGTTATTTCAATTGTTGCAGGTCATTGATTTATTTGGCAGCAAACAAATTTGGTGTCAACTGCTACAAATTTGGTACATACTTCCTCTTTGGTTGCTGTTGCATGAATAGAATATGCAATAAATCTTTTCATGGAAGTGTAGAAAACAGTGTTGTTGTATAAATTAAATTATTTGGGAGTCGATTAATGACACAAAACAACACTTACTAGCACTAAAGTAAGTGTTGTTTTGTGTCATTAATCGACTCCCAAATAATTTAATAGAATATGCAATATTTCCACAAACTGCTGCTTTTTTTTTTTTTTTTTTTTTTTTTTTAATGTCAACCGAACGTCGGAATTCCCAATAGAACCAGCCGGCAGTAGGGCCAGACGGGAAGCATTCAGGCCATGCCTACCCATTTATCTCATGTCACTAACTAAAGGGATGATTAAGAGAGCGGTACGAGCCCTGTACCGTCTCTTTCCCCTCCCACCAGACGACTGGAAACCTCGGGATAATTGTGCGCGCCGCGAACCTTCCAGAAACGGCGATCTTCCCTATATAAGGCCTGCAGTTGGCGAGTCAGCTGTGAGGAGCGACGTACTGGTGAACGGACTGGAAGACTGTGTACGTGTATCTGAGGAGTTGTACGTAATTGTGAGTGTTGAGTGGACCTGTTACAGACGAACTGGTGAATTGTAATTGTGTGTGCTACGTAATTCTGTGTAATCGGCAAGTGTTTCCACTGTAATTCGGTGGAAATAAAGAGCATTTTGAGTTTGTGCAATTGGACTTTTTAATTTCACAAACCCACAAAGTTACAATATATAATGCCTAAAGGAGTAATAAAGAGAAAGATGGTTACTCATGTACAAGAAAGTACTTGACAAAAGAGTTGATTTTGGTTAGGAATTATGTAAATGGTAATTCTTTCACAGTAATTTATAATAAATTTTATGTTCAAAACTACTGCAAAGCAACTTGTTAGACACGCTTTTTTAAGAGAAATTGTGGTTTGAGTCTTCATTTAAACACATTCAAAATTTTCATTTTCACATTTTAGGACATCTGCTGGAAAGGCAATTAAATTGAGAGCATGCATAAAAAAGAACTAGTGAGAAAATGAACAATTGACAGCAAAGTGAAATAAAGGTTTTATTATATTTTGTATTCATTCTGAGTAACAGTGCTGCTGCTTGTAGGTTATCTTATACTCGGAACTTGTATTCTCACTATAAAGTTGTGGTTTTAACTGCTGTGGATTTAGTTCATGCATATAGAAGTATTAAGGTACTATATGAATACCTTAAATTGATATATTGCTCAGTAATCTATTTGTAAATTTTACAGTAGCCCAATATTTGCTTGAGAAAAAATTCTACATAACTTCCAAGTCTGATATAGTGATCAGTTCTGCATAGACATTGTAGGTGGCACTTAGTCGATGTACAATGAAAAAAGTCACTACTGTAGGTGGTGTACATAATGCATCATATAACTGAGCATCTTTCAACCATTTCCTTCATTCACCATTGGATGTCCCCTACCAAGTTGTTCAACTATGTTGATTGCCTTAAAGAAAGAAGGGGAGGGGGGCAAACGATTTGCAAGGTAATGCTGACCTACCAGTACATTCATGCTTCACCTGCTACTGATAATGCTTTTTTTTTTTTTTTTACAAAATCTTGTTTAAAAAGAGGGCAATAATCAGGTTAAATGTTATTAGTGAACAAGATACTTGCTTCATTGTTATATATGAGGTTTTGTGTAAACTGATACGTGCAGTTTAAACTAAACACAATAATACTCATCAATCAGTTTCTAAGGGTCAGTTGTATCCCTAATGTAGGACACAGAGTCTTCAGACACCTACGTGTGGAGCTCTACAAAGGTAGGGCTCACCCATCTCTTATCTATATATCCCTAATGTAACCTTTTGCAGTGGGCAAAGCAATAAGGGCATGGAACTCAACATACTCCACAAATTCCTGATGCTCCATTTTTGCTGCGTGATGATCAGCTCACATAAGTGTATAACCACAAATTGATGTTTAATGTGAAGGAGCAGACACCCTAAAGTGGCCCTTAAAATTAAACCCTTAAGGACCACTTGCATCTGAGTACTATACATATATGCACATTTTCTTGAGCGCTGGATTTATAGTGTAATGCAGGCAGAGGGGAAAATGAGAAAGCTAAAATGCTCTTGTTCCTGCAGTGGTCAACCTAGAAAAACACAATTCAGCCAAATTGCTGTAAGATAAGCGAAGATATGCACCAAAGGTATGAGATGTGTGGACAAACAATAAATTGAACTCCATCCGATAAGCTGTATGCTTATATATTTACTATATTATGAAGCACATAAAAGTAGAAAACAAATACTAAGACAGCTATAAACACTCACTTGCTTTGTGATTCTTCGATTTCCAAGTCCGTTGCATCACTTTCATTGCTGTTATCCTCTGATGTGTTAATAGTTTCATCAATTGCATTTTCTATTACACCTTTGTTTCTCCAATACTGCATTTCCTACTCTTGGACCTTCTTGCAGTATCCTTCACAATCCATCACTTCTATAACAAATTTCCACAGATTTGTGCCTCTCCAGTTAACATTGTGTCCTCTGAAAACATTCTTTAATTTTGCCCATGCCAGCTCAATAAAATTTATTCAGATCACAGTTATGCGGAGGTAGACAAATAATAGTGTTTCCCCTTTTGAAAGACATAATATCCATAACATACTTCTTGCTCTTAGATTCATTGTAAACTGATTAGCTAATAATTAACCTTAAAATTGCTCAAACTGTGCACATATGAAAGCTTAGTATATTAGCCACTAGATGTCAGAGTGTATAGCGCATTTCATGTTTCAAAGCTGTCATCTGTGTTTACGGAATTAGGCGAAACCTACCAAATGAGGACTTGGGACTCAAATATTCAAGAAATCTTGCGCATATAGTATTGGGTAGGATCTGACCTTCAGATGTTAAGAAAAGGTACCTTGCACATAAAGTTAAGAGAGCATTTATGAGTATAGTTTAAGTTGGAGACAGGAATATTCAAGTTATCTAACACAGTAAATCACTCACTCAAAGGCTTAACTGTTTAGTAATTTGACTTGAACATGTTTCAGAAGCACTTTACTTCCAAAAAAATTCAAAGCTTTAAATAGTGAAGCTTTTGAGTTGCGTTCTTCCCCAAAAGTTATTTATGATTAGTTAAGTGTCTATTTGGCACTTTAAAGGTGGATAAATATTATCTTATCAAGTAATGAACTGATTTTCGGTTCCTTGTGTGACCATGAGCCATGGTAACCATTGCATCACCAAAGGCTTCTGGTCTACCATCTTCTACTAGTACTCTGAAAACAAATGGCAATTCAGTATAAAGCCCAACCTCTTCATATCATGCTTATATTTACTCCTGTAATGATGATAAAAAGATGGTATTCATTTCCTCCAGCTAAAGTGCAATCAATTCCTTTTCTAGAGTTTGTTGTAATAACATATGCAATAAGGAAGATTTTAATAATGAATAAGTGGTTATTTTTAAGACTCATAATATCTGGGCATGTGTAGTGTTCTGAAATGGGAAATTTTAAATTTCCAGTGGCATACTACTTTTTAAGGTGTACATTAGAAATTTTAAATCTATTTACAGGTCAGATGACCCATGTAGCAGAAGAGGCTTGCAATTCAGTGAACTTCAATCCTTCTGCAGTTCCTTTTACAACACTTATAAGTAAGTACAACAAATAATGTGATTTCTTAAATTAGTTGTACCAATAATATTTTGGGGTAATTCAACAGGAGCAAAATCTATTTTTAAAATGCAAAAACGGGCAATTAGGATAATATTACATGTTAATAAAAGAACCATTACTATTTAAGGAATTAAATATATTGCCCCTACCCTGTATTTACATATATGAAACATTATGCTACTTAAAAACTAATCTCGGTACGTACACAACAAACTCACAGATACATTCTCATGATACCAGAAGAAAAGATAACCTTCATGTAATCACACATAGCACAAGTTCTTTTGAAAAAAGTTTTGTATATACTAGCCTCCAGCTTTATAATAAATTACCCAATTATCTGAAGCAAATACCTGCACTGCATCGATTTAGGATTTGTCTCAAAAAACTTCTTTCACTCCATTGTTTTTATAGCATAAAAGAATATTATAATTACTTTGACAATTAATTTTTTTAAGATATTTTAAAAATGTATACACAATGTCTTTATTTAATATTTTGAGGTAATAGCTCAATTTTCTAATTTATATCACATGTACATATTGTTAAATATTGAAAAGCCTGTAAATAATTGTAAAGATCCTGGACGTGTTCTGTATCATGTATTATGATCCAAAGAACGAATAAAACTACTACTACTACTACGACTACCAATAATTTAGCATTAGAGTATGGAAAAACCATCATATTCAGAGAATGTGTAGGAAGACATTAGTCTAACATTGCCAGAAATAGGAGTGTGTGGAGAGAACTAGTAAGGCATTTAGAAAGTCAAAACATTACAGCATAAGGTGTCATTGCATTTATGGGAAATGCAAGAACTAAATACATAGTCATAAATTAGTACTATACTAGTATCATAAGTAGATTAGATCACCTCAAAATGTTACAAATAAAGTATATAGGCAGTTAGATCATGGATCAGACAAAGAGCCGACAACCCAATTATTCTAAAGATAAGAACTCTAGAGAGATAAATTGCTTAAATTGGTTCAATTGGCTCCCTGAATGAGTAGTAAAAGCTATCTCTGCATAAGTAAGAGGCCTCTGCCCTTACAAAGGGACCTATTAGGTTTGTTTTATTTATGGAAAAACTGAGAGCGGATCATAAAGCTAAGCATTGTACCATTTGTATGTGCCTTTGTGACCAATGATACTTATGTTAAAAACCATGATTGCAAGCACCCAACATTTGTTTTTGTAATTATCATTACACTTCTGCAATCTTGTTTGTATTGCCTAGCAATCACTTTGAGTTCTACAGTGCAATGTATGGTTACAAGCCAAATTTCATGAGAATGGAGATATACAGGAACAATTTACAATTTGTATGGCTTAATTCTTCCAGATCCTGCATCTGTTTCCTATTTAACTGCAATTTTGACAGCGTCAGAAAAAAGACAGTATTCTTAAAGATTCTATAAATTGATCATCATAATAATTATCATCATTATATGGGCTAACATTCACAGCATTAGTATGACTGGTATTTCCCTCATTTATAATGCAAGAAGTGTTAAACCTCTCTTGTTTACTGCAAGCCACCTTTCCAGTGCAATCTACAATATAAAATAAAACTTTTCCATATATTTGGGTATTCTATTCAAAAACCATAAATGAAATTAAAATATGAAACATGTAGTCCCTTTTCTTGTCCAATTTAGAATGTAGGGCATTCCATGTGAGCTCAATAATAGACAAGCATTTAGGCTGTTGTCTTCTATGTATATTTCAAATTACATTTGGTTTCTAAACTGTAATTGGAAATCCAGGTTTGAAATCTGTTTCGATACATGTTACATGCTTGTAAAACACATTTTCTAATGTCCCATTTGTTGTAATTCCCAGTCTGTCCAAGCAGGCATTGAATGTGAGACTCACCAGACAAACTTTTCTAACATGAATTTATTGATGCTGGAAAGTCTGACAAAGTGATATATAGATATATAGAATTGTATGTCATCTGATACGTGTCGTACATTCATCCATCAGACAAGTGTCTTAAGTCATTAACACATGGACTCATAAATTGCAGGTCTTGATTCAAATACTCCCAGGATCTTCCCAGAGTTACGTAATTTCCAGGTTTTCCCTCTCAGTCCTTATAAACTGGTGAATGCCTGGGATGTACCCTAACTCAAACCTGGAATGTTTCCTTTTCAAAATTCCTTTCCAATATACCATTTCATTGTGTGTCATCAGTTTCCACCACCTGTGTGCTGTTTAACAGATGTCAAAATCCACTACTACTCACATATTCATTCACCAAGACAGTAATTGGCCAGTAAGTCATTGTTTCAAATTTTGAGGATAATTAAGTGCACTGAAATCATACAAACCATTTGTTTTCAAGAAACAGCTCCGTCTAGAAATGCTCCCTACAAATACTCGAGAAAATTAACTTTTGAAAACTCCCTTTATAATTATGATAAATTATAGCATAAACATTCTATTGAGCCACCTCCATGGGAAAATAACCGATTCTAAGCACAAGATGATGACATTTTACTATAGCTGTAATATCTGTATTTTTGGGCATGTTTCCATTGCTGCCAACATGAAATTTGTACCTCTCAAAGCATTTCTAAACACAGAAGTTAAACTGGTATCTTTCTAAGCCAACTTACAGTATATTCAAAGTGTAACAGTTTTTCTAAAAATTTCACAAATCTGAAATTATACAAAAAAAAAAAAAAAAAAAAAAAAACTGAAGCTGCATAATATAAATGTAGGTTTCAGCTTACTGCAATCTTGCTAAGTAGTTTACAGTATACCTCTTCAGTATATTTTAAACCTGGAATTTAATGCAAAGGAAGGAAGAAAATGTGTTAGAGCAAGCATTCAATTTATAAACACTATAAATCCTGAAATATGGGGCTGAAATGTGGGCTATAACCATGGCAGACCAAATGCTTAGGAAATTTGAAAGTAAAGTAGTATAGAAAATTTATGGAACTATAAAGGAACAGCACAACTTTGAGAGTTAGATATGATTTTGAAATTTAACAGTAAATTAAAAATAAATATTTAGTTAGATTCATTAAGACAAGAAGATTGTAATGGTTTTGTCATGTATGCCATGTGAAAGAAAGTAGTATCCCTAAGTATATGTTGGATTCAAGGATTTATTCATTACAAAGAAGTGTAAAGCCTAGGATAAGATGGCTCAATAATGTTCTGCAGGACCTAAGTGCTATGAAGGTGACATGGTAGAGTGAGAAAGTAAGAGATAGGATAGAATGAAGGCTGATTGTGAAAGAGGCCAAGATTTATGCAGTGTAATAGCACTGACAGTAATAATAAGCATTGGAATTAAAATTGCAACTTGCTTTAAAAGTATGTGTCAAGAATATTCAAAATCACAAATATGTTACAAGATGATAGCAAAAATCATCAAAGAGCTATTCTAGGTATTAAATTTAATAATCCTTTATTAATTAATAAACTTCACTCCCTAAACATGTTAAAATTGAGTTCTTATTTTAAAATGATTTTTAATTATTATTTAATTTATATATTAAAATGTTAAGTTTAATTTTTAATTTTTGGTGGTGCATCCAGAAAGCACCAGCCGTTTGTTTTTCTTGTACCACTTTTAGCTTTTTGACTTTGAAATCCCATCCCTCTCATTACCTCCTTGGCTAATAATGTATTGCTGGTCTTCAAAGTATACAAATTGAAAGAAGCATAGAGACAGTGAAACACAAGTTAAAATAAAAGTGAATCCAGAAGATATTGACACATTTTACACAGGACATATTTCAAGAGCTGTTGCTCCCATCTTCAGCTGAGCCTGCCTTGGTAGCATGGATGGTAATGTGTCTGCCTCACGTTCTAGAGGTCCCGAGTTCGAATCTCCCGTCAGTGTGAACTACCTGGATAAGGTTTTTTCCGGGGTTTTCCCTTATCCTGACAGACGAATGTCGGGTAACTAAGCTCTATGGACCCTGGGCTCATTTGAGCATCATTTCATCCATTTCACTCATTGTCCGATATGACTTAACATTGGAGGACGTAAATTACAAAAAAAAATCTTAAGCTGAGTCAAGCTCATGTCCAGTGAAAAACAGTGTTAGTAAAGCAATGTGTCAATATCTTCTCGATTCACTTTTATTTTACTGCTGGTCTTTTGATAAGCCATTATAATTGGGGTTACACATACAGCGAATTTCAGCATTTGCATCCACTGGAGGCCACGCAACTGAACCTTTCCATTCTTCCTACAATGTCTGGAACATGCAAGATAGATGGTCTAAGCAACCCAAAAGACTTAGAATTAGCTCTCTGTTTAATACACAGGGATGATGTTCATGTAGGGCAACTAGACGAACAATGTGAACAAGACTTGATACAGATACAGATGATTTTCTACATGAGACAACAGAAGAAAATTCTGTCACAGAGGAAGGTGGCACAGAAGGTGAACCTATTATTTGAGGTGCCTTGCTCTAGTTAGGAAGGTATGGAATTACATAGTGAGGAAAGCATTGTAAACCAGAGTTACATATATAACAAATTCAAATAACCCTTAGGAAGTGCAAAAAGTATTTTTGTTTGGAACATAGTAGAATGAATGCCATGAATGCTTTGCAATTTTGGAGTAGGAAAAATAGGATAATGTAAAATAGGAAAGCGGTGCGTGTGCATGCATGGGTGGGTGTGTAATTTGCATCCTAAGGGAAAACCCTGGAAAAAACCTTATCCAGGTAACTCACCCTGACTGAGATTCGAACTCGGGACCTCTTAAACGTGAGGCAGACATCTACCATCTACACTACCGAGGCGGGCAGGGGGGGAGAGGAAAAAAATTCAACTAGCATATGTTGTAATACATAAAACTTATCTGTGTGCTTTATTTTGATGTAATAAGTTGTTTTATTCTTTCATACTATATTTTAACATCTGCTGCCTTTTTTTGTAAATATAAGAGTCATTCAAATGAAACCCGCTCACTTCTGTAGAGTAATGGTAACAATTTTAACTCAAATATAATCGCCAAAATTGTTGGCACATTTATCCCATTGCAACACTAGCCAGGTGATTCCGTCATTGAAGCTAGTAGGCTGTTGCCGGATTCAAGCATACATACACTTCATACACTTCGTCGTCACAAATAGCTTGTTTTAAAGGTCCATAGACATAAAAGTTACACAGTGAAAGGTCTGGACAGTACAGTGCATGTTTTAGCGTTTCCCATCAAAACTGCTGCAATGCCATTGGACAACATGCCTGGACATTTTGACTTGATAGCTCGTCTGAGGTTCGGTCAAGTGTCTTAATAATGCTGGGCATTGATGTCCAAGAACTCTACAAGTAGCAAGGCCTTGTGGTCCAAAAAGGACATGACCTTACCACAACTGGTGTGCACTACCTTTGATTTCTCTGGAGGTGGTGAAATCTGTTCTTTCTGCTTGCTCTGATGCTTGCTTTCTGGTTCAAAATGGGGACACCATGTTTCGTCACCATTGACAATATGTGACAAAAAGTTGTATTTCTCCTCATGATGATATTGCAGATGACTCAAAGACAGCGCGATTCGAGTATTGTGTTGGTTGGCAGTTAGTTGGTGGGGAACCCTCTGCACACAAATTTTTTGAAATTGCAAGTGTTGATGCATTATGATGTGAATGGTGCGCACGCTAATACCCAGTAACTGATGGATCTCGTCCAGTGATTCTGTGGTTGCCCAAGACTAAAGTGTTCACTTCCACTATCATTTCAGGTGTGATGACATGATGAGTCTGTCCAGGATGAGCATCGTCTTCGAGTAACTCGTGTCCCTCAAGGAATCTTTTATGCCATTCCACAACACTTGTACAATAAGACTGCACTTACCATACACAGCCTTCATCCATTGACACATTTCACGGTCTCCCAACTGCTCCTTCCACTAAATATCAAATCACTCCTCATTGTTCCTGCTTACTTGCTTTCATGTTCAGTAGTGGATGATAACTTGTCTGACCATCTTCTGTTCGGCGGGAAACCATACTGTCGCTATGCAACACCAAACATTGTTTAGGTTAAATACGTAAAATATGAAGTTATTAACAGTGAAGCAAACAAAAATATACAAATATAATGATTTGTAACTTAAAACTTCACTTATAAGAAATTATGAATCTTTTCTTATAAATTGTTCCGGATCGCGATTTCATGGAAATTCTTCCACATCGTCACTTGAGTCCCAGGCCCATGGTAGCTCAATGGGTAAGAGCGACTGGACGGAAACCAGGAGATCCATGGTTCAAATCCCGGCCATGGTATTGAATTTTTCATGTTGACTCTATCTAAAACCTTAGCCTATATACGGCTAGTGTGAAGAAATTATTAATTTCCATCAATTAACCTAAATATTAAGAGTTAAATGATGAAGCCTGGGACTCAAGTAAACGATAGTAAGTCGCTACAAACCGTGTATGTCGGATGCGAGAGCCCCTATTGTTTTACCGGGAAAATATGAGTCAGTTGGGGAATTTAATGTCAGGATGGCACGTTGGCCATGGTACCTCAATGGGTAAGAGCAACTGGACGGAAACCAAGAGATCTGTGGTTCATATAACCACCATGGCATTGAATATTTCATGTTGACTCTATCTATGAAACATTGTGACTGCTGCAGTCGCTCTGCCAGCAGATGATGCCACCATACATGTAATGCGAAGTTAGACACACTGACCAGGTTTCATTTAAATGTCCCTCATATTACACTGTTGTTTGTGGTAATCTACCATTAGTATTATTAGGATTAAAAACGAAAATAAAAAAAATAATTGAATGAACCTTTTTAAAAATAATGAAATACTTTCAGAAAAATCTATGAAAGTAGTTAAAAAGTAATTGGTGCCTACTAGATATCGCATGACCAACCATATTGAAAAGGTCTAACCGATGTTGGTTTAATGGTTATTGAGGTACATACATGAAACAGATGAGTAGGTTTAATATGCTTTTGGACTCTCAATATTGTAGTTCAGTGTCAGAGCATTGCCACAGTAGGCCAAAGTTCAAGTACAGACTAGGCATTGAATAAGTCTGATTCATCTGTTCAGCTTTCACTTACATTTAGCAGTGTGAAAGTCCATTATCAAAACATTGAATATTTAGGTAGGCTGCTCCCAGGGGCCTACTGTGGTACTAAAGGATTTACCAATCCCTGGGTCCCAAGCCACTCACTGCCATTTCATCTCTTCCACCTCCAACTGCACCACACTGTTGTACTTTCTTGTTAGTCCTTGTCAATTTCTTCCTCCTCTAGATTTTATTGTGATATTAGTTTGTAATATTCTAGGTTTAATAACTCCTGTTTCATCAGCAGGGATCTATCCTATATCCATGGTTCTTCCCCATGAGTTCAGCACAGCTTTCGACATGAACCTTCTCTATGCCTCTATGTGCAATGTTAGGTAAGGAGCTTATCCACTTGGCCTGTACACCCACATAGTCTCCTAGAGGACCCAACTTTTGTTAAATTCATGATGGCCGTGTACTGTTAGATCATGGGCCAGACGTTTAACCGCTGATGGGGAGCTTGCGTAACCAACCACAACTCATCTGAATTCGCATCTGTTTTTTCACACAGCACAGCCTAAAGTAGGGAGTCCCCAGGAGGGGCTTAAAGCAGGGGTCTGCACTGTAAACAGTTTGCCCATATAGACAAGGAGTGGAGATTGGAGGTTAGCTCTGCTGAAGTATGCTTCGAGATTAGTCATGGGAGGGGTCTCTAAGATGCTGCAGACTGTGAAGATTAGGTTTCCTTTTGTTTACACGCTGGATGATAGGCTGACACCAATAATTTCAGATGGGGGTGCTATTCAAAATGTAGCCATGGAAAACCCTTTTCATTGACTCTTTTTCGGTTAGTGACCTTGGCTTGTGAAAGTAAACCGATTAATGACCTTAGTCCATTTTACATCAAACATGAGGTTGATAGGATTAGTGGCCTGATAAAGAACGTGACACACATTCAGAGTGGTTAATTATTAATTGAGGCAAACACTGCAGACCAGTCCCAGAAATTGTTGAAAGCTAGTTTGGGTAGCCCTACACAATTCACTGAGCTCATGTAGAGTAGTTGTCACCACCTCGAATCTGGACAATCTATCAAATGATGAAATGGTCACCTGCCTCTCCGATTAATGTGTGGTTATCTCAAAGGCAGAACAGCAAAGAGTACCCATTACAAATAGTATTTCTAACCTTTAAGGGTACTAAGCTACCAGAATTTGTCTTTGCATACAAATGCGCTGCCATTTGCCTATATGTCCCAAACAGTGCTAGAGATTCAGGCATATTAAAGGCTCGTTAACAAACCTGCCATGTGTGAGCATTGTGTTCTACCAACCCATAAGAACATAGCATGCGCCTGAGCTCCTCTATGTGTGAACTGTGGAGAGAATCATCCATCTAGCTTGCAATGATGTGCAATTTCTGGAGGAAAAGTGTTTTCAGGAACTATGTGTTAAGTAATATCTAAAAGTTCCCAAAATGTGGCGGAGATTTGAGCAACTTAAATTTGCTAACATCACAGGTTATTCATCAGCAGCTTGTCGACTCCGTATTGTCACTGTTGCTTTATTACATGTGCCTGTTGCAGATTCTTCTACACAAACAGAACTTCCAGCAAGTATATCATTGTATCATGCTCCGAACCACTGACATCTTCAGCCGTAGAGATTCCAGTTCCCAAACCTTCCAAAATCTCTCCTAAACCTATGTCCACAGAAGTCATTCCAGGACTACACCCAGATGGAGTAGTTAGTTGTACTAGATCTGTGAAGTCCCAGTCCCACTCTAAGCTGCCAGGTATCTTCCAGCTCCCGGGTATCAGAGGAGTCGGAAGTGGACAGCCATTTTAAAGTCATCAATCCTAAGTCGGCCAAGGCAAAAAAGAAAAGAAAAACTGTCCATCAATCTGTTTGTTACCATGGAAGCAATGTGGAATGTTAATGGATTCTGGTCAGGTGCTCCAAACACACAGCATTTATGTGTGTTTGGAGCAATTTAGTAAGTGGCGTCAAAATTAATCGTAAAAACTATTTGTAGTCAGTTTATTGACACTCATCACTTTTTTATATTATTGAGGGACTAGTTTCAAAGGCCGTTGCCTCCATTTTCAACCTCTCTCTATTGTTGTTCATTCACACATCACCCAAAAACATTTAATAAATTTAAAAAGATCTTTAAGGAACAAAATATAATCTTGGCACCTACTAATGAACACTCAGTTTTAAAATTGCTAAATTCAAAAACAAAAGATGAAATCCCATCAGTAAGCAGATCCGGAATGTACCAAATAAGTTGTAAACATTGTGAAAAGTGCTACATAGGTCAAACTAAAAGAAATCTAAAAACCATAGTCAAAGAGCACTTTAGAAACATCAAATTAAAACAAGAAGATAAGTCAGCAGTAGCATTTCATTTTTGGAGCGAAAATCATGACATTGATCCAAATCCAAAATCATTAAAAGGAGTGATAAACCAAAATAAACTGACAACATGGGAGAACATATTCGTATGGAAAAATAAGGATCACATAATGAACTTCGAAATCCCACCAGTAGATAATTTGACAAAGAAGTTCATAGTTCCACCACCAGAGAGAGGAGAACAGACAACAGATGCTAGTTGGAGAGAGGTTGAAAATGGAGGCAATGGCCTTTGAAACTAGTCCCTCGATAATATAAAAAGGTAAGTGATGAGTGTCAGTAAACAGACTACAAATAGTTTTTACATAGCATTTAGTTTCACAAAGTTCATCAGTTGTCTGCCTTCAAGAAAACCATTTGCAGCTGAATCACATCTTACACCTTTGTGATTTGTTTAACATTTTGGAATGACTCTGCTGCTGGAAAACATTTGAGCAGTGGTCTGGCTACTGTCAGCAATATACGTTGTACTAAACACATCACTGCAATCTGTACCAGTACATAATGCAGGTAAAGATGTATCTGCCTCCACACTGTTGTACAGGAGAATAGTATTTGGGACCTTCTGGCACAGATTCCCCAATTGCTACATTTTCATGAGATCTGAATGCCAAATGTATTGTTTAGGGCTCCAACACTGACAATGTTTGTGGGTGCATTACAGCAGGCGTTTGCGATATGTCCAGTTCACTTTTATTGAATACGGGAGACCCTACCCTCTTATCCACTTGTGCACACTTAGCTTTTGAAGTTTCTTTCTGCAGCCCTGCATAGTTCTATTCCTTGATTGTTTGGTACTTTCCTGCCTTTTGGTAGTGATCATTACCCAATTAACATTCTTCTATCCGAACACTATGTTATACTATTAAATTTTAGATGAGTCGCATTTTTTACACATCTGCTTCACTTTCGTACCTATTTTGAGGACATGTTTCGCAAATCTTCGTTTGAATCTCGATACTATGTTATACCTTCATAACATCCTCACTGAATTATTTCCAAGATTGACTGGCGAAATCTATGTTCCCTCATACCTTGCACCAAAAAGGTTTCACTATTGTTAATGATATGGTGGAGTATTTTACATGTTTTATCTTGCTTCCAGTAGATTCTAGCATTCCTCAAGGTGCATCTACATTGCACCATATACCTGTGCCGTGATGTTCTGAGGAATGTATTAAATCATTGTGCATTTTTAACTTTTAATCTTTTCTTTTGTAGTCTTTTAACATCCTAACCTTATTTCCCCTTAGTGTTTTATTTTGGTCGTATTACCTTTTGCCATCAGAGATTCTTTAAGTTTTTGGTATTTGAAGTTTTTGACTTCAGGCCCAAATGACCTAGCTGTTGATGGGCCCTTAAGCCCCACACATTCATTCATTGTTTAGGAAGGCATTCTAGCTTATTTTGCATCAAATAAAAAATAATTTCTAAAAGTTCTACATTTTTTAAACATCTGCTGGGCTAGCTCAGTGATTTCATGGCTCTCATGCTGAAAGTCCATGGTTCAGTTTCTTTAACTATGGGTGGTGACTTAGTCACCTCTATCCATGTTTTTATCTCGATGACTAGCCTATCTATGATGTCCCCAAGACCCAAGGTGTACAATCCCAGCGAACTAGTGGTGATTTAGCCTTATGTCAATACTAGGTAAAATGTGCATTGGGAGACTTGGCTGAAAGATTACAATATTGGATGGAAGAGAAGGCAAGTTGCCTGAATTTCAAACAGATAATTAAAATTATTAAATTATAGATGAGTCGTATTTACTACACATCACCTTCACTTACGTACCTATATTGAGGCTGATGTGTAATAAATACTACTCATCTATAATTTAATAATTGTTTTGCTTTACTGTGGTGTTCCAATACAGTTAAAATTTCGAGATAATGAAAAATTAGAAAACAGCAGATAATATTTTATACCAACAATAATGAACAAATATTTAGCAACAAAATGAGGAAGGTTGTATATATTAATGTTGTTTGTAGATTTTCAGAAGGCTTTTAACATGATGATCATGATGTTTATTTTAATAATACCATTATTATTTTAGCGTTAGTAATATGTTCTTGTCATCAATGAGGATTGGATGGGGCGAGGTAGGATGGTATGGTAAAGACAAAAATACGACATCTATAATTTAATAAAAGTTATCTTATTAATGCTGCTAGGGTAGCTCAGGGGTTATGTTCCAGCTCTCACACTGAGGGTCTGTAATTTAATTTCCAGCTATGAAGCTGTGATTTAAGGTCACATCCATCCAAACCTTCACCTCTGACTAGCTCATCTTCATTGCTCTGCATTATTTCTAAGACTAACATAGTTTGGAGTCTATGGTAAAAGCCACTCATTCCATTGCCATCTTCATTGTTGACCTACCATTGGAGATAAGACACTGCCTGCAAGTTACATCCAGTCATTTCCATTGAGATGAAAATCCTCTTGAGGTGCATAATGAAACATATGGGGAGTATTGAACTCGAAACTATTTGTAGTCGGTTTCATACACTGTCACTTACATTTTAATTTTTGAGGGACTAATTTTTGCTGCTGTTGCTTCCATTGCAAATAGTTTAATGAATTAATTGAATGTCACTATTACTAAATTCCTTCAAATATCACTTAACATTTCTGAAACCTCATTATCTTAATATGATTTATGATTTTGTCCAGTTTGAAGCAAACAGGAGCTTTTGCTGCAAAAGGGTTATTGCAATAAGGTACTGTGTTGGTGTGTGTTAATTTTGTGTTCCAACATTTGTATTTTTACAGCCCAGTCCCTGCATAAGAGAAGGTGTCCATATTTGGGACGGTACACCATCAGTGGTCTGAGAGTGGATGGGCAACAGGAATCCATTGCAGCCCAGCCAAAGAGGAAGAAGCGGCAAGGTGAAGAGGAAGGCACTCTGACATCGAGTGGAACAGAAAGCAAGGAAGACTGCAGTGACCATGATTTTGAAACACTTGTAGTAGGCTGCTCAGAGAAATCAGATACAATGGAATTTTACTCCTCGTGTGATATGTCATGTAAGTGAATTAACTAAATACATCTGTATAGGGAAGGCAGAAACATTTGCACAATTTAAAAATCAGTACTGTGCCAAAATGTTTTTTGGTGGCATGCTGAAACACACACACACACACACACCATTCCTGTATCAGTTAATGAACTAAATCCTAGTAATGATGGTGTGTTGGTTGGGAAACTATTGAACATTTGCTGTCGTGTAATTGTTTTTAAAAATATTGATTCCATAATGATTACACCTTTGCTTTTACATTACATTTTGACATCAGAAGGAACGGAAAGGTTTCTAACAACCAAACAATATTAAATTGGCTAACACAATTTAGAACTACTGTTCTGTTCATAACAAATATTCCCTCAAACAATGAGAACACAGGATTTACAAAGTGTCGGCTACGTTCCAGTGCAGCCCTCAGAGATCTGATCATCAAATTTCAGTAACTCTACATTGAATGCCTATAAACTGCCTGATGCATTTTAAGCAAGGGTTTAAAATTGCATGTTCAAAATTTAAATAGTGAAAAACATTTTCCCCTGATTTTTAACCGATTGAATTTTGTAGTAGCTTCTTGGCAATAATAAAAGAACACCAAAATTCATTACATTGAATCCTCTAAGGATGCTGGATTATGCATATTTCTGTTTACATATTGTATTTATTTCATCCTTTGGAGCATAATACATATGTTATAGAACACGTCAGTTCAAGATACAAAGATAAATATAAAAGGTTACATAAGACTGAATACTGTAACATGCATATTGTGACTTTGTGGGTTCGTGAAATGAAAAGTCCAATTACACAAACTCAACAATGTTCTTTATTTCCACCGACTTACAGTTGAACACTTGCCAATTACACAAAATTACGTAATGCACACAATTACGATTCACCAGTTCGTCCGTTACCATTCAGATGCACGTACACAATTACGCACAGTCTTCTCGTTCATTAACACGGCGCTCCTTCGCTAGCACGTCAAACACTGACTAACTGTCTGACTTGCTGCAGCCCTTTTTATAGGCATCTCGCCGTCTTCTCGGCTTCTCTAGTTTCCAGGCGAAGATTCCAGATGATAGGAGAAGGGGAGAGAAACGTCCAGGGACGAGTGACATTCCCTCTAATCTTCCCCCTCAGTTAGTGACAGAGACTGATGAGAGGCGTGGCTCGGCCGCCTCTGGTTTCCTCACAGCTGTTGCCCTCATGCCTACCGCTAATTGGGTGACAATATGTTAATAAACAGAATTTCAGACACTGGGCACCAAACAACCATATGTAACAACCTATGCATGTTGCATAAAAAAAAGCCACTAAACACTACAAACGTGACAGTATGGTATGCTGTTAGTGCATTTGGACTTATGAGCCCTACTTCTTCAAAGATCATACTGAACAACAGTTTGTTAATGTTGAATTAATGAGTGATATGAATAAAACTGAGATTCATCTCATAAGATGGATCATAAGCCAGTTGTGAGATTAAGTTACTGGTGAAATAGATCTTGTGAAGTAGGTGAATAAATGTTCCTTGCAAATGCAATGCACCTCCAATGATTGAGATGCAACTAAACACTCTATACCTTGTTTCACGTAAGCTTGCCCAGTATCTCTTAACGGTCACGTGACCTAATCACCTCTCATTGGTTGCTGTTGTGGTAATGACTGTCATGCGGTAAAAATTAGTTCGTTATTTAACATGGTGATATATCATTATATGTTGGAAGAGAATTGTCAAATTTATATTTTCATAACTGTTTTAATTAAATATATTACGCAACAGAGTTGATTTATCTGAAATGCATGTTAATTCTTAAACAAAGTAAAGAGGAGGTTCCTTTGCTCTCAAGTACATGGCACGATAGCATGTGATTTAGCGGTAGTGGTGACATTTGTTTATAAGACTTTTATCACTGACCTTGTTTTGAACTGGATTAGTCATGCATCGCCATTCGAAAGTGCGGGAGCTAAATTATTTTATTGATCGTTTATTGCGCATGTATTATATGTATAATGGCAGAGTCTACCGCCAGTTTTTCGCTTAAGTATCGCAAGGATAATTATTTACAAACAGGCGAAAAAAGAATTGTGTTGCATGTGTTTAATGCACTCACAGAGAAGAATCCGTCTTTGTCAGTGAGAGAAGTCAAACAGCTGGGCTCTGAAGTTACAGGTGTGAGTGTTAGATCCGTAGGAACATTGCGACATGAAATTGAGGAAACAGGAAAACTTACCACTCCAGGCAAAAGCAGGAATAAACAAAAGTGCGTGCTCAGGGAAAATACGTGAAAAGTGTTGTGCGTCTTCATGTGTGTAGTTTTTCTTTAGAAACGAACTCCCTAACATAAGTAACATTTCGTATGCTGTAAATGAGGATGCAGATTTACCAAATTTCAGCAGATTGCTTATACAGCTGGGATTTGTGAATGAAAAAAGAGGCAAGAAAAATGTGCTAAAAGACAGAGGTGATATTGCTGTGTGGCGAAGATGCTATTTGACAACCACACTGCACCGAGATACAAATCGCTAAATATACACGAAGAACACACGAAAAGTAAAGTATGGTGTGACACGACTTTTAAGACTGAAAGACAAGCAATTTTGAAAGGTATGTGTGCTGGTTTAAAAAATTCCAGTGGAAAAGGCCAAAGGCCTTTCATTATAAACTCTTTCAGTTTCATTGCTCAGCCATTCTGTTTCAATTTGCTCAGTTCATTATAAACTTGTATTTTTGCATGCCTTCATATCCTTATTTGTATGATTTTTGTATGATTTTATTTATCTTCCCCGCAATTATTACGAAATGTGACGGAAAGGCACCGCCTATGGCGTATGACACGAAAGCATTAGCCAATTAGGGCAAGGGGGAGGGTTGTTGAACGCGGAGTGATACATTTCAGCCGGGCAAGGTTATATGAAACAGAGATTAGTGTGGTATCTGTTAGCTGACACCACAGATGTACAAACAATGCCTAACAAGGGGAGGATTTAAAATTCCATGCTGTTCCTGTTCCTTTTTAAACTTCTTCTGGTTTAGATTACTTCAAAAGCTTAATAATGGAGGGAAAATATGCAAATTTTTAGGCACATTTCATTGATATATTATCAGAATATGATGAAATCATATTTTTGAAATCTCAGCTACCAGCATTGTGCAAAAAGAAAATTGCTGCATATGTGATAAACGCCGTGACCTATTAAACAGCAAGTTAATGGTGTTTCAAATATAAAAAAAGGTAATAAATATGAAAAGGATTTCCATATAGAAGCTGTATTCATAACAAAACCTCAAATATTCTTTCATGTTTATTCTTGTGTGTTGCAAATTAATGCATGGCAATAAAATTTCTGAGTTACAGTCTGGCAAGGTAATGAAAAATATGTGCAGAAAGTTGGGGGAACCAACCAGTTACATCACTCCCTTTCTTCTGCATTTCCATGTGACATCAGAACACATGCGCAAGAGGTTTTGGTCAGTGGTGAGAGAGAAGAGAGGGCATTGCATTGCAGTTTGCAAATGGCAGTGACAATGAATGATCAAATCATAATGTCCTGTTTGTTATAAACAGTATATAAATTTAGTACTATTAACAGCAATGTCAGTTGTATTAGCTGGACTACTGTTTCTCAAAGGTGGTCCATGAGGATGTTCCTTAACTCAAGTTATAATGTTGAATTGAAACTATAGAAAACATAGAATTGTATTTACTGAGTCACTTATGTGCTTGGTGCCGAACTACATACATTTTACTTAACATTTTTATGCAGCTATGTAGCAAAGATGTAACGCAGCTGAGAGGTGCAATCAACTTAAGAGTTGGGAGCGTGTAGTGCAGCATAACAGCAGCGACGCAACCGTACTGAGCGTGAGCAGTTATCTGCGGTGCGGGTGAAGTCAGCCTAGCCTGCGCGTGGAAGTCTGAGTCAGCGCTGTCATTGGCACCTGCTACACGTACACACGCATAACAAACCAGTCGTTCTTGCTGCGTTAAAGCCAGTGATAGTAGTGTTTGATTGTCCTGACAATTTGTAATTGTGAATCGTGAGAATTTATTTGCGTTGTTCAACATGAATCACTGGTTTCAGACTGGATCAATTAAACGTAATCCTATCATAACTGGTGATCTAGAGGCAAGTTGTAGTGAGCCTACTAGTTTAACTACAGGCAGACCGCAAACAAAATGCAGTCGGTGTGCGTATGCACAAGCAGAGCCTTCTCGCCATCCAGCATCACCTGACTCCCACCCCTCCCTTCCTGCATGAGACAGAGTGCAAACCACACGAAAGGCATGTATTTTCATATTGTTTTGATTTTCAAAGTTAACAGAAAATAATTACCTCGGACATGATTTGAAGTATTGGGCATTAAACTATATAATCAATTACCTTTAGAATTAACTGAATTATCAGGTAATACATTGAAAATTTAAATGACCTCACAATCAATCAACAAATCGATAGAATCATAGTTTCTTTAAACCTTGAGGAACAATGCGGTGATTCGGCAGAAAATGCAAAGAGTTAATGTAACAGTGAATGCGAAAATGAGTGAAATAGATGACCAGTACAGCTCGCGCGATGGAGGAGAGGCAATCTAAAATGACGGTAGAGGGGGGAAAACTAAAGGACTGCAGTGTTGATAAGCCACGCCTCCAACTGCATTTTGTTCGCAGTCTAGTTGTAGTTGCTGTTCTGCTGATCTGCGAAAAGTGCTACAGCGAAGAATATTTAAGTTTCGGATTTGTTCGAGCTTGAACTGAAGATAAATAAAAACCTCAATGCATTTTGTGTTATGATGTACTGTCCAATAATGCAATGAAGCCTGCTAAGCTGCGAAGACATTTAGAGACAAAACATCCAGATTGCATTGGTAAGACACTTGATTATTTTAAAATAAAAAGTAAAGAGATGAAAATGAGTAAATCTAGAATAGAAAAAATGTCTACTGGAACCACTAATGAAAAAGGAACACTAGCTTCCGATGAAGCAGTGTTACTCATTGCTAAAAGTGGTAAGCCTTATAACATTGAGCAGGAATTAATATTGCCAGCAGCTAAAAAGATGTGTAGCATAAAGATTGGTGATTCAGCTGCCATAGAGCTGAACTAAGTTCCACTATCAAATGATTCAATTAAACATAGAATTGTTTATATGTCTCATAATGTCCTGGACCAGCTAATTATGAGGTTAAAGTCAACAACAATGTATGCTTTACAACTTGACGAAAGTACTGACTTCACTGACAAGTCTCATTTGTTAGCTTTTGTAAGTTACAAACACGAGAAAGAGCTTGTTGAAGACCTATTGCTTTATAGGGAAGAATTACATAACACTGTTGAGGGTGTCTTTAAGACACTTGATGGATTTATCTCAGAACAAGCTCTTGAGTGGAAAGTTTGGTAGGCATAAGCACCGACGGAGCCAAAGCAATGTCTGGACACAACACTGGATTAAAAGCTTGATTACAAGCTGTCAACCCTGAGATTAAGTGGACTCATTGCTCGATACAAAGAGAGGCGTTGGCTGTGAAACAAAATTCCGCCAGATTTGAAGGAAACATTAGAAGAGTTGGTTAAAATTGTGAACAGCATTAAAGCCCGTCCTCTTGGCTCACGGATATTCAAGAAACTATGTGAAGAAATGGGAACCAAACATAAACAACTGTGCTTACACACAGACGTTTGCTGGCTCTCTTATGGAAATGTTGTTTTGCAATTTTTTGAATTACGTGATTGAGTGAGGCTATTTTTTGAAGACAGCTAGCACGAAAATTTTCCCCTCAGCAAACGACTGTGTGACTTTGAATTGTTGTGCAAAGTGGCATATCTAGCTAGTATCTTCTCACACTTAAATGAACTAAATAAAAAATTGCAAGGTCCAAAACCAGATGTTTTCACGGTTCATGAGAAAATTGAAGCACTGAAAGGAAAACATCAAGTGTGGAAAGGTCGTGTAGAAAAGAAATCCTTAGGCTCCTTTCCTATTTTGGAACAATTACTGACTTTATCAGAAGAAACTTTGCCCAAAAATATTGAAGAAGCCATTGTAGAACACCTGAATGGCCTATCAAAAACTTGGTGGAAGTACTTTCCAGCACCGGCAGATGAACAGAATGAGTGGATAAAGTATCCTTTTAAGAAAAAAGACATAGGCAGCATTGATAGCCTTTCGGGAAAAAACAGGATCAACTAATAGTTATTTAACAGCAAAGGATGGAAGATAATATACCAGGAAAATGAACTTGCCAAATTTTGGTTTCTGGTGCAGAGTGAATTTAATGAACTTGCTACCAAAGCACTTAAGTACTCGTATATTGTGCCCTTCCCAGCCACTATCTGTGCGAGCAAACATTTTCAGTATTGTGCAACATCAAGCAATTGAAGTGAAACGACTTACCAATGTAGAAACTGACTTAAGAGTAAAAATCACCAACATTAGACCCAGCTTAACTGAGCTTATTCAATAAAAGAAGAAAAAAGTTGCATTGTTCACATTAATAAATTCCAATGAACAAACCTTCAAGCTTTTTCCACATAAACTGATTTTTTAGTAATCCAGTACTAACTTTATTGAAATGGTTAAATGGTGGATTCAGAACATTATGAATAACTTTTTATATGTATAAAAAATGGTTTCTTTACATGGAAAATAAATTCATTTTTATAAGACGTGCCTAATGTTGTTAATCCTTGGATAATCCGAAGAGTGGGTATTTCAAATTTTTACTGATGTAAGGCTAAAGTTAAAGGCAAAGTTGTATAAAATTTACTTCAAAGTGAAAAAATGAATTGTAATAAATAAAATTTAAAATATATATTTTTATTGAAAGTACATTTTATACACAAGTTTATTTTATTTAGTTTAGCTTTAATTTTTTAAATGTATTATTAATTAAATTTAAAACTAAATATACAAGAAAATATCTTAAATTATACATACAGTAATTATTTAAATTCCAATCATAAAATTCAACCAAAAGTTGACTCGTTCATATAAATTGATCTGCCAAACTATAGGGGTCCACTAACAGGTTGTTAGATAAGGGGGTTCTTGAGGCAGAAGAGTTTGAGGAACACTGATCTAGACAATAGTGATTAGTTATAGAACTCTTATCATATTGAAGCCTGTTACAGTACACAAGGAAGGTCATTCAGAGATTTTCCTATGTAAGACTCCTGTATCTATCAGTGAAAAAGATTTGCATAGTGAAAATGTCCTTTCGATGTCGCATAGCGTCACAGGTGCATGAGAAAAGCATCACAGTTTTTCGGTGAATTCCTCTTCAGTATGTGTTTCTTCGACAGAAAGCTTAGCTTAAATTTATTTTCATAGCTAGAATACAAATTACTCAAATGAAACTTAGTATTTTTCCACCTGCTTCTTGCTACTTATAAATATTAGGAAGGAATGATTTCAAATAGTTAATACAATCATTTGTTCACTGAAACTGCTGGAAAGCAAGTCAGTGAAATTATGGTAGGCATGATGTTTCAAACCTTTTTCATGAGCTAATAAGAAGCAAATGAAATAGATATTAACAGTTTGTATGTAACCCGACTTACTACCATTATGATATTGGTACCCCAGAACATGTTCAGATATGTTACTAGATTAAAAATTATACAATAATTTAACTGAGGCACACTGTACTTCACATACCTCAATTTACTTTCAATGCATTTCGTCTCCACCTGAAGTCATCAAGATAAAGGCATTATTATATTACTAGATAATGAAAAATAGTGATGATTGTTATGTTACTTCCAGCTAACTTAGAGAAATATAAACACACATTAGCACTGAGCTCCCAAGGTCAGTATATGCAATTGCTTTACTATGTTAGGTTTACTGTGATAGAAAAATCTATAATGCATATATACTTGAGGTGAAAACTACTCTCTCAAACTAAATTTAAAATGCAATTGCTTAAATTAATTTGCTTAAATTAGCTTACAATAAAATGTTGATTTGCAAACATTGGAGGAAAAATACCTCCTTTGCTACCCCCAAGTTATGCCTACATTATCTGGTCTCCATACCTATGTGATAAAAGCATAATGCAATTCAAGAACTGAAAGATCACCTGAGATGAAATCTGAAGAATTTCAAAATATGTACTGCATACATCATGGATAGTGTTGGTCAGTATGCAGAGGTCTGACACTGAACAGATTCATCTGAGTAACATTATACTAAAAAAATTACTAATGATAATGAGACTGCAATATAATGCACTACTGTGTAAGTAGTGATAATTAAATTTGTTTTTAATGGGTTCTTTATCAAGTTACTAACCATTTAATGTTTCTGCTCCATGTGAAAAGACACAAAACCACTGTTTACAATGTATATAAACAAAAATCAACAAAAACTGCACTTTTTGATTTTGTAAACAGTGTAATAAATACTTTGGATAACAAAGACAAAATACTAGACACATTTTTCAACCTAACTAAAGCATTGAGTGCTAAGCAAGCTGTTGAAGAGGAAGGTTGTGTTACAGTGAGCTCCAGAAGAGTGGCACAAGAAGCAACAATGGGAGATGAGCTTACAGTGTACAGAGCAAGGATAGGACTGTTAAGGCAAAGGAAAATCAAGAAAAAGGAAATAGGAAGATCTATGGGGGTTAGCGGCATAATACTGGGATGTATAATTCTAATGTTATTAATAATAGGAGGAGTCGAACAGAATCCTGGACCAGAGGAAATTCCAACTATTCTGGAGAATCTGGTGGAAAAAATAAATAAAATGGATGGGATGAAGCAAAGAATAGGCAACAGTCTGGAGAAAATAGCTAAGGAAATAAAAGAAGAAGTAGGAAAAGAAATCCAGGATATAAGAGGGGAAGTAGATGAACTGAAAGTGAAATTGGAAAGAGCAGATGAGGGGAGAAGAAGACTAAACTTAGTATTTATAGGAGTGAAAGAGAGAAGAGGTATTTGGCCATGGCAGGAAGTGTCCCAAATATTGACAGAAAAACTACAAATAGAACTACACGGTTGGGAGATAGTGGAGGCTTACCGCGTAGGAAGACATGTGGGGGAAAGGCCAATTATTGTACATTTCTCTACAACTCAATCTACGAAATACTGGGAAGGGCTAAAATGTTGAAAGGCACAAAAATATTCATAAATAAGGATTTAACACCAGCCCAAAGACACGTGAAGCAAAATCTAATCCGAAGGATGATGGAAGCGAGAGCTGCGGGTAGACAAGCATATATCAGAAATTTGCAACTCTGGATAGAAGGAGCGAACGCAACGTATGCGAGCAAGAGGGATGTATGGAGCAGGTAGGAAATAACTCAGCAAAAATCCAGCCAAGTGCTCGGGCTGGGCAAGCACTCTACAAAACAATTTAGAAAATAATGGCTTATGGGGATATTTGGAGAAAAAGAGATAGAAATTATAAAGGTTTCTGGAGGGGTGTTAGAAAAAGATTTGAAGATATAGAGATTCAAAAACTGTTCAGCGTTGTCGACGGGCCCTTAAACACCACACACTCACTCAAAATTGTTCAGCCAGTTAGGTGAAAAGAGGTCATTGGTATATTATGTTGAGTTAAAAAGTGGCTGGGGAAGGGAGCAGTATATAGATAAAACCATTAATGAAGAAAGGAAGGGTATGAGGAAGGGGCATGGCTGAGAGCAGGCGTGTGGAGGCTAAAAGGGCAGCGGAATGGGTTTGTGCAAGACAAGTGTCCATTGTGTGGGGGGTAAGGAAGATGTGGAACATATACTTTTTGAATGCAGGGAAACAGAGATTTGGCGAAAAGAATACATCTGGAGAAAAATTAAGCGAAGTCCTGATATATGTAAAATTATAGATAAAAATCTCAAGAATGTAGGACAGTTCTTAGATAAAGTGAAAAATAAATGGAAGTGGACTGTGAAAAAAGGAAATGAACAATAGTATGTAAGCAATAGTAGTAATGGTAGTAATGTTAGTAGTAATAGAAATGTAAGTAGTGTATTACACATTTTGTAATTCAATGGGCTGCCTGGGCCAAATACTGCTGAGCAGCTCAACAATTGTAATAGCTTAGTACACTAAATAAATAAATAAAAACTAAAGCATTCAATGTACTAAACACAATTTACTATTCCAAAAATTAGAACATATGGGTATTAGAGGGCATGCATTGGAATGGATCAAATCATATCTAAAGGACAGGAAGCAAATAGTAGAAATTTCACATACAGAAAAAGATCGCATTAAAGAATACCGATCAGACACAAAATATATTAAGTTTGGTGTACCACAAGGCTCTAACTTGGGTCCTATTCTTTTCTTATTGTTTGTAAATGATTTACAGTCAAATATTACAGCTAAAATAATAGTTCAATATGCTGATGACACAAATATAATAATTGAAAGCAATGCACTTTGAAGAGCTACAAATCTTATCGAGCAGAACGTTCAGTAATATTTCTAAATGGTTCAGCAATAATAATTTAATTGTAAACTTGGATAAGACACATGTAATTCATTTTCAGTTTTCTCAGAATAAGTCTCCTGTACAATCACAATTAATATGTAATAATAAAGTAATTAAGTATGTAAATACAACTAAATTTCTTGGTCTTTGAATACAGAGTAACCTTAAGTGGGAGACACATGTTGATCATCTAATTAAAAAACTGAGTACAATTTCTTATAATTTCAGACAACTGGTACACATAGTTAACATAAAAACTCTCAGAAGCATGTATTTTGCTTGTACTCATTCCATTTTAAAATATGGCATAACATTATGGGGTAACTCACCACATTATTAATAATTCTAAGAATACCTGGAGGAGTTAAATCAACATCTACGTGCAGACCATTATTTAAAAAATTTAAAATCTTACCTCTACCATGTATTTTCAATTTTGAAATTTTAAAATTTACAAAGACAAATTTAATGAAAGGAAATGGCCACTATACCTTTAATGACACAGTTCATAATCATAATACTAGACAGAGAATGGATATTCATGTGAATAGAAGTAACACAAGATCTCATCAAAACAGTGTAATAAACCTAGGAATCACTTTTTTTTAATAAACTGCCTATAACCAATAAAACCACTTGCAATTTTTCAGCATTTAAAAAGTCAGTTTTAGCATACTTGCTAGACCACTGTTTTTATTCTGTTAGTGAATTTATGGAAAGTTTATAATATTGTTACATTTCTGAATTAATTGTGTATATTATAAAATTCTTGCGATATCTTTATAAAACATTATTTTGTACAAACACTGACTTGTCCTTATTGGATGTGACTTGTTAATTTACAAGTGTAGTTAATTGTACTGTAAATTCACAATTTTACGTGTCTTATATCATAGTACTCATGTACAATGTATGATTTACAAGATGAATAAATTATCTATCTATCTACGGTAATTCTTTCTGTATAAAAACGTATTTTCTGGTAATGTTTTGCTCACTGTTATAATCAGAAAGCCAAAATTTATCTACTACCATATTTTGACTCTTTTCTTTTAGACATTCTTTCAAATCTTTCTAGTGATCACTTGGAAGTAGCAACTCATTTCTTTTGTATGTTGGGATATGTTGTAAGCAGTTCTGTGCTGTGTGCAAGTGCAAGCTCTGTGTTGCCAGCAAAGCATTGACTGTAAATTATTGAATTGTGTATATGTTCCCATTACATTAAAAAAATATTTTAAAATATTAATGTGTACTTTGTGATTATAACTAACCTGCATAGAGATGTTTTTAAGAATTTGTTTACTTAAACGTTTGAGCTGAATTGAAGTACATAAGGTGCACTTATTTATTTACAGCATACTTTTGCCATGGGAGCTGGGAGGATAATGGGACCAGCTATCTGATTGCTTCTCCTGCAAGTCGGAATTCTGTTGGTGCTCGAAGATTCTGCTTTATATATACACACAGTCATAGCACTTCTCCCTCAAGTGCCACATCAAATACAGATGGAAGCAAGCATGGAGGAATGAGTTCTGTGGCTACTGTTCTGAGACTCTCCAGTGTTACTGAATCTTGTCATCGAAATATCAGTCCAGGTGTCACAGGTTCCTTGGCAATCAACCTCACCATCAATGGTTTGTAAATTCAGTGCTTTTTTTCTTCTTAAAATTAAAGTTTTATAAATTACATATAAATTAAAGTTATATAATTTGTCAGATTTACAATAATAAATATAAATTCTAAAGCACTGCATACACATTTCACTCATCATACTTCCAAATCTTGAAATTTTTTAACTAACCCATTTAGAAACATACAGAAAATTTTGGCCTGTGTGTTGATCATTCTGCTTCTTCTGCTTCACTCCGTTTATGTTTCTATGACCAACCTCTAGCTTAGATATGTTTTGTGCATGCTTGGCTTTTTCCTAATATTCTCTGTACAGTAGTTTGTAGTTTTCCATGTACTGTATTTAATATCATTGAGAGAGTTACACCATTTGGAAAAAATAAGTTTTTTAGTAATTAAGTAGTGCTTTTTTTCTGTAAAACGTTTACTGGAACTGTCTCCCTTAGTCATTGTACAACAAATCTAGAAATCTAAAAACCTATCAGACTCTAATTCCTTTCATGGAAGTGTTGAAAACAGTGTTGTAATAAATGTAAAGGGAGTCAATTAATGACACTACTCCCTTTAAATTTTATCTATTAGACTCTACTCTCTGGAAATAACAGTATTGCGCTATAATAATCAAGCGATGCTCAGAAAAGGACTGCAACTAGCCACAGCCTGCTGTTTTACCCTTGCATTGACATCTGCTCAAATATAGCCTGCACTCTCTAATCCTACTCATTTTTAAGGAATGAAAATGGTGCAATAAGCAGCTATACATCAGTTTTAGGTTAACAAAGGGAAGATGGCAGCACTAAATGCAGTGTATTAAAAATTACTTCTTCATCAACGTTGATGACAGACTGCAAATTATTGCACTCAATATGGGCGGTAATTCCAATTTTAAATTTCACTGGAGTTTGTAAAAGTTTACCGGAATGCATTCTGGTGCATTCTGGCTGGAGAAAAGCCCTGGTAATAAGTATAGAAAAAAGGTAAAAAAAAATCAGGTAATACAAATGATGATACAAACTCAACCACTTCAAATGCCACTGGGAGCTGTTCTGAAGGTAAGCTGTTGTAAAAACTGATGATGAATATGTGGTAGATGATGAACATAAAGATGGTTACGTTTTGTTATGAAAGATTAACTATCCAAACTACTCAGAAAAAGTACTAAATGTAAGTGATGCAGTAGTGAAAATAAATAAAATTAGAAACAAACAGAAAGGGTTTATCATCTAAATTATGTGTTGCATATGATTTTTGTTGTAATAAGAACATTTCTATGACTTCACCATCCATAGGTTGCTATTTTGAAGTTAGTGTAAGGTTAATGTGTGCTCTTAAATCCATTGGTAAGGAAATTAGTGCTACCCAGGCATTATGTGAAGTAAATACCTCTGTGTAGAACTGACTTACAAAAGTATCAGTAAAGTAGCACTGGGATTGAAGACTGTGCGGTAAAAGAGACTTTAAATGAAAATTATATGAATTTGACTGCTACATTTGATAGCACTTGGCAAAAACATGGCCACACTTTGAATCATGTGACATCCACTTATGCTGACTGGGGTAAAGGTTAGATGTAGCACTTGTTATGGAGATAAATATTTCAGGGAAAATTACTGTACCATTAATTATGTAGGGTCTAGTGGGGACATGGAAGCTCTTGTAGTGCTGCAAATTTTCAGACATTCTACCAGTCAGTATAGGGTCAGATATGTGAATTACCTTGGAGATAGGGATTCTAAAGGATCTCAAAAAGTTAAAGTAAATGATGTTTATGGTGAAGATTTTACAATTAATAAATTAGAAAGTATAGAACATGGGCAAAAATGGTTATGTACAAAACTTAGGAAATTAAAATAAATATGTAGGGAATGATTGATCTTTCCTGGGCTCATTTGACATAGTAATTGTATCACTTTATTCATCATCATGGTAGATGTTTGATGCTAAGAGAATAGAACAGTTGCTTGTGCTTAACAGGATACAAAAATTTAATTACATATATTTGTGTTAAGATGTCCTCAGATTCTCACTTTCTCTTATTTTCTTTCCTCTCATCCATTCTGCTACTTTTCCACTGCTTCTTCTTTCCTTCCTTCCTGTTTCTTTCTTTCTTTCTCTCTTTCTTTCTTCACTGGTCTTGAACTCCCCAAGGTCTTGCTTCTTCTTGTCCCATTTCAAATCCCAAACATCCTGTCTCTACTTTTCTGTTTGTATTCCACAAACCAATGCATTTTATTTTATTTTTCTCCATATGTGAAACTTGTTTCCCTCTCCCTTTTGTCCCTCCTTGAAACATTGCCCCTAAGGCTTGTAGGCCTTTGTCCAATCAATGAATTACCCCAACATTTTGCCCATAGCTCTATTTCAGAGAAGGTGACTCCTGGCTGGTTTACAACTAGAGGGCAAAACATCAGATGGTAATTCAGTGACTGGACTGTGGCTTGCAAGCCCAGAAACTACATTCTCTTGGCTCTACGGCAGCTGTGAAAGCCTAAGCATGTGTATAAGGACATTTTCAAGGCTTCCTGAGATTTCTTGTTTTTCTTTATCTTCTATCCTATTCCTCATACATTTTCCAAAATATGTTCATATTTTTTCTTCTAATTTCCATAAGTTCCCATTCATATGTTATCCAAAGTTCTTCCTATTCCTGCACCCTTTTCTTGCTTTAAGTTATCTTCTGTTGTTTCACACAAGTCTTTAATACATATAGTTCAATCTTCTCTTTGAAGACATCTGTACTAATATTTCAAGATTCTTTCCATAATTATTCCTGTTCATCATAATTCTGCATATGTTATGGGATGCCCTATTTTGAATGCAATTTTCATTTTAATAGTAAAACACATCATTATTTGAAAAGTGCAAGTATTGTTAAGTCAATATCAACTAAAAATACTGCCATTTAATATGAAACAAAATGTCAGGCAAATGTCCTCCATGGCTTCATTGACATACTGGCAAAACATTCAGTGACTTTACGGCAAAGCTCGTACTGAACTTCATCCATGACAAATTTTATTTCTACCTTGAATTGAGGGATGGCTCATAGATTGTCCAGATATACACAATGTTTTGCATACCTCCACAAAATAAAGTTTGGTGTCAAATTACACGATCATGTTGACCAATTCTGATCACCATTGCAAGAGATAGATGGTTAGGGAATCCGTTTCTATTAACTATGTTATTATTTTGATAGCAATGTAGTTGGTTGTCTCATCCTGTTGAAACCACATGTCTTCTAATTCAATTTTAAAATTGTGGCCATAAAAGCTGTGTTTATCATGTTGCGACAACCATTCATTATCACTACTTTTCCAGTCTTTTCTTCAAAAAAGTATAGCTTCAGTCACCAGCACATAATCCACACACCAAATAATGAATGACCTTTTCTGAGTACAGCAGTATGTCATGTAAGTAATCTCTATGTTCAAAATCCAGTAGTTTTATTTATCCACATGGCTGGAAGTGTGCCTCATTAAGCAAGAGTGTGAAGATTATTTTCTTAATGGAATCACTATCAATTCTTGTTTTCTCAGTATCCAGTCAGAAAATGTTCAATGCCGCAAATGGTCTTGTGTTAGTTGGATCTTTAAAGGATGTAACTATTGTTAAAATCTGCAGCAGACTGCTTCTGAGGATGGTTAATTGTGGCAGCGAATAGATTTCATTGGGCCTGTATAATACTCTGATAAAGGCAGCATTATGTACTAGTTGACAAATACAGGAACATCTGGTTAATTTTGTGTTCTCTTGTCAATCCTCTCTCCTCAAATTTCCTCAATAGGCTATACTGGTGACATGTGAAGTGCATTTTGTGTACCAGAAAGTAAACAAATTCTTTGTATTCTCTTCATAATATTCATTGTACTTAAAAATGTGGTTTCAAAATCTGGATGTACTAATCTTAATCTTTTATAAATAGTGTTATTTTAGCTGACCAATACACATAGATGACAATCATTAATTGCAACACAAACAGATGCAGTCTGTTAAATTTCAATTCTGGCAACTTAAACCAATAGTCATTCAATTTAAAATTTGTAATTATTATAGAACAGCCTTTGCTTCTCTTGATGTTGATCTGATTGGTCTCCAAAGCTGTGTGATGTTATAAAAGATTAAACTATTAAGAAAAAAAATAGAGAAATAAATAATTAAATAAAAATAATTGGGAATGGATGAACATTCACAACTTCTCCTAAAACAAAAACTATTGAAATATGTCACTTCTCCATTAAACATAAGCTTTTTGTTGTAATTTCACAGGTCAGTGCACAGAAGCATCTGCAAATACTGCCATATCAACTACAGTGATAATTCTTCCATCAATGCTGTTCATCGTAGTGCTGGTAGCAGTCATTTCAAATATGAGATGATGACGCCGACACTTCCAAACAAGGAAGAGGAGCATGCTGAGGTGCAGACAGGATATGTCCCCAAGCACTTGGTGGCTCAACAGTGAAGGGTACTTCTAACCATAGTGATGGGAATTGGCTAAAAAAGGCTCATATGTGATGGATTATTGTAGCTTACTTTTTGAAGTTTCTGTTGGTAAAATAAATGGGTGGATGAAGGACTGATGTCTTTGTAGGTGCAAACTAACTTTTTATGGTGAATTTAACCAGCAAGTTATGATGTGAACAGCCTTTGATTATCATAACTATGCTGATAATACTGATAATACTGATTTGGACCAGGGTCCAAATCCATCATCACTTTAATGAATACATAATAATGTACACTTTCTGATGGTTTAACAGAAGCATAACTTAAAAAACTAACTCTATATGCTACATAGACAGAGATTGACAGGCCTTAATGAAATAACAAGCACAAAAAATGCATTTGTGCATTTAGTGGATGTTGTGGTGGCATATACTTGTACACTATACAGGCTTTTGTTTATTTTTAAATAATAAATGCCATCAAAGTGAAGGAGAAATCCATGGTGAAACAATTTTGAAACCATCAAGGTTGTGTTTAAAATAGTATTAGTTTTGAATTCATATTACTGTAAAGAGAAAAACCAGTGCTCGAAGTGGGGAATTGTTAAAATCTAAGACAGTGTGCTATTTACATGGAGTGAATTAGAGGTGGAAATAAAAATAAAGAATTTTATTGGAAGGTAAACAAAAATTAAAAAGCAGAAGCACTGAAATATAGCATTTTAAACACATTTATTATACTTGTCAATATCTTGAAGAGATAGGTGGATTGAATGTAAACCAGAATTTCCCACTAGTGTTCAGTGAGAAATTTACTTTGTGACCTGAGTGGGTAGTGGAGGGGCTTTATAGGGGCATTTCTATGTGAAAATTGCTTCTCTCATCAGTAGCACAATGAGCAAGCAGCAGGTGCACGAGTCTGTTGAGTTGTGCATAATTATCAAGTTTCTTGCCAAGGAAGTCATAAAGCCATTGAAAATGTTGAGAAGATTCAGTTAGTTTGTGAGAAAACTCTTTTAAAGGTCCAAGCCTATGGGTGGCACAAAAAATGTCAGTGGAATGGGAAGCTGTGGAAAAAGAACCCCACAGACAAGCAGCTCTACAGAAAACAACTCTTGACAGAAGGAAAGGTACTTGCTACTATTTTTTGGCACTCGAAAAATAATTTGAAAATGAAACTTCATAATGAATGAGTAATGATAAATACTGACTACATACTGTACACTTGGTTCCATATATGCCATCCTTACAGCTTCAGGTGCATTTTACCAACCTCCTCAGCAGGCACTTGCATAAAAAAGAGGGGTGGGTGCATGTGCACATGTTCGTGCGTGTGTGCGTGCCCAGGGACTATTTTAGGTGAAAATGACATCTTCAGTTTTTTTAAAAAGTACTGCAAGTAATCTCAACTTCAATTATTACTTAAAACTTATTTTAACTTTACTGAAATATCAGAAAAGATCAGTATCATACTTTCCTAAAAAATGTGAATGTACTATGCTGTTCTTTTTGCTAGCCCGGTAGAATGCCTCCCAAACCTGCAATGACAGCATAAATGGAAGTGAGTGTTCTAATGTGGCCTTTATTTTGAGGCAAAAGAAGCCTATTGGAGCAAATAGTGTCAGTAACCCATCCAAAATATTTTTGTCTATAACCTGAGAGGCCATGTATGGCTTTAATTTTAACATATGAAAAGTTGAAAGGAATTCCAGTATAACACCTATGGACAGTTCAAATTTTATCCCCCTGAGAGCATAATTTGTTCTGACCACTTACAGAGGTACTGAGAAACAGCAATTTGATTATGTCTCAGGAGAAGAGTTTGAAGGCTGTGGACACTTCCATCTGCTTTTTTTTTTTTTAAGGAAGAGATTAAAAATAATAATAGTAATAATAATAATACAAAAATAAAGAATTCATTAGGAAAAAGCTTTAAAATCAGGGGACTGTGCAGAAAAGTGATACAACATTGCAGTATCTTTTCATAAATTATTAAAAAATAATTCTGCTTTATATTTGATCCAATCTCATAGTATTCATATTTCCAATAAACTGGAACTGAAAACAGGCATGCATTGGCAGTTCTCTGAGACCTTCCAAACTATTAATTTATTTTTAATTTTCACTTCTGTTACTATATTGTTGTGTATTTTAGTGAAGACAGTGAAAGACTTTTTAAAATTGAAAGAAGCAGTGACATAGCATCACATTTATTATCCTTTCAGGATGTAAAATGTTTTCTAAAACTGTACTTGTTTTTGTGATACTCTCAAAATGATTATGACCTTCCTGAAAGGGTTATATAAATTGTATGTTTGTAAATAAAATATAGTATTGATTGGACAAACTTTTTTGTTTTAACAGATACTTTGTATATCCTCAAATTCAGTAGCAAACATAACTAAAAGCTGATAAAGAAAAACAATGCTCTAATTGTAAAAAAATCATTTAAAGAAATTGTATAGCCTTGGACTGTTATTGTTTTTATGGATGTATTTAAAATAGATATAATTGTAAATGGTGCTTTAGTACTATTTAACCTTAATGGAAGTTAAGCGTGGTGTACAATGGCTTGGAAATGAAGACATGAATCAAAATAGGAAAATAGCTGAAACAAGCATTTCCAAATGTGAGCCTGAAAGAATCATTGGAAAAGTTGGTCAAGGTGCCTACTTCCTGTTTCCAAACAAATTATGTCCAAATGCAAAATTAGTTTTCCATGTTAATCTAATCTTTCCTATTTCCATTTTCAGTTTATTGCAAATTAAAAGTCGTAAGTCTCTCAGTTTCACTTCTTATTGTTTCCCATTCCCATTATTGTGGATAGATATAAAATTCTAATTGTATACTCAAGGTTAGGACCTCTACTTCCCTACTGTATTCATTCTGCCTGATTTATTAATTTTCTTCCTTCATTTCCATTTGGGTACTGATCTCCATTTCCAGGCAGTTCTGCACCAGACTTTCAAAAGAATGATCGTAAAATATGCTGATGGTAATTGTTAGTTTAAATATTTCTTAAATGCACTGCATTTCTTGCACTGGTCCCTTGGAAAACGTATGAAATGTATTAAAGATATAAAATATGGATCTACCCACATGTTTCAAGTCACAGTCTCATGATGATGATAAAATACAACAAAATCTTCATTTAATGAAGTACTTATAACAACTTGCACTATGAATACTTTTATGAAAGCATTTCACTAACAAACATAAATGCCTACCATACTGTAATTGTATTAAATTGGCCTTTTAGATATCTTTTATTTAATTTCAGGCTTAAGAGTAGATTAAAGAGGTTTCATTAAAAACATAGTACAGGTGATAGGTTTATTATTACATTTCATTTACATAATAAATAGGCGAGTTATCAGAAAAAATAATCTTAAAACTTGGAACAAGTTAACTTTTATAAAAGTATATGCATAGGTTATTTCAGGATCTTGACACTTAAATTATATCCTCATAACTTCATCTTTATATACGGCAAGTGGTTCAACAGGTGTGCCATTACCACTGATTTAAATGTTTTCATATTTGTTTTGAGCTTTAATATTTTCTGGTAATATATCGAAAAAGTTAACTGCCACATGGTTAAAACTTTTGGATATGTTCTCATGTTTCTTCTTTGTACATCTGGCAAATGAGTTAATTTTTGTATTAGCTTTGTGGAAAGGATGAAATGGATGAACATTGTGGATGAATGCTAAAATGACTTGTGGTTTTGTATTAATATTTCCTATTTTCTAATCTTACTATCTGACATACAGTTCAACCAAATTCATAATACAATGAAGATTTGCGAAACATGTCCTCAAAATAGGTACGAAAGTGAAGCAGATGTGTAAAAAAATGCGACTCATCTAAAATTTAATCATAATACTTCGTTCAGCTATGACATGGATTTTATTTTCTTACTGCTTAGTAATAATATCTCTGATGTGTTTCTAATATGCTTCCTGATAATCTGTGTAGTAAATCATATAGCATATAATAAATGCATTTACCATTGATTCCAATACAGGAATATTGACTTTGAAAGGGTAGAGCCAGACTGAAAAATTCAATGCCATAGCCGGGATTTGAACCATGGATCTTCTGGTTTCCATCCAGCCGCTCTAACCATTTGAGCTACTATGGCCAACGCGCCAACATGACATTAAATTCTCCAACTGACTCGTATTTCTCCCGGTAAACCACTAGGAGTTCTCATAAACACATGAGACAACTACCTTAATGGCGACTTACTATGCTGTAAGTACTTTAAGGCCCGGGCTTTATAGTTCGGACCACTATTAGGTACAATTAATGGAAATTAATTGTTCTTTCACTGTTGATAACAGGCTGGTTAATGTACCTTTAAACAAGATGGAATATATCAAAGAGTACAATATCATTCGCATTGCAGAATACAATGGATTCAGTGCTGAATTGGTCAAAAGGAAAATTGATAAATTCAAAAGACAACAAAGATGCAAACAAGTAACTACTCTTTCTTCAATCAGCAATGAAACTTCATACAGAAAATTTACAAATCATCCCAGAGCTACACACCTTTTCCAAAAAGTCTTCAAAGAGCACAATATTATTTGGCCCCACAGAACAAATTTAGTGTACAAACAAATTTAGTGTACAACATCTTTTGAAATCACATACTACAAAGGAGATACCCACAGACAAAAAATCAGGTGTGTACTGGATAAACTGCAAAGGCTGTGACAACTTTTACATTGGAAAAACAAAAAGGAACTTGAACATTAGGCTTAAAGAGAATTTTAGGAACATCAGGAACAAAGAGATAGATAAATCGGCGGTAGCGTACCATTTTTGGAAGGAGAATCATGATATAGAACTAGAAATCCACTTATAACAAGTGTCCAAGGTCCAGCTGCATTAACCACATGGGAAAAAATCTTTCATAAAGAAATATGAAAGAAAATTGTTTAATTTTGACACTACCTTTGCAGAAAACCCAAACGTCAAGTTCATCAAGATACTGACAGTCACCTCCAATGAGTTCACCAAACCAACGTCCATTAGTCAGCTGATGTTAGGAAGATCCTAACGAAACGCGTTCTAGGCAAATACTAGCAATAAGTGGAGCATTGAGTATTAGTTTGACTCAAAATTATATTAATTTTGTGCTTCATTGTATCATAGTCCTTACACATTGGAATATTCCATTTAATGATATTTAAATATAATCTAAACTTAATTCTTTACAATAATCAGTTGTGCTGTTATACAAATAAGTTTCAATGTATTTGATACTACTGTGGCATTTATTAGTTGTCCATATATACTGAAGAGTCAATATACTTGAAGTCAATTGGTCAGGTGTGCTAAAAATGGACTAGAGGAAGACCCACACAAAATTTCTACTTTTACTTCAGTACAATTACAGGAGGGGGATCTATAACCATCTAATAATAACTTTTTATGTTTGAAGTGTGTGGATTGAGCCATTTAATTAGGGGGATATGGTTTATTACGAGATTTTTAATATTTAATAGGAATTTGGGATAGTATTTAATATATTTTGGTTGTCAATTAGATTGGTAGGAGGATTTTTAGGAAGATTAATATGTTTACGTCAGCTTGATATAAAGGCATTAATTGCATATTCATCTGTTGCTCATATAGGATTAGTAGTTAGTGGATTTTATGTTCTTTACAAATGAATGGATTGAATTCCCTGATTTCTCCCCTTTTTATTAGCAGGTACAATATGTTATAAAACTGTAAGTATAAAGAGTTACGAAAACAAAACTGATACTACAGTACTTCAATATTACAATTTTGAGTATCTGGGCTTGGAGGAGAGCTTCACCTCCTGCACCCTCCACTCCATATGCCCCTAGTGAATTGATAACTGATAATTTCATGTCTTTTGTAAATGTTCTACTACTGCTGATTTTTTCTCTTCTCTAGATTTCATCTATTTAAAGTACTCTTTAAATCTTATTTCTACATATATTTTCTTTCATTTGGCCCAGAATTGTATGAGTTTTATATTTTGTAACGCTTTTTCCACTCAGTTGTCTGCACCATCGGCAGTGTTTTCAGCTTTAGGAAATGACTATTTGTACAATCTCCTTATAGTACAGATGAATTCTTGGTCCATTGATTGTATTAATGAAGTTGTACTCAGTGGTAACAGTAAGCATCCAATCTTAGTATCTGTGTTATAGATCTGCTTTTCATTTGGATGTATTTTGTGCCCAACAACAAGGTTGTCAGAAACTGTTAGGTCACTAGAAGTAAATAATGTGTGCTGAAAATTAACTCAATTCAGTTTATTTCATCCATAGAACCGACACACGTTTTGGGATTTGTCAAAACAGTTGATAATTACATAGGATCATTAAAACATGATAAACCATTCATGGGCTATCTTCATTGCATGAGGCACCAGCAAAATGACATAGGCACCCTAATATTCTTACTTCTCATACAGGCAGTATATTTGTGTACTATGCTGTGTAAAGAATACATTATTTTTTAAACAATTGTCTGGACTGCAGTTATATATAGTTTTAAGGGGTTCACTTTAATATATGCTTTAACTACACATATCACAGCCAAGGACCAGTGCAGAGGTGAGTTTAAAAGTATTAAAGACTAATTTCCATGAAAGTATAATGTATCTTTTTAAGTTATTGGGGCACTCATTTTTTTTTTAATGTTCAGAAGTGCTTAAAAATATTTTGAAAACTAAAATGCTTTTGTCACTGTTATCAACAAAGGGTGCTAATGTTAAGATAATGACAGTTTTTCTTTAGGTATACTCTATTACTTCATTAGTTATAGATAATGATGGTTCTTTGCTGTGCAGAATATCTCTGTATGACAAACTTTTGTAACTTGGCTATCTTTGTACAACTGCATTCAGGCTTCCAGAATAGTTTTGATTTAAGTTTACTTTATTTTATCAAACTATTGTTCCTATGCTTGGCTAATTGTGTGAATCCATCATTAGGACATATGATGAAAAAATGAATAAATAAAGATAACCGTCCGAAGATAGAAAAGGGAACATACAAGTTTTGATAAGAATAGAAAATGAGTGGAGAATTACGTCCTGTATTAAAACAGGAAAACATCCCATTTCGAGCTCTGGAAGGGCAAGTTGAGGCATTCTGCTGATCTTGTTACATCTATGTCCTTGTATTTTTTGTAATTCTGATAAACTGTTTTCAAGCAGAAAGGCTGCATGATTAGTCTGTGCTTATATCTCTACAGAATGTGATCTGGACTTATCAATATTTTTATTCCTTGCTATGGATAAAAGATGTGATGAGAGTACATTTTTAAATAAACTTTTATGTACTTGTGGATATTATATGTTAAATGTATTCACATTGTTTTCCTGCTTTTTTACTGTACTGCATTTGTGTTAAATACTCTACTGCACTTAACATGCTTATTATACATAATGAGTAAAGTAATATTTTGGAGAATATATGCAAGAATGCATCAGAAAATGCAGCAAGGAATTCACAAAAGGTTGCGTGAACTGTAGCTGAAATTTGGAATATTCTATATAAAATATTAGTGTCTGTGATTAGGGCATCTAAAGTAAAGTGATGACTAAGACATCTAAACTTGTGAGGAAATGCTGAGCTGCAGCCGTAACCTCATATCAATAAAGTCATAGAAAGATATTAAACAGGACAGAAATGTATGGTATTTTGAAAAAAAAAAAAAATCAGTATTTATATGTGTGTTGTATATAATTTTACAAAAAAAATGGATCTTTTAAATTTGTTATTTACCTCGAGAAGAATGATTTTAAAACAAAGTTGATAAAATTAGTATTTCTAATGGAAGCTTGTGAGTCAGTGCTAATGAATGAATTGCAAAACAAAATGGTTGTAACATTCAAGCTTCTTAACATTCAGTCAGTTTTTTAAACATAACTTTTCCTAAATATTGTATGTTGCAAAATCAGATGTAAATGGATTCATGAAATCTCTGCTTAAGACACATTTAATTCATGAGATTCTTTGATCACTTGTGGTGCGGCAGCTGCTAGAGCTCTACTTTAGTAAATTAATCTTCTCTTCTTTTAAATTGGCACATAAATGATCATAAAAATAAAACGGATCATCTATCATAGTTCACTAAGAAGATGGCAGCAAGATATTTGTGGTATTTAACACTTCATAATATATATGAAAAATGCATAAAACCAATATGTAACACTTCCCCTCTCCCTATTATGTGATAAGTTTTCAGTGAAAGCTTCATGATACATTTATGGCAGCTCCCTCTTGATTTTGTTCATACTATTAAGTTACTCATGTCTTATTTGAATTGTCCAATTACAGTTCTTGTTTCACAAGTTTTTGAAGGTAGGACTGTAGAATTTCCCTTAACTGTTTGTTTACAAATACCTTTTTCCTACCACCATTGGATACCAATTTAGTGTTTTTTTACTTTGTAAAGATTAAGAGATCTTGAACTTTTGATTGAATGCATAACTCTTGGGTAATCATATGGATATACTTTAACTACTCGGCGAAAATAGCTGTTTGTTAGGTCCTTTTGTTTGGACCTATCATATTATTGTCAACTAATTGTGATTAAGAGCATATATTATGAATCTGAATCTGGATGATACTAAAAAATTCCTTTAGCTGCAGTGTCCTTGATCATCTTATTGCACCAAAACGTTGTCACTTCAAGAACGCTACATATGAAGAAGTCCTTAAATGTAGTCTCTTTATACTGTATGGGCATGGTTAATATCCTTTGTATTAGTATGTTTTAAAAAGAAGACATTATGGAATAGATACACACTTTCTTAGTTGTAAATTCATAATAGTAATTAAATAAAAGCTTTTGAGTAGTGATGGTGAATAATTTACTGTAATTATTTGGTTTGTAGTTGAAACATAAAACATTATGTGTTGAACTACCTTAAACAAGATATTTATGAATGTTTAATCCCCAACTCACAAACGTCCAACTGGTTCATGTTGCAGTAGGGTTATACAAAGTGGCAACATATTGGCAGTAATGAATTGACGCAAGATGTTCAATGATGGCAAATAAAAGTTCATTAAATGGCTGTGGTGTTGTAACCCACGACCTAACTCAGCTGGGTGACTGCAGCCTATAATAGTGTTATTCTAGATGTAGTTAGCTTGGATAAGTACTGCAACAAGCTCCATCAGGAACCAGTCGATTGCTGGCTGAACATGAGGGACAAATGTCCCCAAACGTGTTAAACAAGCAATAAAGTTGTTTCCTAAGGTCTAAGTTAAAACAAGTTCTTGTTTAAATATGTGTTCTATAAGATTTAAAATAAAGTTATTCAATCCACAGCAGAAAACACTAAAAACAAAAACAAAACAAAAAAGTTGTAGTTAAAATTTAAAAGTGCTTGTTCACAAGCATAACGTTCTTCAAAAGTGCCTGAGAATGTAGTAAAATCTCACCATAGCAGAGTTAATCTAAGGAACAGGAGAAAATTTTGTAAAATAATGTGAATTCAGAATACCAAATTGCATAGTATATAAAATAGCAAAGCAAACTACTTATTTGATCTCTTATGTATATCAAAACAAAAGATAATGCTCAATGAATACTGTGCTATTGATTTTAATATACTGGAGAACCCAAATTAAATGTAAAGAGGTGGAGGAAAATAAGGAATCAAATCCTGCTGGGCACAAGCCAGGTATGGTAGGAAGATGGAGCTAAATAATCTTGGAAAAATATCCAATAATTTGAGCTTATTTTCTATAAATCTAATCAATATTCAACTATAGTGACCACTAATGGGAAGGAGGTATTTAACAGCATTGTTAGTCAAATAACAGAGGAAAATTGCTGAAACCCCTGTGAATGTTTAACTCTCTCCCCTCTAACCTCCTAAAAAAAGAATGAACAGATTAACTTGGATGAGAATGAATTTAATGGCAGCTGTTGAAATAATTAGTTTCCAAGATTCAGTTTAAGAAAATAAAAATGAAAACAATGATCAAAATTACTGAAACACATGTGGATTCAAAAAGAAGAAATGCTTGAGATATTGCTCCTTTAATTTTACAGTCCACAATCAAGATGGACTCAGTTCACTGAAAAAAAAGATGCATTCACTTTTTGATAGTTTGTATTCCCTTTGAATTTCATGCTCTGTTCCTTCTGTTTTGTAAAGAATTGCAACTACCAATTTTTCAGCTTGGATTTTATTCATGATACAGAACTGCGAAAAGATCCATGAAATCCCTTAAGTCTTAAATAACCACTTATGTATTGGTATATCATTGTACCAAAATATGTATCAGTATATCAATAATTCAAAAAGGTGGTACCTTGTAAAATGAAGTACATTGCAAGTAGAGATTTCATGAATATTTCCATATTTTGTATATGAAATGCATTTTGCAAATAAATTGGTGTCTTGGTTGTTTTGATTAAATGTAATTAATAAGTTTCATAATAAATTACATTTCTGTTTGAATAATGTTATGGTCATCTTGAGTGGCAAATTGTCAAACATTAAAAATGAGTTTAAACCCTTTATTCATTTCATTGAATTTTCAGTAATTAATCTGCCAGAACTTGCCATTATTGCACTACATTAAGAGAGATTTTATTTATGAGTTTTTGTAAATTATAATACAATTAAATTGATTTCAGGTTGAGTGTATTGTTTTCTTATAAATGTTAAAATTTTCCTTTTCCTTGGTTTGATAAAATCAAAAGAAGTTTCATCAGTAAGTTTGTATGAGATTCATCAGCAATGGAAATTCTCTGATTTTAGTGGTATTAGCTGTCATTAAGGTAAGTTTAAAATTTAGAAATAGATTGGCATGAACAATGTTATATGATTAGGGTCACTTGCTGTTTTTGAGCACAAGAGGACATTAACCCTGGATCAGGCAGAGGAAAATTCAGGATACCTTAAGGGGGAAGGGGGCTAACCTTATTTTAAAATGGAACATACGATACCAGTACCACAAAGGAAAAACAAGTAATTGGGACATTTTACCTTTGCAGTGATGAAATTTCGGTGTTTTATTTTAAGAACATTTTTATAGTATACTAAAAGTTAAATGTATTATTTATTTCCTCAGTAGCAATACTTATTTCATCATCCGCAAAATTTTGGCAGTCTGATCTTCTGCTTCAACTTTTAACCTTTTAAAAAATTACAAAATTAAAATACTAAAAAGTTTTAAGTTTTGTTATTCATTAGTAAAGGCCGAAGGCATGTGATTTTTTTCCATAGCTATACTGTACATGGACTGTATTTTTATCTTGCGAATGTAAACAGGTAGGTATAGCCTGACAATGACAACTGCCTCACAGTGAGAGGAAACAAAACAGTTGCTTCATACTACACCTTGACCTTGCATCTGCATACTCTTGCAAGGCAATGCTTGACTGGTTCACAGAGTACTGCATAGGTTGTTTTCAAAGTTTACACATTTGATGGCCATGCTTTACATCTGTCATTCATACGCTGTGTCCAATTAATTTGTCCAAACTAATGTGTCCAAACTTTACATTCGCAAAACTAACTTGTATTGCATGCGAGCGCAAATCTCTCTGGCCTTTATTCATTAGATAAAAAATAGTAAATCATCAGGTAATATTGCAAGTATTACTTTTGAAGTAAAACTTGTTTGGAAACTGAAACTTATTTATTGTGAGTGTTATAGCACCATATTTTGCAAGCTCCACATAAACTTGTTGTGAAACTGTTGTTTTGCATGGTCCCTGACGTAAATAGCATATGCAGACAGTCTACTGTTCTCAATTCTCCAGCCACTGCTAGGTTGACTACAATAGCTGCTATTTAAGGGGTATATATGCATCCATAATGGGACATACACATTTAAGACAGTAACAGAGCTGCTGTGTTCGATTTGATTAAACAAAAACATCTTTGTAAACTTAAGTATAGTTGGAGGGAGAAGCTAAAACCCTCTTTAGCCCCTGCCCGGAAACCCTTCTGAGGTCAGATTTGAACATGCAGATGGATGAGGGAAACTACTCTTTTGCTACCTCCAGAAGTGAAATCAATTCATTATTAGCTGTAACATACACATGGTATACCAGCCTAAGAAAGATGATGCAGCATTAAGATGTGTACACCATCCATCTTGAGAGTGGAAGGCCAGGAGGAGGCCAGGGGCAGCTCCAGCTCCAGCATGATGAAAAGGGCATTATAACACCCGTTGTTAAAAGAATTAAAGGGAAATTCATGCTACTCAACCAAGTTCTTGTCAGATATAAAATCCTGTTAGTAATGCAAAGAACTAGAAACTTCAGCAAAATGCGTGCACAGTGTGTAAGCAACAGGCAACAGCTAAGTGGCAAACAATGGTGTCTTTATTAAACCAAGAGTGAGTCTAGGAAACTGTAAAACCTTTCCACCCCATGATGGAGCTTGTCCAAAATTACAGGTGATGTGTGAAATTGTTAAAAGGACTCCACAAAAGGTCTGCTTAGTGACCTGTATGATGTGCCTAGCTCTGGCTTGCAATTGGTAGAAATTGTCCAGATTGTTCAGCACAAGGTGGCACTAAAACATCTGAAGCCCAAGCAGAGGCCACCACCTGGCATTCATTGGTCCACCAACAATTGATGAAGGTCTGGATTGGAAAATGATCAGGAGATACCAGGTTCATCAGTGGAGAGGGTGATGGAAGGAAGGTGATCTACCATCTGGTCAACAGCCTGCCTCGGTAGCGTAGATGGTAGCGTGTCTGCCTCATGTTCAAGAGGTCCCGAGTTCGAATCTCGTTAAGGGTGAGTTAACCTGGATAAGGTTTTTTCTGAGGTTTTCCCTTATCCTGACAGACGAATGTTGAGTAACTCTAAGCTCCATGGACCTTGGACTCATTTGAGCATAATTTCATTAATTATTTGATATGACTTAACATTGGAGGACTTAAAGTACCAAAAAAAAAAAAAGTTTCCAGTTTCCATGGTTGATTTGCTATTTGGCTAAATGGCCTATCTCACTACATCAGCAGATGCAAAAGTACCCTTTGTGGACATCCTTAAGTTTACAGTGCAGCTTTAGTATGGTCTGGTATGCTCATAACATTAGCACTGAAAACAATGCACAGGGGGCTGGCCCCATAGCTCAGTCGGTGGAACAATTTGGAAGCTACTTTTCTGAGTAAATTTAGGCCTGCTACATTTTGCTAATTTTACTTTAAATGTAAATATTAAATTTCAAGGTTCTGTATTTTTACCACGAATCATCAATATTTATTTTATACAATTTTTTGTAGTGTTGAATGCCTGCTCTTAATTCATTAGCACAGGCAGTGGACGCTGCTGGTAATATCTGAAATGAAATTATAATTAGGAAAGGAAATGTTCTAAGCCTAGGTTTTGAATACCTCAGTAGCATTTTATAGCTATGAAAACTGAGGAAAATCTGGTAAAAACCTTAGCCAGGAGGGACTACCTATATTGGTTTAATTCATACATGCTTACATTGTACAGGATCATTGAGAAGTTACTCAGCATCTTATGTATAACCAAGGTTCCACTAGGATGGCAGCACTAGTTGATATACTATTCTGTGCATCTTATACTGAACTCATCTCATAAAACATTATCAAAGCATGTACAAATCCATGGTGCAGTAGTTATAAATTTAGAACTTATATTTCTGTGATGCAACTTCCATGTTCTGTGAAAATATTTTACACTAGTAACATACCAGCTTGCTGAAAAAGTATGAAGAATGCAAACAATATAAAGAAAAATACAGGATCACCAACCTTCTCTGAGACCAGCAAATATTAGTAGGGTGCAAAGGACTGTTATATATAAACGAAGGAAACAGGAAAGCAAAATAAGAAAAATTAAAACAATATTAACAGACACACAATTCAAACTTGCCCTAATCCAATGTAATCTAACACCACCTCTAACTTTTCTTCATACAAGTATCTGCAAATCACCCTATGCACATGAGTCATTCCACATCAAGTTCCACAAATGTTTATAAAATTTTATCATGTATCATTTTCACTTCAAATTTCATCCATTGATTACAAAAGCGGCCATGCTGTAGTCAAGCAGTTAGACTGCTTGACTCTCACCAAGGTGGCCCAGGTACGATCCCAGATGACTAGATATGAGATTTGCAGTGGACAATATGGCACAGCGACAGGTTTTCTCTGGGATCTCCCACCGTCATTCCACCAATTGCTCCATTATCATCTTTCCTATCATTCATTTTGCCCACATTCTGTCATCCACTTCTCTCACTCTCATACCAGGCATTGGGCTGATCACCCATCCTGGGTTCTCTATCCAATCCAGAGTTTCTGTTTCTCAACCCTATGCCTACAGGTTTATGGGATAGAGGAACTATCCCTTAACATCACAATAGTGGTACTACTAGAGAAGTTGAAGAAGAAGAATGAATATAAGTGCAAAGTGAATTATCATGTAAATTCTTAATGTTTTCAAATTGTAATATATTGAATATTGCACAATACTACTTGTGGAAAGTGGCATACCTATCTACTTTTAAATTAAAATACCTCACAGGTGTTTAGTGATAAAACCATATTAAAAAGTTCAATATGAGTTCAAAATAGTTTACTTAATATTTATTATAATTGATATAATTAATAATTTCAATTATTTTTATAGATCAAACCTTCAAAAACCATATATCCTTATTAACCCACTTATTTAAATTTCTGTGTAAAGGGTAAAATTCCTATGATTTTTGTATACAAGTACATATTTGCAAAAAACAGAGATGGGACCCTATATAGTTCATTTTAAATAAAATAACCATACAAAGCAGTGCCTAGTGGGATTCCAGTGCTGCATGGTTGCAGAAGTAACAGCAGCATTCTGTCATTAGATGCCTTGCAAATTGTTTGCAGCATGTTAGTTACACTAGTTATTCACATAAATCATTAAATGTTGCAAGTTTTACAGTTGAGAAACATTCAAACTTTCAATCATATCCAATTGTAGGTAACTTAACTAAATTTAAATGCACACTTTATTTGCCTTCAGGCTCAAATGAATCCTCTGGTTATTATTCTAGTATTGGTTAATAGAATAAATGAATATAATTTTTAAGTACCAGTGATCACTTTCACATTCCTTAAAACGGTATGTTTTTATGTTGCTGATATTGACACACTGTGAATAAAATAAACTTTATGTTGGGAATGAGTTTTTGTAAGTTGGAAATAATACTGACAAGACAGTAGATTGGCTGTCATTGCTAATCTTTTAGTGGCACCTCTGATGTCATCACATGGTCCTTTTTTTTTTGTGACATGAGAAAGGAATGTCCTCAATGAATACCAAAGTCATCCATATGACAGACAAATTAGAAAATTCTTTATTATTCATTGGCACCATCAGAAAAGCAATAAATGTTCTTTAAACGTTTAATTTCTTTTTTTAAATACTTTATCAGTTCTATCTGAAGAAGATGAACAGCGTTAGTGTCATGCTTCAGGTACTCCAAAATTGAAACTAGGTTTAGATGAGGCCTTTCAATGTATTGCTTCAAATGGATCAACTTTCAGACAAATTGGAAATGATGCAATCTCCCTCAAGGTTTTCCTTAAGATTTGTCACAAACAAAAACTTGCAGAGCTAGAAACACATGAGTTATTAAATTATTTATCTTATTTCCCAATTTCTCCAAATATTCCTGTACTGGAGATTCTAAAAGTTTCCAAATCTGTTCTGTCCACAGTAATCTGCTTATTGTATGTCTTCCGCATCAAATTGTTCTTGTATTTGTGTAGTAAAGTTAGTTCCAGGACAATCTGGACATTCCAAAAGAAAACAATGCTGAGACAGAATTGCAAATTGTTTAAGAGAAGGATTCTTTATAATTATTTATAACTATTCTGCTCTTTCATAAGCTTTGAAGTATATGCACTGTCAATCATTTTTATGGTAGGCAGATATGCACTGTATGAGATTCAAGTAAAATACCTCTTTAGTTCTTAGCTCAGCAGATTTAGAAAAGCCAATTTACATTGTTGGGTATTTATCCTTAGAAAGGTGATAGGTTTATCTCTAAGCACATAACATCACTCTTTTGTTTTTATATATCTTTGTCATTCTCTCTAAAACTAACAAAATTCTGTTTCTGGTAATACTCTACTTATTTCATCTGAAGTATAAAATCTGAGATCATATTGCACTGCTAATGGTCCCAGTAGTTTTCCAGCTTTATACCCAGGAATTGACAATATTCTTTTCTCTGCAGAAAGCACTTTGGTCTTCCTAATCATGTAAATGTGGATCAAAGCATAGCTGAAGTTTTTATAATTTTAAATTGTGATCATCAATTGTCTGGTAAGAGTCTGACAGTTTCTGTAAAATATGGAACTGTCAGATCATTTTTCATTGTTTTTTTTTTCTGTATGAAATATTTTCTCTTTTACAGTCATTTCTATGGCTTTCAAATTTTACTGTGGATATTGTACTTGATTTAGTTTCTTTTTCTTATGGCGCAATTTGCCCAAAATCACTTAACTTCCATCAGCTTAGAAATACATGCATCTAAATGAGAAAAAACTCCTGAAGAGAAACTCGCATTATCACATGCTGTATTCAAAGCAACTTCTGGATTATTTGAATAATTGTGTGCTCGAATCTCAGTCAGGGTGAGTTATCTGGATAAGGTTTTTCCGGGGTTTTCCCTTATCTTGAAAGACGAATTTCAGGTAACTCTAAGCTCTATGGACCCCGGGCTCATTTGAGCATCATTTCACCCATTTCATTCATCGTCCGATATGACTTAACGTTGGAGGACGTAAATTACAACAAAAAAATAAGTTATACAAAACACAGAAGTGACAGCCACCATGGTACTGCATAATGCTTTAGGCAGCACACCACTGCACTGTAAAGTGTAAAGCAGCTTATGTCGAAACTCTGTATGCTAACACAAATAAAATATTTAAAAACATAAGATAATATATTATCTTATATATTATAAGATAATATATTATGATACGAGGGCGCAACTGTTTTGTAAGTTAACTGTAGTTGTTTGTTCAATTTGCTCGAATATAGTTTGTTGTTTACCATAATTTAAAGATATTGTGTTCACAATAAAATGAGTTTGCCTCGAGAAAGTTTCTAGGCTATGACTTTTACGACTTTAAATCTTCATTAACGGTTAAACAATGTGAAGATCGACTTAGAAATGCATTTGACGAAGAAGTCCCATCTGAGGTAGCAATTTATAATATTGGTGAAGTGTATACAAAAGAGTTTTTTAAGAGCTGGATTTCGGGAAGAACACCCATGCGCTACTCTTACTGAACAAAATATATACAATGTTCGCACAATACTCGCCTTTTTCTATTTACCATTTTTGGATCTAAAAATAATGAGAAATAAAAACAGACTAATCTTTTGCATTTACAGAAAACCAACACAGACAGACAACTACATAAAAGCTAATGGCTACAACCCAAGTTCCCACAAACAGGCAATCTTCAATAGTTTAGCACACAGACTGGTCAACATCCCTCTCACAGCAGAAGAATACAAAACAGAATACAAAAAGGATACAGAATACAACAATCATTGAGTGAAGGTAGGTTCCCAGACTGCTTTAAGATGGCAAAAATAAAGCCAATGTATAAAAAGGGATCAAAATTGGAAGTTCAAAATTGTAGACCCATCTCACTGCTATCGATCTTTTCCAAAATATTAGAAAGAGTGTTTTTTATTAGATTGTGCAACTTTATTTCAAAATTTAATGTAATTTCTGATCGGCAGCATGGCTTTCAAAAAGGAAAATCCATTAATACTACACTGATACAGTTTATAGATGAAGTGCACCAAAAGCTTGACAATTCAGAAAAATGTATTGGATATTCCTCGACCTGTCTAAAGCTTTCGATTTAGTTGATCATGGAATACTATTAAAGAAATTATCTCATTACAGAATTAGGGGAACTGCAAATAACTGGCTTGTCTCCTATTTGAGAGAGCAAAGGCAAATAATAGAAATAGAGTTTGTTGATAAAACTACAAAGGAAATAAAAACTATAAAATCAAAAGCTGCTAGCATAAACTTTGGAGTTCCGCGGGGTTCAGTTTTAGGGCCACTGCTATTTATTTTATATATTAATGATTTGACACTTTATTCACAAAATTCTTTAAAATGCTCCTTATTTGCAGATGATACGAGCCTCTTAATATCAGGTCAAAATGATGACAAACTCAAAGAAAATGTAATAAATAATTTAAAAGAAGTATCAACTTGGTTTCAAAATAACAAATTAGTTATAAATAAGGATAAGAGTCAGGCATTGGGTTTTCATAATAAAATCAATAAGGTAGTTAATTTACCTGAAATTATAATGGATGAAAATGAAATTAAATATTCAGGAAAAACAAAATTTTTAGGAGTTTGGATGGACGACAGTCTAAATTGGAATATACATATTGAAAGTCTAATGAAGAAATTAAGTAGCATTTGTTTCCAAATATCAACTTTGAAGCACAGTGTAAATTTGAACACATTAAGAATAGCCTATTTTGCAAATTTTCAATCATTAATTTCTTATAGTATAACAGTATGGGGAAATAGTAGTAGCATTATCAAAGTATTTAGAATCCAAAAAAGGGTAATTAGAATTACGATGAATTTAAAGAGAGCAGATAGTTGTAAGTGATGGTTCAAAAAATTAGGCATATTGTCATTACCAAGCATTTACCTTTTAGAAATAATAGTACAGGTTAAAATGAACATAGATAAATTTAAAAAAAGCATATTCATGACCATAGCACGAGAAATAGTTCAAACTTACATGTCACCTATCATAAAAAGGAAAATGTATGAGCACAGTTTTAAATTCAATGGAATTCATATCTACAATAAACTGCCAACTGAAATAAAAAACATTGAGTCCTTCACAAAGTTTAAAAAGACATCAAAAAGTATTTGTTACAAAAGTGTTACTACTCAGTAGAAGAGTATTTAAATGACAAAGGGTAGGAATAAAAGAAATGTAAATTTTAACTATTAATTTGGTTATTATGCTTAACAACTTATTGTAATTCTTGTTTTTTGTTACTATTTTTTGTGTAGTTAGTAATTTGACAATTCCACATCATGAGTTGTATGATTTACGGATGCAATAAATGAATATGAATGGAACACTTTAGAAACATAAAATATAAACAATTAGAAAAATCAGCAGTTGCCACGCATTTTTGGGAAAAAAACCACAACATTAATCCAGAACCAAAACTACTAAAACATACATCAGGAAAACAAGAACTATCCACATGGGAACAAATCTTCATTTCAAAAAATAGGAACAAAGTATTCAATTTCGACATCCACCAGTAAGATTTGTTCAGCAAGTTCCTTGAACTGCCACCAGAGGACACCTATGACAAAGTATCGTCAACTACACCAATGAGACCCAGTTGATGGCCGGCTGAGGATAGAGGCAAAGTCTCTGAAACATGTTCCGGAAAAATTAAAAGTAAGTGTTGTTTAGTGTCATTAATCGACTCCCTTTAAATTTAATTTATCATAACAACACTGTTTTCAACACTTCCAAAAAAGGAATTGCAACATTGCTGAAGTTGAATTTTTTTAACTTGTCACCTTTCTTCTGTCCTCTACAAGATGGTGTGAGGAAAACTCAGTGTAGTATCTTCTGGCAGTAAATGACCACCACCGCTCAAACCCTTTTCTTGGAAAAATTATTCCCTAATTGACAGTGAAAGAAGCATTAGTGGTTTGTGACTATGATAGAAATGACTTCTCGTTTCTCTAAGAGTGTGACAAATTAGCAATGTTACTAAATAAATTTAAGAAATGTTTCTAATTTTGGAAAGTTGCATTTGACATTTTGTGTCTGGTGATAGTATTTATAGCCAGTATTGGAAAGGAAAAAAAAAAAAAAAAAAGTATAAAATCATATGGCAAGTAAATAATAATAGTTAATCGGTAAAAGTACATATTATTTAAAAAAAGTATTAGTTATATAAATTGCGCACAAGTTACAGCTACAAAAGGCGAACACAGCATATTTAATCATTATTGCTGTGATATTCCTGTCTATAATCCAGTGTAACAGTTCAACTTTATTTCCTTCCGTCCTGGCTATAATTTTCAAGAAGTCTTATGTCTGGTTGTAACTAAGTTTATATGTTAAGCAAAGTCCCTGTTTTACCTTGTACAGGTAACTCAAACATTTGGTAGATATTATCTTGTTTTGAAGAGTTTGAAAAGAATAGAACCTGATATTATGTTACATATTTTGCCTTTTTAAAATCTAGGTCCTTTTTGCTCTTTAAATGCTAATTTATGCATTTTTGAATTTCAACTTATGGTTTTTAAATGCATTTTAAGTTTTCTTATTACATTCAAAAATACTAAAAGTATTGCTGCTCCTGTTTCTCGAAGCCTGCATGTTCCATATGAAGGAGTGTGACTATATTTTGTATTATTCTTGTTACTGCTGCGAATTCAACATTTCTCTTTAAATATGGGTTAGAGAATTAGGTAGCATTATAGGGATAATACTTTGACAAATAGCAATAGTCAGTTACTGTCGCGTGAAAGCAAACTTAATATAAATTTTGTCTGCAATATCTGATTTCATTCAGCTAATGAAAGGTAAAGGTCATATTTATGTTAGTAACTTTGCTAAGCAAGGGTTTTCAACCACTGAAACTGTTTTATTATGTAAACTTGTTTATAGATTAATTACAAAATACCATATGATATCAATTGAGCATATAGTTAACAATAAAGTACAAATCTGTTCTCGCTTCAAAGAGCAGTGACGCTAAAATAAGGTTCCTGTTAACAGTTATTTCCACATCTAGAAGAGATGCATAGATTTAAGTGGATTTATGAATCAATGTTCAGATGGTGGCAGAGTGTAATACAAGAAACTTACAGCAGCATCTTTGCTTGTGTGTAAAAAGTATAATATATTTGGTTTTTGAACGCATATTGTCTATTCAGTTTATTACATTCTAGTGATTTCTAGCGAAACTATAGACTGGCAAGATTATAAATATAAAAAAGTGTTGGATCGAGCTAACTATTGCAATAAACAATTTTCATATGGTATAGTCAATGTATAATGTGATAGGCTGAGTTACAATTCTGCCAGTGGATAAGAAGTCGTTAGCCAGGAAACTTTCTGGTTGAGAAAGAGCAAATAGTCATAAGTAACCCTGACTATGGCAATTAGGCATTCCGTTGAATTACCTTAAAAAGAAATGCATGCTTAGGAGAATTAGAACTCACCACATATCTATTGCAATGGAAAGAAACTCTACTAATGATTCTATAAACTGAATTTCAAATTCAGTTTTTCATAGAGTTGCCTGCAAATACCCACGTAAGCCAGTTTTGAACATTTAAACAAGGAAACCAAGCTTAGAATTTAACCTTTGTGTTTCAGATGCAAATAAAACGTTTAGGGGATTCCATATTATATAGATATGAACCTTGGTGGGGAAGAAATGAAGTAGTCTGTTCTGTTGACAAAAGAAAGTATATTTCTAAAATTTGTGTATTTCATATCTCTCAGACATGCAGTCTTGTATATTACAGTTGTGTTTAGTGTGACAGATTACTGTAGTTTGTAGTGCCTAAAGATTGCGCTAAGTTTATCACATAAATTGGGAGTAACCGCAAGGGATTTACAGGTTAAATTCAGTTATTAATTCATGAACGGTTACTTTAAATAGTAGGTTTATTAATACTTCAGAAGTGAGCAGATAAAAATATTTCAGTTGATACAGTTTCTGTGAAAGATTCAGAAACAGCTTAATCCTGCATCCCCAGAGGAACACTAACTCTAATCAAATAGCTCATTTATTAGCTTTTATTAAACCTGTCAGCCAATTTAACTAGTGTTTTTTATTCTCACATCCACTCACACAGACTTTGAGAGAAAGATCTCATAGTTCAGCACTGTGTCATCCCGCAGCACACTCATCAAAGATGGGGGATACTGGAGTTCCGCATCATAAGTGTCACACAATGGGAAACACATTATCAGTATACAGTATTGATCCTGTGTTTTTATTGGTTTTCTTGTAATCTATTTTGATTGTTATAAATTCCTGAACATCCCGATGCTAGTTATAACTTAGTTTTCTGTAACACTGACTTTTATGTTTTTGTATACCATAGGCAGTTTCTATTTTTGTGACACTTTACTGCATGGTTTAAGCTCTTAAATGGCATGTTACTTTTTAAATATTAAAAGCAGAAGCATTATTAACAGTGAAGTATTCTTCATTTTTGAGTTTGATTTATGAGTCACTATATTTACACTCAACTTCACTTACTATGTTGTATAATTGAAACGTTTTCAAGATCATTTCGATCTCATTCTCAGCTGTATGGCGACTAAATGAACATTCTTCTTCCTCCACTACTACGGTGCTCCGATCCCTCTGCCATCTAGTGTTAGGGGCACTAAGTTTTAATATTTCATTTAATGCCGGGATTTCAAAATTGATAACTTTTTCCCGGTTTTTGGTTATGAATATTTTTTCCCAAATATCCAATTCTATTGGTTTACTTAAAGATTTTAACAGTTTTATGTTATGGCCAATGTTGTGGTTTTCTGTCCAAAAATGGTGTGACACTGCAGATTTTTCTGTTTATTTCAACTTTATGTTCCTCTGGTGTTCTTTTTGCCTGGTTAACAAGTTTCTCTTAGTTTTTCCTATGTAGCTTTTATCACAGGTTTCAGTTTATCTGATAAATTCCCGATTTCAAAGTGTTGGGGATTGAATTTTTTAGTGGTTTATTTAGCAGGTTCTTCAGACTGAATTTGTTTTGGGGTGCTAGTTTTAAGTTTAGTCTTTTGAAGATTCGTTTAAATTTTCTAAAAGTCCATGGATGGTAGGTGAATTTTCTATATTGCCAGTTTGTGTTTTTAAGCGGTGTGAGTGGTCTTTTTTGATATTATCTTGAGTTTTCACTGTCTTTTCATCATGTTCCTTATGATGGCTGGGTTGAATCCATTTAATACTGCTATCTCTGTTATGTATTGTTGTTCTATCAAAAACTCCTCCTTACTCAGTGGGATGTTGTATAGCCGGTGAATTAGACTTCTAAAGGCAGCTAGTTGATGTGAAACTGGGTTGTATTCATTTTTCTTTATGTAATTATCTATGTGTGTGGGCTTCCTGTATATTCCAAAATCTACACCATGATGATTTCTAGTTATCTTGAGGTCCAAAAAGGGTAAGGTGTTGTCTCTTTCTACTTCCATTGTAAACTGGATATGATTATCTTGCAGGTTTAGTAATTTTAGAGAATCTTCTTTAAGTTTTTCCAGAGTGATAGCAAAAACATCAACATATCTCTGCCAAAATTTGTAAATCTGTGGGAATGCCTTTACTATGTGTGTTTCAAAATTGCTCATGTACAGGTCTGCTAAGATAGGCGAAAGTGGGCTCCCCATAGCTAATCCTTTTGATTGTCTGTAGAATTTTTGGTTAAACATGAAGTAATTATTCCTTAGAATAGAATGAAAGAACACTTCAGAAATATTAAATTCAAACAAATGGACAAGTCGGCCGTAGCACATTACTTTTGGTCTGAGAATCACAACATAAAACAAGAAATAGAACTGATCAAACAGGCAAAGAAACCTCTGGAACTACAGATTTGGGAAAACAAATTTATTACGAAAAAACAGGACCTCTTGATGAATTTTGAAATTCCCGCGGTAGATGACGTCATCAAATTACCAGGACGTTAGATGGCAGCACAACACCAAGCCAGATGCAGACACCGGATGCATCATCAGTCAACCACAGAGCTGACGATAGGGGAGAAGTCCCCAGAAACTAGTCTTCATAAAAAACTTGTAAGTGGAGAAAAGTATATACAAGGTTGACTCACTTGCCTAATTTTAGTAATAATTATTCATTGTGCATAAATCTGTAAGATTGATAATGCCATCTATTTTTGTGGGGTCCGTTGTAGTCTGAGTTAGCCATTTTTTTGAGGAGTGTAGGTATTTTTTCCACCGGAATCCTAGTGGTTTACCCGGAGAAACACAAGTCAGTTAGAGAATTTAATGTCATGCTGGTATGTTGGCCATGGTAGCTCAATGGTTAAGAGCAACCAGACAGAGACCGGAAGATCCAAGGTTCAACTTCCGGCTATGGAATCACATTTTTCAGTCTGAATCCATCTTTTCATACTTTGTCCTAAACACGGATAATGTGGAAGAACAATTAATCAGCATTGTTAGTTTATACTTTTAGTAAAGGGATAAGTTGCAAATTTATTGAAATACTGCAATAAAAAAATGAGTTTTGTATCAAACTGCAGGGAAGTAAAGTAAATGATTGCATACAGAATAAGGCGAGGGTAAGGCAGGGATGTAAACTTGAGTCCTGTGTTATTCAACCTATATATAGATGACACTCTAGAGGAGATTTCGAAAAATAGGGCCTACTCGCCAGTTATTCATAATAAAGAAATCCCAGGGTTATTATTTGCAAATGACTTAGTTGTTGATTCCATATCATGTGGAGGGTTGAGAAGAGCGATTGAGGCAGTATGCAGTTACTGCATTGAATAGGGGTTAAAAGTAAATGAAAAGAAAGCAAAGATCATGGTTTTTAAAAAAGGACATAGACTGCGAAAAGATGAGAAATGGGATAAATGGAAGAGAGATAGAGGTCATTAAGAGATTTGATTACTTGGGGGTAAGGCTGAGTTGTGATGGTAGGCGGACTGAACAGAAAAAGCTGGCATTAGTAATGGCCATGAGTGTTTTAAGAGCATATTTAAGAAAATTGCCTGACAATGTCAAGTGACTGGAAAGGATCTATACTACGGTGGTAGAAAACAAATGCTGCATGGGGCAGAGATATGGGAAGTAGATGAAGCATGGACAGAGGTGGACGTTATTAACAGATCCTTTAGCAAATACACTCTAGGCTTGCTGGTAGCATCACCTAACGGGGCACTACAACTTGAGTTAGCAAGAATTCAACTAAAGTCAAAATTGTCACAAGGGTAATGAAATATTTGTATAGAGTTGCTAACTTGGAGAAAAACAATATTACAAAAGAATGGTTTCTTATGCAAATGGGACGGTAAGGAAATTTTGGAAAGATAGGTATGGGGCATATTTGGAGGAATGGGAAGTACTTTTGTAAGGCTTTTGGAGAAATGTAGAATCAAGATTAGAAGATGTTGATAGTGAAATTAATTTTTACTAGTACGAGAGAAAGGCTCTTTGACGATATACAGGGAATAAAAAAGTGTGGGGGAGCAAAATATACATAGATGTGTGTAATAAGCTAGGTTGAGAAGGAATTGCTTAGGCAAGGACAGGAGTTAGAAATTTGAAAGGTATTAGATATGATATGGAAAGAGGTAAATGTCCAATGTGTGGAGATGATGATACACACTGACACAGTATAATATATTGCAAGCAAACAAAGATATGAAGAGAAAAAATTTGACAACAAAATTGAAACAGTTTTAAGGAGCGCAGAGGTGCTATTAATCAGGAAAATACTGTCTGCAAAAGGAGAAAATAATGTAAGAAATATGTGTGATTATTTGAGGAAAGTCAGAGAGAAATGGTTAAGAATTATCAAGATTAACTAACAATTAAGATTAGAGAAATGGAAACTAGGGATGAAAGAGAATAGAGGGACATCAATACATGAAAACCAAGGGTTGGGTATATTGAGACCGAAATTTAGGGCAAGCAGGTAGGAAAGGTATATTGGATGTGAACAAGACGTCTGTCATTATGTGCTAGGAATGTGTAAATGGTATTGCATTAATGAATGTATGAATAAGGAAAGATGAGAAATAAATATTCTAATTTTAATTTCTGTTTATATTGTGACTTTGTGGGTTCGTGAAATGAAAAGTCCAATTGCAACACTCAAAAATGTTCTTTATTTCCACCGACTTACAGTTGAACACTTGCCAATTACACAGGATTACGTAATGCACACAATTACGATTCACCAGTTCGTCCGTTACAATTCCACTGCACTCGCGATTACGTAAACTCCTCCGACGTACGTACGCAGTCTTCTCATCCGTTCGCTAGCTCGTCAAGCACTGACTAACTCCTCTTGCCCGACGTGTTGCTTATATAGGGTCAGCTGGCCGATCTGGAAGGTTCTAGATTAGATGAAATATCCCGTAAGTTCGAGAACACAGGTGGAACAGAAAGAGACGGCGCAGTGATGTTTTTTTTTCCCAGCCACCCCTCGTTACTGCGATAAGACAAACGAGGGGGGCGTGGCGAACGCTGACCGTCTCCTGCTTGCCCGCTCTATAGGGTGTTCCGACGTTCGGGTGACAATATTTTATTATGACATTTTTATTGATTTTTCTCTTGAGCTATATTACCAAAGAGAAGAAATACAAATGCAAGCAGTTTCCAAAAATTCTTTAAAATTTCTTCTACCATCTTTCTGGTTAAAGGTTGAAAATTATTTAAAAAATATTTTGTTTGTTAATGACACTATCAATTGCCAATATCATGTCAGCATTGGATGCCAGAATTTCATCCTGCAGAAATTCTTTTATATGCCAGTAAACTTACTGACATGAGACTGTCACATTTAAGCACACTTAAAAACCATCAGCCTGATTCAAATTTGAACCTGCAACTTTGGGATCAGTAGGCCATTACCTAACAACTAATCCACACAGATAGGTTGGAAAAGATGAAGTTGGACCTTTGAGGTTGAGAAGCAACAGCTTCTGAAACTAGTCCCTCAAAAAATAAAAATGTAAGTGATGGAATATTAAAAAATGACTACAAATACTTCTTTCAATTGGAAAAAATGAACCTGATTTGAAGTTATAATAGGAGTTAAAACATGAATTTCAACTTGCTCTACCAATATTCCAATCAGATGCTAGAAACGGCAGCTTTAAATATAATTTAACAGTTTTAGAGAGTGGCCTGAGAGAGTGATGCACGGAACAAACTGGAGCAATGAGTTTTTTTTTTTTTTATTTCTTTATTTACATCCTCCAACGTTAAGTCGTATTGGATGATGAATGAAATGGATGAAACAATGCTCAAATGAGTTCAGGGTCAATACAACTTAGTTACCTGACATTCATCTTTCAGGATAAGGGAAAACTTTATCACCCTGACCGAGATTTGAACTCTTGAACGTGACACACTATCACCATGCTACAGAGACAGGACAATGTGCTCCAACTTTAAGTCATATAAGACAAAGAATGAAATTATGTTCAAAGGAGCCCAGGGTCAGTACAGCTTAGAGTTAACTTTCAGGATAAGGAAAAACTCCCAAAAAATACCTTATCCTGGTAACTCAACCTGATAGAGATACAAATGCGAGATTTCTTGAACATGAGGCAGACACGTACCTGTACTACAAAGGCGGGCAAGCTATGGGTTGCATGTGCAACTTAAAAGACAAAAAATAAGTCTGCAGTTGCAGCAAACTTCTAGATTGCCAATGATGAAATTAATGAAGGATTACTAAAACTCTTAAGAATCCTCCATAAAGGAAAAGATTTTTGTCAGAATCATTATGTTTAATTCCTGCGATAAACTCTTGTAGAGAATAACATGAAAATTTACAAACATGTAAACTAAATAACTTGCATATATCAAAATTTCTGAAACCTAAAAATCCTTTCTTTTTCAGCATAATTTTGCAATGACATAAAATTTAGAAGCTATAACATGTGCATATTTATAAAAATTACATATAAAATAAATAGGAATTTTATTTTATAAGAATCTTTGAAAATGTGGTAGTACTACCTTCTTCACACATGTTGAAATCTTTATTGGTATTACAATGAACACATGTGTATTAAAGCAAAGACCACCACTCCCTAGATAACAGACTCTGGTAAATATTTTATGCTTCATAACAAGAATTATAAACAAAAAATGTTGCAATAAATGGGAAATATATTCTACAGACCACAAATAAGAGATATAATTTACTTTAGGGAGCTGACTTTACGATTAAAGTTTTCCATACCCAATTCCTGCTGGTTATGAGAGGTCATTAATGGTGCAATCAAATTTTAAATCTGCACACTATGCCATTTGTTGCTGCACAGTGAAGGGGGACCATGAACAGATCAACTATGGTTTAGTGGAGCACATTTAGTTTGTAATTTTAATTACTATAGAATTCATTGCTTCATCATTCTATGGTGAAAATAATATTATACAAAACTGTAAAAATGCCTCCTTTTCCATAAAGTCATAAAAACACTTCCACTGCCGTACATTTTAAAGGCAAACCATAAAAGTGGTAAATGTGTACTACTGTTTCCTTATGTCTGCAATGAATGAAAATTTAGTAATTACAGTAGAACCTTGTTTACCCGGATCAAATGGACCAGGACCGATCGGAGTTAACGATAATCCGGGCTATACAGAGATTGATGGAAAAATGATAAAAAAAAACATCTACTCACTGAAATAATTTTAATGGAGTTTAGAAATTACTATTGGCACGCTTTTACCTAAAAACACATACACTGTATGTACTATGATAGTCTATTTATTTGCACTGTCCACAATATATTGCTAAGAGCAATTAGAAGGTCCTTTCACTTTACAGATTTTACCTTTATAAGAAACATAGATATTTAAAATCACTGAAACTTGCACACAGTAAAGCAAATAATTGGTTTCTCTAATGTATGTTTTGTTGAAATCTAAACAGTCTATTTTATAATTTCCAAGCTTCTTTTTCAATGGAAAAGATTTTTTTAAATCAGTTCATAACCCTGTAGAACTAAATTTGTGTTAGTAATGTTTATCAAAAGTGTCAAGCATTAAATTTCAGCAAATGATGGTTCAATCTAAACTCACCAACTTTATATTAAATGATCCTACTAGTACCCAGAGAAGATCAGCGAATCAATGGTTTGTCAATTAGCACTAAAAATTAGACATATCTTCAAAGCATGTCTTTCCAGTATTTTCATAAGTAGTCAATATTGTTGCGTGTATAGGCTCAGCAAGATCTGGAAATTACTATAATCATTATTTTGTAACATTTATTTCCAATGTCCTGAGTTTGGGCAAAGCTATTTGTTTATGATTAAGCGTGAATTCTGCTGACTGGCAAAACATGTACTTTGGACTGGTGAATCATACATCCTGCTGGTCAAGGGAAATAATGCACAGGTGGCCAGTAACAGGCCTCAACTTGTTCTCCATGTTGTAAACAATGAATCACACATCTTGCTGATCAAGGGAAATAATGCTTAGGTGGTCAGTAACAAGTCTAAACATGTCCTCAATGATGTAAATAATGATTGCATAATATGGTGCAATAGTTGGGAGGAAATTAGCAGTTATCTTGGGAATCGCTGAGTCGGCTTTTTGGTAGGACCCTATTTAAGCTTGGTTGAGTTAGCACCCGGGGGACTTGACCGATAGATTTGAGAGGGGACTTGCTGATGGTCTCTGTAAAGATTAACAAGAATTTATTTTAAAGTGCTGCTACGAGTAAGATCGCTGACAGAGAGCACCAGGCCGTACATCCCTTGCCAGTTGCAAAGGTTCAGCCATACACACAATGCATCTCTAAAGATGTACTGTAACCTACAGCATCTTATAATTTACATGGGCATACAATTCGTTCTGTCTTTGGACAATGCACACCAAAGGCCTATACGGATTGCTACGGGGGCGGCATTGAAACACTTACCGAATTGTATTGCATATCAGACTTCAATTCCCTTAACCTTTAAGGTTTTGAGAGAGAAGGTCAACCCCGAACATATGCTCGAACCGAGGTCTTCGGGAGGACGACAGTATCCACCCTTATTGGTCCAACTGGAGGATGACATTAACTACGTCGGCAACACTCTTGACAGAGAAATTAGTAAGTTATCGAATGCAATGTTTAATTTTACTAATAAGGAGAACTCCCGTGTTAAAAAGGGAATAGAATTCCTAGGAGATATACTTAATTTCTGTTGTGGTGTAGCAACTAACTCACAAACAGTTACTGGAACATTACACTAATCTAGAACGAATAATATACAAAGATCATGCTTGGTTTTCAGACACTTTAGACATGTTAACAGCTTATAGTACCCAAATTGCTTCCGCCTTTACAAAAATAAATGACCATCTTAGCACATTTATTTGCGGTGCCAACGTCACCTATAATGCGATACGTCATGAACTAGATATGGTAACTGACCATCAATATTTTACCCTGTGGGAGATTTTAAAAAACACTCAACATTCCGTTCATACAGTTTTACTCCTGAAACAGATAGATTCCATGCTTCTCTGCCGCAATCATCTATTCCCACTTTCTATAATTCCCTTTCATATTTTTCGACAAGAGCTGCTTCAATTACACCACAAACTATTGTGAACTACGTTCGAGCTTGTGATTAGTATTGATGACATTCACCAATATTTTGACCTAGAAAATACCTCATGTTCATTCAGTACCACATATATTTTAGTAACCATCAAAATCTCCACTAAACAAACAGGAACCAATTGGGATATTTACGAATTTTTCAGCACCCCATTTGTGTGGAAGAATGACACATGTAACATTCTGCATGACCACACATTTGTCATAGTTAGGGGAACTCATGTGCATCCCATAACAGGTTCGGATCTCAAACTTTGCAGCCCGTTTAATACTAAACTGTGTTATATACCCCGATTTAACAACGACCTCTTATTTACACCTTTATGTGCTACTAAATTGTTACAAGGTATGCTGGCTGCTGAGATGAACAACTACTGCCCTTTTAGATGTCATACAGGTAATCAAATGATAATTACTGAAATTGCCAAAGATGAGTATGTTATTACTCACCCCCAGGATCCGATTGAATTTACCTGCAATCACACCACTCAAAATATCCCTAACCTACCTCCAAATTCGCCAGGAGCCCTTCAAATCGCTCTACTCTGTTCATGTGAACTTAAGCTGGGTCACGTGGTGTATATCCCAGAACGCTTCCCTTGTTTTGATTCTGATTTCCCCAAATCCCAAACACTGCATCTAATTCCTTTCTTGGAAGTGTTGAAAACAGTGTTGTTATGAAAAATTAACTTTAAATAGAGTCGCATCTAATTCCTACAGGATGGACCTCTTTACCCTCGCTAAAGGTTTCCCCATGGACTACGACGGAACATCTCACCTTTACAAATCTCACTCAGTGCCTAAACGCAAATTGGTCTGTTGAAGTACCTCATCTTAATTTATCACATTTACTCCCAGTTACTCCTTTCCCAAATATGGCTGTTTTCACATATGGCCCTTCTCCTATGCCACACTTCCTTCTTATCTGGATTTCTCTTCTGACACTTATTCTCTTAGTAGTATTGTTTCGGCGCCCAGAGCTTCTAATTGCAACACATATACCCGGTACCTTTGCCGCCAGACCAGCATCTGCTGTGTTCCATGATACTCTTACTATTATCACCGGTATCGTGATCCTAATCTTTCTTGCCATAGTGGGCTACCGATCTATAAAGTTGTGTTGCCAAATTATTCGTTGGGCGCAAAATCATGGCCCGCTCACTCCAGATCATACAAACCACTCCAACTCCAAGCGGTGTTCTGTTCGTCATAACCCCTAATCTTATGACCACCTCATCCCCCCCTAATAATCCGCCTTCAGAACCTTCACCCGTATAGGTAGTAAATCTTTTCGGCTTATTTTCTCCCCCTCCCGGCTCCTAAATACCCCAGAGGTACACAGTGTTTTTAATTATAAATCAGTTCAATTTGACCTTATATTATCTGCGCTTAAAAGTTATAAGTTATGATCATTGTAACCAAATGCTTAGGATTTGTTAAGATAATGTTTGTTTGTAGTACCCTTTGACCTTAAGAACAACCGCGAGGCGTTCTTAGAGGCTCTTTCTAAGTGTTTATAGATTCTAGTGTTAATGTGTTCTGTTCTAAATCCATCGCAAGATTTTCGGAGACAATTTTAGTCAATATATACGCATATACCATGGTATCCTAAAGTTTCAGACTTCCAAGCTATAAGAGTTTTTTTTTTTTTTTTTGTATGAGTGACAGAGGCTACATACTTCGGTGAACGCGAGATCCCCAGGTTCTGTACGTCTCTTATGGTGATTAGATATAGTCAGATCTGTTGTGATATAAAAAGGGATTTTTTGCACGAGCATTTTCCCTATAAGCAATTATAAATGACAGGTGAATGATTGCTACATAGCGTAAATGAGCAGCTTTCTGCTATGGAAGGATGACCACCCTTCATTAGCTTATAGTAAAGAATGATGACTGCGCAGTATGTATGTGAAGTTTTGCTGTGGGGGAGACGTCCCTCAATCAGCTTACAGTGAAGAGTGATGCTAGTATGAAACAGAATAAATACACACAAATCCTAAGATAATATAAGTAGTTGTATTAACGGTAATAATTTGAGGAGAAAGCAAGGAAAATCACCGAAAGAACAATAATCAAAGGAACGCACAGAATTTTCTTTTTTTAAACTCACATGTTACCTCACGTTATAAGTCGTAGAATCCAGATGTTTCCCAAACTCACCCTTAAATGTGTGTAAAGACACCCGCCACTTATTTTAAAAGTATGTATGTGCAGATTATTCCATTTCTTTTAATCGTCATGTTGTGACATTTTACAAGCACTCAAGTAAGCATTTTAAATCCCTCTATTTATCGTGTACCTACTCTTGTGACTGCCCCTTAATTCAGTTTACAGCACAAACTTAAAGACTCATGGGACTATTCTTGCTATGTATGGATAATATAACCCATCAGTTGAGTTCTCTTTGCAGACATGGTGCCATGGAACCTACAATGAAAACCACTACATTTATTCTGACCATGCCCTTCTGTAATAATTTATACTCAAAATGCCACAGAGCATACTCACATTCATTGTAAGACTAATCAACAGGACATACAGAAATAATCATTGTTATGTAACATCCATTTCTATCAGTGACCTAGCTATACATAACTCAGTGCTGTTAATCTCAATATCAAATCATACTATGCTATATAATAAAGGTAATAAGATCGATGCTGTTTCATAAATATCCTGGAACACACTTTATAACAGCATACCTCTTGTGTCAACATCTCATGTTAGCCCAGCGACTGCCAGAGTCATTTAAACAGTTTTTGTCGTATGAACATAAAGATATAAAAATTTCCTTTGTATGTTGTTAAGATTATTTTCTATGTATATGTGAAGAACTGTTACTTCCCAGTATGAAGACTTGTTATATTAATTATTATTTATGTGTCTTATTCAATATCTACTGTTCTGTCAACCTACCAGACACAAGTTTTGTTAATTAATTTAGTGCAGATGTAATTAAATACTGTTCTGTATTTATGCAACAATGTAGCTAAACAGTGTACTCACTGCATTCATGCCCTGAAATTCTAATAGTTTAATTTTTAACAACAATTACGTATGTTTTAGTTCAACACAGTGAAATATGTAAGTCATGATGCCACTATAAATAATATCTGTAATCTGTTTACTATTGGTAGCTTATTGTCATGTTAAATATTTGTTATTTAGTATGTTAAGAACTGAGTGGAACATCTATGTATTTTCTTAATAACTTTGCTTATGGTACTTCGCCGTAAGTCAAGCAAAAAATTTCATTGTTGTATATTTCATAATGCTTAACTAATTTTTTTTCTCTTTTTCTTTTCTCCCTTTCTCCCAATTCAACCAATTGTTTAACATACTTTCATACATGTTCCACTACCATCAATTATATTCAACTGGACTTTTGATTATTTACAATGTATTTATTTTGTGTTGGATTTCATTTTTATAAGTTCAATTGTAAAATTTGTAATACCTGGAGCATCTATCCATCCCTTTAGTCCCATTTACCAAACCCCTACCCTATATAAATGTTTGATATTTACCCCTAATCCTAAGTTGTTTTCTGTTGCTGCATAAAATGGATCACTGTCGCCGGACACGAGACACCTGCACCATGGTTGAGCTACCAGAAGGGAGACGTCCACGAATATGGACCATCACAGCTGCTACTGCTCTGGGAAAACAGCCCTTCCCAAATGATTTGTACCTCATCAGGAGTGGCTCATGCTGCCAATTTGCTGGGAAAAAAGTAGTCAGCTCTTCCCAGAAGAACTACTGCATTTCGATGAATGGTTGGGTAATCAGTGAAGCAACTATACCAAGATGAACTCCGACACTGCGAGAGTGACTTACGAAACAATTTGCAAGTCACTCCTCCGTGTTTTCGTCAGCTCACTTGCAAGGACCTATAACAGTGACACAGGAGGGCAAAGCTAGGTAGATTACCCTTTATATTGCAATTCTACCTTTGAATTTGTTCGTCGGCTCTTTTGAAAGGACTTAGCAAAGCGACGCAAAAGAGCACAGTACATTCAAAGCCAATATATACTGACAGCAAGCGATAACCCCAGTTTTTCAAACTATTATGACAGGATGAGGCAGGAAGCACAGTGAAACTTTTGTCAGTGATACAGTACGGTTAGCAGCTAGGGTCGTGTGGGCAGAACTATAATGACACTTCTGTACATTTAGTGACAGTGTCTTGTGGAGTGACTCCCTTATGTTATAGTATGACTCATATTAGTGGTGCAGTGTACATCCATAAAACTCTGGTCCTGGTCCAACGTGGGAGTATCCAAAGCAAATCTGCTTTCCTTACTTCCTGGTTTTCCCCCCCTTCCTTAAATTTTTTTCTCTATTTTCTTTTTCAGGTGTTACACTTTTTATTATATTACTATGTACACACAAATTTTAATCAACTTTGCATTCATTATTTGTATTTATAACTTGCAAGTATGCTTGGTTGCCTATGTACCCAGGCACAACATTTTTGTAAGTGTAAATTATTCTTTTATGTATTTTCCACTTAAAAATTTGTATCTCATTCGTAAATGTTAGCAGTCGTTTAGATTTGCTGCGGGCAGCAAACTCTAAGCGATGGGGATGTGTTGCGTGTATAGGCTGAGCAAGATCTGGAAATTACTATAATCATTATTTTGTAACAATTATTTCCGATGTCCTGAGTTTGGGCAAAGCTATTTGTTTATGATTAAGCGTGAATTCTGCTGACTGGCAAAACATGTACTTTGGACTGGTGAATCATACATCCTGCTGGTCAAGGGAAATAATGCACAGGTGGCCAGTAACAGGCCTCAACTTGTTCTCCATGTTGTAAACAATGAACCACACATCTTGCTGATCAAGGGAAATAGTGCTTAGGTGGTCAGTAACAGGTCTAAACATGTCCTCAATGATGTAAACAATGATTACACAATATGGTGCAATAGTTGGGAGGAAATTAGCAGTTATCTTGGGAATTGCTGAGTCGGCTTTTTGGTAGGATCCCTATTTAAGCTTGGTTGAGTTAGCACCCGGGGGACTTGACCGACAGATTTGAGAGGGGACTTGCTGATGGTCTCTGTAAAGATTAACAAGAGTTTATTTTAAAGTGCTATTACGAGTAAGATCACTAACAGGGAGCACCAGGTTGTACATCTCTTGCCAGTTGCAAAGGTTCAGTCATACAAACAACGCATCTCTAAAGGTATATTTGCATTATGTTATTATGTATTTAAATGTTATCAAAGAGCCCCTGATCTCATCCAGATCCAGGGAGTGCCCTGTAGAAATGTTAGGCATCTCTGAAATACAGTTATTCAGTTCATTTTGAATTAGATGGTTTGTTCTGCTCTACCTTATCCATAGCTCCACTCCCAGTTACATGTGGTTAAAGGTTAAAAACCCCTTAAGCTTTTAAACCTCTCGCAATTCCTATCAACCCCCCAAAACCGACAGGTAACAATATGTATACTTAATGTGAATTCATTTCCAGTAATTCAGTGCACAGAATATTAATATAAAATACAAAATAGAATGTTCCATTTGAAGTATAAAGGGGACAAATAACCACATTGGGATGATCAAAATTCCATATGACAAACCTGGTTAACTCTACATTGCTTGCAAGTACAACTACCTTAAAGTGCCCACCTCTGCTATAAGACACCAAAGTTACTTGCTGTATGTTGTTACAAATAAATTTTTAACATTCAATACAAAAGCTTATATGCTAACACATTTAACTATTACACAGCAATAAAATGTTGTGATGTAATTTGAACTACCTTAAGATTTTAACAATGCACCACCAAATTCGAAGATATGTTCGAAATTTCACTTCAAGCTTATGTTTCTGAGATATGACAAGTAATTTTATTGCTATTCTACCTCTAAAAATCATACTTCTAATCACAAAAATGAATTAAATGTGTGTTGGCAAAAACAGGTTAACCATTTTATCAGAACAGGAAAAAGACAACCTTTACAAATGTCAATAAAACAAATTATACAGATTTTAGAATATACAGGAATAAAATAGCAATTCATCTTACAAAATTACAGAAACTGTATGGCCTCCTGCCTAACTTATCAAATCAGTGAAGTTAACAAGTTTTCAATAACCTGTTATCAAATTGCAAGCTTTGTATCTCATCACACAGATTTCCTTAAAGTTACACTTCTTTGTCAAAAGTTTCATATAAAGTGAGTATATACAATTTATAGATAACATAGGTATTACTCAACAGAGCATTGAGCCGTATCAACCTTCAGGTGACCAGTGCTGCCATCGTCCCTTATTGGGCCTTATCTGGTCAATTAGAGGAGTCCGTCCGATATGACTTAACGTTGGATGACGTAAAATTACCACAAAAAAAAAAAAAAAAAATAGAGGAGTAAAATTTTAGTAGGCTGATGTACAGTAAGTTACGAAAGACAAATAGAGCAATTGGAAGCTGCATGTGTCTGTATGATATGATTTCTCGCGCCTGCCGATGTATGACACATTGCTGTCCAGAAGACATGATTGCATCTGAACAGACTATGTGCGATAAGCTGAAGTAAACATCTCTGTTGTGAATTTTTGTCGATAAGCTTTCTCGCTTTGCCATGTAATATGCAAGTTGGTTTATTGACATTACATCACTTACATTTATCTAAAACACCACGTTTCGAGAGCTCAAATGCTCTCATTATCAAACTGATGCAGACTGATAGTTTTTAAATGCACTTAAAAGTGACAGCCCCATATCAGATTTACTGGCAATTGACACCACATTAATAAAACAAAAATAAATAAATAAATCAACCTATTATACCAACTGCTGGAGCATAGTATCCTCATGTTGGAGACTGTTGCACTAATGTTTCTTCTTGTACTAACCAAGCGACCTTGCAGGAAATTCCTTGAAGAGACACCAGAGAATGACATTGGCACATAAGCCAGCATCAAGGTTAATAATGAAGCAAATGCGCCTCAGAAAACATGTTCCCTTTTACGTAAGTATAATTGGTGCAGTGTCAGTAAACTGACTAAGATATTACATAAAAAAATGAGGCTAGTTACAGTGAAGCAACAAATCCTACACAAATATAATTATTTGTAACAGAAACTTCACTTATCTTTTAAGAAAATGATGTAAATTTTCTTATTAATTGAGATTGCAATTTCATAAATATTCATTCACATCTTCAGTCAAAACAACGAGATTGTTTTCGATTGAAGATCTGAATGAATACTCATGAAATCGTGATCCCAATTAATAAGAAAATTCATGTCACTGTTTTAAAGATAAGTGAAGTTTTTGTTACAAATAATTATATTTGTGACTCAGATATGTTATTTTAAATTTGTTAAGATTAGCCAAACTAAAGAGAATGTACTGAGTTTCAGCAGCATATCAAATCATGTAATTTTTTTATATACTGTGATGGTTAGCCTGTTTTTGTGAGCACTTATTCAACATCTAAAACTATGCTCTTGTATTCAAACTTTATAAATACAAAAATTCTCTATTATTTGTTTCCTGATACATCATTCATTGAATCCTGATATAAACATAACATTATCCCAAATATTTAGTAACAGCATTATTATAGAAGTAATAAAAAGATAATAAAATAGCAAAAGTACATTTTATTATTGTGCAAATTATTTTGTGAGTTGGAAGTCATGGATTTTCACAGAATTTTTTATCAAAACTCTATTAAAAAGCAGTCTGTAATAAAATAGAATTTAGCTTTATTGGATAAATTTTTAGTTTAAGTAGAATGCTCAACTGTACGTTAATGCGAGGTGTATTTCTCAAGAATGATCTGTTCACAAATTCCTATAATGCCATTAAAACTACCATAGTACCTCTCTGGCCCTCAAACTGTGATAAACATGATTGGAATTTTGCACGAAACAACATGCTGTGGGACTATTAATTTATAGATGAGTTGTATTTATTACACATCGGCTTCACTTACGTACCTATTTTGAGGACATCTTTCGCAAACCATCATTTGCATCGTCGGCTCTTATGCAACGAAAGCTTGATCCAGTGGTGTGGGTAATTCTGGAGTTGCTGCTGCCATCTTTGACAGAGTGAGATTACTCAAGATGCTGTCGAGGTTATACATAACACCTGTACTTCCTTTCCCTGAAGTGTGAATTTCTAAGCTTGTTACTGTGATAATTACAAGAAAACCTGACACTAAATCAATGCATTCTACAGGTACTGGAAAGCAGGAAAGGATATCACAAGGTCATGAGTAATGCAATTTCTTTGTACACAGAAAGTTGAAAAATTCCCTGGAAGGAAAGTGTCAAAAAGAAAAAACAACAAAAAACATTATAAAGAAATGTACATATAAATTGTAAGTGAAGATACAAATAACTATGTACAAAAAAATAGCACTACCTCTTTAAATAGAAAACAAAGAAGCTCTGTTAATAGCTTTTATTTACTAAGAATTTCAAAAGCTCTATAGTACATACATCATTTTCAGCACAAGTTTACATAAGAATATTCAAAGAAAAACCTGAAATTTGTGATTGACTCATATTAGTAAAACCTCAGAAATTAGTACATGAGGCAAAGACATACATTGAATAAAAGACACAATTTATATACTTCTAATCACTTTGGTTGGATTATCATTCACACATGCAGTATAAATGATTATGATTTGAATGAAAAATACAGTTCAATGAATCTAAGAAGAATATTAAGTACATAAAAACTGCATCATTCATTTAAAATTGTCCTAAGCTTAACTTTGTATTTGAAACACAGGAATATTACAGTCTTAAATTTGTAAATGCTTTAATGACATGTATAAGCTCAGTAATATATGCTGAAAAAGAGAATACGCAGTTTTAAAAATAAATTTTAATGCAAAGTGCATCTTCCAACAGGACAAAATTTTATGTAATTATCTGACTGTGAAGTATGATTTGCTTGGTACAGCAACTGTTTTGGTAAATGGCTTACTTTAACTTGATAAGACTTTAAGCTATATATGTACTAAGATGGCAATTGGTGCTCTCTGCATAGTGTAAACCTCTAAGGTTATGACATACTACTGAATGTGTGTCACATAAGTAAATCAATGAAAGGTTACACTCAGAACCATTACTGCTGTTTGTGGTCTTAATTATGCTGTGAAAATGCTGGAACTGTCTGTTTGAGTTGTTAATAGGTCTAATTAAAATGCTTACAGATCTAAGCATTATTTCTTTTGACAGTCTATAATTCCTTATCTGTTCAATGGAATGAAACAATAAGTGCATTACATAGGTGTGGCTACACCTGCTTTTCAAAATTATGTGGCTTTGCATCACTGCATGTAACGCATGTTGGCTGTTAAGCTCAAATACCCAGAGTTTGGCCGAGTAGCTCTGCAATGTATTTGGGATGCTACCAACAGTGTAGATGCTGAAATATATTTCAGTAAATATAATTTGATTGTGAGTGACAGGAGGACTGAAATGACAGAACAGAATGTTGAAATATGTTCAGAGCTTTCATTCAACAGCATTACTGAATCATAAACTAGGATAATTTAGTGCATTTTCTTTTTATTGTGTTCTACATCAGTATGGATTTTTCTTTTTTGTGTGATGCAATATGCTTTAGTCTGTATCAGATTGTTCTATATTTCTGCGTGTCGCTTTAACCTATATTAATGTGAAATAAATTGACACTTGATGCACTTTTAACTCACTGTCATTAATAACCCTCCATAGATGTGTTGTACATTTCATATAAATAATACTAATATTCATTATTTAACAAAATTAACACAAACTTTCTTCAAAATGCTAAATTGCAAATGTTTAAACGCTACACAATGCTAAATGTAAAAATCAAAATATCACTACCCCTACCTATTGTTTATTATGAAGCTTTACTAATTTGAAAACATGTCATTCTCTGTCTAAGTCCTAGCTGCAGCTGACATTGTACATATTTTAAGAATAAGTGGAATACTGGAAATAAATGTAAAAATGGCATATAATGATGGCGATGGTACAATGACATTTTAATAATTTCTTGCAATGCACAATTGCACTTAAAACTTAAAGCTTTTACAAGATCAATTCTAATCCCACCAGATCTTGTCTAAGATGGCTATTCAGGTACATTATTTGGCATAGTGTGTACAATATTACATAATGATTACTGCATTAAACAAGATAGAACAAACTGAATTTATAGAATCTCAGATCATATTTTTAGTTTGCTGTTAAAAACTATGAGATTCTTTATCACTAATGTTGTTATACACTGATGAGTAAGGTTAAGAGTACCTAATTCTTCAAAATATCATTGCAATTTAAAGAAAAACTTTATAAAAGTTCATATCCAAGCATCTTGCCCAAAGATTTTAATTTAAGTCCCCAGATTATATGTAAACACAGATAATGCCAATTATAAACAAAGAAATTCTACAGAAATCAAAGAGAATTGATTTCTGTACAAATCCACAGCCACAGTTTTGGTATATCTGAAAAATCACATACTTGGGTTAGAATGTCACAGCGAAGCATGTAATACACACGGCAAACAGTATATTCTTATCAAAAACAGATGCTGCCACCAAACATTGCAAATACATCCTTATAAACATTTCATATATTTTATATTACAGACGTGTGCAAATTATTACAATTTTCAGTTTTATGCTGGTAGTTTTATTTAAATTCCATCTGGTACAGCTATTAACAAAATAATACACATTTTTATAATGTTAATGATTTATTTTATCATTCTAGTATTTAGTATGTCCCCCCTTAGCTTTTATTAGGGCAGAAATTCTTGCAGGCATGCCCTCTATTGAAGTCTTACACATTTTGTGAATTTCTTCATCATTTTGCCACACTGACAAAGTTGTATTCAGCATTGATTCCTTTGTTGTTGGGTGAAAGCTTTTAACTTTTTTTTTCAAGACACTCCACACAGACTCAATGGGGTTCATATCTGGGCCATTACCAGGCCAATCCAAAAAGATATGCCACGTTCATCAAAAATATTCATTACACACATTGCTTTGTGGCATGGGGCACCATCTTGCATGAATATTCCATTTCCTGATGGAAACCACTCATTCATCATAGGCCTAATGCACTTTTTTACCACTTTTGAATATTGCTTAGCATTCATGGTTCCCTCTACAATGTGAATTTTCCCCACCCCATAAGTAGAAATTCCACTCCATATCATCACTTTTGTTGGATGCTTCACATTCTGCACCACACATTCCTTTTTAAATTCTTCTCCTGGCCTCCTTCTGACGTACTGTGGGCTTTCTTCAAATATTGAAACCATTGTTTCATCACTGAACACAATCTGGAAACAAAATGTTTGGCTACAATCCTTGGAATAAAAAATAAAAATCATTCGGAGAAAAAGATAGCAAAAGCATTTTGAATGTCCAAAATGAATTTCTGAAAATAAAACAATCTATGAACTATTTTTATAAATTTGAATACTTTGCATACCTTTGCCCAGTCTTCAGATGTCCAGTCCTTTAATGTTTTTGCCCAAGCAAGACGTTTTTTCATCATCATGGGCGTTAGTTTTTGTTTTTTGCGAGGCCTTGCTTTCAAACCGGCTTCAAAAAGTCTTCGTCGCACTGTGCTTGATGAAACTGCACACCCATGTTCTAGTGCAAGTGCCTGAAGTTGTGTAGAAGCCATGCTTCGATTTTTAAGCTGTTCTCTGACCAATACACGTTTCATACTTGAAGTTAACACTCGTTTTCTGCCACATTTGCCCACTCTTTGTGGTGAAGTCGCTTTGTTTTCATTCAGCTTACGTGCAAACCTTGTCACATAACTTGCACTTACGCCTACTATTTTGCTTATTTCCTTCTTTGTTTTATCTACAGCACTTAATAACACTTGAATTTGAGCTCTTTTGCGTCGTGTGATATCTTGGACCTTACCCATCTACCTAACAGCAAGGTTTCGTAGCAAATGTGAGAGTAACCTTTGCTGTCCTCATCCCCCACCCTCAAAATGCCCAGGAAAGGATCTACCTGCCAGGGGATGACTTACCTGGAGTGCCATTAGGTACCAAAGAACAATACAGAAGAAGTGGTAATGAGCTACTGGGCAGAAGAAAGGAATTTACCTTTCACTGTGCAGTGAAGAAAATGGGAAAAAATGAGCATAAACATTCTAAAGATGAAAAATAAACCAAGATAGCCAGAAATATCTGCAAAATAGCATGTCAGATTTTAGAAGTAATATGTATTAGCCACAGGAACATTTAAAATAATTATATAAAGTCATGTGAGGCATGTAAGGCCTATTGAACTAGAATTGGAAGCATTCAAAACAAAATTGCTAATAATTTGCACACGTCTGTACTTAATCCAGGAAAAGTTCTGTGGCTGAAATGCACAAATGCTTCATATAAAATGTAGTCTGAGATGGAAGAATTTTTGTGACGATCTTTGTTTGTAAGTTTGTTGTACACATGTTAGTACAAAAAGTATGAGAATTAAACATATGTAACAACATACAAAGAGATATGTCTATAAAGCTAATAAGAAATTGTTTAAGTATTTCTGTCTTTGATGACAGCTAATTATAGGGACTAAATTTACCCCACCTCCAGAACAAAGCTTAAATAAAGCTTAAATATTGAAGAAATCACTTAATATTAATAGTGTTTAATTTTGGCTTACTGTTGTTTTATATGAACTCATGTAAATCAAATGAAAGTTACAAAAAGCTGTAATTTAGGAAAGCTAGTTTTGCAGTAATTTAAAACTACTTACCTTACATGGACTGCTATATATGACTCGAATATTTTATAAAACAAAACCAACGAATATATCCAATCAACTGCCTAAAATAACTTCAATCCTCAAAGTTTTTGTTAATTTTCCAATGATATTGATATAAAACTCAAACTTTAAGAAATATCTGATAAACCAAAATAAATTGCTGTATAGGTGAGAAAGAAAGCTTTGTTCTATATTAATAATGTTCCTGAAGATCACTGCACATCACCAAAACAATAAACACAGCATCTCTAATCATACGGCACTTTTGATTTCTGCCATCGTATTCCTGGTAGCCTGAGATGATGAGGTAACTTAAAAAAAACAGAAAAACATTGTTTTTGCATTAATAATTAAGTAACAAGGTAAATGAAACTAATGCTTTTTCATGTAATACATTCTTGATACATTATAAAGTGCTACATAATCTAAAGAATTTAATTACAAATGAAAGTGTATGAGGCTTAAGGCTTAAGGCTTTTTATTTGTAACTTATTTGCCTGGTGCCGGTACATTGGACCCGGCTTACAGGCTCTAAATTTACATGGGTTTATAATTCTGGGAATGGCCTCTTTATTGTCTTTGGGGTTATTCTAAAACCCATACGGCGACCTGTTCTGAGGCCGCCGAGAACCAGTTTTATCACGTTATTTGTCTCTGTCTTTCTTTTTCTTGTTTTTATATTTACATATTTACACTGCGCTTATCTTGCGCACGCACGCACACACACAAGCACGCGCACACACACACACACACACACACACACACACACACACACACACACACACACACACACACACACACACACACACACACACACACACACACACACCTGGGCATACCACGTACGTCCCAATATCATACGCACTACACTGTACAGACTTGGCTATGTACAATATTTACAATGTTCGCAGTTAGGCTGTGCGGCAGCGGGTAGCTGACTCCTGGGCTGCCGATGATGGCGGCCTCTGCCGGGGAACGTGGCCTGAGCCAGGAAGGGCTGGGCGCGCATAATTTTGCAGTCGTTTTTTTTTATTTTTGTTTATCTTCAATATGCTTTGATTCTGGCGTGTTTTCGGTGCTTGGGTTCGCCTTTCCCAATATTGTGTATGGTGGGGTTTTGATGGTGTCGGATGCGCGCCCAGATGGAAGAGGCACGTTTGTTGATGGCCTCGTTGATGTAAGGGACGTGGGTTTCTTGGTGAATGGTGGCAGTTGTTCGGATAGGAGCAGACAGGATTTTGCGTAGAGATAAGTTTTGTAGGGTTTGGAGATACTTTAGGGCGGTTTTGGAGGCGTTGGCCCAGACCACGCAGGCGTACAGGACCACGGATAAAATAAAGGATCTATATAGGATGATCTTCGAGCGCAGCTTTAGCTGTTTGCTCCTAAATATGGAGGCGCACATCTTTAATCGCTGCCGCCCTTTATTGGCGCTATCTCTTAGGTGGGTGGTCCAATGCATCGTGCGTGTCAACGTCACGCCGAGGTACTTGACCTGCTGACGACAATGCAATATTTGACCATCGACCGTTAGGTCCATTGCCAAAGGGCGCCGCTTTGTAAAATGTATAAGCTGGCATTTGTTCGCATTAATTTTGATTTTCCAGTCATGAAGCCATGAAAGGAAGCGGTCAATGTACCGCTGCATCTCTAAAAGTCCATAACGAGGATATTTATGATGGTTGTATATTGCAGTGTCGTCAGCATACATTGCCACTTTGCATCTGGCGTCCACGGGGAAGTCGCTGGTGAAGAGTATATACAGGAAAGGTGACATGATAGCCCCTTGTGGTACGCCAGCCTGCATCACTCTCTCCTTTGAGGAGGAGCGACCCACTTGGACGTAGAAGCGCCTGTTTTTTTAAAAAAATTATGCAGTAATGGCAGTGAATTTTGGAGGCCGGTAAACTCTCGGTGCAGCTTGTAAATCAGGCCGTTGTGCCAGCACCGATCAAATGCGGCTTCTACGTCCAAAAATAGCGCCAACGTTGAAGCCCCATTGTTAAATTGCTCGGTGACGTCATCTACTAGTCTTAAAAGTTGAAGGTCTGTTGAGTGCCCTTTTCTAAAGCCAAATTGTGAATTTTAAATGTCAAGCGCCACAATTTGTTTTTGGAGTCGAAATAGAATTATTTTCTCGAGCAATTTATCAATAGTGGACAGGAGACTAATGGGGCGGTAATTTTGAGGTTGCCTGGTGCTTTTCCCATGCTTAGGGAGCATTATTACCTTGGCTCGTTTCCAAGTGTCAGGGAAATAATTTTGCTGCAAACAAGCGTTGAAAATTTTTGTAAGTTGCACCAGGGCTTTTCTCGGGAGATGTTTGAGTTCCTCATTAGTCACCCTGTCCGGGCCGGCGGCTTTCCCATTAGGTAGCTTCCTAATGAGCTTGTACACTTCCTGCGGCGTTGTGAGGGGCAAGTGTTGCTCATGCCTCTGTGCCACCCAGTTTTGTACCCAGGTCTGGACATCCCGTTCTAACTCGGGGTTCGTCGCTGGGTTTTCTGTAAATCTTGTTTCCAGACAGTCTGCAAAGACCTCGGCTTTCTCCTCAGAGGAGAAGTGCAGGCCGAGGTGAGTGTGTAGCGCCTCAGTGCCTGATTTAGCGCTCGAGGAGACTTTAAATGCCTTTAATAATTTCCATAAAGAATTGTCCGAATGTGTGGTATTTAACATTTTCTGCTCCCACTGCTCAATTTTGTTTAATTTAATTTGTTGCCGAATGACGTTGCGTAGCCATTTTGCTAGCACTTTGTACTCAGGCTGGCGGGTAAGCCGCCAAAGTCTCGTCAAGCGTCGCCTCCTGGCAATGAGCTGCTCCACCTCAGGGTACGTGCCAAAACTAGGCGGGCTTGTGGTGTAGCTGGTGGAATTTCTTTTGGCCGTGTGCAGCGAGGCGGTGTAGTTTTCAATGGCGACGTCGATGTCCGCCTCGCTGTGGTATGACAGCCTAGGCTGAGCCATCCCGTGCATTTCAAGGGTAAACTTGCTCCAGTTTGTTTCTGCGCGCCTCAGAGGGCCAGTCAGCCCGGCCGTGATGGCGCCACTGATATCAAAGTGCACTGGAAGATGGTCGGAGTCTAGTCTGTGATACACAGTGAAGTTGTTTGGTAATGTCGCATTTTTTGTAATGACGAAGTCCAAGATTTCAGGGTCGAAGTGCCCTGACTTGTGCCAAAAGGTGGGTTCGGGGGGGAAGTACACCTCGAGATCGTCATTTTCTGTTATAAGGTCTACTAGGAGATTTCCAGCCGCGTTTGCTCGACGTGAATACCACCAGGGGTGTCGAGCGTTGAAGTCTCCTGCCATTATAACATGCTCCTCCAAAGTGAGGATTTGCTCGAGGTCGCGTCTACAGTCCGGGGAGTTTGGGGGCCGATAGAGGGCCACCAGCATCACCGTTTTGTTATTTAATCGTGTTTTAAGAGCCGTGCACTCTAACGCTGCCAATGGTGGCAGCGTAACAGGAGCATGAGCAACTTTGTTTTTTAGTAAAATAGCTGTTCCTCCTCCCTGTCTGCCTATTCTATCAATTCGAAGTATTTGGTAACCCCTGAGCTTGAAAGTGTGCTCCTGCTTTAATTTTGTATCACAAATGAATGCGACGTCAATTTTGTTACGCCGCAGGTAGCTTTCAAGTTCGTGCTGCTGCCTGTAGATGCCGTCGGCATTCCACAGGAGCCCGCGAGTTAGAGATGTGCCTCCCCTTAGTTGAGCCATTTACTCGAAGATGTCCGACAGAAGCCATATGAGGGCTTCTAGCTTCTCCCAAGTGCTGGTACAGCTCTTAAATCTTGCGATAAAAGGCTGTACCTTCGGAGCAAGTTTATGTAAGTTGAGCTCTTTAAACAGAGTAAAGAGCTCTTTGAGGCCTCCTAGTTCACCAGGTGGCGCCTGGGAGGGGGGAGTTGTTGAAGGTTGGCCAGCAGGTGGCAGCACTGGTGCGCTTTGTCCCGTCATGGCGCCTGCGAAAGAGACGCCATCTCTAACCAGAGCCGGGTTGGCAATGGGTCTTGGTTGCGCACTTGGGGGTGCCCTGGCTATGGCTGCCAGTTGGCGGCGGTGGCGTTCGTTACGGAACGTCTCGCAACCTCTGTAGCTGGCAGGATGCGTCTCCCCACAGTTTGCACAGTGGGGTACAACGTCCTGCGTGGCCTTTTTCGGGCAGTCAGCTAAGCGGTGGAGGCCACCGCAGAGGACACATCGGGAGGTCATGTGGCACATTTTATATGTGTGCCCCAACTGTTGGCAGTTGAAGCACTGCGTGATGTTGTGGTTCGTTTTGAGGACCTCCACGGTGACAAGAATGTGACATACCTCGCGAGCCTAGTGTAGTTTTTGATTTGTTGTGGTCCTGTCCAGGGTCACCTGGTACATTGGCAGAGGCCTGCCGCGGGAGATCAGTTGCCGGACATGGACGCCGGTGTACCCCTTCGCTTCCAGATCTTCTTTGATGAGCTCGGTCTCCAAGTCCTCTGGGAGGCGCTTGATGATGTAGCGGAGGGGCTGGTCGCTCCTGGGGGTAAAGCTGTAACTCTCGACCCCGGCGTCCTTCAGCTTGTTCATGGTGGGTAGGCTGTCTTCTTTCTTTGTCAGGAACAGCTTCAGACAGCTCCTGATGTTCTGTAGGGTATAAGACCCAGCTGGGAGAGAGACACGGAGGATCTGGAGCACCTTGGTTGCCTGCCGGGCATCGGGAATTATGATGCGCGGAGGTTTTTGGTTGTTAGTAGGCTGTGTTGCTGTAGTTGTTGTGGTTGTTGGGGTGTGGCTGGGTGTAGGTAGGTTGGTGGCAGTGAGTGGTTCTTTAGGTTGGTTTTGTTGCCTACTTGGCCGTTGGGGCTTTGGATTTGGTCTTCGTGGTGGTGGTAGGGTGGGGAAGTTGCTGGGGTGCTCCGTATCCTCGTCTTCCTCCGATGAGGATAGTGCCGCATAGCGGTTTCCGGTGGAGACCTGGGGTGGTAGGTGCGTTCTTTTGTTTTTCTTGGACAGCACAGGCTGCTGCCCACGCCGTTCGCCGTCAGAATCGCTGTCGCGTCCGCTGCCGCGACGATGGGGGCGCTTCCTAGCCGGGGCTGCCTGCCAGCCCTCTGCGAGATGAACCAGGTGCCTCTTTTTAATAGAGTGTTCCTGGTAACAGCGTGATAGGTCAATGGCTATTTTGCCGAAGTCGCGGGACTCCGGGGCCATATTTTGCAGGGTTTCCTGGAGATACAAGATTTGAAAGTGTATGAAAGTACAATTCAGGTTAAGTTATGATATCAATCGGACACCTATCTGTGTCAGTTTGCAGCTTTAATTTCGTGAGAAAGTTGCGTATTTGAAAAATGTTGAAATTTCTCAAGATTTTATTTGCTTTTAATGGTAAAGTTTATATTGTTTTAATTTCCCAAGTTTTCCTAAGCAATCCTGGCATTTCCGAAATAGTTGAGATGTTTTAAAAACATGGATGGCCATGGATCTTAGAGTTACCCGACATTTTGTCTTTCAGGATAAGGGAAAACCTTATCCAGATAACTCATCCTAACCGAGATTCGAACTCGGGACCTCTTGGACCTGAGGCTAATGCGTTACCGAAGCGGGCCCAGTAGGTGGGTGGTTGTAAACTGGGCGGCATAAGAGTATCTTAAATTGATAGGTTTGTGATAAACAGTTTCCTGACAAGTTGTGCTTTGTACAGTTGAGAGCCTACGAAGTGAAACAGCCACTTCCGCTGTGCCGCATCTATGTACTCATTTGTTTGTTGTTGGATCCGAGAAAGACTTATAAGGCTAGACTCCTAGGAGACTGCCTTCCAAAAATTCCATACCGTGATAAACTAGTTGAAGAAATGCCTAGTGTTCATCAGCACGAAGACCTAGATACTTGCATTCGCTCGCTCGTGCTGGCTGTACAGCCAGCACGAGCGAGCGAATGCAAGTACTTCGGTCTTCATGTTGATGAACACTAGGCATACTTGCATTACCTACATATAATCACAAATATGGTCGACATCACAGTCATTTAGATTCATCAAGTTACACATTTTGGGTATAAGTAAGAAAATAGTGTGGGTGTTATAAATACAATTATTTCAGTTATATGCATTTATCATTTATGAATTACGGTATTCACTTTTATAATACTTCACTTTCCTACTTGAACATATTTGTTGGATTTTACATCTATAACGAACAATAAGCATACTGCTGCCATC
>CM060948.1:145557306-145564806 GCA_030765055.1 Mantis religiosa
AACTAACCTGACTGATGGAGTCAATGTCATCTCTGATGTTTTGCGTTATTGTTTCAAAGTTATGAATGTCTTGTTTTACCTTGGTTGGTTCAGTTGTCTTCTTTTGAAATTGATTAAAAAGTATGTCCACATGAGGCATTATCTTATAGAAAAAGGATAGCTAGAAAACGAAGTCTCTATCTTGCAGTCTTTTTTTTTTTTTTTGGTATGAACCAGCTTTTTCAATAGTAGAGGGTAATCTTATGTTCTCACTCGTTTCAATTGTTTCCATGACAGTAATAAGCTCCTTCCTGTTTTCATAAATATCCTTTACTACTCGCGAATGGTAATTCCATCTTGTGAGAGACACACGGGGTAAGCTCTTCTGAATTATGCTATGCAACACTTTCTATCTTTGTGGCGAATTTGAAAAGAAAGAAGAAATGCCTGAAAGATGTGCAAAGAAGATGCGGGCTTTGCGATTAATTGAGGCTGCAGTAGACATTATAAGGTGCGCATAGCAATGAATGTAGTGCGCATTTGGGTATTTGTCTTTTATTAATCTCTGTACTCCGTTTGACTCGCCACTCATAATGTTTGCACCATTGTAACTCTGAACTATTAGTTTTGCTCGGTCATCTCCAATTAAGGGTTCGATTTCTTTCAGAATACACTCCGAGATAGACTGAGCATTCTGACCTTCTGGATTAACAAAATTCCAAAATCTTTCAATGGGGGTTCCATAAACAATGTATCGCAAAACAATAACCAACTGAAATTCGCAAGACACATCAGTGGCTTCATCCGCGATAATTGCAACATAATCAGCACGCTTTATTTGTTTGCGAACTTCCTCATGATACACTTCCAACATGCACTGCAGGAGTTCGTTTTGAGCAGTCCTAAAAATGCCTTTGAATACTGATGACTGACTGAGATGCACTTGAAGCTCTTTATCCAACTCCGCACTAAACTTGTTTGTTATGGCTGTTAACTGCCTATACTGCGAATCTAATTTGTCCTGAATATTGGTTTTGCCTAGAAATGAAAGACTCAAAACATTGTCCATTTTCGCTTCGATGTTGCATGCACTTTCATTTTAGACCATAAATGCCCAATATCAGTTATTCCAGTCCTACACAAATGGACATTTCCCCCAAGTAACACACAAGGAAAACAAAAAACTGCATTGTTTTCATCACAGCCGCAAATCCATTTGTTCTTTTGATAAATATCCGGATTAAACTTACGGCATCAATTTTTTGTTTGCTGCTGCAGATTCAGTGGCCTACCTATTGTTTTTATCTGAATTATTTCACTTAGAGTCCTGTTACTAAATGAAGTTTTCAGTAATTCACTCACCTTGTTCATGTTCGTAACTTTACTGTGAATTTTAACTTAAAGAAAAAACACTGAACACTGTTTTAAAAATCCTTACTCACGATGAACTACAGCATTACAGGAGCACATACAGAACTACTCTACCATTGCTTTGAAAACATGTGTCCAACACATGCTGGACGCGCGGGGTTTATGTTCTACCAACAAAACTGCTGCTGTGAAATATGCACATGTTGAAATACTGTCTCTAAATTTTAAAATCTAATACTATATTCACATTGAAACCCAATTAATTTTATTTATAAGGATATCTATGTGTTGTGTTTCTACAAGTGATTTCATTAAGCATTAATTTGCGTTTTGAAGTTCCTCAGAATTAACTGCAGTAGGATGGTGACACTGCATTAAAGGAAGGTATAGCGCGAAATGTATTCTTACCATTGTCTTTCGCTAGGTGGCAGGATCGTGGTTCTCTGAAGTCCCGTGTTTTACTGCACTCTAACGGGCAAAGCGTAAGTTATGCGCCAGAGAAATCCCGGCACTACCTACTCTAACTTTCTTCCATAAGAATCTTAGCCCATAGCCCTAACACAGGCGTTTATGAGCGTAGACAGTGCCGTTCTGGAATCGGCACCAAGCTACGGAAAACAACCAAGAGAGAGCGCTGGCGTTCAACGCGCCTATTCGAACGAGGGAGCAACTACTCATAAACAATTCCTTTTGCGCAATCCTTATACACTTCTCTTTCTTTCGCTTTCATACAGATGGTGCCATGGCACAGCGGCACTACCTCAGAAGCCGCCCCTGGTTAAGTCTATTGGCCTGGTTAAGTCTATTGGTTGGACTCCAGCTGTAATGCATGAGGCATCGTAGGAGACTATCCTATATGTTTTTGTAATTTTAATGTTACACAGTCTTTGGATTCTTTGAAGTTTCTTAAGATTCCTTTGGTTTGTTATGGCTTGATGCCATATCGGTGCCCCGTATAGTAAGATTGGCTCTATTGCTCCTTTGTATATGGTATGTAGTGCCTTGTTCCCAAGTCCCCAGTTGAGCTTGGCAGATTTTGATATGGCGTGTACAAGACTTACTGCTTTATCATGTATGTGTTCAATATGTCTGTTGAATGTGAACTTTCTGTCCTTATATATTCCAAGATATTTCAGTTCTTCGACCTGTTCAAATCTTTGATCATTGAGGTAAATATTAAATATTCCATTTTTTGCATTGTTTTTCCTAGATACTAATAGGGATTTTAATTTTGTGTCATTAAATTTTATCTTATTGGCTTTTGCCCATCATTCTATTTTCTTGAGGCCCTGGATTGCATAATTTTCAGCATCCAATATACTCTTGCCTTTTGTCATTATAAGTAAGTCATCAGCAAAAACTATTACTTTGATTAGGTCAGTAAATTCCAGGTTAAGGAGCGAATTGTAGACTATATTCCAAAAATCAGGTCCACAACATGACCCTTGAGGACAACTCTTTTGTACTTCTTTTTCTGCCTTGTGAGAGTTGTACACAAGCCTGCTGAAGTATTTCTGAGACAGCTTGTACAGGTTGCTCAGGCACTCCAGCTGTCTTAAAATATTTAAGATGCTAGGCCACCATGGAGCATCAAAAACTCCTTGTATGTCTAAGCTTATCATTGCAATGTATCTGTATTGCTTTTGGTTTTGTTGCACAAAGTTTCTCGTTATTGCAGCATCTACTGTGTTCTTTTGAGGTGTAAGTCCAAAGTGGTTTTTGTTCATTAGTTTCTTAGAATTTAAGTGGGGGAGAATTCTCTTGATCATCAGTTTTTCCAAAACTTCCCACTTACATTCAACAGACTGATGGGTCAATGTTTTGAGACATGAGTTTGTTCTTTTCCAGGTTTAACTATAGAGATTAGTACTGAGTGTTTCCATTTTCTGGGGAAAATGCTTTTCTTAATGCATTCATTATATAATGAAATAAAGAACAGTGGGAAGCATCTGAAAGCTCTTGAGAGAATGCCACTGGTCAAACCATCTTCTCTGGGCGCCTTTTTCGGATTGAATTGGTCCAATACTCCCAATATCTCTTTTTCAGTAAATTCTTCATCATCTGGATTTTTTATAGGTTTGGTCGCCAGTCTCCTCAGTAGTCTGTGTTATGATGATGATGATGGTGATGGTGATGGTGATGATGATGATGATGATGAATGTTGGAGGATATAAAATACAAAAAAAAAGAAGAAGAACTTTCCTGCAGAAGTACACTGTATCCACAATTTCCCAACCACGATCCAGTCCCCATGTTTCAATTTTTTATTTTTGTTGTTGTAATTTTACATCCTCCAACGTTAAGTCATATCGGACGGTGAATGAAATGGGTGAAATGATGCTCAAATGTATCCAGGGTCCATGGAGCTTAGAGCTACCCGTCATTCATCTTTAAGGATAAGGGAAATCCCCGGAAAAACCTTATCCAGGTAGCTCATCCTGACCGAGATTCGAACTCGGAACCTCTTGAACGTGAGGCAGACACGCTAACCATCTACGCTACCGAGGCGGGCATGTTTCAATTCCATATAGAATTTTTGATTTGCTTTGACCACCATATCATAATTATCATCATCACCATCACGATCATCATCATTGTCATCATCATCATCATCATCATCATCATCATCATCATCATCATCATCATAGGCCTTTATATCATACCATTATAAATATAATATAACACAGTCTTCTGTTTTATTTAAAAGAAGTTCTATTTCTTCAGCTTATACATAAAAAAAAGCTGTGAATCATTTTCACAAGATTTCAATGGCAGTCCACTGCATTCTGCTCAAACTGATGTGGGCTGTGAATTTGATTGGTCAGTTATAATGTGAATTCCTGGGCCATGAAGTAAATAGTCATTAGCGTTTGTTTTATTCTTCATACTGTTCCTGCAAGATGTTCCAGTAATGATGTTAAACACAGACTGAATGATAGTAATTGTTTTCCACACATGTTGTATGTAGGCTTAGTTTAAAAGGGTAAAATTAGAGTGGAAAACTCAATGCCATCCACATCATTGCTCTCACTAGCTGAGTTCCATGACATCATGACAATACATCATTTAACTCCCCAATTGACTTTTCCGAGTAAACCAATTCTCAAATTCATTTTTAGCAGGGACGTATTTAAGGGGGGGGGGTCCAGGGGGTCCGGACCCCCCCCCCCAAATGAATTGTCATTCCGAACCTTTAATAAATAAATAGTTGAAATAAAACTAAGTTTAAAATGAATTGAAAAAGTTTAAGTTTCTCTTCTTAATGTCTCTATTCACTGTACAAAACAAGGCCGCCTAGTGTAATGAAAACTCTTAATAAGTAGATAGAGTCAACATGAAAAATTCAATGCCACGGCCGGGATTTGAACCACGGATCTCCTGGTTTTCGTCCACTCGCTGTTACTCCATTTGACTCGTATATTTCCCCGGTAAAACAGTAGAGGCTCTCGCATCCGAGATACACCGTTTGTGGCGACTTACCATTGTAAGTACTACTGTGATGAAGCCTGGGACTCAAGTACTTACAATTGTAAGTCGCCACAACGGTGTATCTCGAATGCGAGAGTCCCTAGTGGTTTACCGGGGAAATATACGAGTCAAATGAAGAATTGAATGCCATGACAGCAAGTTGGCCATGGTAGCTCAATGGGTAAGAGCGACTGGACGGAAATCAGGAGATCCGTAGTTCAAATCCCGGCCGTGGCATTGAATTTTTCATGTTGACTCTATGATAAACCTTAGCCTATGTACGGCTAGTGTAAAGAAATGATTAATTTCCATCAATTAACTAAAATCTTAATAAGTAATTTTATAAAAAAAAATAATAATAAATAGTTTCACAAGAAATAAACATTTCTGAGAAAAATATTAGCAACAAATGACTAAATGATCAAATAAATCTGAAACTGTGACTCTTTCTTTTGTTCCTGACTGTGCACCTCTTGCTTGTCCTCAGGACTGTCTTCAGAACTGAGTTATTTAAACTGAAACAAGGGTCATTGACTAAAGTGAGTGAACATCTTCTTTTGGATGGAAGAACTTTCGTCAATTTTTTGTTCTCAGAAACATGTCTATTGATTCCGATTAAAATGCTGCATGTTTAAGACACGACAATTTTGAATTTTTGGGGAAAAGGCGATAAACACCTCTTTAATTTCCATGATTATTTAATGAAGAAACCAGGTTATCATAGATAAAAACATCAGGTTAAAAGAGAACGTGGAGCTCATAAAATACGCAACTCCCGCAATTTCTACTTCCCTCGTATCAGCTATTTTCGAAACATCTCATCCTATATAACAATTGTTATGCACATTTGACAGTCTCAAAATTGCTCGTTGCATAATTTCATAAGAAACCTAGTATTTTATTTATTTATTTTTAATACTTTAACGTCCTTTAACTGGATAATCATATTGGGCAGTAAATGAAACGGGTGATACCATCACATCAGTCTAGAGCGACTAGAACATAAGATTTACCCGACATTCGTCTTATTAAGATAAGGGAATGCCCTGTAAAAAGTCCTATTGAGAAAACTATCTTGATCTCGATTGGAAATCGCTTCTGCGGTGCCCAACTTGCGCTCATTTGAGCAAAGGTGGATTTTTTTCACTTCACCCCACCTCCTCATGAAAGCATTTCCCTTTTTCTCGCTCTCTCTACATAATGGAACGATGCGTCTTATATCCGCAGACAGTGGGTGGAGGTAAACCCTCCTTCCCCTTACGCGGCAAGGTTGGCCAATATCTCTTCACTGGGAGTCAGACATGCTACCACCAAACTATGGAGGCGGGCTCCAGTTGAAATCATTTATAACCAAACAGTTTGCCTGATGACAATACGCAATGGAGCAATCGTGCTTTATATGAGTTGCGAAATTGTGAGAACCAGAAAGACTCATGTGAGTATACGGGATCAATGTTTATTGCCTCTACCACGTGCTTAGTAAGCACAAACGTGTTACATTCCATTTAAAAAGTTGATATAGAGATGTCCTCAGGAATGCAAGTTTTGAGGACACCAGAACAGGAAAAAAAAAAAAAACACTTAAAAATAAATGTCTGCGCGCACGCTCCAGAACCCAAATATTGGAGGAATATAAAATGTAGGATTAATTTCGTTATCTTTTAAGGATGCGAAACGAAGACTTTCAATAAAATCGTCCGAAAATGGCTTCAATAATTTTAATTTAAACACTACATATCTAAGATAGCTGCATAACAAATAGAATGCCTATTGTGAATTTTCTGAGGATAAACCCTGAAGTTTGCTTTACTGGAAGTGAAGTCTGTATAACTATTCTAAACCTAAAAGATAAACGAAAAGTTACTGCACAAGTAACTCATTAAAATACACAAATAATGTCAATTATAACAATGTATTGCAAAGTTAATTTTTAACTTCTAAGATCCTATTCCCTTTTTCATTCAAGGAGAACTAATACTTCAAATGCATCAATTAGTGGTTTATTTTTAAATATATGATTGCTGCTTATATCACTTTATCCCAGGTATAAGAACAAAAGTGTGCAATTAAAGGTCTTTCTATAGACTTTATCCAAAGAAACAAGACAAAAACAAGCTTTTCTGAAATGAGATGTGTAGTGTTTAACGCCCGCTTTTACTACATACGGCACCGCAGGCGGGGACACTGATGATACATGAGATGAAGATGGAGCACCGGTGGAATGAGATGGCGGGGGAAACCGGAAGTCCCGGAGAAAACCCGCCCAACGCCGTGTTGTCCACCACAAATCTCACTTTGCGGTCGCCTGGGATCGAACCCGGGCTGCCTTGGTGAGAGCCAAGCGGTCTAACCACTGAGCCACGGCGTGGCCCAAGCTTTTCTGAGAACAATTTGTAGAAGATTGGGTGGAGAAAGTAATGTGAATGTAATACATTACATCTGTTTTTAGTTTTACTAACATGATAAAAATAAATCCCTGATTAATTATTAAAAGCAAATAATTCAACGTAGATCTTTGGACCCCCCGGAAATTGACTTCTGAATACGTGCCTGATTTTGAGCTAATGTACCTCAGTGGCAATGGTGGCAACTAATAATCTTGTGAGGTATATAGATAACCACTATAAGAACAACAGATTTTATTTAATTGTACTTCATGCATGCCATATGTAGACCAAAATC
>CM060948.1:145569806-146057193 GCA_030765055.1 Mantis religiosa
AGAAATATCCTTTATTTCGTTTGTCATCAGTTCCGAAACAGAATAAATAATGATATTTTGTATGTCACTGGACACAACCCAGGATAAACTGTCGAACTAGACACGTGATGAGAAAAGTCTATATCAGAATCTCCTAATTCCTTCAACATTTCAGTAATAATTATTACCTCTGAGCAAAGAGCTTTCAGACTCATCATGTCCTCAAAATGCAAGTTCCTGCCTCCCCACCCCCAAAAAAAACCATGCTACCTTTATCATTTGAGAAACAATTGCCCTATTTCTCTTTACCTCTTCACTGTACTTCTGTATTGTGAACCGCAATTGTTCGCTTAAATACGATTCAATCCATGTATTTCAGAACTGCGTAGATTATTTGAGACGAATAATGTGATTTTACGTTCCTTGATGCCTCTTCTGAACTTTGTGTAAATTATTCAAGTCGTCTAAAATCTGCGTAACTCCAAGGCCTTTTTCTTGCGAAAATAGCAAGCATTGCCAACAAAACAATATTCGCAGTATCTGACTCCCACATAACCACAGAATTGTATCATACATATGTTCATTAAAGTGGCGCATAAATGTTTTAACACCTTAGCTTTGCATACCGTTATCTTTTTTCTTTTCGTTTTGTTTTGCTTGTCATTTTTAATTATATTTAGCTTTTCCTCATAACGCAAAGAACTAAACCTACTCTCCAGTACTCTTTCCATTGTACAGTCACACCTATGCCCGTTTTGCATAGCAAGACTGGTCACATTACAAACATACCTATTTCTGCTTCTCCCCTTCAATCAGACGTTCCAATTTTTCCTAGAGCTGCCCCACACTGCGTGAGTTCTTAATCTAAAATGGAGAAAGCATGCAACAACTTACCATTGCTAATGCTATTGAAATATACTTACAGTTGTATTTAAAAACATCACATAAAATAAATTCAACTTTTCTTCACACACTATAGAGAATTCACGTGACAAAATCTATTAGCGCTTCCAAACTACCGAGGAGTCACTATTGCTTTCGGGAACCTACGAAGCATGGTATTCAAGATTTCGAATGCGTGAATACAGAAATATTCAAGTGGGATAGCCACTTCCGGTGCCACATCCAGGTTCCCAAAAATTCTGGTCCAGAGCACAGGGGAGGTTCCTCCATAAGGTTGCAAGTTTGCGCTATACCCACTGATTTTGAATGTGTAACAGGTGCATTTTGCACATTAAAGCTGTACTTGTTTGCATTGTTTTATACACAAACATGTTTCATCGTCTGTAGCTGCCCATGACCACAGAAGTCGAAATAATCAGAGGTTAGCTGTAGGAGCCGCCAGGTTTGCAGCGAAGTGTTAACCTCAGATTTCGCCCAAGTGTGAGCTCTCTGAGGGGGTTGCGGGAAGGTGAAGAGATGGGAGTAGCTTCTTATACATTGCTTAAATGGAGGTTTATCAACCTAACTCATCCTACTCTTAGCAACGGTTATAGCGTGACCTTCAGGCTTCGCTTAGTTTGTATCTGTATGTCTGCTTGTTCTGTGGTGTGGTTTCATGCTCACAGAACATTGAGAAAGTTTTGTTTAAAGTTAAACCGAGTATTCTAACATTTTATTTATAGTGCTTATTGTGAGGTGTTGTTTTTGTACGTTTTTAAAATTCTGATAGAATGAATACCGTGCAATCTTTACTGAAAAAGCCCTTTTCGCAATGGAGTGCTGAAGAAAAATCTGAGGTGAAACGAATGGGTAGTCCCACGCCAAACATTTCTATAACTCAAACGATTAAGGCAAAAGCTAGAACATTCAATAGGAAGTTCAACCCTGACATGTACAAAAAGTACGACTAGTTATGTGAATGTGAAGTTAATAACTCTTTATACTGTTTCCCATGCCTGTTCTTTGGAGGAGATGATTCCTGGGTGAAGCAAGGAATGAAAGACATACAACGCATGCTAGACCGTGTTAAAAAGCATGAGTCCTCTTCGTCTCATATAAAAATGCATTAAGTTTAGCAATGTATGGCAATATTAATATTGCTGCACAAATGGACAATGCACACAGAAGGAACATACAGCTGCATAACGATAAAGTTACGCAGAATAGATATGTCCTAAATATCGTAATAAACTGTATACGGTTTTGCGGCTCATTTGAGCTGGCTTTGAGATGTCATGATGAATCTGATACATCAGATTCGAGGCCTAATAGATTTCAGCGCTGATCTTGATAGTGTCTTGAAGGGCCATCTGGGAAAAGCAACTGTTCTTAAGGGCACTTCAAAAACTATACAAAACGAAATTCTTCAGTGTATGTTAGAGGTATGCCAAGGGGAAATAATGAAGGAGATTAAGGATGCAGAATTCCTTGCTGTCATAGCAGATGAAACCATTGATGTTTCCTTAGTGTAACAGATGGTTATTATCTACAGATATTTTGTGAATGACAGGCCTATAGAACGATTTTGGAGTTTTGTTCGACCTGCTGGTCATGATGCAGACTCTCTTGACACAGTCATGAAATCTGAACTTGATCTGCAACTGTCAGGGTACCCGAATAAACTTACAGCACAGACCTATAATGGTGCATGCGTCATGGGAGGTAGGAAACACGGTGTTCAGGCAATTGTGAAAGAGAAGTACGCTTGTGCCTCTTATATACACTGTCATGCACATAAACTTAATTTAATAATGCTGAATGCAGCCTCAGTAAACACCAGTGTGAGGATATTTTTTGCCAATTTACAAGGAATATGCACATTTTTGTCTCCTCAAAGAACAGCTGTACTTGATGAAGTTGTGTAGAAACGATTGCCACGTTCTGTTCCGACACGATGTAATTTTCATTCACGGACCGTCAATACCAGTTTTGAACACAGGGAGAATTTAATTAAATGCATGGGAGTTATTCAGAAGAGAGCTCTGTTAAACAACAACGCCACACTTGTTCAGGCTTCTGGGTTTATGGCCACTTTGAAGGATGATAATTTTGTATTCTGACTGTCTTTCTTCCACAAGATCATGCCCCATGTGGACATTTTGTATAACCTATAATTCTTAACCAATAACCTAAGTCACTGTACCTCAGTGACTTACATATCCAATAATAATAATAATAATAATCTTATCAGCGGTCCTACTATTACAACAAATAAACAGTTATTGCACCAAAATAGTTCATGATGTATTATTTAAATAAGAACCGAATTTTACCACTGTCACTATCTAAATTGAAAACAATAAATGGTATTCAAACCTATCCCTAACTAAAAATATTAATATTTCTGGTAAGAGAGAAAACGCACTCTTGCTAATTATCTCCTATAATTAGGTGTTCATTTCCTAATTAATCCATCGTCAATCTTTTTGTAAATTCACTAAATTATCAACGTCGATTGGAGTTCCTGTTGTTCCTGCATCATCTTGTTCAATACCTTGTATATCTAAATTTGGATCTTCCTCTAATAGCCTGTTTCTGTCAATAATTCTGAGATCTTCGGACTATAACTTCCTGTTGAGCCTGTCTTAACGTTCTTGCTCCTCTGTCTTCACGATATTCTTTTATTAACTCTTCCGAGATAACACTCATTATTTTTTTTTAAGTATTTCAAAGTCTTCCTTTATTCTGACTATGTTCCATATAGATTTTCCGGAAAGCTGCCTACGTTCTTCTGATAACTTTTCTTGATATTTTTTGCATTCAAAGGCGATGTGCTCTGGAGTACCTTCACTTTACAGAAGCTACTTATATCTGTTTCTTGCCTCATTATCCTTTTTAAAATATGTATCAAAGGGACCATGGCCTGTTAAGTATTGTATTCCTACTCTACTGGGCTCAATATTCTTTAAGCTGAGTCTTTCTCTAATGTTCGGATACATCTCGAAAGTCCTTCCTTCTAGAACATTGTTCCATTCTGTCTGCCATTCTGAAATTAAAATTTCTCTAACTTCACGTCTGGAGAGGCACACCTTCCCTATTATTTTTATAACCTTTTCATAGTTCTTCTTCTTTAGCCCAAAGTTTGCAGCGTTGCCTGATTCTAAGGTCCATAGGCCACATAGCCAGGGCGACAAGTATTACCATAGTATAAGTGGTACTAACTATTCCCATACATCTTAAAAATGTCTGACGTTGAATTCTTCTTAATAGCATTTTATACTTGCCAACTGGGGTCCTATGAGCCCACACTCCAGATGCATATGCTGTAATTCTCATGGCTATGGCAACATAGTATGTTTTAGTGACGTCCGCTGGTAGTTTAAACTTGTAGTTTGTCATTGTCGCTAGCTTCATCATGGTTTTCGTTGTCTTGTCTTTGTTTTTTGTATATGTGTATCAAAACTTAACCGTTCATCCAGCCATACTCCCAAGTATTTAATAGCATTTTCTCTTTTTATCCCTATACCGTTAACCTTTATAGTTGGATTCCTATCTAGTCGTCCTTCTAAAGTAAATATGCAGATTTGTGTGGATAAATTTCTTATTTAGCCTGACTACACCATTGCTCAATTTCGTTAATAGCTATTATAGTTTTAGCTTCTATTTCTCTTCTATTGTATGCTTAAATAAGTATCATCAGATCGTCTGCGTATGCTATCACTTCACTTATTTGTTCTAGATGTGATAATTTATCGAGTAAGGGTTCGATCAATATGTCCCAGAATAATGGATCAAATACAGATCCCTGTGGACACCCCGTGGTTATTCCTTTTTCTAGTCTAATATTTTCTCCATTTAGATAGATCCGTCTATATTTACAGTAATGCTTTAAAGAGTTATAGATATACTTTGGATACCATTTTCCTCTTAATATTATGAATAATTCAGGTCACCACATGCTGTCAAAGGCTACTGCAATATCGAAAAATATTGTGATATCCCTGGAAATATTTCAATATGCCACTATGAACCAAATGGTTGAACCATCCCAAGGATACCACTGGGGAACACAACTCGGAGAGTGAGAGGTCAAATTACCCACACTAAAACCTAGAAGATTCGAGACACTTAATAATCAAATACACAATTCTTCCTGAAATAAACATACCTGTTTTATTCCAAAATATAAACACATAAACACAATACAACATAACATTCCACAGGTGTGGAGAGATGTAACAAAAGTAAAGGTCAATCCAACATCTCCCGGCCAGCCAGCTCCAGATCCTTTCATGGCTGGCTAGAACACAGCTACCATTTGTTTTCGTAGAAACACTACTGCGAAGATTTCCAACCAGCCAAAAGTAGCCGGACGCCTGGCGACGACTTGACCTTACTAAATGTAAAACTGTTTTGATTTCTCAATAATAATCTTTAAAAGTAAAAAATAATACGAAAAAAGTGAGTATATCACAATATGCCTAGTACATATTTATGTTTACTATTTTCTACTACCTGTAAGGCCATATTTATCGCATCTTCTGTAGAGCTGCCCTTCCTGAAACCATATTGCTTGTTCGTTATTCCAATCCTCAATCTGTAGTCTAATATTCTTTTGTACATTAACTTCTCCTGTAATATTCCCATGGTATTAAGTAGGCAAATAGGTCTATAATTTCGGATCCTTGGGATTTTTATCCTTAGCTTTTTTTAAGAATAACGATATTGGCCTCCTTCCAGCAATATGGAATTTCCCCTGTTATCAGACATTGATTAAATAGATTACATAAATAAGGAGCAATGTAACATTCTAAATTCTGCAGACCTTCGATCTGGATGCCATGCGGACCTGGCGCCTTCTTTTTCGGCATCTCTCTAATTGCTAACTCTATCTCCGAAATATCGAAGGGGATAACTACTCTTTCATTATTATACCGTATATCAAACTCCATCCTTCTTAATCTGTATTCCGCATTGCCCGTATTATAATTTTCATCTGATAATGATCTTTGAAGAAGATATTTTGCAGATTCTTTCCATGATTTTGTATATTGTCATCGTCCGTCTCTAAAGTTGATAAGACCTCAGGAGCCGCTATCTTTTCCATAACAATTTTATAAGGAGTTCCCCACACATTGTCTTTCAAACTCTCTTCTACAAAGTAATCTCACGATCTTCTCTTTAATAATAATAATAATAATAATAATAATAATAATAATAATAATAATAATAATAATAATAATAATAATAATAATAATAATAATAATAATAATAATAATAATAATAATAATAATAATAATAATAATAATAATAATAATAATAATAATAATAATAATAATAATAATAATAATAATAATAATAATAATAATAATAATAATAATAATAATAATAATAATAATAATAATAATAATAATAATAATAATAATAATAATAATAATAATAATAATAATAATAATAATAATAATAATAATAATAATAATAATAATAATAATAATAATAATAATAATAATAATAATAATAATAATAATAATAATAATAATAATAATAATAATAATAATAATAATAATAATAATAATAATAATAATAATAATAATAATAATAATAATAATAATAATAATAATAATAATAATAATAATAATAATAATAATAATAATAATAATAATAATAATAATAATAATAATAATAATAATAATAATAATAATAATAATAATAATAATAATAATAATAATAATAATAATAATAATAATAATAATAATAATAATAATAATAATAATAATAATAATAATAATAATAATAATAATAATAATAATAATAATAATAATAATAATAATAATAATAATAATAATAATAATAATAATAATAATAATAATAACCCTTGGCGCGACAGCCCTTAGAGGCCCAAGACCTACCAACCCGACTGCCGGCCTCACGCCCACTTACGCACGGCAGAGGTGGACGATCATCCAACCGATACGGGGAGGATGATGTGGTCAGCACCTCGGCATCCCCCAGCCGGAATGTTGGTTTCCGTGAACTGGGGCGCTTGCCTGGCGTAAGCTCCTCACTTTCCTCACGATGCTGAGTGGGCACCGGTCCTATACGCTGGACCCAAAATCCCCACCACATGGGTGGGATCGAACCGGGGCCGCTTTCCGTGGCCAGGGACCAAGGCACGATCTTCTCTTTACGTCTTCTAATTTCAGCTTGCACCTCCATTTGAGTTCTCTGTATGTATTTAGATTTGTCTCTCTTTTATCTGCTGTATGCTTCCTTGGTATACTCTCCTGGATTTTCTTACCTTTTTTTCTCATTTTCTGTAATTGTTCATTCCATGTGGTATTGGTATTGTATTTGCATCTACTTTTAAGTAAACCTTTATCCATAGCCTTTTGTATTGATTGTATTTACATCTGCATACTCCGTCATTCTAGGTAATATCAAGTTATCGATTACTTTATTCCAATCAGCGTTTTTCGTTATATAGCTTTGTATTCCCTTTCTATTCTCCATTTCATTAATTTCCTCGAACTGTATATCAAAATAAATGAAATTATGGTCACTGCTTGTCAGTTGTTGTCCAACTCTCCAGTTCTTTATTTTCGAATTTATATACCCTTTTGCCAGGGTAAGATCGATGTTATCCTCTGCATTGGCTCTGTTCTGAAAAATATATGGATTATTAGGTTTATTTATAATGTCCAGTTCATAGATCATTATTATTTCCGCCAGTTGTTCTCTGGTGTCCGGATTTTTACTATACCATAAAAATGACTTCGCGTTCGCATCCATTACATAAATAATTGCTCTGCTGGTTAAACTATCCAATATTTTCACTGTTTTTCCAAGATGTTCTTCAATATCATCCATGTATTGGTAATAATGATTACAAAGTATAAATTCTAGACCTTTATATTCTAATTGTACACAGTTAACATGTTCATCACAATGCTGGCTTATCTTCAAGATTTGTATATTTTTATTGTTGACGACTGTTAGTGTTTTTGGATCATTCCCATCGTATATGGTTCTTGACATCACTAGTAGGTGTATTGCTCTGCCTCTGAATGTATATGGTTCTTGGATACATATGACATCTACAAGCATTTCTTCTGCCAACGTTCTCAGCTCTGTCATAACTGTTTTAGATCTCGGAGCATTGATTTGCGCTATTCTTATATTATATACCTCATTCATTTTTCCTCCAACCTTCTTCGGCTACATTTCTATTATCCATGATCTGTTCTGCTAATTAATCTATCAAAATCAGTTTATACAAAGGACAATCTTTCCCGCCTTGATAGTGTGGATCCAACTTCAGTTTCTTGTTTGGATCTCTTACTACTATTGTTTTCCTTCTAGAGTCGCAAGGTACACAGATACCCGGTAAATCTTTCTTCGCACAATCTTTTTTCATGTGATCCTCTTCTCCACAGTGGGGGCATACTTCTTTATACTTACAGAAATATTTTTTACATGTCCGTAATTCTGACATTTCATACATTTAGCAACCACCACATAATCCTTTGCATTTATAGCTTGGAACCCAATATATAACTTTCCATACTGTAAAATTCTTTTTCTAATTTCGAGTGTGACATCCATTACATGATGAACTGTGTTCCTATTACGGGGCCAGTCTTAAATCGCAAATTCACATTGTGATTAAACTCTTCCCAACTCATCTCATTAGAGAAGTTTTGCTCAAACATATTCTTCTTAATGGTATCCTTTCTTTCAGTTGCTAGGATGTCATACAGTATTATTAATGGATTTCTCTTCTTAGGAATTTCAATTTTTAGTCCTTTCTCTTTTAATACTTGATGGTTAATAATTTTATCCATCTCCCCAAGAGTCTCAGTTTCAACAATAATATTTCTCTCAGTTTTTCTGGTATCACATATACGCAATTTATATTCTTTGTCACAATTTCTTCGTCATCAGACAAATTGATTATAAATGATTTCAACTGGAGCCCGCCTCCATTGTGTGGTGGTAGACTGTCTGACTCCTAGTGAAGGGGCAGTGACCAACCTTACCGCGCGAGGGGAAGGAGAGTTTGCCTCCACCTACAGTCTGCGAAGGTAAGACGCAACGTTTCATTGTATAGAGCGAGTGAGTGAAGGGGAAATGCTTTCATGAGGAGGTGGGTGAACTGACAAAGTCCAACCTCCACTCATATGAGCGAAAGTTGGGCACTGCAGAGACGAGTTCCAATCGAGATCAAAATAAGTTTTCTGAATAGGGCTTTTAGGGTTTTCCCTTAGCATAAGAAGAAGAATGTCGGGTAAATCTTAAGTTTTAGTAGCCCTGCACTGATTTGAGGATATCGCCCTTTTCATTTACTGCCCAATATGATTATCTGGTTAAAGGACTTTAAAGTATTAAGAAATAAATAAAAGCTAGGGTTCTTATGACATTATGCAGCTGGAGAATAAAACAACTTGCAATTTTGAGACCGTCAAATGTACGTAAGACTTGTTATATAGAATGACATGTTTCGAAAACAGCTGATACGAGGGTAGTAGAAATTGCGGGAGTTGCGTATTTTATGAGCTCCACGTTCTCCTGTAACCTGATATTTGTATCTGTGATACCATGGTTTCTTACTTATCACTAGTCGACAAAAATGAACCTTTTTTCTTTAACAAGAATTCAAATTACATTTTCTAAAAATATTTTTCGTGTTGAATTCAAATATAATTTTAGTTCTTCCCCACCGATCTTGAGTTTTGTGTGGTATTTAATTGAATTTTTATAATATTCTAAAAAAGTTCATAACTAGCTATCTAACCCAAAATTATAACTACTCATTCTGATTTACCTAGAAAGTGGTAGATAGTGATTTTCGGGCACATTTTGCATCTGGAACGTCTCTCTTCTTGGTCCAACAGTAGTCACACAGCATATTGGAACTCCACTTGCCTTGGTACCTCTTTTCCATAGTAAAAATTTGCTGATGAAAATGCTCACCGTGCTCATCGCTCACAGCTCCAAGATTTTAGGGGAATAAGTCTAAGTGAGAGTCCAAGAAGTGAATTTTTAAAGACATGTTACACCCATGGCGTTATATAAATGCAGAAGATCAGTCAATATGTAACGATAGTTTTCTGCTTTATGGTTTCCAAGAAAATTGAAACACAAACTTTAGAAAGACTGCCAGGCTGCTTTCTCCAGAGGATTTAACAGTCCTTCGAAATGCTCATCACCCATTAATGACCGGATTTGTGGCCCTATAAAAATTCCTTCTTTATGTTTAGCATGACTGACTTTGGGGAATTTCGATTTCAGGTACAAGAATCCATCAGACTGTTTATCCATAGCTTGGACGAAATTCTTCATTACTCCTAACTTAATATGCAATTGAGGAAATAATATCTTTTAAGGACTCACTAAAGGGACATATAAAGCATTTTTCTGGCCAGGGATGAGATATTCACGTTTAGGCCATGATTTTTAACATAGTAAGACTTCCTATCTCTGCTGTCCCAGAGGCACAAAAACAGCAAAATTTGGTGAACCCAAGTTGCACACCAAGCAATAAAGCAATCAACTTTAAACCACCACAGATATTTCATTCATATGTTCCATATTGTATTTCTCTAGACGAATCTATGAATAGTCACCACTCATTTGGTCTGTGTTAAAGCCCAAGAGTTTCCATAACTGAACAAATATCACTACAAAACAGAATACCATTTTCTTCAGAGACGCAGTCCTTTGAAATCACTATGGCGCCAAGATAACTACATAGTCTCACTTCCTTTTTGGAGCAGATTCCAACTTTTGAGTCTGGAAGTTAAACCTTCAGCTTGGTGTTTAGACATATTTAAATCAGGCAATTAAGCTCCTGATTAGGAATGTATGGTTCTGATGAACAGATATTGGCTACATATGTAGGATAATTTTTATTTTCATCCTAAGCATTTTCAGTTTCAGTTAGGTCAGAATCAGAGTAATCACCTAAGGTCGTATCTGCATATACTGGTACAGGGAACTGTTCATTGTGTAAGACAGGTCCTATTGCAGATTACAAGTTCGGATACTTAACTGCATGTATTGTTTTAGATGTGATTCCTTTTATATTTGTCAAACAAAAATAAAAATCACTTAAATGATCCTTCGGTTCCCTCCAAATCTTAGGAATTGCAAATGACATACGATGTATACCATTTTCCGCCCAGTCAACAATCTAACACACGAAACATTTTTATCCAAAACATGTCCAAACATGACTGAACCTGCACGGCTTTGTTTTATGGTTCTGCAGCACAGTATTACAAATCATTTCCTTATATACAGCTTGGATAAAATCGCAACATATGAGGTCAAAGAAAACATTAAAATCCGATTTTAAAGAGTAGCTGTCACAAAAAAAAAAAAAACTGTGCCTGATGGAACAATTCTGACTACATGTCTGAATTCAGTATGACAAAATAAACTAGATTCACTAATCATATTTCTTGTGAAGAAAACCTTTCCGACTAGTGTAATCACCGAAATTAAAGAGATGTTTATCTTCTATTTCCAGAAAATTCAAGATTGTCGTGTCTCATATATGCAGCATTTTAATCGGAATAGTTATACATGTCTTTGAGAACATAAAAAAGTGACGAAAGTTATACCATCCAAAGGATGGTTTGGTGTGGGGAATTTTTTTTAAAAATCTTCTTGTCACGTCTTTAAAACATTCCAAATGTAAACATCTCTGCAATTTTTCATTTTTGAAATACGCTGTTACGTTAACGCAATGCTACTTGCATACGTGTATTTGGGGTCAAAACTCAGTATAGTATACCTATAGTATAGTATATTATAGTATATTATAGTATATTATAGTATACCACCTTACTGCATAGAGGATAATAAACATATTGACAGGTTCACAAAATTATAAAAATAGCAAATATGACTCCAGCCAAAATATGCACATGCCACGCTGCAACAATTACTAAAAGTTTCCTAGACATGCTGGATAAATATATTAGTAACATTAAAAAGGTATAACTTGAAAACTCGCCACAAAGAGCTTGCAAACGGTTGAAGTGAAGCCTTGTCCATGATGATCTCCATTAAACTCCTTCAGTTTATATTGAAGTATTTTCACACTATCCACACTGTGTGCATAAAGCTTAAGTAGTTCTACATACTTGATGCGCCTGTTTTTCCTGCCCATTATATTTAACACTTCCTCAGGATTGATATCCTGATCATAGCGTACAGACAACAATGAAAGATTACTTAAACGCTCATCACTAGTTCTGTTTCCGAGGTAAGTCTAGAGCTGTTTCATTGTTGAAAACGATCTCTCGGCACTGGCAGTTGAGATGGATAGGGTGGCTAAAATTTTAAATAGACAGTGAATTGTGGGATATCATGCTGCAAAACATATTACCAAAGAACTTAGGACATCACGTGGTCTATTTTGTTCCTCTGTGAACTTCCATTTTTGACATCACAACCGATATTCTGCCTGTGTTTCACTGTTACTAGTATTCCCGCCTGAATATAAAGAAAGCGTATTTAACATATCACCTTTAGTTTCTCTTACATTTCTGGGTAATAAAATATCGGAAGCAGACAGTACATCTTTGTTCTATTCAAAGCGTTCCTTAAGACTTGAAATGAGTTCGTCAGTGTATGAAATAAAAAGACATATTCTGAAGTCATCTTCTGTTGTATCTGTTGGATGATTATCCCTTTTTATCTGCTTGCCTGCCAGTCTTTGAATTCTGATTTCAGAGTCAAATAGGGATTTCATGGTGTTCGAACACAGCTCAAAGATTTTGTGAAATTATTCAATAGCATTCTCTCTTAAAGCTTCCAGATACTTTACTACGCCACTGGCATATTCCAAAGCAGAACTAAGATCGTCTTCCGGGATATGCAAATACGTAGAAAGTTGGATTGTGAAACACAGAAGTTTCTCGCATGTCAATAGTAAGGTTAAAAAGGAAATATTCTGTATGGCCGCCAGTAGTTGTCCTGCAGTTTTGCAAATGGATTTATCGCTTATGGAAAGCTCCTGAAGGCTCTGAAAAATCGGCTGCAGAAGTTCCACAAACATAATGACAGAATCATGCCTCTCTACAAATCCTGTATTGCAAAGGCCAATCAGTGTGAATTTCTTACTGGTAGGTAACAGCTCATTAATGCTATTATTTGTAAAACTTTGCCGGCAAAAGGACGTTTGCGAAATAAATCACAAATGTCACTCATAGTGCCCAAGCGATTACGAATGTGAGTTGTAGTAAGTACAGAGGACACAACTAAATTTGGCCTATGAGTAGCACAATGAACAAGTAAAGTTTTTGGATATAGCGGTTTCACTTTCACTTGAATTTGCTTGAACTTCATTGAACTTTCTAGGCAAACAAGAAGCACCATCGTACCCCTGTGTCACTAGATTGCTCATATTTAGTCCAAGATTATCGCATTCTTTTATAATTGTCTTAACAATGTTTCTAGCGGTAAGGTCATATATAGGCACATATCCCACAAAGTCTTCTCTCAAAACATGGTCAGAGTTGACATATGGTAAAAAAAAACAGATAGCTGCTCCGTTTCGGAAATAGCTAAAGCTTCATCAGCAATGACACTAAAGCATTCTGCATCATTTACAGCACTGAGAAGCTTTTCTCGTAGTATTTCGGCACATATGCCCAGGACTACGTTGTGGATTAAGGGGCTAACATAAGTTGCATTTTTCTTCGCATTGGGCACATGCTTTTCTAAGATTTTGTCACCAGCATCCTGATGAAAGTGTAGGAGAGCTCGAAATTTTCCGTCTTTCTTATCAGGCTTTGACAACATTAAGGGACGACTATCTACTTCACCTATGAGAAGCAGTTCTTGTTCACAAAATATTGTTTGTATTATTGGAAGAAGAGCTTCCCTATTTTCCCTAATTTCTTTCCACCTCTGGTTATTAATCTGAGATGCCACATCTTTTTCCCTGCCATTCTCTATTGCCAAAAACCGCTCGGCTGAAAACACGCAGTTTTTATTATAACCAATTGACTGGTGATTGTTAAACGCTTCTACAGCATCCTTCCATTTATAAAACGGTTCTGACTCCACACATTCTAAGTTTTGGTGACCGCCTTGACCTACGCCTTGTTTGCAGAAAATAATGCAATAAAGACAATATGCACCGTCTTGCGCTTTCAGCCACCCCCACCTATCCAGTCACTTATGTTGAAAACTGAGTCTCTTAGAGCTATGCAAACGTACGGGAAACACAAATTGAACTATTAGGCTTCAAATCGGTTATGAGTATGGCATACCTAACATCTCTAGGAGTGTGTTTGCTTCTGGCACCAACAGGCCGATATCACGACCCGTACTAAAGCTGTGAAGTTCTTCACTCACGATACGAACACTATACATTCATTTTTAGTTTTCAGCTCACCAGCTTCAGGTTTAACCTCACTTAAAGTGCTAGTTCTGCACACCTTGCTCGCATAGGTAGGTTTGAAAAAGCTATCGATTTTTGAAATTCATTTTCATATCTACAAAACCACTTTTGTAAACTGTCGAAAAACACCTTCATATTACAAGAAACGTTTGCTTATTAGCTACACTGCTGCATATTCGGCTGTTCAACCCTAACAGGTAGACACTCAATTTGGTCAATGAACCTTCTTTCAGTTTAAAGAATAACTAAGTTCTTAATGACAGTCCTGAGGGCAAGTTCGGGGTGCACAGTGGGATCAAAGGAAAGAGTCGCAGTTTCAGATTCGTTTGATTATTTAGTCGTTGTTGCTAGTATTTTTCTCAGATAAGTTGATTTCTTGTGATATTATTTATTTTGGGATAAAAGTACTTATTCAGAGTTTTCATGGCACTAGAAGGCTTTGTTTTGTACCTAGCTATTCCCTTTTTCATCTTCGTTATAAGTAAGGATGATGGCCAATATTAAAATTCTCGGCAGCCCATCGCTCTAGTATAAGGTGGTGGGTGATGTATCTGCTTCTCCAAGAGACAGAGTTTCCACTGATGATGATGATGATGATGATGATGATGATGATGATGATGATGATTTGTGTATAAGGGCACTTAACTTCAGTGATCAGTGTCCATTCAAAAACTAAATCACGGCGATAGCCAGAGTTAAATTATCCAAAATTAAAAAATCCAAACAAAATGGCAATAAAATAAAGAAGCCCAAATGTGGATAGAACCAATAAAAAGCTATTAATAACAGCATCAGCAGGCATAAGAAGATTGAAAAGTCCGTTTTCAATATTAACTTGGCATGCCAAACAAACTACCTGCCCAGCGGCGGTCCAATCAATTTGCTCCTTTTTTCGGAGCTGGACTAGCATTTTCAGTAGGTTTATACGGCCTTTTCTCACTGTCGTTCTGGCAGTGAGGACAGGATCTTCCTGCTCCACATCTTCAATGGAGGAGAACCGCTTTCCTACTGATAATTTCGATTCGAGTCTGTTGAAACAATCGGAAAATGCGATCGGCGAAGATAAGAGCCGCCGATCTGAGTCCTCTCCAGATGATTCCTCAGAAGATGCTCTCGGAGGAGATGGCCGTGGACTTTAACGCTGGTTTTGCTTGGTATTAGCCTTCTTATTCTCCCTGAGGAAGTCGATTCTTTCATATGAGACCCTGAACTTTCTTGGCGATGCATTATATATTACTGGCTCACATGTTCTTGAGGTAGACGCTTTCTGTCGTGACTTGGCTGGAACGTTCCTCATAGTACTGGACTTGGTAGGCATACTACTGTTGTTCGTTCTAGTGTCTGTTGCTTTGGCTGTGATCTGTGTAATTGTTCTTTCGGATATTACGGCCCCGTTTATGTCACTAGTTTGTGTTGGGATTTCACGTCCAGGTACCGGATTAGCTGCAACTGGACTATAAGTAGCGGTCCTAGGGACAGAAGGCTGACGAATACCCAAGAGTCTCCGGGCTTCCAAAAAGGACACTTCCTCTCTTACCCGGATCCCTTGGATCAACATTTGCTCCACAAAACGGGGGCATTCTCTAGGAGTTCGATGAATGATTACCACTGCAGTTAACACGTGTTACAGGTGAAGTACATTTATCATTATACTTTACTTCCCCACTCCACTACAACTCCATTACAGGCATCATTTGTGTGGCCAAAGCGCTGACATTTATAACACCTCCTTGGATTGGGTATATACTGCCTCACTTCAATAACTTCTTACCCTGCCTTAATCCTTTGCAGGAGATCTACTCGATCAAAGGTAAGAAACAGTTCACCTTGTTCTTTGCGATGGACTCGATATACTTTTGTAACACCTTGTTCCGCCCTGAATCTCCTCATTGGCCAACACCACACGAGGAGTTCAGAGTCCTAGACAATTCAACACGCACCTTATAGCTCACAAGCATATAGGTTCTGAAAATTGTTGTAGCCTGCGTCGGTGAAATTCCTTCGACCAGGAGCGCGCCATTACAAGATCGAGCACATGACTTCACAAGGCCAGCAATATTATTCTAGACCCTTCTGAATAATAAACGGGTTTACGGTAGTAAATTTTCGGCCTTCCTCATTTCTAATTACAACCAAATAACAAGGACCACAAGACTCAGCTACTTCCTTTATACTTTTCTTTGCATTTTTGTATATTTTATCTGTTTCCACAGTGATTATGTCCTTCATCATTACAAACGTCTCCAATGGCGTGCTCACATCCTGGCTTAGGTGAGAGTTCTGGCCTGGACCTTGCTAACTTCAGGGTCTCACCTCTCAATGTACGTTATAGGAACACGTCTATTAAACCAAAACCACCTGGTTTTCGTTTCCGGGAGCTCCTTAGACATCTGGATACTGAAATGCCCAAGATGTATCCTAGGGGGGAGAGGACATACCCTCCTTGATTGTGCATGAGCCGTTGATCTGGGCATGACCATGACCATGTCTATGTCTAGTATCCGCACATGTTTTTTAGAATTTTTGTCGCGATATCAGGACCATGTTAAAATTTACACCGATGGGTCCAAGAACTCAAATGGTGTTGGTTGTGCTTACGTGAGTGGAACCGAACCCTATACATTCGGATTCCACACCAGCACTTCCATTTTTACTGCAGAGCTCTATGCAATATACCGGGCCACTTTACACGTGCGTCGATGAAAGTTGGGGGACTGTTTAATCCTGAGTGATTCCCTCAGTGCACTTCAAAGCCTACGGCAGCTGTACAACTACCACCCTATTGTGCAGCGGATACAGGATGCCTCCACGTTTTACACGCTTCTGGCGTTAGCGTGGTGTGTGCATGGATCCCTGGTCACGTAGGCTTGCTGGGGAATGAAATGGTGGATTCGGCAGCCAAGACGGCTACCATGAAGCCCAGGGTTCGAGTACCATCTGTGACATCGGAAGATTTTAGGGTCGTATTGTGGAGAGCTGTGCAAACCTGCTGGCAGGAAGAGTGGTCCGCTCTCCGCAATAATAAACTTAGATCAGTGAAAGAATTTCCGATTCCTTGGGTTACCTCCTGTCGGTCATCTCGTCGCGAGGAGGTGATTTTGGCTCGGTTGCGCATTGGGCACTGCTTTTTTACTCATAGTTTTCTATTTAAAAAGGAGCCTTCTCCACTGTGTCCGTTTTGCAAAGAAGCGTTATCTGTACGAGAGTGTTTTCACCTAGCAGCCCTTAGAACATCACGGGCTGCCGGTCAGCTTTGCAGAAATTCTAGCGGACGATAACACAGTAGTGGAGAAGGTTTTAAGATTTTTTTCTCGTTTAGATTTTAGGATATAGCGAACATAATTTTTAGTAGGTTTTAATTGATATTTCGTTTTCTGCTTTTTTAAATGCATATTTATGTGTGTGCAATTTTAATAGTTTTATTTATACTTATATAGTTTTTGAAAATTTTTATATCTTGCTTTTGCCATGACTTGTTTTTGTAAGGGCGCTGATGACCGCAGTAGTTGAGCGCCCTTATACACATCATCATCACTTCGTAATTTCATGTCTGCCCAACAGTGGACAGAGACGTTAAGATGAGAAGCTTGAATAAACTTTTTCGATTTATTTTAAACTAAGATTTATTTGAATTTATTTATTACAAAATTGAAATGATAATTAATTTGGGGGGATCCGGAGACCCACCGACCGACCGAAGTGCTGTCTGGCTGTATAAAGCCAGAAGGTTTTTGCTGCGTGCCCACCCGTTAAGGGTTTTACCACAGGTAAGGTTTTTCTTTTAGGGATTTTGTGGTTTGTGTTGTGGGTTTTGAGGTAGAGATTATTTTTGAGGTTACAATTTTTTTTGTACCTTTGGGTAGTGGGAATGGATGCAATACCTTGCACCCAGGTGTTATAATTTTAAAATTCGTGATTTGGTTGAAATTTTGATGCCAAACAGCTTAGAAAAATCCGGAGCCCCTGGACCCCTACCTTAAATGCATGGCTGTTGGAGGGAGCGGATGTAAAGTAGGGGGGAAGTCCTTTGGCTAGGGGAGATGTGGATGTGAGAGGGGAAATCTGGATGTACGAGGGGCTAGGAATGTGGGCGAGGGTTATCACTCCCCCTCCACGGCTGCCTGTACTGACATTCCCATTGGTCAAAACGGAGAAATGAAGGGGAGGTTATACACTGGATTAATGGCCAGAGCAGATGCGCTATCATAGGACTTCCTAATTGGTCTGCACTCTCCGATACCTTGGTCAAAATAAAAGCTCCCTGCGTTACCGACGGAACCTAGAAATCCAATAGCCGCACCCGGGCATCAGGAAAAGGCTCCCCTACCCCGTCGACCCCCACCATAGAGTTGACGAACTGGTATTGATCTGTGGTGTTGAATGAGCTCGCGGAGCTGGTCACTCGAGCTTAACCAGCTGTCCAATTGTCCGCAGCACCACAGATGTCCGCGAATAAATTTTGAAAATGTTTTCAGACCAAATAACACGTTTTTCTTCTTTTTCTCCTGAAATTCTTGGGACAGCCGCGCTTCGTTGCACGCTTCGCCACTGAATTATTCCTGCATATAAGTAACGAGTCACGTGAATGCATATTTTTAAGTTTATTTTTTTTAAACGTCTACTTTTTAGATCTTCAGAAATTTCCAAAACAGTTTATAATCATAATATTGTGAAAGTTAATCAAATAAAATTTCTTTGTTACTGTGGACTTTCACATGATAAAGTATGTACAATATTAGGCAATTGCTTAATAATTACGATGTATATTAATAGACTGCCAAGCATAATACTCGACACATTTTGTGAGGTATGATACATAGAAACTCCTTTGGTAAAGCCTTTTGGAAGATGTAAAGCTCAGATTTAATCTTCGGGATATTAAAAACCATTTATACATAAGTAAAGTTAGTTGTTTTAATGAATATGATAAATTTACTTTGTGTATTTTTTAGTTTCTGTACTACGTACTTATAGTTAAGAAGAGGAAATACTGTACTCCACCCAAAAATAAAATGGCGAGCTTCTACCGAAAATATGCTTTAGACTACAGAACCAAAAAGGTGTTTTTACTTTCTCTACTACGTACAGCAATTAGAAAAATGTATTGTACTCCATCCAAAACTTAGATACAGATATTGCATTGGAAATATTAGTTCTCAAATTTCCTCAATAGGAAAACACATCTTTATAAAAACGTGTCTATGAACAGCATAACTGAAAATCGAAAAGTGGGCTATGTACTAAGCTTAGCATTTAAGTTCAAAACGCGACAGTAAGGTTTTCAAGAAAAGCTGCTCACACCAAGCTACAGTTTATATATATATTTCGAGTTTTCTGGGAATACTGTGTGAAGTTGTCTTCATCTGGAGGGCATTTTTCACAATCGTGTATAATGGTAGGAAATAACGAACAGACAAAGCCTACTACGCGAAAGTGTATATCTCTATAAATCACAATTTATTCCAAATAACGTTTTTGTGACATAAGCCATTCCCAACGTATCCGTTTTTAATAATTCATATTGCTCAGTATGATTTAATGTCAATATACACAAAACAGTCAATTATTAAAATTTTGAGTATTGCTTTTCCTTTTATATGTATAATGGAGTATGTAGTTTAGTTATTTATTATAGCAAAGAACTAGGATCTCAAATAAAATAAAATAGACGAAAAACAAGCGTTCGTAAGAATAATTAAGTCACGAAGTCTCTGTAGCGTGTGAAGAAAAGTTTTTTGTTTTGTTTTGTTTTATGTGGCGCAATAGTATTTTACGTAGATTGATATTTAGTAGCGACAAAAAGCAAATGCTTGTGAAGTTTTAAGTTATTAGTAAAAGTATGTGAATTGCATACGTTCTCCATGAATTGTTTTCCACTCCGTGTGGGCTAGCTCTTGGAAAAATTGGGAAGTCTGAGCGGAGAGGGAAAGCAGGGACATGTCTGCTTGTAGTGTGACCAGTCTTGCAATGCAGGAAGGGCCTAGGTTTGACTGTACAGTAGAAAGATTACTGAAGAGTAGCTTTAGTTCTTTAAGTTATGAGGAAGAACTAAATACAGTTAAAAGTGACAACATAAAAAACTTTTTAATAATGAATGTCGACAGGCAAAGCAAAGGTGTTTGAACATTTATGCGCCACTTTAATGAACCTATGTATGATACTGTTCCATGGTTATGTGGGTATTAGAGTTTGTGAGAATTCTTTCCTTGACCATGCTTGCTGTTTTAGATGGCTGTGCATATATAAAATTCATTATTCTCTCTTTATGGCAGAATTTATGAGATAATCTAATTTTCATGAAAATTATTACTAGGAGTTTCCCTCACTTTTTGAGAGTCATGCCGTGCCATTGTACAACAATATTTCTAAAGACAAATACACATTAATGACGTTTAGGTAAACTTAAAATATGTATTTTGCAACCAAACGGGTACAGCTATGAATTAAAGGAAATTAAAAAAAAAAAAAAAAAAAATGTTGTGCCAACCATTCCCCATATTCTTTTCTGACTGATATACATTTTTATGATCATGTTCAAGAAATCTCTTCCTGCTTTACAAATTTTTCAAGTGTTAATAAACCATCATAAACTCAGCCAAAGCACTTTCAACCTGCCTCAATTAGTTGAGTCACCTAGCATGCAGTCTCAACAAACACGATGTTTCGCATGTCATTTACACAAAATTACATTTTATCTGTAGCGTGGTGGAAGAGTGTCTACCTCACGTTCAAGAGGTCCCGAGTTCGAATCTCGGTCAGGCTGAGTTACCTGGATAAGTTTTTTCCGGGATTTTCCCTTATCGGGTAACTCTAAGCTTTATGGACCCTGGGTTCATTTGAGCATCATTTCACCAATTCCATTCATCGTCCGATATGACTTACCGTTGGAGGACGTAAAGTACAAACAAACAATTTTATATGTACATAATTCGAGATGCACCCTTGTTAGCGGATTTGCTCCGCAATGCATTTAAAGCGGTGCAGCTTCCTGCTGAGGCGAAGTGTTTTAATAACCGCCTCTTTAGCGTAGGAGTTAGGCTCACGTTCCAGAGATCCCAAATTTGAATCTCAGTCAGGGCGAATAGTCTATACAGTTGACTATAAGGTTTTACCTTATCCTGAAAGAAGAATGTCAGGTAACTCTAAGCTTTACGGGCTGTGGGCTCAATTTTCGAGATGACTTAACGCCGAAGGACGTTAATTAAAAAGTAATTTTGTTATTTATCTAGTGCAAGACAGAACTTGTATCTCAAGTATGGTTTGAATCGGGCCTTTTTAGTGTCCATTACTGTAATTCAAGTTCGAGCCCAAAGTGAAATGGTAGTGAAAGTGTTAAAGGATGAGAAACTGTTGCAAATGGCATCTGTTGCATTGGTAATAATGATCTCGTGAATGACAAAACAGGTGTTGGCATATGTAGCAATAGAACAGGTTGTATGCAATGTTTGCAGAAATATCGTTGTGACAAAACAATCACAATTATTATTATTATTATTATTATTATTATTATTATTATTATTATTATTATTATTATTATTATTATTATTATTATTATTATTATTATTATTATTATTATTATTATTATTATTATTATTATTATTATTATTATTATTATTATTATTATTATTATTATTATTATTATTATTATTATTATTATTATTATTATTATTATTATTATTATTATTATTATTATTATTATTATTATTATTATTATTATTATTATTATTATTATTATTATTATTATTATTATTATTATTATTATTATTATTATTATTATTATTATTATTATTATTATTATTATTATTATTATTATTATTATTATTATTATTATTATTATTATTATTATTATTATTATTATTATTATTATTATTATTATTATTATTATTATTATTATTATTATTATTATTATTATTATTATTATTATTATTATTATTATTATTATTATTATTATTATTATTATTATTATTATTATTATTATTATTATTATTATTATTATGATTATGATTATGATTATGATTATGATTATGATTATGATTATGATTATCATTATCATTATCATTATCATTATCATTATCATTATCATTATCATTATCATTATCATTATCATTATCATTATCATTATCATTATCATTATCATTATCATTATCATTATCATTATCATTATTATTATTATTATTATTATTATTATTATTATTATTATTATTATTATTATTATTATTATTATTATTATTATTATTATTATTATTATTATTATTATCATTATCATTATCATTATCATTATCATCATCATCATTATCATTATCATTATTATTATTATTATCATCATCATTATCATTATCATTATTATTATCATTATCATTATTATTATCATGATCATTATTATCATTGTTATTATCATTATTATCATTATTATTATCATTATTATTATCATTATTAATCATTATTATAATTATTATCATTATCATGATCATTATCACTATCATTATCATCATCATCACCATCATCATCGTCGTCGTCGTCGTCGTCGTCGTTGTTGTTAGATATACAAACATGTCAAATTAAGTTGGGCTAACAGCAGAAATAAATAAAAGCTTCAGACATGTGTTATTCTTCCCATTTTTTTTTTTATCAAATTCCACATCTATTGTCAGTTGGTTGCAAGTTCGAACCCTTGTGTACGAATGTTCCTCTGAAGCCTTCGGAAAAATTATTGCAAGGTGCTTGAGCTTTAACTACATTCAGACAAAATGTGGTACAATCCTGTATTAATGCACAGGAACATTTCTGCTAGCAGAATAAGTGACTGAGCAGCAACCATTACCAAACACATTAATAGTACAAGCAACCAATTTGTGAACGACTGTTGTATAATGTAAAGTGTTTTTTACGTACTAGGTGTCAGGTGCTCAACTTATCATGTGTGCTAATAATGTGCTGCTACATATGACAATGAGAAGTTGTTTTATGTGAACTTTAATAAATTCCTTTAAAAACAATTGGAGTAGCTCAAGTGCTGAGGACTACTGAAGTTTACAAAACTTAACTTTTTGAAGCGATATCATGTTATAACTGAAACATAGCATCAATTGAGGTAGAGAGGCAGGTAGGAAATGTACAGCTGTAGTATCTACCAGGAAAGTGAATGTTTGGGAGTGCGATGTTTCATAGTTTAGTTTCGGCTACATCAATCTAGTCACGCTGCAATGGCCTTCGTACTGTCAGCGATTAGGAGCTTCACTGTAAGTCACAGAACACAGCTGTAAGGTGATGTTCTGTGACTGTGGTGCAACTTCCCTATGTTTTACCGACCGAATTAGAAATGTTCACATGTTTTGCCAAGAGATGGCGCAGAAACAAATGAAGTTCTCATGTTTCAGGAGTTGACTGCTATTCCTGCCAAACTGGCAACTGCCAAACATTTTTCTTCAGAAGCATAGATAACGCTTAGATGTTTAGAGCTTATTTACTATGTGTTAAATTAAATGTCTTTATTGGTTTGCTTTGTATTGTGTACATATTTAGTTTAGAACATTATGATTAAATTAAGAATTGACTGTCTATGTTCTCACTGTTGACAACCGGCTTTAACGCGCGTTTTCCACTTGTTTCCTACCAGTCCTCGCTTGTTTAGTGTGGCTCAGTGTTGGTCAGCTGATGTTTTGATGCGAAATTGAGAGTTGCACGTGTGCCTGATATTTCAATGTTGGATGTTGTCTTGCTGCTGGAATTCTTGTGCATGACTTTCTGGGTGACCGAGAAGGATTGGTCAACGAGGACTTAAACTCTGTAAGTAAACAAAAATAAAAAGTAAACAACGTGTAAAATTAAATTTTAGCACATGTTTATTTAGTCTTTCAGAATATTTGCTAAACTGAGTTCATTGTCAAATACTGCATTGGCCGCATACATAATCCAGTGGCTTAATTTAAAATGAGTAGGATGAAAAGAAAAAAAAAAAAGGCGTTTTCTCCTCCGTTTTTGAAATGCGTGGTTAAATGTCAGTTCCAAGCGTTGGTTTGTTGCATGATAACTTATTGAGAGAAGTCAGCAATTTTTTAAAGACAAAAATACCATCCGGTGGTATAAATTTATTTAAAATTGGGAAAAGTTTGCCACTTAACCGAGGTTAGATTAGGTTAGCTCTGTATAAGTTGTTTTAAGAATAATATAGTTTTTTGAATTGCAGGTCACTAAGAATTAAGCGACGCGAGAGTGTTGAATGTGTTTTTAATGTGTTACACATGCATTTTCATTCTTTATGCCGCCTTTGTTCTATATTTACCTTATTGGTTAAGTATGAAACTTTTACCTAAAATGTTTCATCCTAGATACTTTGAAGCAGAAGTTGCAAAGGTTTAGTAAGAGTAATGTTGCAAAAGTCCACCCACGAGTCGTCATTCAGTGGAATTTGCAAAGAGCAGCATTATAATTAATGAAATTTTAAAACGTCTGTATGTATGAGATAATTAAATTTTTCACCATTGTTTATGCCGTTAACCTGCACCTAATCTAACCTGACCTGAGCTGGGACTGTACCCACCGGTTATGTGTAGTAACACAAACTTTCAAGTCTTGGCTGAAGACTTGCGGAAACAGTGTTATATGTTGTATAAGAGCATGACAAACCACTTTTAGTAATCAGAACATTTTAAAGTAAAACAGCATTATTTGTCATAGTATTTTTTAGTTAAATTGTTGTTGATGTATTACTTTTCTTTCATGTTTTACCCTATTGCATGTTTTACCCTAATTTGTAACATTCTCCGGAATATTTGTTTCTTTAGCACCTTATAACCATATTCTCACAGCATGTCTTATTTTGGTAGAGAATTATTTTACTGAAATAGATAATAGATATCAAATGTTGGGATAATTTATTTTAATCTACTATGAATTAAGTTTTGGAAGTTAATGTTTGAGTTCCGTCAATGTGAATTGCACTGTTAGAATTAAATGCTTGTATGCTTCCTTGTAATATTTATGTTTACATGTACATAGAGCTGCTCCAAAGAGCATTAATGTTTACCTAAAATGCAAAAATGGTTTTGTTAGGTATCCCAGCCTAACACTACCACCCAACAGTTTTCTTACCTGTAATAAGAACATAAAATATATTTACATATGTACATAAATATTCCTTTGAAACACATACCATTTGAAAAACTGCTTAAAGTAATTACAGGTAAAATATGAAAGTACCTATTGTAGAGAATTGTGTGTAAAGTTATGCAGCATATGTGAAAATCATACAATTTGAATGTAACCGAGTAATAAACACAATGTGAAGAATTACTTATTTGAGTGCCATACTTTATAGTCTATAGTCTTGCCAAGTAACCTAGCAAGGTGTATGTTACAAGTATAGACCAGGATGTGTTAAAAAATATTTATTTAAAATTTAAAAATATGCAACATTAGTGGACTAGTAGCCATTCTTGAAAACCAGAAAATATTTGTGGACTCCAGTTTAGGTTTCCATAAACTGAGATCTATATATAACACTTTGTTAACTCTTTAGTAATGTTTTTGAAGCTGGAGATCACAGAGAGTTACTTGTTTTTGAAGCTGGAGAGCACAGAGAGTTACTTATATCAGCTTTGCCTTACCTATTTAAACCTTTGAATTTAGTGGATTATTATATTTTAATAAGAAAGTTGCAAAAGAGTGAAATTTGAGGTATAGCTAATAAATGATTCAAGTCCTATCGAAGCAACAGAAAAAGACTGTTCTAACAGGATCAGCATATTGAAATTCTATATATAAAGAATGGTTTCCATGAAGATTCTATCATAGGAACACATTTTTATTAAATAGCAATGATCTGCCAAATAAATATTACACCTGTAATTTTTTTCATTCTTTCTTTTCTTTTTTCTTTTCTTTTTCTTTTACTGACTATGCCAATCTATATTTTTCAAAGTTAAATGATATCACTAGTTAGCTATTAAACTAATACCAGTAAACTCAAGTTTAAGCTTTGGACAAATAAGTGAAAGAAAAGAAACAAAAACAGTATTCATTCAATTTAGTCAGATCAAAGCTGAAAACAGTTTTTAGCTGTGTCTTGATAACAGAAACATATATTGAATAAGTGTACTAAACTTTGGGATGTTTGAATTGACAGTGATTTATCTTAGACTTCACATATCAACAATTTTGGTTAAAAATTAAATTCATGTGTGTTATGCTTTTAGAGTTCGGGTGGAAAGTATATATTTGAAAACAATAAAAGCTATTATTATACATATGTTCAAGTTAGTGATTTTCTGAGATATAATTTTGCAATTTCTCTTGGTGAAAAAAAATGTATTTGAAATATATTGTATAAAAATAAGAAACAGGTTATGATACTAATACCTAGTAACAGAACATTTCAACTCTGGACATTCTCTGATTACATGTGTTCATGTACTGCATGCTTTGATTAGAAACCCAATAACTACTTAAAAGCATTATCACAAACACTATTAACACAAGAAATTACAATAATATACAATTAAATACTATATAAAGGTATTCAACTATACACTAAGATACTTCAACATCTCAGGCTTAAATAAAACAATTTTAAAACTAAAATAAAAAATAATTTACTGAAACACATACCTATCTTTCACAACAAAGACGAATGTGTGAATATTTATGTTTCTTTGTTATCTGCTGTTGTACATTTTTATACATTACTGATCGTAAACATTTTGGTGTACACTGTAAAATAATATAGCAGGTATTCTACAATATGTAAATATTTATTTCTTATTTTAATATGTATTTACTAATGTTCAAAGCTTAATTTTAACTGTCTATAATCATTTTCTAGTTATCTGATGAGCTGATGTATTGTGTATGAATTTGTTAAAGGAATAAATAAATTGAACTTTTACTGTTATGTACTTTGTTTTAATGTAATATATTAATTTTAAAAAGGGGTTTTCACAAATTGCATACTCCAATTGAAATAAATGAAGGGTAAAACTAACACTCAAAGAATTTCATACTTGCTCTAATAGAATTCAAAAATTCTAGAAATATATTTCTGAAATTAAGAAAGTAACTTGCTAATACTACCTTGGCTTTTTGGAGCCTTGTTAAACACAGACACCCAACCTTGGAAAAATAAATGATTAAGTTACAAAATATTTCCAGTAGTTTTGCAAAATTTTAAGATGTTTTCAATGTTGAAAATATCTTGTAACAGTATGTATTTCTGACACTGTTTCCCATTCATACCTGTAAAATTCCCACAGTTCCTTTTTCTTCTGCCCTTCTGTTCTAATACATGTGGGTTGTTATTTATCAGATCGATGAAGGTTACTACGTTTTGTTTGGCTCTTACCTTTGACTATTACCCAAGAACTGTGGTCTGAGGGGTGGGTTACTGCATTTATTCTTATTAGCTTGGAGAGCAAATAAATAAATGAAGAATGCCACTCTAGCTGCAAAAGTGATGATGTATTCCAGCAGATGAACATTAACACTTACATACAGGGTTCTTCATTTAAAACCTAAGGGGCGCACGCTATTTCGCTGTGTATGCCTTTTATCCGTATTCTTAATCTTTTAGGCTTCTGCCATTTTGTGCGTGTGCATTTTATTGATGATTTTATTCAGTAGGTAGAGAGCTTTTAGTTTTTTTTAGTTCCTTTTATCTGTTTTTTTTTTGTTGTTGCGTGTTTTCGTTTTTAAAGAGCGCAAATGACCGCGCAGTTGTGCGCCCTTAATCACACATCATCATCATGTGCGCAATTGGGCGTGTTACAGCCGGCTTTGCTCCTACATAAACTCCGCGCGTAAAGCATGTGTAACACTCTTACCTTATAGAAGATGCTGTAAATGTCGTCCACCTTCAGCTAAAGAAGCATTATATCGGGAAAACACATTCTGATTCAGGAAATTAAGTTGGAATGCTGCAATGTTTTCGATTTAATTTTAATATTTTGTTTTAGTTCTTCCAGTGTATGAGGATTTGTCTTGTAAACTTTGTCTTTCAGGTTATCCCACAAGTAAAAGTCAGACACTGCCAGATCAGAGCAGCTAGAGGACCATATGCCAGCACTAATCACCCTGTCTTCAAGCACTTTCGTATTTTTTTTTTTTTTTCTTCTTTTTTTCATGGACTGCTCTGCTCTATGGACAGTATCAGAATCTTGTTGAAGCCACCCACATGATTTCTCTTCTTCTGTCAGTTTAATAAAATGGGATCGTTTGAATTGACAGTGATTTATCTTAGATTTCACATATCAACAATTGTGGTTAAAAATTAAATACATGTGTGTTATGCTTTTAGAATTCGGGTGGAAAGTATATCTTTAAAAGCAATACAAGCTATTATACATACGTTCAAGTTAGTGATTTTCTGAGATATAATTTTGCAATTTCCCTTGGTCTTCTCTACAATATTAGACCGATTATGCGTCTTGCGCTAAAAGCACAACAAGCTTTCCGATTATATGCGGGGATTTCTTAAACGCGATGTGGATTTTCAGAGGCTTAGTACCGACTGTTATGACTGTTGACACGACCTCTGACGTGAAACCTTACCTCATCGGAAAAGAACAGAAGCTACGAATCAATCAAACCCTCATTCACAACAATGTATTCGTGATACTGGGTCACTGTTTTAAAGCATGGACACTTGTACTCTTGAAGGGTTTTAGTTTTAATAATTTACTTGTTCTTTGTGCAGAAGACTGAAACTCCCACCTGTTGTGGTATTTTGGGATGGATTGATTTGGTGAACATTCACAACATTCGCCTATGTCGTCTAGCTTTTCCTCTGTTAACACTGTACGTTTACGCTTTCGTTTGCCACAGAACCAGGTTTCGAAGTTTTTCGTAATCTCGTGAATTGTAAATCTGGAAGGAGGCACTTCACCAGGGAACGTTTGAATATACTCTGTGCGAACACGGTTTGGTGATTCCCATTTATCTCATTATAACTTTTACACATGGCATTGCGTTGCTCTAGAGTCAAGCGCCTGTTCATGTTGATGGCCGGTACAGTACTATCTAGTGAGTCCCCGCGCACAACGCCAGCCGGTAGTGGGGGAATCCAGTAAGGTTGCGGGAAAGGCGAAACGCCGTGTGCTCCGTTAGGTTTCAAATGAAGAACCCTGTATAAAGATAAAATGAAATAAATGCATGAAGTATGTCCTTGTACTGTATTCTTTCCAACTGTAATGCAACTATTATTTCCTATACATTGATTATACAGTAATAAACAATATTTGACTTTATATATTCCGCAGCTAAATATACACATAGATTTCGTATTTTATACTGCCCAATCCTGTTACAAACTATTATTTTTCAATTTTGTGTAATGCCACTGAAACATTTGCTCGGTACCTTTAGTCTGTAACATTGTCTCATTAGTGTCTTGTGATCTAGTTAATAGGATGGAAGGAGAATTATGTTTTTGTATAAATGTGAGAGCAATAGATTGTGGTAGCAGCATGCCTGCTATCATGATGGAATCAAATAAAAGAAGTTCAATTCTGCATATAGGAAATTTGGACAAAAACGGGGCATCATGTTGATTGCAAGCTCATTTTAACGCAAGTCTTGTGTATGAGAGGGGATTGTTTCTTGTCAATACCTCTGAGAATGTCTCATTTGAAAAAATAAATGGAATGTACTTCTGGAACCTTACGTTGGCACTTTTCTTAACATAAACGAGAACACTGGTGTGTTTTCCTTACTTGCAATAACACTATGCTTATCATAAAGTTCAACTGCAATGTTTGTATGATTTTCTTTCTTGCTTGCTAGCACCGTCGTATTCATAAAGTGAAACACTGATACTTGGTATGAAGTTTTTTGTTTTCTTGCAGAAGCACTTTCCTATTCATAAAATGGAACACTAAAACTTGACATGAAGTTTGTCTACTTGCAATAGCACTTTGCTTATCATAAAATGGAACACAGATGTTTGCAAGAAGTTTTTTGTTTGCTTTCAGTAGCACTTTGTTTTCCCTAAGCTGGAACAGCAGTGTTTTCATTTTTTTTGGCGCTCTTTTGTTTGTTTCTGTTTCCTATTTTTAATAGCGTAAGGCAGAACAGTAATTTAGTTTTTTTACCTCAGTTGCATAAAATGGAACAGAAATGAAAGCAGCCTTTTCCTCTGAAGTAGAAGATGGAGCAGAAATGTTTAAATGACGTGTTTTCTTAAAGATAAACTAAGGTGGAACTGTAACTTTTGCATGAAGGTTTCTTTATTTCTTTTTTATGTATTTGTTAGCACAAGATGGAGCAGGAGTGTTTATATATATATTTTCTTTCTTTCCACTAGTGTATTGTCGAACGAAAATGTTCGGATAAACGGTGTTTTTTGCCCCTCTGTAGCGTAAGTTGAAACTGGATTGTTTGCATGAAGGTTTACTTTTTCTTTTCTTCTTCTTCGTTTTTTTTTTTTCCTTTCAAAATGCTGAAGTGGAACAGTAGTGTTAGCATGATTTTTTCCCCCCAAATAGTACAAAGTGAAATGGAATGTTTCATGAAGGTTTCCTCCCGTCCAGTAGCATAATGGGGAACAACAATGTTAGCTTTCTTAAAGATGGCTTGCTGTAGCACTTTTTTTATCATAAAGTGGAAAAGCAATGTTTGCATGAAAATATATTCATCCAGAGCACTCATTTCTATGGCCTTATGCTCTACTCCTTGATCATAATTGTGAATAAATATGAGAGACATAAAGCGGCATAACACTGGCTGAGATTTAAATGGTTTATATAGAGTAGTTAAATTATAATCGGACCCACTCACGTTCTCTATGTACTGCGCGAGATGACCGGCAGTCGCCGGGAAACGTACGCTGGCAGAGGCGGACTGGAATCCTTATCTTACAATAGATGTTGGAAATGTTGACCGTCTGCTCTCAAACAACAACACTTACTAAATTCTGGTTAACCTCAATTGCATAAATCTTTCTCCAGTTCATTTACAATTGCTTCAACAGGATCTCCACAATATACCACAGCTTTTATGGACACTAACTTTTGTGGTTCTCAGCTTACCATTTTATATTGGAAGTGAAATACCGCTTAATTTTGCCCAGAAGCCTCTTTGACAGGCTTGAGTTTCTCTTACGTCCCGACACGGGAACACCGACTTATTGCCCTTCCGAAGGAAGCTATGCTAAGAATGTTTACGTCCAAAAATGTTCCATCGCCATCAGCCGGGTTTGAAACCGCGACTTCGGAAACCAAAACTTAGCATTTACCCTTAGACTACGGAGGACGTCATTATTTTTATGTCACTCCATGATGGGGCATTCATCAACACTTTTTCCCACTGAAGACTAGCTTGCTTACGTAAGGATAAAGAGTTTGAAAACGACGCAAGTTACATAAATCTTGTTCAGGAAACTTATACTTCGACCTTGGGCAGGTTTCTTCATATATGCTGTGCGGAGTCCGTAAGAAGAAGAAATAGCTTCTTCTTCTTCTTCTTCTTCTTCTTCTTCTTCTTCTTCTTCTTCTTCTTCTTCTTCTTCTTCTTCTTCTTCTTCTTCTTCTTCTTCTTCTTCTTCTTCTTCTTCTTCTTCTTCTTCTTCTTCTTCTTCTTCTTCTTCTTCTTCTTCTTCTTCTTCTTCTTCTTCTTCTTCTTCTTTTTAATAATCATTTGGCCATAAACTTTCCAACATTTCATTAAACACCCTAACTACTGTTACATGATTTGCAGCTGACATTTCTTTACAGGCCAGCAATAATTTTTGTTCAGATTTTTTTTTTTCTATTTATGATACAACTACGGGTTACATTTCCCAACTTTTCTATCAGTGACACCTATAGTTTTCACACTGGCGACTTAACTTTCAACACTAAAAAGTAGAGAATGAGAACAAAACTGACGAATCAATTAGCAATTTGAGTACACCTAAAATCTAATAAATTTGTTACAAAAAACTGAAAATCATACCTTAAAGTAACAGCTATTCACTACATTGCAGTAAATAACTGTGTATATTTTAGAAGATTCTCGAATATGAAGGAATGACTGTTGTCGGTGAGGACATTGAGGTACATCGAGAAACTTCTTTCCACTTCCTCAGTGAGTATATGAGCATATTTGAATAGCATACTCACAGTTTTAAAACTTTCCCCTGGAAGTACTTTGGATATTTTTTTCTGATACATTTGTGAATTTCTTTAAAATATGCTTGCCAATTTCACCAACACGATATTCAATGTATCTTCAACATTCTTAACCAAAGGTATAGCCTTGTCTAGCGCAATGACCTTTTCTCGAAGATGTTGAATTGTAGATGGTAAACAACCAAAGTTTAATTTGATATAACCTAATCGCCCCTCTATTTCACTATCATTAAACGTCTGTGTGGCTACCTCAATCGCTCCAAATTCTTCCGCGTCAAGGAAATTTACAAAAGACTTCACTGTTTGAAAATCTGCACCAAGATAAAAGCAAGCTTCTAGCAATGAGCGCCATTGCTTTATTATTGGTTATGGGGGTAATGGAACACCAGGAGAATGGGATTTGAAATTTTCTCGGCTTGCGGGGGATTTGACGAATATCTTTTTAGTATTTGAAATAAGGCATCTACTGGCGAAAAGTGTGACTTCACTTCTTCCGCCACTCTATGTAAGCCACGTGCCAAAACTGCATGTGTCATTCGTGGATAAAAATCTTTGATTTATTTTGCGCTTTAACCATATACGGGGCGGCATCAGTAATAAAAAGCAGCACGTCCTTATACCGGATCCCATTATGCCAAAGCACCGACAGGGAATTAGCGCAAAAAATACATTTACTTGAATTATTTACTTTCTCTAACGCTTCAGAAGTCAGCAAAACTATTTTACGTGGTCCATCCAGCTATAGCGTCCCTACTTTTACATTGGCCTACGTATCGACCTTCACTGACCGTACTTTCATCAATGGAGACATATTTTCAATCCTGTGGCATACTCTCTTATATTTCGCATAATTTCTTCGTAGCATAGTGGAAAATAATATTTTCTTAATGTTGACTCGTCCGGTAAACAGACGTTTAGGTGTTCCAGTAGTTTTTCATCTTAGCGTTATTCAGCTTTTTAGAGGAATATTTGCAGATACAAACACGTCACTTATCTTCTTAAAAAATCCGAAACCTCTACTACATTTACTCCTACATTCTCAGAAAATAGCATCTGCGCTTATTCGCGGAACCTGTACAACATTTAATCCTACATTCTCAGAAAATAGCATCTGTGCATTATTCCGCTTCTTAGAACTTTACATTGCCCGCCTATTTTGTCACGTCCGATATGGTGTTGCACTGTGAATCGTTCCTCAGCTGTTATCTTAATTTCACATTGTTTATTAAACAAGATGGAACCACCCGTAGAAGAAATTTCTCCCCAAACTCGTTTACAATATTCCTTAATCTTGTAGCAATACTAGCTTCACTTTCGGCATAATTGTATGGAATTCACAAATAACACGATGCACAGCCACCCTGTTAGAAATGGCTAGTTCACTGACCCACAACTGTAACTCTAAGCAGTGCGAGGCAATGAGAAAGGGAAATCCCCTATGACGAAGTCAACCCAAACGGAACCCACGCGGTCAAGACGCGTGTCATTGCAAGAGATGACGCAGTTTAAAATTATTATTAAAGTTCCAATGAACGGATAATGCCGTGAAATATTAATAAATGACCTAAAACGTTAAAATAGAGAAAAGTGATAAAAATGACCGAAATGAAATGTCATCAGAATTCGCGCCCTGCTTATAGCAATTTGGAGCATAATTTTTCCGTAACGCCGATTCATTAGATTTATATTTGTGTATTTAGTATGGAACTTTCTGAACTTGCGATTATTCAGCTCACAAGGGAATGTCAGTTGAAATAAATGTTTTATACAAACCTGGTTCAAATTTTTAATGTTTTGGTATGCCAGAAGAAGAGGATGGTGTTGATTTTCCTCTAAGAAATTGCCTCCAGAAGCACCTGACACAAGCTGCTTATGTGCAAATGCTTATGTATAAATGTCGCGTCGGGGATTTTGCAATATGAAAATGCTAATGGAAAGCTACGGTGTGACACATACGGGGCTGCAGCTCGAAGAATGGTGCAAGTTGAAATGGCAGTTGTAATCAGTAAACAGTGGAAGGAACTGGACAGTCCGTGTAAAATACTGTAACCTTCGGGATATTCACACACACTTGAACAAATGTAAATGTTTATGTATGTGCAATGATGTTTTCACGTAACAATATATTGAACAACACTTCACCAATTCGTGCACTATCTTCTAGTTCTTCTACCCTCGACAAACTATCACGCTCTTCTTGTTCTTCTAAGCAAGATGTGCACGCCATCTCATCGTCGCTGCTGTCACTGCTTTCAGCTCCATTATCCAGAATAAGTATGAGCTGTATTATATTTTCTAGGATGCAATATTTTTCAAAATGCTGCTCAATTATTGTCTTCACGTGTTGGTAACCTTTTTCCCATCCCACAGCACAAATTTCGTCAAATCACAATTTTTCTACATGTTTCATCCTTGAAGGTTGTGTTTCTACTTGCTGCCCACTGATTTAGGTACATTCCCTCTTAGGCGTAGTAATTGTGGATTGTACGTCTGATAACACATTTGTCGAAGTCATCAATATCTCTGATTTTTTAAAGCACATTATGCTTTTTGCCTGGAGCATTAAAACCAGTACCTTCTTGTGCATGCTTTTCACTATCTTTTAGATAGTGAACCAGTACGTGATAGATGGTAAACAGTAGTGATAGACACAGAACGCACTGACACACTAGTAGCTTTTGCAACCCTGACTTGTACCTTCTGTATTTTCTTGAAATAACTAAGTGAACAGACTTCTTTCTTATTGTTTGCTACTTGTTTCATAAACCCATGAACGTTCGATACCATTTCGCGGCTCTGGCTTGAGAGGTTTTCCCTTTTAATTTCGATGTAATGGGAGGTGGTATTGAAATTAATCGCACTAAATCCGGACGCTACTCGCGGGTAACAGTTTTATTACACACTGTATCGCCAGAATGCTGGAAATGTGTGACGTGTTCTGTCTAGGCGTAGTAAACACTCCGATGTTGATTTCGTCTAATCAGCACCACCTGCTGGTTGCTTGAAACATTGGGGGGGTTTCACTGACTAAGGTTTGTTTCAAATAACCTTGTCCCGCTGAGATGTATCCATCCGCGTTTTATTACATACTTCTTTACCCTAATTGGCTAATGCTTTCGGCGCTGTAGGCGGTGTAATGTACGTCAAATCTAGTTCAAAGCAAGATCAGCGATGAAAGTCATATAAACAATATGTCACCAATACCGACAACGCCTGGTATCGTCAGTCATCCCGAGAGGCAGGTTTGATCGCTTTCCCTCTTAGCCATGGTGCTAGAGCGTAGGTATATCTAGCGTTCCGCTGCGTAGAGGGTCGCGGTTCGAGTCCCGCCATGGGCATGGGTGTTTATGTGTGTAGTGTATATGTGTGAAACTATAGGAAGCAGACAGTAAAATAAACGGAAACAATGGAAAAAACGGTTAAACAAGAAAAAGAAAAAATATATATCTAAAAAAGAGCAAAGGATCCTCGCCTTTATTTCTTTTAACCCTTGAATTGAAAAATTATTTTACTACTTATGCCGTTCTTGCTGTACTTGCCAAACCGGTTCTCAAGCCGCTTTCTGCAGTGCCTCAACGCAATGGATTGGAATATACAATGGGCTGGCCACCAATACAAAGCTAAACGTCGTGAGTTCGAATCTCGGCAACTGCTGTCACATGTGCCTGTGGTAAAGGACGGGGAGGGCCCAAGTAAAATAATCGGTGTGATGGCATGCTTGGATGTTGACGTGGTATCATTTGACTGTAGTTGCTTGGATTTTGCCTACTATAAAACACTAAAATGTAATTGTAAAAATAATAAAATATTTACAATTCAAAATACTCAAAATTTTGCTAGTGTAACCGTACAATATTACATTAATATAATTAAAAAAAACGCACTGAAATACATTTAAGTTGAATACAGCGTAATGTTGCCCCAGGGCAACACCACCCATTAAAGGGTGAAGAAATAACATGCATTCCAGATAAATTAATTATGTTGCGTAGTATATTTAATTCATACTGTTATGAAAATATACATTTGAAAATTCTCTTCGAACGTATTCGAACATGTATATATTATCATGTTAAATAACGAACTCATTTTTACCACGACAAGAAGCCAATGAGAGGCGATTAGATCAAGTGAGCTTAAGAGATACGGGTTGCGAAACAAGGGTTAGGCTAGCCCTCAATAACGCATATGTCAATATCGGTGGTATTTCATCATCATTGATACAAGTGTTTTTAAACTCTAGCATGTACTGATGCAAAGGTTCACGAACATTCGATTTCATTTTTGCATTTTTGATTCACGCTACGGATTAACACGCCCAACTACTTTTGTGTGATATGATTGTAACAGGGTACAAAACATACTTAGCTTTGTATATTACTTTATTACTTATCCATGTGTTTACAAACATGTATGCTGCAATTTTGGAGTACAATTTTTACTCCCGAGGCTCGCACATGTAACTGAATCAACAGATGTCAAGTAGCACGACTAATAAATTCTTACCACCCTCATAAGTTACAGGATAAGGTTTTGTGTTGTGAATAAAATAAAAAAAACGCTAAAATATATGTAATTGCAGAGAAATTATTGAAAATTCATAATATTACAATATCCGAAAACTACGAAAATATGTATTTGTGACAGAAATATAAAAAATGTTTATTTACTTATTTTTTTTTACAAAATATGTATTTTTATGTGACATGAAATTTTGGAAAAACTTTTCTTGGACCTAGATCGGGATATTATTTTTTTTTAGGTATGTACACTTACTCGCGTTAATGGCAGCATAATGGCAGCGTTTTATAAAGGTGCACCTGCGTGACTCTGTAAACAGAGCTGCCCATTTATGTTTTAACATTCCATACACAAGAAAAAGTTATTTTACTGCTGGTTTAAAATATCATCTGACATATACAGTCACCAGATAGAGCGGCAGCTGAGTCTCGGGCGCGCGCCACTCGATTGCCGAAACAATCCCGCGCGGATCGGTTTATATATCCAAACAAACAAGATGAACAGAGACGCCAACTATTCCCTGTTTCTTATAACCACGGGGCGGATTTTGTTGATCTAAAAATACTTGAAAAATGACCTGTAAAATAACTCGAAAATTTAATGAAAATGACCAAAAATTGGATTTTCTAAAAACTACTAATCAAAAGTGATACATTATGATTATAAATTAAAGATTATTGAACTAGTAGGCATGCATACTTAATTTTCAACACTAAAAAATAGAAAATGAGAACAAAACTGACGAATCAATTAGCAATTTGAGTATACCTAAAATCTAATAAATTTATTAGAAAAATGAAAATCATACCTTAAATTAACAGTAAATAACTGTGTATACATTCGAAGATTCTCGAATATGAAGAAACGGTGGTTGTCGGCGAGGACATTGATGTACATCAAGAAACTTCTTTCCACTTCCACTTTGACTATAGCAGCATATTTGAATAGCGACAAGTCACTGGGAGTCAGTTCCTCTTGTATCTCCACAGTTTTAAAACTTTCCCCTAGAAGTACTTAACTATCGTGCAAAATGTTTTGTATCCTGGATTTTTTTTTCTGATACATTTGTGAATTTCTTTAAAATATGCTTGCCAATTTCACCAACACGATATTCAATGTATCTTCAACATTCTTAACCAAAGGTATAGCCTTGTCTAGCGCAATGACCTTTTCTCGAAGATGTTGAATTGTAGATGGTAAACAACCAAAGTTTAATTTGATATAACCTAATTGCCCCTCTATTTCACTATCATTAAACGTCTGTGTGGCTACCCCAATCGCTCTAACTTCTTCCGCGTCAAGGAAATTTACAAAAGACTTCACTGTTTGAAAATCTGCACCAATAAAAGCAAGCCTTCTAGCAATGAGCGCCATTGCTTTATTATTGGTTATGGGGGTAATGGAACACCAGGAGAATGGGATTTGAAATTTTCTCGGCTTGCGGGGGATTTGACGAATATCTTTTTAGTATTTGAAATAAGTGCATCTATTTGCGTTAAATAGGTGTAACCTCACTTCCTCCACCACTCTATGTAAGCCATGTGACAAAACTGGATAAAAGGATTATTTGTGGAAAAAGTCCTTGATTGATTTTGCCGCTTTAAGCATATACGGGGCGACATCAGTAATAAAAAGCAGCACATTCTTATGCGGGATCCCATTAGGAAAGCAATGACATGGAATTAGGTAACAGGATACATTTACTTGAATGATTTACTTTCTCTAACACTTCAGAAGTCAGCAAAAATATTTTACCTGGTCCATCCAGCTCTACTATCACATTGACCTACGTATTTTTCTTCACTGACCGTGCTTTCACTCGGTCAAGACCCTTGTCATTTTTTTATATTTCAAAAAATATATTAACTTTTCTTATTTTACCGTTTTTATTGTTTCCGTTTGATTACCGTTTGTTTCCTGTATTTAAATTTTTACTGATATACAGTATACACTTAAACACCCATGCCCAAGGCGGGACTCGAACCCTCTTGATTCTACGGGCGAACGCTAGAGATATACACACTAACGACCACCGCTGCGAGGGTCGGCTTGTCACTTCAAGAGATTATGCAATTTAAAAATTATTAGTAATGTTATAATGACCGGAAAATGTGCTGAAATATTAAAAAATACCTAAAACGTTAGAATAGAGAAAAATGAAAAAAAAAAAGAAAAGAAAAAAAAAACCACACACACACACACACACACACACACACACACACACACACACACACACACACACACACACACACACACACACACACACACACACACACACACACACACACACACACACACACACACACACACACACACACACACACACACACACACACACACACACACACACACACACACACACACACACACACACACACACACACACACACACACACACACACACACACACACACACACACACACACACACACACACACACACACACACACACACACACACACACACACACACACACACACACACACACACACACACACACACACACACACACACACACACACACACACACACACACACACACACACACACACACACACACACACACACACACACACACACACACACACACACACACACACACACACACACACACACACACACACACACACACACACACACACACACACACACACACACACACACACACACACACACACACACACACACACACACACACACACACACACACACACACACACACACACACACACACACACACACACACACACACACACACACACACACACACACACACACACACACACACACACACACACACACACACACACACACACACACACACACACACACACACACACACACACACACACACACACACACACACACACACACACACACACACACACACACACACACACACACACACACACACACACACACACACACACACACACACACACACACACACACACACACACACACACACACACACACACACACACACACACACACACACACACACACACACACACACACACACACACACACACACACACACACACACACACACACACACACACACACACACACACACACACACACACACACACACACACACACACACACACACACACACACACACACACACACACACACACACACACACACACACACACACACACACACACACACACACACACACACACACACACACACACACACACACACACACACACACACACACACACACACACACACACACACACACACACACACACACACACACACACACACACACACACACACACACACACACACACACACACACACACACACACACACACACACACACACACACACACACACACACACACACACACACACACACACACACACACACACACACACACACACACACACACACACACACACACACACACACACACACACACACACACACACACACACACACACACACACACACACACACACACACACACACACACACACACACACACACACACACACACACACACACACACACACACACACACACACACACACACACACACACACACACACACACACACACACACACACACACACACACACACACACACACACACACACACACACACACACACACACACACACACACACACACACACACACACACACACACACACAGAACGCCCTGCATATAACCTCAATAAGATATTCTTCCGCGTTGCGTTTCCTTTTCCTCATAGTGATTGGCTAATATAGGTCTTCGCACATGCCGTGTGCAAAGCAGGAATATATGATGAGGTGATACAGACATCTTGTAAAGGTAGATCGTCATTTTGAGAGGCAGGTAAAAACTAAAAGATCGTCCTACGTATTTGTAGATAAGAATTTACATACTTTCTAGATGGGTTAACTCAGCTACGTAATATATTTAATTCATACGGTTATTATAACAGAAACTCGACACATATCTTTGAATATATTAAGATGAATAATCACGTTAAATAGGTATTTTTCATCGCAGAACAGGCTATTTCCACAAGAGCAGCCAATGAGAACTGACTAGCCACGTGACAGTTGCGAGCTATACCGCAGTTATTTGTAACAGACCTTAATAGACACCATTATTTTCCCGGCATTCTTTATTCCCTAGTCGCGATTGCTCAGGACGCTGTACTCTGTCTAGTGATACCACAGTGCTGATGTTCCTGACGTCGCAGATACCACAGTGAGATTAAACAAACACCAGCAGCCCTAAGCCGCAAAGCGTATGTATATATGTAAGAGGGGCGGATTACTTCTAACGCGTAACTGCAACGTTACGATAGAGCCTGAACGGAAACGTCAGTGCAGCCAGAACCCAAAGATACAGGAGTCGGCACTCTCATTTCCGCGCGTCTAGTAGCGTATATGCAGAGGCAAGATTTTGTGGTGACAGTTATTTATAATATTCGCATTCATAATTTTAATTGGTGGTGCTTTGTGTTTTTCACCATAAATTAACATTAATTTCGCACAAATTTTTGACGAAGAATTAATGAGTAATGACATGGCCCATATGAAAAGTAACAGGCAACTGGAGTAGCACAACTGTCAAAACCCCTTTTTTTCCTAATTAAAACATTTTATTTGAAATCAACAGACAGTAGGTAACATGAATAAAATCAAATATCACACATCACACATCGACAAACTGAAGCATACAACAAGTTGCGATATTTTCGATTTTCATACCTGTTCTGTTGTCTGTCACAACTAAGTTATATGTAGAGAAAAATCTCTCACTGTCAGCGTTTGACATCGGCAACCAAAGACATTGAAGGGACTTTTCACAGAAAATGCGGAAGAATCAGCTTTTGCCTTCAATGCCAAGAGTACTGTTACTACATCTAATCTGTTATCGTTACCATCATGGCTTTGCTGTTCAACAATGTCACAAAGTTCTTTGTAATAAAGGAGCCTATCAGAATCACAAGTAATACCACTGGTTTTAAATGCATTTAGTTGTTTAAATGCTGCCATTACATGATTTAAATCGCCTGTACTTGATTTAGTAACCAGCATAGAAGGCTCAAGCAAATGATATTGCTTTTATGGTTATTACATCATAAGTTTCTTTTGCATAATGGAGTTCAATTTAGAGTCACGGCAGCAAACGTTTAGATTCTCTTCTACTGCTATTCTAACACTGGGATCCATGATATGAGCTACAAGTGCACTTACTCTGTTTCCAAAGAGACCACTCTAATATTTCACATTTGGTTCTCAGCGAGTTAATTCGGGATAAAACAAGATGAGCCACAGTTTTTATTGAAATTATATTGGTTCTGTAATCAGTCTGCAATTTTCAGAAATAAATATTGTTGCTGCTGTACCTTTACAATATTGCAGCACTTGGCATCGCAAAAATGACCATTTAACAAATTTTTCGCAGGAACTGAAAGCTTTTATTTTAGAAAAGAAATTGACAATTGCACCAAAATAGCTGGCAATGTAAACTACTGCCCGCCTCGGTAGCGTGGTGTTAGCATGTCTTGTCTCACGCTCAAGAGGTCCCGAGTTCGAATCTCGGTCAGGATGAGTTATCTGGATAAGGTTTTCTCCGGGTTTTTCCCTTATCCTGAAAGACGAATGTCGGGTAACTCTAAGCTCCATGGACCCCGGGCTCATTTGAGCATCATTTTACCCATTCCATTCATCGTCCGATATGACTTAACGTTGGAGGACGTAAATTACAAAAAAAAAAAAAAAAAAAAAAAAAAAAAAAAAAAAAAAATGTAAACTGCTGAATTAAAGCAGCTAGACCAGCGTGTAAGTACAGACAATGGGAACAGTTTAGCTTCCAAATCTGGGTGGTTTTCAGTGAGGTATTGTTTGGATTCGTTTTTTAACTTTCGGGCATTTCGGAACACATTCTTAAGCCCTGAGGGAGAATATTTTCCTGTTAATGTAATGTCTGAGAGTAGCTTCCTAGAAGTTCAAGTAGCTTTAGTCAGCATAATAGGAGTTTTTTCTCTGCACGGTGAGGTATCCAATAAGTAACATTTCCAGTTAGAATATGACAAACAGTTCTCAGTATCACGGACCAGTCGGATGCTGAGGTGCGAGTTTACTGTTGCACCGCTTAGCTGTTATTTCAGTGCGCATGATGATGTCATTGTATTGGTTTTGTTAAGTGTTAAATTTTATCTTGCTTTCGTTAAATTTGTAAACATTTTTTTCATGACTACTAGCTTCATACTATGAAGACATGAATGTTAAATTAAAGTTATATTTATGCAATTTGAAATAAATGTAATTTTTTCTATGCAGACTAAAAATAATAGAAATTTTCTCATTTATTGCTAAAAATATTATTCTCGAAAAAAAGAAAAAATTCGCGAACTTTCGCGAAAAAATCGTTAAAAACAAAAACTCTTGCCTCTGCCTATATGATTATGTCGTTTTCTGCTGTCTGTACGCAATATTTTCCTATAAAGGAAATGCTACTAATTGACTTCTTGAGATAATATCTACTCAAACATTTCACAGGGTATTTTCAAGGTGCGCTTGTTACTCTAATCACTACTTTTCGCGACTTCAATGCCTAAAAGTTCACTAGGGTATTAAAGAATGGTCGCCCCCCCCCCCAGTAATTACAATATTGAATGTGCCTTGCATTACTTATGTTTTCAAAGAAGAGGTAAATGTTCTCCTTGCGCTCAAACTAGGCTGGTAACGTGCAACATTTATTAATACTTGAAAGAAAATGCAATCAATAATTTCTAGGCACCAGGATCGTCTAGTGGACTTAAACATGTTTGAATTTCGGATTCTCGAGAGAGAAGTTGACCGGAGTCTTGCGAGGGAAACGACGCACGAACGCAACCAGGTATCGCTTTATCTGATTGCACCGTGGGTTACTCAATGAGGAAGGGTGAGGGGGAGAGAAGCGGGAGAAAACGAAGAAGAAAATAAAGCGGAAGGAGAGACAGAAAATAACTTGCCATCAGATAATTAAGACATGTTTAGAAATATGAGTAGTTGCTGGAAAGCATCCTTCTTTCACCCTAACAAGTTTACTCATTTATCTTCAAATATCGATTTCTTAAAGAAATATTTCACAAGGTCCATCATATGAACTTTGTGACATTCTCATGCCCTTCTCCAGTCATCGTTTATTTTTATATAGCTTTTACAAACTATACTTGCAAAAGGTTAGTTGTCTTTCTACTTTCTACCCTTTTTTAATCGATATAAACATTTGGATAGGTCGTTTTATTACACACTTTGTTATAGTTACAAATGAGATAGCAAATCAAATGCATCAACGCATAGTACGCTATCACTGAAATTCTTTCTGTGACAGTGAGAAATAGCTGAATAGCCACAGTGCTTTAAAATGACCAAAATTTAAACTAATAATAACGAATAATTCGGAAATGGCTGATGCCACAAACATGTTATTTGAAATATGTCGTGTATTTTAAAGAGAATACGTTTCCTGGTACTAATATTTTGTTTTAACTCGGATGGTTTATCTGTTATATAAAAGTGTTTCCAATTGAAGAGGACTTCGCGGCTATATATTTAGAATGAAGTATAATATATTGAATATGTAGTACTTTAAAACAAAATTGTTATTCATTTTCGAGAAAATAAATGAAAAATAAACAATTTCTATGTAAATTGTATTTTGCAAGGTGACTACTTCTTAAAATGTTTTGTGTCGCATCTTTAAATGATGCTGAGCTAAAATATCAAGTATGGAACACTTGTTTATTGTTATTGTCATTAAGACAGTGTATTATTGCATAAACGTTTGCAATATTCTTGAGAGCTGGAGTTGGTTATAATTAAAAAAACTTTCTTTTGTAAAATAAAAATGCTATTTTCACTAGTACTGTTACCTCATAACAAAAATGCATAATTCAGAATGTTTTCAAAATAGACATAATAAGCTACCTAACGTAATTTTTATTAACTGGAAACTTTAAGTTTATTAATATAAATAATACGTTTGATACAAATGCATTCTTTGATTTCGTGTAAGTTTTAAGTATCTGTGTATATAAATAAAAAAAACTATGTTTTAGTTGAATGATTATTTCAGCAGGGGGAAAAATGAGGAAGCTTTTGCGCCACTTTAGTTCATTATATAATATGCAGAAAATTTTGAACATATTGTTGAAGTACATATGTCATCTAATAGCGGTTAATTTGCATATTTGGGTACTTTCTTCCGTAGATGCCGTTATTTCATAAAGCTTTTAAATTTTGACACTGGGGTTAAAGTAATGGCCTGAAGGGCTTGCATACGATCAGGCAGTTGTGGTATTGCGTGTTTATAAACTTATCAACGATATTAGTAGCAATAATAATAATAATAATAATAATAATAATAATAATAATAATAATAATAATAATAATAATAATAATAATAATAATAATAATAATAATAATAATAATAATAATAATAATAATAATAATAATAATAATAATAATAATAATAATAATAATAATAATGCTCTGCACCACAGCCTTTGTGTGTTTGTCTACCAAACCGACTGCCCATCTCACATCCACATGCGCAAAAGGTGAACGATCATACAGCCGATACGTGGAGATGAAGTGGTCAACATCAATCTTCCCCCAGGCGAAATGTTACTTTTCGTGGTCTACAGACTGCCATCTAATCTTAGCTGTTTCAGTGCATCAAGATGCTGAGTGGGCACCGGTTCTGCACTTGGGCTCTAAGTTCAACCTCATTGGATGACTCGACCCACGTACATGCCATGGCTGGGAACCGGAATACCGCGTTCCAATCCACCACGCTCTTGCACTATATTACACGTCATTTTTTTAATGGAATTTACGTCCTCCAACGTTAAGTCATACCGGACGATGAAATGATGCTCAAATGAGTCCAGGGTCCATAGAGCTTAGAGTTACCCGACATTCGTCTTTCAGGATAAGGGAAAACCCCGGAAAAACCCTTATACAGGTAACTCACCCTGTCCGAGATTCGAACTCGGGACCTCTTGAGGCAGGCAGACATGCTACCATCTACGCTACCGAGGCGGGCCATTTTCTTTTTGTTTTAATGTTTAAAGATAAGTTTAATATTAGTGTATTTTGTTGTTTTGTTCAATAAGACATTATTTTGTTTCACTTCATTTGATTGTGAAATAATATTTTAGATACGTATGTCAATATTTGTGTATACTAGTTGAAAACTGTTGTAACTATTTGGTATGTGTGTTAAAATAAATGATACAAAAATGTTTCTATTCGGTATTTTAGAAACAAAACAGTATGATTTTATTTTAGTTACTTTATTAATAATGATCATTTTTTGTTGTAATTTTACGTCCTCCAATGTTAAGTCATATCGGACGGTGAATGAGATGGGTGAAATGATGCTCAAATGTGTCCAGGGTCCATGGAGCTTAGAGCTACCCGACATTCGTCTTTAAGGTTAAGGGAAAACCCCGGATAAACCTTATCCAGGTAGCTCACCCTGACAGAGATTCGAACTCGGGACCTCTTGAGCGTGAGGCAGACACGCTACCATCTACGCTACCAAGGCGGGCTTAATAATGATAAAAAATGTTTGGGAATTAAACACCATCTGAAAAAATTAATGTAGCTTCCTTTATGTAACAACATATTTGTTGCTGACTCAGATAATTCAGCACTGAATGTACTTTGAGGAAGTAGTCACCTTACCCTTCAAGTGCGAGTTTCTCTGTAAAGGAACACGCAAGATTATCTTAACATTAAGTAGATAGAACAATAAGCGTTCTTAAGGATATTTATTTAGGGTATATTTACAAATCACAAAGGATCGTCCATAGAACGAGATGCAAAGGCCTCCTTCCGAACCTTGCCATTGTTATTCATATAAAAATAAAGGGTATAGGAAGACATATGAACGTAACGTCAGATTTTATATTTAACCTTAATAATCGGTCAAATGAAATGAAATATGTACTGTTTAACGCCCGCTTTTACTACATACGGCACCGCAGGCGGCGACACTGATGGTACATGAGATGAAGATGGAGCACCGGTGGAATGAGATGGCGGGGGAAACCGGAGTCCCGGAGAAAACCCACCCCTGCGTCGTGTTGTCCACCACAAATCTCACTTTGCGGTCGCCTGGGATCGAACCCGGGCCGCCTTGGTGAGAGCCAAGCGGTCTAACCACTGAGCCACGGCGCGGCCAAATCGGTCAAATGGTAGCAAATAAACGTTAATGATTTTCTTCTTATAACATTTTATTTGGGTGGTAGAATTTCCTAAAAGTCCTTGCTTTGTATCCTTAAAGTTGACTGGTTTAATTACGAAGATTGTTATTCATTCGACTTTGTGTTTGAGTTTGACTGTTTACACGTCTGCATTGATTGTTTTCCTCCCACAAGCACATTTTTGATCAGGAGGTCCCAAAGCGCTTTTTTTTCGGTGAAGTAATAGTATCAGATTTGTAAGCGGAGTACAGTACTGTTTCTGCCTTCGAATTACAGGTTGTATGAGAGGTAAAAGCACAAGGTCATGAATGTCTTGTAATGTATCTTGAAACAGGTTGTGTTAGAATAATCGTGACCATCTCACCTTGTGTTGGCATTCAAGATTGTAGCGGAGGAAACGTTTTATCTAGTGCTGCGTAATTTCCTTATCGACCAGGACATCCTTATCGACCAGGACATCCATATCTGTGACGAATTCCACGATAAAAATTCTCAGTGGTCTATGTTCCGTCCATTTACACTTGAAATGCAAGAATTTCAGGAGGACCATTTTGTACACACATTGTTATGGATAGCCTCCTCAAGGCTTTGTAAATACCGAGAAGAAAATGAAGTGCCTTGAATTTGGTGTTGCTGTTTATTTGTGCTGAGAACATGCGACCTTCCTTAATGACGTCCCGTTCTCCGTTTCCAGGTTCGATCCCTGATGCCACCCAAACTAACCGTGTATTTTCCCATTTTTTTCCCTGGTGGGCTAGGCAAATGCTGAAGTGGTGTCTTCTATCACGCTCTTCTTTCTCCCATTTTCTCTCACTTCGTTTCCCTCTTTCATGTTACGTGTGTCGGCCAACGACGGAGAGTTGGCGTAGACTTGCGCATTGGAACTACTGATACTGATCATCATCATCATCATCATCATCATCATCGCCACTATTATTACTCCTTCGAGTAGGAGTAACTGAATCGATTAATTGAAATTTTGTATACAATGTTCCTTGTATCACAGAGTATTTGTTTGAATTACTTCCTCAGATGGTAAAGAATGGCCTTTATAAGTATCTCGGTTACAGTTAGATAACAAAAGCTGGTAAGCATAATTTTTCTGGCTAGATTCATTACGTAAAAATGTGAATGTTCAATGAATTACACAAGTAGGAGTCGTCCTTTCAGACGAAGGACCAAGATTTTAATGGCCCTTAATATGTTCTGTAAATGCTTCGTCACTTAACCATGGCATAAATATGGCCATTCGATTCCGTCAACAATTTACACATACAAACATGCCGAGAATAGAGAAAATGCTGTTAAATTGCTGGATCTGAACACTCGCTTGTTGAAGTGTGGCGGTTTTGGGTACCAAAACTACTTTTGTTTGGTGTCAAAATGTACGAATGGGAAAGTCGACTTCATTCTAGATAAAAACATAGCTTTGTTCTGTCCACTACTATAAAGGTTTCTTTACAGCAAACTTAAAACCCTATTTTCAACAAAACGTTGAGAATTGTTTCAAAATGTTTTTAGTTGTTGAAGTAAGTTTGCAACCAAGTTTGTGTGTCCGCTTGAAACGAAAAATAATCTCAAACATACTGTTCATGCATTTTCATCGATGGATCCATTCATCTTAAATACTGTTCTTTCTTACCTTAACGCAGTTGACAATGAATTCACACAATATATAAACGTTTTCCTCAATATTCCCATTACACTACGCTTTAACAATTTCACAACAGTTGAAAACAGTTGCCAAGAGCTATAAAAATGAAAGTACTGACAAATGTTGAAATTTCGTTTCAAGTATAAAGTCGCTTTTATGAGAGCATTGGCGAACAGGTTGGCAAGAGCAGTTAACTGGGCAAGATAAACTTCCCCAATTTCTTCAATCATTTTATTTTAGTTCATTGGAATTAAGCTTGTGAAACATTAACACCCTTCCATACGTCTGAACAAATTGAATTAAAGAAAGTGCCAAATTTAATATAACATTTCATATTGTCGTTAACTAACATTTCCATAACTCAATCAGTTTTTAAGAAATTAAAAGGACCTTTTATTATATATAAACAGCACTATACATCATGTCTCTTTTCTCATTTAAGTAACTTTTACCAGCTTATGAACTTGATTAATTCGTGTTTTCTGATCACTGCTTTGCATATTGGAGAAGTGTTCACTTGTACTACAACACAAACTATTGTTGTCCACAGAAAGTTTAAATTTTCAGGAACTTCTCTTCATAGATTCCTGAATTACATCAACGTTTGTAAGCATGCGGTCGAAAATCAAACTTACTGAAGTCACGGGATACAGTCGTGCATTTGAATAAAATTTATATGCAATAAAAATGTCAAAACTCATTTTTGTGAAGTTCATTAAGACGGTCCTGTTTCTATGATTGGTTTACATAGGCAGAAATTCTGGAACTTGAGCAGTTATTAGTGGCACTGATCTAATTTTTCTGCATTGTATCATTACTGAATTACTTTTAGAAATCTTCTTAGTGATTCGAAAAGTCCTTAATTTCGATCTGATCGTAGTAAGCTGCTCATTATTAGTGTAACCCATTTCACTAAACTAAATTAAAATACAAATTATATAGTCTATATTTACACTAAGGGCGCCGGGGTAGCGCAGTGGTTTCGTTCGCGAGTCTCGTGCTATGCGCAACGTGATTGGGAGTCCACGGTATAAACTGTAGGTCCACTCGCCTCACCGTCATCTTCGCTATCACCCTGTCATTGGAGGTAATGGACACCGCCTTCTGGGTGCCTCCACCTTAGAAATGGGTTCGGTCATCACGTGGTGGGGCGAGGCTACCCCGAAGGCCGTAGTTGCCATATAGGGAGTGTTGGTATACATACATATTTACACTAATTACCTACACCTTCAGTTTTAACAATTTAAGAATGCTTTTCACCAATGCTAAACTTTGGAGAAGTGGCATCCATATTAAACTGACTACCCTGAACTTCTGAACCCGAAGGTCCACAGTTCGATCCGGTCTGGAGCGAAGAGTTGTTAAACCGGAGTTATTCTGAGTTTACAAAGTATTCAGAGAAACGTATATGGATACATTTAAAATTTGGATGACATTGAAATACAGTGTAGTGTAATTTATGTTATTATTTTAAATAGGCACAGAATACGGCTCTTCTTCCTTTACAAGTAATGATCCCTTAGGACCTTGATAACGCCAATGAAACTGTATGAGAGTGAGTGTATTTAGCTGTGAATAAATAAATAAGCCAAGGTTAAGAAATCCCATAGTTCAACGAGTAATAACACCATCAGTTGTTTCTCAAGGCTTTGGCTCCGCGATATGACCAAATAAATTAAATGAAAAAAACCACATTGACAACTAATGACTTGCAGTTGTCTAAGAAGCATAAAGGAGGACTAAATATCTACCTCGCCAGTATTAAATCAGCTGAAATCATGACATATTATCGCAATCTAAGATAAATAATTTTAGGCCTAACATAGTTTTACAGAATGTAGATTCACTTCTAAATTTAATGATCTACTTTTCACGAGATAAGAAGTTTTTTTTTAAGGGGATACAGTTTTCACAATCATACCGTATTTTGATTTAACATTTACCAGCAACATTTATAAATAACCAACCATCGTAGTAACTCACAAAGATATCTATGACACTAAGAGATGGTTACATCTTGAAATTTAATTTGGCTTTTTTTAGTAATTAATGAGAAACGTGTCATTTATTACAGAAAAGGTCTTTTGGAAAAAGCAGTCTAAGTTAAAGTGGATAAAATAAAATTCATACTTAACTGCAAAGAAAGAACCCATGTAGTGTAAGCACACAGAAGCAGCTATAATTAACAGTACCAATTTGTAAAGTAGAAAATCACCATAAAGATGAACTAATGTTTACGCCGGAGAGTGTGGGAGTAAAGACTTCTTTTTACATTTGTTTTTAAAAGGGTTTGAAATTCACCCTATTTGCACAAAACTTTTTTAAAAATTTAAGGGGTCATTCCACAATAGGACTCCACAAAGTACGAAAAAATATAATTGGTCACTAATTTTTGCAATTTAGTCTCTTGTTAATAAAATAATTTAAAATTTGCTCTACACATCGGGGAATAATTCGTTTCCGAAAAATAATTAAATGTTTTTGCCAGATTTGCTGTCCTCTCCCTCAAACAATGTTCATTACAGACATTGGTCAGCTACATTAGGGAAATTATCTGTTTTTATTACAGGTTCCAAAAATAACTGTAAGTTGTGCAGTCTTACCGCTATTAAATATAGAATCAGTGCTTTAGAGAAGCTGCATGTGCATTCCTGTTAGGTGTTTAAACTTTACTAAATTTAAATTTAAAAAGGAATTCTTCGAACATTTTCAATTAGGCAGCACAGCTATGGAAAACAGACTGACAGAAAAAAAAAGTTTTATGCAGCTGGTAACTAATTATGCGCCAGTACATTTAGTGCGTCACTTCATTGTAGGTTTAGATGTCCAATTAAAAACTTTGTATTTTCCGTAAGCCTCTGCTCTATCTTAGGTTAAATTATCTAGTGCATTGTAAAAGATCACCTCCTAAACAATGGCAGTTAAATAATAATAATAATAATAATAATAATAATAATAATAATAATAATAATAATAATAATAATAATAATAATAATAATAATAATAATAATAATAATAATAATAATAATAATAATAATAATAATAATAATAATAATAATAATAATAATAATAATAATAATAATAATAATAATAATAATAATAATAATAATAATAATAATAATAATAATAATAATAATAATAATAATAATAATAATAATAATAATTAATACCAGGACGAACGAAAATTTGAACTGTTACCGGACTGTACGCTACGACGTAAATAACAAGCCATCCTCTATAATAAAAATATCTCGTATAGTCTGTTGGTGTATGCATTTTACAGGTATCACTGACTCGTGCTCGCGTTGTGTATGCTCAATGTACTGATAGTTTAAATGTAGGTAACTTGAAGTCAACTGCTCGAGAATCCCTATGCCTGATAACTGTTGGATATGCTTACCAAAGTGATAAATGCTTTGCTACTAATGACATTGATTAAGTAACTCTAAAATGAATTGCGAAAAAGCATGGGCATCATAAAAATGTTTCAAGAAACGCTTCAAGCTAACATGAGGAAAACACACTATTTTCGCAGCAGTGATATGTTGTCATGGGTACGTCTAAAGCTATTCATTGCCTCATGCATGCCAATCTCTTAACAATTAAGCGCTCCGACGAATTATTTCATTGTGGAACGGTGTGGTGGACTGCAATATAAACACACGGAACGGTAAGAACACATTACATTGGAAAGAAATTATCTAAAGCTATCCAAGCTGTACGGGATAACGATCAAATATAAAAAGCTTATTGAATGTTAATCTAATAACTGCAGCTGTTGTGTAAAGGTTTTCCCGTAGATACTTTTTCATGATAGGGACACGTTAACTTGATGTGGGTTTCAACTCCGGTTATTCACCTGGAATAAACAAAATCAATTCAGCTATTGACATCAAAAGCCATGTCACGAGCTCTGTGCAGAGAGACCTTTATGGCTTCAGTTTATATCACATTTTTTTATTCTTATCTCCGCAAATATGATGTTCAGAAGACTACCAGAGAGAATTGAATAAGAAGACCTTGTATCCCACGTCTGTTTTCCGCTTGTTATTTAATTTTCTCTGCTATCAAACAGCTGTATAAGGGAGCTTGGGCTGCGTAGGGGTAGGTTACAACCGTGCATATATACGTGGGTCGTTTAATAAGTCTGGTAAATTCCCTTGAAGGGATGGAAATTCTTTGTTGCAACTTAGTGGGTGGTAAGCTTAAATATTTAAAAGGTTGTACAGAAATTTTGAATGTGCTTCATTGTTGACAGCAGTCTGAACTGGTCAGTGTGATAGCTGCGATTGAAAATGGAAAAACAGACTTTTGTGCTATTATTAAACCTTTTCATTTGAAGGGCTGGATTGCCGCACAAGTCCAAACTGAATTAGATGAAGTTCACGCAGACTCTGCACCAACAGTGAAGACCATTTACTTTTGGATCAATGAATTTAAACGTGGTCGTAGAAGCACTGAAAATGAATCGCGCTGTGATCGCCCAATTGAGGTCACCACACAGGACACTATTTTAAAATCCAGGATCTGGTTACGCAAGACAGCCAAATCAAACTTTGTGAGATTGTTGAGACTGTAGGCATCTTAACTGAGCGAGTGCACGATATCCTGCATGTACAGTTGGCAATGAAAAAGCTGTGTGCAAGATGGGTGCCACGATTTCTCACAGTCGGTCAAAAGCGCATCCGGAAGAACACTTCTACCGAGTATATGACGATGTTTAATCGCAATGCGCAAAACATTTTGCGCCGATTTGTGAGCGTGGATCCATCATTACACACCAGAGTGAAAAAGGCAGTCAAAACAATGGACAAGGGCTGGCGCAAGTGCACCAAGGAGGGAAAGGACCATTTTGTCAGCTAGTAAGGTAATGGCCACTGTTTTTTTTTTTTTTTTTTTTTTTTTTTTTTTTGGATTCTCAAGGATTAATCCTCATAGACTACTTGGAAAAAGACAAAACCGTAACTGGAGTCTATTATGCTTCATTGTTGGATCGTTTGCAAAATGAGTTGACTGAAAAGAAAGATTGAAACGCAAAGGTGCTCTTTCACAAGGATAATGCACCATCGCACACATCAGCAATCGCAATGGCGAAAGTGCATGAGTTGGGCTTTGAAATGGTTGCTCACCCACCTTATTCGCAAGACTTAGCCCCAAGTGATTTCTTCCTGTTCCCAAACTTGAAAATTTGGCTTGATGGTAAGAAAGGGAAGTGTGAAGTTTCGCTTTATGTTTTACCTTTTTAAGTGACATGTTCTGGGAGCTGATCGGAATGTTATTTTAATTCTGCGCCGCTCTGTGGTCCAAAGGAAACTTGATTACTGTTTACGTTTTACTTCGTAAACAAGGTAAATGAGTGTAGAAAGAGAGGTGCTTCAGGAGATAGTTAAGTTTTCAAAAATCCAAGCTGTGAATCTTGGAAATTAGTACTTATAGCATAGTTAGTCGGCACAAAAGGTGCATATCTCATCGTATACGAGAGCCCCTAGTGGTTTACCGAGAAACATCCGATTCCGTTGGAGAGTTTAATGTCATAACGGCATGTGGGCCATAGTAGCTCAATGGATAAGAGCAACCGGACGGAGGCCGGGAGATCCGTGGTTCAAATCATGGCTATGGCATTGAATTTCAAATCATCACCTACACACAGCTAGTGTGGAAGAACGATTTATTTCCATTCTGTACACCTGAAGGGCAATAAATTTTGGCGTCTGTCCTCTTAAAGATTTCCAAGGATTTAATGTCTGATCGCAATCATCGACAGTTATAAAGATTTTCACAATGCTGTCCTAAAGAAAAGGTCTCTTAAACTTGCCCATTTCCACGCTCATACAGCTGTATCAGATAAATTTTCTCCTCACCGCATAAGAGGAAAGAAATCTTAAGATTTCCCAAGGATTTAACCATCTAATCCTTATCACCGGACAGCCTAAATTCTTTCTAATTTGTAGAGTAGGCGGTCTTAAGTTCATATGTCTAATTATATCGGTTGAACAGAAACTGAAATATGTTTCATTTAAACAAATAAAATGCCTGCTAGTTGTTCGTACGGCCCATACACTAGTTGTTGATGGGATGGGTCTTCGGATACATATATGGGGCCTAGAGTGTGAAAAGCAGTCGTACCGTACACTGTACTCCCTTTGCAAGATAAGGGTGCATCGAATGCCAGTTCCTCAAGTTTACTTCAACCTTGTGAGTCATCGCAACACTCTTCGAAGATTAAGATATTTACTTCAATTGCAAGGTAAGCATTTTTATATTTTTTAAAGAAATAAATAGTTGATCATGCTAAAATAAAAATGACTTGTAAACTAATATGTTTCATTGTGCTTTTAGAATAAACTTTCTTTTTGGTCTTTCTGTGGGCTTAAAGTGATCTGCCAGTATGTACACTATTTGCATACATTGTAGTATACTTTTAAGGTGTATACATCTACATTCTAATACGTTTTAACAAATTTCGCAGGGAGAATACCTGAATGAAATTGAATGTAAAAGGTAATGGAAATAAGCTTTAAAAATTGCACTTGAAACGCCTCCTAACATGCTGCAACCTGCCTGAACAACTTGGAGCACTAATACAATATCTCCTTTTTGGTGTAATTGAAAAAGTATAGCGTTTTAAGCTTATTTTTAAGTCTGTGCCAATTAAAGTAAATTGTATTACATAAGGGAAGCTATGTTGAAAACACCAATGAAAAAATATTTATGCTTTAAACCATGATTAAAGACAAATATATACGAAACTAGCAAACATGCAACACGTACCAAAGAGTAACATTTTCATGACATAAATATTAAATTTGACATTTTAGAATCCTCTGAGATGCAAAAATTTCAACTCAAACAAGTTCTAAGGAAGCATACGAAATGGGCTTTAAGTACGGAAATTATAATTATTGAAAAGAGTTCATTAATGAGAGAATTATCTGTAATTAACATTCAGAAAATATTTGACAAGAGGCAATAAATAAAAAAGTGTCTACATTGGATATGAAAGCTATCATTTCTTAATTTAAATCACATACTTAAAATTTAACTTATAAAGTCAGATCAGGAAAAAGTTATAATTTATCACTATGTGACAAAACAGCATTATACATACAACGAATTTATGTGCTTAATATTATTTTCAGTCAATGTGGCAATCTCAATGGAAGTCAGCAAGCTGATCTTGATGTTTGCCGAGCCATCGCTTCTGGGCAGGCCACAGCATGCTCTGTGCACTGGCAGCCCAATTGAACCATGCATTAACTACTGGGTTCAATGGTAGCGTTTCGCCTGTTCAAGAGCACATCAACCCCCGTCACTCTAGTTTTGAAGATGCTGAGCCTGCGTGCGAGCCGCCATTTGGTGACTGGAGGGATATGCTTGCTGATGGCCTTTGTACCTGCACCAATTGTGAGTACCAGATACCATACTTACTGAATAACTTCGTTATTATAGCTTAACGCTCTGTTTCTTGTTTTGTTCTAAGTGTTCATCGCTAAATAACTTCTGTTTATAAGTTGAATTTAATATATCTTTTGCAGATACATCTTTTTCTGCAATTACAACCTTAAAATTACTAACATGTGTATTTATTATTATTATTATTATTATTATTATTATTATTATTATTATTATTATTATTATTATTATTATTATTATTATTATTATTATTATTATTATTATTATTATTATTATTATTATTATTATTATTATTATTATTATTATTATTATTATTATTATTATTATTATTATTATTATTATTATTATTATTATTATTATTATTATTATTATTATTATTATTATTATTATTAATTATTATTATTATTTATTATAGGTCCTGAACATATAACTCTGCAGACCGAGACAGCCTCAATCAAATGAGGATTTGCGACGGGGCTGTAATAGGTCCGTCGAAGGGACTTTTAGGCATAAAGGACCTTGCAGCATCATCCAACTGTTTGCAGCAAGGAACAGTTACAAGCAACAATGATAAAACCCCCTAAACAGTGAGAAGGAGGCAGCAACACAGTGGTGGACACTGCAAGGTTTACAGGGTTAACCGCCCAAATCGCCCGCACCATCAGCGGCAAAAACCATATGTTGTAATGATTATGATGGCTTGTATTGTAAGATGATAGTCTGCATTTAAAGTTCGTATTTTCAATAGCAGAATTGTGAATACGGCTGGAATAATTGACCCCATCGAGTTTCTGAATTCACGTAAGGAAAACAAAGTCAAATTCACTCGAAAGAAGTAATGTCTGGGTTAAAGATCTGATCGCTGAACTTGTCATATTTAATTCGGACACTTGTGCATGAAAAAGTGAAATAATTATACACTGATTTCAACACAAAGAAGATTCAACAGTTATTTAATACGGATCTGTTTTTCGTGCAATGAAACATGAAATTTTGGAAAGTAGAGCTTGTTTCAAAGGCTAAGCTAGTTCAAAAATGCTGTTCGCAATCCACTTGCTGGTCAGTAGTCCATCAGAATGCAGTCCCCTTCATACTTCAGATTATATTGATCTGCCAACATGTATCAAGTAGAAGAAAGGTGTTATTAATATTAAGTATCATGATGATTTCTGTTTAACTTCCAGCATGTCGGCTTCAAGATAGCTTAAAAATAATAATAATAGGGACCGCCCCTTCATCATGCCCCCGGGATTAATTATCCAAAGCCTTCAATAATGCTGGAATCTCATTCCCGGTTTCATTAGATCAAACTGAACGTTTTGAGAAGCAAAATCCTGGAACATCTCTAGCTGTACTTGCCCTGAATGAAAACAATGTAATGGAGTCTGTTCGCAAATCATTTAAGAGGAAAAACCCAGCCAAGTGAACTTACTGATCCTCGATGAGAGTGCACAAATGACCTAGCTGTCGACGGACAGCTGTTGACCCAGCTCTCCCCCTCGATGAGAGTGACAAGTCTCAGTACTGCTTCATCCCCAACATGTTGATGCTAATTATAGGTCAGCATAAGCATAAGAGAAAATACGATGCATGACTGTTCTAGCGAGGATTCTTTGAAATTACTTAAAGTGAAGTGCAATAAATACCAGGAACTCTAAATCTCTGCACAGCATGGAGTTCTTGAATTTAATTTATTTTCAAAGTCTGCCCTTGTACTGTTTGTAATATATGCAGATGTCAAATTTCTTAAGAAAGGCATGCTCATGGGAATCCTCAGTTGGATCTGAACAATACTGGAACATGAGGAGATATCAATGGAGCTGATGGTCATATGCAGGCGTGGCCAGTCCTTGTAAATATTCAAGCTCTTCCGGGTAGCAGTGCGCTCAATGACTTGTACAGCATTATTAAGGAGATCGCCGAGTATTGTAGTATGTGATCGCATCGAGCAATTGCGTATGTGGCCACAGAATGAGATGGATTTCAACAACACTGATCATCAGACTTAGCTTATTACTTTAAGTTAACTTCTATTGTACTGGTAGGTTGTTTACAAGCAAGTGGGGAGAAGAGATGCATCAGTCTCATGTGCTACCGAGTTCTAAATTGGCGGCATTTGGAGAAGCGGAGATCGCCGTGAAAGCCTGTGAACATTTACTTCCCAATCAAAGTGCAACAAAACAGCAACTGCGTACAAAGCCTACTGAACACTGTCACAAACTTAAGAAAGGTTTTGCTATAAATAATCCTAAAACTAGGGGCCATTACCATATTGCTGGGTCATAGATTGGAATGATTCCATCATGCAATTTGAATAGATAATTGTCCAAACTTATTCCAATTTATTTTCATTGCTTAAAAATTGTTAGGCATTTCTTGATTAGACATATGGCATATATTAATAGGCGTATCTCATGCATAGCACAATCTCTTGATCGCTATCTGTATTCTGCAAATACTATAAAAGCATTCAATTGCACCGACAACAAGTTTCTTGATGTCAAGTTATCGGGCTTGACTAATGTTCCTATGCATTGACGACTTCAAGGTCGAGATTAATGCACGAGATTTAACTTGGCACTTTTTGCATTATCTTTGTCTAGCACGGGTGCTGGCTTTCTTTGCCTGAAATGGTCAGCCCCATTTAAAACGCTGTTGCATTCCCTCATTACCTGCTGTGGTATCAGTGGTGTTGCAAGTGAAGTATCGGTTGTTAACGTGTTGGAAACGTGAAAAATGTTTTTAGAAGTTGAATATTTGTAATTATTTTAATCATATTGCTGGGAACAGTACTAGTGTCTGTGTTAGTTCTAGGAGGCGTGGGAAGAAAGGGAAAATCTATAAGATCAGATGGTAGGGAAATTGTGATTAAGATTCATATGTTTTTACATACGAATGCGAGGCCTTAAAATGCGTAAAGGCAGTTATACGTGTGTCGAGCATAATTCAAAGAACTGCCGCAGCTACAGGTGTTTCATTTCGTACTCAAAAGAATACTTAAAAAACAAAATGAAGTGCAAGTAAGTGATAATTTTATGTAGATTCCTGGTAAAAAGCGGCCGAATGCAAAACCCACAAAAGCAGCAATAGACTATGTGCCGCTGCAATAAGACAATCTGTTTATTCACTCTATCGGACTGATTTTCTGCCCAGCTTGGAACACATAAAGTTTTAAAAGAAAAAAAATGTTCAATTGAGTTTATGGAGCTTGCGAAAAGTACTGCATCAAATAAAATTTAGATTTGTAAAGAACTGACGTGGAGGAAAGTTTCTGATGGAACGGCCAGACGTCTTTGCAAAAAGATTCGCGTTTCTAAAAATAAATGAAAGAGCTAAGGACTTCTGGTGCTCCTATTATTTACTTAGACGAAACGTGGATTAATATAAAGCATACAAAAACAAAGTGAAGAGAACGATTTTGAATTTCCACTACGCATCCCAATAGGCAACGGACAGCGTTTTCTTACACGCGTTGAATTCGACAGGTTTCATTCCCAACGCTGTTCTGAGTTTTAAACCAAAATCGAGCAAAGACTATCATAAAGAAATGGATAGTTAAACATTTAAAAATTGGTTTATTAATCAGTTGTTACCCAACATTCCTCCAACATTCTACTCAAATCAACAAGGCTCCGATATCATCACTTAAATCAGAAATGCAATCATGGCTCCGTGACAGTAATATTGAGTTTGATCCACGTTCCACCAAAGCTCTACTTTACGAATTAATAAAGCTGAAAAAATACGGTCTCAACATTTTTGAAATAGATCGCATAGCGCAAATGCATGGCCACGTGTAATACGACTGCTCCGTATCATTGTGATTTAAATGCTATAGAAATTATATGGGCACAGATAAAAAAAGATGTCGTGAAACACAACGTATCAGTTAACCATAGTGAGGTAAAAGTGTTGTTTGATAGTGCAGTAGGTAAAATGTCCGAACAAAATTGGCGGGGAGCTTGAGAACACGTTGAAAAGTTAGAACAGTTTTATTGGGAGAAAGAGTGAGTGAGTGAGTGTGTGTGTGGTGTTTTAGGACCCGTCGACAACGAGGTCATTTGGGCCCGTTGGGAGAAAGATGGATTAATAGATGAAATTAGTTATAGGTTCATAATTAATTTAGAAGATTTAATTACATCAATTTAGTAGATTCAGACAGTGCATATTAGGAAAATTTTGAAATTTCTGATAATGAAGAAGGGGAACAAGAACCACATTTGTAGGACGAAGAACAAACAGACGAAGAGGCATCATCCGCCACTGATGTGTTTGTCCTGCCTGGCTGGCCATAAAACAGGGGTGGGTTAGAAAGAGATGGTGAGTACCTATTTCTTTCTCTTTCTACAAACTAGGGGCCAAGTTAAATCTTGTGCATTATAAATCCGAAAATTTAGATCCAGAACCCTACACTTATCTGGATGCTATGAAGCTCCGAGAAGAGCATTTCAGTGGCATTACAGAGGAGGAATGCACACATACTGTTAAGGTACTGAGCAGTTTTTTTTAATTTACGTCCTCCAACGTTATGTCATATCGGACGATGAATGAAATGATGCTCAAATGAGTCCGGGGTCCATGGAGCCTAGAAGTACCCGACATTCGTCTTTCAGGATAAGGGAAATCCCGGAAAAACCCGTATCCTGGTAACTCACCCTAACCGAGATTCGAACTCGGGACCTCTAGACAAGGGCCGGTAAGATGAGCACCCGAAATGCGAAATGCTTTACCCCTACGGTCCCCTCTCCCTTTTTGCTTATATCTGGCACGTAAACAAACAGGTGACTTATGGCACAGTGGTGTTATTCGAGTTTTGTATGAAAGGTTTTATGGGGCATAATCAAATGCATACTTTTGAACGCAAGGTTTGGCTTGGATAGCACAAACATGTTTAGTGACATTAGAAAACATGAGTAAAGTACTTAGCGACAATACTACACAACTCATATTGGTATTGTCTGAGAAACCACCCTCTCACCACTATGCTGACCTTAGTGAAACCCTAAGCTGACCAAAGCAGTTCTGTAGAAGTAACATGTTTATTACCTTTGTTTTATTTAGTTATTAAAATAGTAGTATGTAGTGTTTATTATTTGCCTTATGCTACTTAAGACATTTAAATGGTTTCTATGCTGTACTCTACAAAATAAACAACACAGTTTATCTTAAAACTGCATTGAAATCGTTTGTAATGCACACTAATAGTGGCGTACTCATAATTATACTTCCGTAATTTACACGAATGCTATACTGGCTGGCTTCTTTTTGAATATTAGTGTTTCAATGTCCGGCTGCAAATAGACGAACTTAAGCGCAAAACAGGTTAAAGATGTTCATCCGAAACGCTACTCCAAGTTCTAAAATTACGCTCAGAACACTTCTAATGGCCCCTCTAATACAGTATTTATTTGTTTCGTATTATGCAGTAAACCTTTCACAACCGATTTTAAAGATGTAAAATGGAGTAGCTCGTTCTGTTCTATTTAGCTTTGCCACATTTTTAATTTCTACACTAATGCTTTCAATCAACTTGTTAAACATATAAACATATTGTGTTTACTTTGTGAACTATGGTTAAATTCGTTGAGGTGAAAACTCAAATTACACAGAAAAGACAAATCGCAAATAAAAGATCCTTGTAGTTGTTATGAAAATGTGAATTTCTTTCCGCAGCTCCAATATTTCATGCAACATTTTGCCACTGGTTAGCCATCTTACCTGGCAGTAGTAAGTTAAAGCCAAATATTTTGAGTCTCATATTGTAAAAAGTTTTTGAAACAGTGCATGAGCTGCAATCAGTCACAGTTTTAACACAGAAAACAATTTTATTCCCAGTAGCTGATTTCGAACAGTCTTTCCGCCGAATAATTCTCTAATAAATTTTACATCGCTATAGGGTTCAGCATGAGCCGCATTGAATGACTCCTTGGTGAGAAGCGATGTTAGTAGAACACTGTGTTTTACCATCCTGAACGTAAAAAAAATGCTTGCTCATGTTGCACAGAGAATCCACCACTGCAATGAAGCCACGACGACCGGTTTAGTTGGTTCAATCTAGTTGTGTCTAGAAAGTAGTGGAGACAAGAGGGAGGGTAAAATGAAAATGAAATGTGTAGTGTTTAACGCCCGCTTTTACTACATACGGCACCGCAGGCGGTGACACTGATGATGCATGAGATGAAGATGGAGCACCGGTGGAATGAGATGGCGGGGGAAACCGGAGGTCCCGGAGAAAACCCGCCCCAACGCCGTGTTGTCCACCACAAAGCTCACTTTGCGGTCGCCTGGGATCGAACCCGGGCCGCCTTGGTGAGAGCCAAGCGGTCTAACCACTGAGCCATGGCGTGGCCTAGAGGGAGGGTAAATTCACACCTATAGTAACTTCCTTACCACCCTTGGTCTAGACTCTACCTGGTGCAATACGCTGCCATCGGCAGCCTTCGACGCTAAACTAATGATAAGCAAGTTAGACCTCCATAAACGATGATAGTGTGTTATATATTTTAGAGGAATGTATTCTTAGGGTCTTTGCACAGTATCAAAGCGGTACTCCACAGTAAATCTCAATATATGCCAGAAACAGTATTCTGAAGAACCAACGAACTTTCTAGCGTATCTCGACATCAACAATTTATATGGCGTGAGCAACACGTCATAACATCCCGTAAGGGAACTTTAGGTGGCTTGAGAGGAATGAGATTAATACCATTGGCTTTTGTGTGATCCAGAGAGAACTTCATGACAGGATACGACCTAGAAATGGATCTACAGTATCCTGACAACCTCCATGATGACCTTAGTGATCTTCCTGTCTCACCGGAGCGAGACAGCAACCGGCAGCAACGAATTGCAATTCTTGAGAACAAAAGTAAATATGTATTCCATTATAAATTCTAGCAGCAGTGTTAAAATCTAGTGCTGTTATTGAGATACATTCATCGGGTGGTATTATATGACCAGTCTGAACGGGTTACGAAATGTATCCATTTTTAAGCTGATAATTGAGTCAGGAAAACTTGGAAGTTGGGTCAAAACCTCGGGCAGAAAATGAACAGTGGTGTGCATGATAAGCTCATTGTAAATGTGCGCAAATACAGACATTTTTCATATTGTAGCTTCTTGTAAACAATCACTGAAACCGATGCCTCGTCCAGCGTATGTACGCACAATTGTTATGGTGAAAATTTGGTTGGTTTATAGTTGACTCAAGAGAAGCTCCTCGTGCAAAACATCAAGGTCAGGTTATTCTGGAGTGAGTGAGTGTGGTGTTTTAGGGCCCGTTGACAACAAGGTCATTTGGGCCCGACGTTATTCTTATTTCAGAATTTACTGCGTTTACCTTTTTTATAATATAATGAAGCTACCAATTGAATGTTGCTATCTTGAATTATATGAATACTGATTCATTTATTTTGGAAAACTGGTTGTGATATGTACTTTATGAATTTATGAAAAACTGTCCCCAACATTTCAATACTTCAAATTATGACTGTGAAGATCCGTATGCTATAAAACAGATCAACGAGTAAAATATTGGGTTGACTTAACAGTGAGTTGGAGGGAAGGGTAATATGTTGGATCTAGAGCAAGCCTCTACAGTTATAAAACGACCAGCATACCACCACGAAGGTAAGGCGATTACTAAAAGTGGAATGCGAACAATTACCATTGTCAAATATTTAGAGTGTCGCGAACATTTGAGTAAAACATTTTTGGCTAAAGAAATTTGCTTCAGAAGCATAAAAAATAATGTTTCGACTGTAAAGGTTAATACTATTGCCTTGTATAGAGAAGATACGAAGGAGCAGCTATTGGTGCCTCTCATATTCTAGCGTGGGGTCATTCATTTTATGACTTAATAATCTGTTGCGTTTGCACTGGCTTTCTCAGTCTTAGCTCATTGTATATTTATTTAATCACATACTTTATTGTATAGTTATAGTTTTCATTAATCTTGTTCATATGGTTCCACATTTTTTGTATAACTCAGAAAGAGGAAATAGTGTAAGGAGTTCTTATCCAATAAAGATATATAGTAATTGAAAAGAAATACCATTTATTTCAGTATTATTATTTTCCTGCAGGATATGCTTCCTATCAGTCTACTGATTATTAGGCAAATCATACCACTTAACAAGAATCACGTTTCCTTGATGCCTTTGACCCTTCTCCACCATATAAATGTTAAGAACTAGTGTAGACTGCAGTTCATGTCCACGAGATGCTCTCTTTATGTCCTCTCCATCCCTACCTTCAGGATTTAAATAGTAGGATTGGTTCCTTTCACGTGAGAATTTTCAAAATTCCAATTAGGTTCCAAGAAGTGTCCTTCATAATAATAATAATAATAATAATAATAATAATAATAATAATAATAATAATAATAATAATAATAATAATAATAATAATAATAATAATAATAATAATAATAATAATAATAATAATAATAATAATAATAATAATAATAATAATAATAATAATAATAATAATAATAATAATAATAATAATAATAATAATAATAATAATAATAATAATAATAACAATCATCATCATCCGCGGCTTAACAGCTCACAAGCGAACCTGAACCTGCCAACCCGACTGCCGGCCTCATGTTCACATACGCAAGGCAGTGTGGACGATCGTCCAACTGATACGGGGAGATGTGGTAATCATCACGGCACCACCAGCCGGAAAGTTGGCCTTCTGGACTGGGATTCACTACTGCCCATTATGCCGCGACGCAGGATTTTATTCTTAGATATCCTCATATAATTACCAACACTAAAATTCCTTGCACTCCGCTCCTGTCTTTTACATTAGTTATACTTATAAACAATCAGAAGGTCATTGTTCAATTCTCTGGACTTCATTCGGATGTTTGAGCGGTAAGTATGTGTATAATTGTATTTTTCCGCTTGTATTTTATGATCATTGAGCTTGAAACTCTCAATACGTCATATTATCACAAAAACAACAAGACGGAGTTTAACTATATGTCACTAAAATCATTAATCCAGTGGTAACTTACAATCACCTTTTCTTTTTTACAAATACACAGCGTAAACATGTCTCTTTTGTGTCCCTTTATGTTTTTACTTCACGCACCAACTTGCGCTGCTTGCGGTTTCTCCGATGTACACACGCTTCCCTTTTACACTGCTGTGCTTGCCGACTCTGACACAACCCCGATATTCACTGGTCATCTATACTCTGCACTGGATACACTGTCTGCAGACTCATCACTGAAGCTGGAAGTACTGCACTTATGGAGCCTGATTCCCAACTCTGGACTGTAGTGCACTCACGACTTACCTTGAACTAAACTGTGAACTGACTGACTCAACTGCCAGGCTTTGCAACGCCTTTTATAACCTGCTGGTTGCGGCGAGAAGGTTCTGGTAGTAGAATACTCTCGATTTCTGAAGTTCGAACTGTTTGGAACACTCATGGTTACAATGTGGTTCGCCCTTCCGACTTCGAGACGTCAGCTAGCAGCTGTTCTTGAGTGTTGAGATTTTTTTTTTGTATTTTTCTTTCTTGTTTCCTTCTCTCGTCGGCACCACAAAGATGGCGGAAGAGTTTATTTTTACTCACACTTAATTCCTCCACAGCAGGCTTCGTGACAATGTTCTTTGATGTTCTTATTGAACGCCGAACAGCTGCAGCCTTAGCATTACTGTAGGTTCAGTATTGATTAATATTAAGCTGTGCCATTAAATTTTGAGGGTGTTTATAAATTATTTTCCGTGCATACTGTGTATATTCTTCGGCGGAGTTTCCATGTTTTGTAGTATATCTTTCATATCCTTTGTAACTGGCAGTCCTGTATTGTCCTTTAATGGATTTGCAAATGCCATTTCAGAGTAGAAGTTGATTGCAATAATTACATGTAACAATTTGTGTATAGAGTACTGAACACAAAACGAATAGTAGGGTCCAAAGTTTTCGACGATACTGTAAATTCCGATAGTTACGGCAGAAACATTTTTGCACTATTTTATCAAATGCTATCAGATGATGAGAGAGAAAATGAGTATTCTCAGTAGGAGTATGCTACGGGCTATACTGTACAAAACGCCTTGAAAGACAATAACGTGGTGTTTGATGATAGGATAATTTCTAAAGTGTTATGCTCGCTCCCTTGCACCCCGGATGTTACTGTGATTTACATCTGTGGTGAACCCTAAAAATAAAGTTTATAGAACAACCCGCACACCACAGCTGAACTCAAAGACAGTAACCGAACAGAAATACGGAAAGGTATACAGGAATAAATGCTCATATACCAGGTGAGTCAGCTGCCTCTATTTATTCTTATCTATGCAATCTGCAGTTTATAGTCTAATGTGAAAACATCGACCCTTTTAGCACAAAAACCGTTATTGCAGCTGTGACCTAATTAGTATTTTCGCACTCAGCATTGATACAGCGTGAATGAGGACCAAAAAGCTGTTAAAAGGTTAAATAAACTATGGTTTTTCATGCATATAATAATACTAGGAAAATGATAACGTGTGCTTTCCCAAAGAGCAAGGGAGAGTACGTGACAGCTGGACGAGTGGGTTAGTTAGCTGCTGCAATTCGTATGGTGATTCAAAGACTAGGTTCGAAACGGTGACACATTGTTTTTTTTTTTATTCTCCAAGTCTCTATTGTCTGTATTTTAGTTAGTTATTTATTTATTGTTGCTATTTGGCTCTTCTGGATCAAAGACACGTGAATTACAATCGATAATTAAGGATCTACAAGGATTATTAGCTCACCATATAAGTTGTTCGCTGATCTCATCCCTCTCGGCAGATAGCAGAAGCTCTTGCCCTTCAAAGGGAAACTACGGGCTATCTTTAACTAAGGTTTATTTTAAACTTTGACCCTTATAATCTGTATGTGTTGTAAACCATGTTACGCAGTTGGCTTTTATTTTTAGGAGCATATCTACGACATTAAATCTAATAGTTTTTGTTTCATGCTTAAATCTTGTTTCCCTTTGTATTTGTAAAATGTCTGAAACATGGTTGAATGAATCAAGGACAATTCCGACCATTATAAAATATCTACTACGAACTATAAATTTATAACTATCTGCTAGTGGAAAACATGACTATTGTATTTTGTAAAGACCTATAATGTAATGAAAAATGTTATTTCTATCATAATATAATATTATAGAACCCAAGAGGTAAAAGAAAAGTTAATAACATTTTGCAGCTGAACACGAAGGATTTGAACCAGACTTGCAGTGGCAGAGTGATGAAGTAGCCTGTATAATACCATTTACCCAGTGCTACGTTCAGCATGCAGGTTCCTATACGAATAAGTAACAGCGGACCTCAGATGTCCACCTCGAATATTTACACGCTTTTTGCAGCTTCATAAAGTGTTTTGAGCTCCATCCGTCATTACAGTTACAGTATGAGCTAAAAAGTGCCGTAATTTGTGACAGAAGCGAAAACAATCTACCTAATTCTTAGCATCTTTTTGATATGGCTGTACAACGAAATCACGTGTTGGCTGAAGATTTAAATTCAATTGGTCTCAGTGTGTAGATCTGCCATTTTGTGTTCCAATGTTACTGTCAACTGATGCATGTGATAGGTTGTTGCTACAGGGGCGCGTTTTGAAGGTGTGTGCGAATATACGCTAATGAATAAGAGTTTGAAAACTGGTCTAAAATTACTACTGCACCCTCTGTGTCTGGATGTGATGGTTTTGGAATCGACATACATAGTGATTGCTTTCTGTCCCATACAACACTTATGCACTGAGTTTTCTACCCCTCCTATATAAACTGTTCTGCAAATCACCCATTCGAAGGCATTCAACAAGTCACGTATGTCGCTTAGCACACTGCATAAATTAAAAAAATAAATAGGGGCAGGTGACTCACCTAGTATATGAACTACATCCGAAGATGCCATGAAATTCTCAGTGCAGATGAGCATCACTTTCATGAAGTTTAATACTAATTAAATGCACGTTACTGTTATTTATGGATAACTCGGACGTTTTCGAATAGGGGTTGTAGACAGCACGTGGATCACTCATATACCTATCTATTGACGCAATACGCGACCGAGTTACCAAAATGACTGCTCTGTAGTTATGCGGTATCCTATATTACCATGTTGCGAAACGCACCGTATCTTTCTGAGGCAGCGAGCGCTTCGAAATGTTTTAAATATAAAACCACAAATTTTATAGCGAACTTTACTTAGATATTTCATGTATTCATTAATTATAGATGCTATATGAGATTATCACATTGTGCACTACAATTATGTACCTTTAGATATATTTTTAACTTTTATTTTCAAATCAAAATACTTTCATTTTACTGTGACAGATTAACTACAAATTTATATCTATAATATTGTTACGTAGTGAGTAAATTGTAACTGTGATGCCTCAACCAAATGTTACAGATTGAGTATAGTGTATGTTAGAGGTTACAATTCAGTCAGTAACTAGGAACTGATAGGATGTGGGAGCAAGATGGTAGAGCAGCACGGTAGAGCGAAGTGGTAGAGTGAATGTAGAGACAACACCGAGTTCTATAATATGCCAATGTAATTATAGTAATAATTATTATGTAATTATTAAGTTGAAGTACAGGGCACTCCCAAAGTCTTGAGGAGACTTAGGGATGAAATTGTGATAACAATTACATAATTATATCAAAGACTCATACTGGCTTACCTTGGAGAAGCGTGTCATGTACGGTAGAGGAGCCACCACTGAAGGGCGGCATGACGACCCTGATTTCTCAGATCAGCGTGATCTCTAGAAGAACCCAAACTAAAGTGACCCACGACCGCCAAAATATGCACTCGTTGAATACAGTTACTTCCAACATGGCGTCCTGGTTCCAAATCGGCAGTCCCACGCCAAAGAAGCTACGTAAACGTTTCCCAAGCAAACATCAGCGTTCCCATGAGTCGTACGATGTTTTGGCTAATATAGAATGCTGTTTCAGCATCCGATTCAGCTTTCGGCCATCTGCACGTGGTCGACATGAGTAAACAAGAATCTGATGTCATAAGCTAAAGTCATGTGAGATCTCGAATTATGCTATTCTGATGGATCAGCAGAAATATGGACTTAAGAATGATCAAGCGAGTCAAAACACAGGAAGTAAGTTTTAACTAATAACGTTCTAAAATATGATATGTTTGTATGCATTCCTCGACCGTACGGGTGACAATATTTATCACAGAAATACGAAATATTAATTGAAAATACAGTTTGTTCATTGGCTTAAGAATATTTGTAGATCCGTTTTTTTTTCCTTCATGAAGTGCTGTTATGTCATCAGAATTAGCATTATAGTGCATTGCAATATGTTTTACACGTCTAAAAAGTATATATCCTGCAGCGTTCACTTAAACACCGCCTGTATTTCGAGAAGGTGCGCTCGTGGTAACATGATTTGATGGGGGCAAACCTTAAATACTTGACGTTCGGTTCCTCTATTATTCCCAGTTGGACTGTATACCTTTAATACCCCTTGATTACGCACGGTTTGGTATATCAACGATTTTATGTAGTACGTTACATAATTGTTGTTGAACATGCTTAGGTCTTGGTGTAATTGATGCTGCAGCTGTATCCAAGGAAATCTCACAATGAATTATCATGGGCTGTGGAAACACAGAGCAACTGGTTATCAACTTCCTAAATTTTAAAACACCCTTAAGGCGGCTATAAAACTCTTTTTAACTGAACGATTTTTATATTTCTTCGGCCAACAGTAAGAAATAAAAGAATATTCTGCAATTTTATGTCATCGGACCACAGCATACGCATTCCTTTATGAGAAACTGTCACAATTGCACCGTGATCTAGATCGTTTATTACGAGTATTTCACTTTTCAATAGATTTTTTGGTCCAGACCTTTCAGGCTAGAGGATTCCTACTACAGTATTTGCTACATGTCTTGCTGCTGCATCCGTGGTTTCATTTACTGACACCTGATTTTGGTATTTTCTACTTTTTGTCTAATATTTAATTTGGCCTCATAACACTTATTCAAAGAGTATTATCGCAACGTTGTGTTGTTGAAAGATGGTGGTATGTGTATTTTTCCATAAACGTTTTTAAACTGTTATTTAGTAAAGTATTGAAGGGGATATTAGCAGCTGTCAACATTTCACTTAAGTACAAGTAAAGCTGGGATTCTGTATTCAAAAGCAATGTAGAAGAAGATTTTCTACTATTTCTAGGCACAATATCAACACGTGACGTATGCTTGCAGTGTTATTGTATGTTAGGCGTTTTAATGGCGTGTTTTTAACGTCTCTTAATTTACCTACGGCGTTCTCCGTATTGTGTAAAATACTGCCAAATTCCTGCAGGAAACGATTTATCCATTTCTTGTTTTGTCAATGGTATAAGCTATTGTACTTGTTTACTGCAACGGACGTAAACATTGCTGGGTAGCTGTCTTAGTTACAGCTTGAGCACGTTACTACAACGGGACAGGATCCACTCTTTTTGTAAATATCTAGTACACACTAAAGATTTTCTAGCACGCAATTAACTTGAAATCAGCTGTCCACCTGTCTATCCCATCGGTGTCCACGTTTCGCGTTCTGGTTATAATGTTGACCAAGTTGGTATAGAATTACTGCGTTGGTTTGTTTGGAAATACGCATATGACAGAACCTATAGCTATCTATTTCCGGTCTCCAAACTGTTTACAATGTGCAGTGAATATATAGGAGTTCTTGAGTTCTTATCATTTGTACAAGATTTCCCTAGTCATTTGCAAGTAATCGTATAAAAGAGTATATCGGTATCAATGGCACGAAAATATCCATTTTTTATTTGGCAAACTGTTAGGTATTTCTTTGTTGGGACAATATCAGTGAAAGGTGGTCCCGTAGCTCAGTCGGTAGAGCACTTTCTAGTGAGCGAGGGTTCCGGGTCCGTTTCACTTTCCAAATATTATTCCCTACACTCACCAGACTGGAAGTTTGAAGGAGTATGTGATGTAATGCACGACAAGAAAACAACAACCAACGATTCAAAACCCACGTATATGGGTTAGTACCATTGCCTATACCCAATATTTTCCAAAAATAAAAGATCGCGGATGTGACTAGTGAATTTAAAGACGGGATATAAATGGAGCAATCATATATACTTGCTACTTTTAAAATACAATTTTTTTATGGTCTGTGCAATTAAAATGTATTCAAACGCTTTAGAGAGAGGAAGCAAGACAAATGTGACATTGAAGCTTCAAATGCTAAAAACAAGTACATTTAAACGAAGTGTATTGCGCACGTAGTGTTTAAAAAGTACACATACAAACAGAAACAAACGTGACATGCGAACGACGTTGTATTCTTTACAGTGGTGGCCGGTGCCAGGGTTTACACGCCTCATATTCACTGACATATTGAATAGCAAACCTGTCTTTGTCAAAACCAACGAACCTGGTGAACCACTGGATGGAATATTTCCATAGCTATTTAAAGGTTTGGATTACTCCTAGCACCAGCATCCGGCATAAAAACCAAAAGGGAAGTAAAAGAACATTAAAGAATTCAAAACCTCCTCCATTAGAAGTTAACATTTCATGTACAGTTAGGTGAACTATTATGTTTCTATGCCCAGGGTTGATTCTTCATCTTTTCGTTCCCGTTTCAGAAGTCTTTGTTTCAATCCACATATTCCGTTCATCAGGTTCTTTTCCCTTAGTTTATAACTAATAAAGTAATGGGGCAATCTTCCAACGTTTCTCTGTAAATGGATCATTCTCTGTGTAATTGTTGGCTTCTTCATTGAGGTTATATATGCCCAATTCTCTTATTTCTAGTTTCTGTTGTGGTGAATTTTTTTCTATGTCCTGCAGATACATTCTTAATTCCCTAATACATTTAATTTCGCTTACTTGGACTCTGTTTTCGTTATATTTTTTTATTTTTTGTGTGTTTACTTTTGTGCGGTCCAAATGCATCAATATAATAATTTTGGCATTGGCACTGCTTTATAGAATCTTATTACGCTCTCTTGTTTATCTTTATGATGAAATCTTTAAAATAAAATTCAGGTAATAAATATTCCTATTTTTTTAACTTCAGCAATGTCAGATGTATATGACATCCCACGACTTAATCGTAAAATTCGGAGATTCAAATGTTGGATTTCCAGGCTTAGGCATTTTGAGGCACTATTTGCTGACCGCCACTGTTTGCTATCAAGTAATTAAGTTATTAGCGTTACATGTTGAATTGTTACCTCACTTTGGCCTGGAGTAGGCTAAGGGTAAATGATCTTGATTGAATGGCAGATTTTAGACCCCCCATGGCACTGAATATGGACTTAAAGTTCCCAACTGTAACTAACAAAGGAGTCAGACAAGGTTGCCCAATGTCACCGACACTTTTTAACATCTGTGTTAATAAAATAATCCAAAATTGGAGACAAAAAAATTGACGCAGGCATAAAAGTAGCCCAAGGAAATACTTTAAATATTTTATTATATGCAGATGACGTAGTAATTATATAGGAAACAGAAGATGTCTACAACGTTCAATACACCTCACGTTCAAGAGGTCCCGAGTTCGAATCTCGGTCAGGGTGAGTTAACTAGATAAGGTTTTTCCGGGGTTTTCCCTTATCCTTCAAGACGAATGTCGGGTAACTCTAAGCTCAATGGGCCCTGGACTCATTTGAGCATCATTTCACGCAATTCATTCACCGTCCGATATGACTTAACGTTGGGGCGGACGTAAATGAAAAGAAAAAAAAACGCCACTTTAACCAAATATGCAAAAGTTTTAATATTGAAATATCAATAGAAAAGTAAAAAATAATGGCAAACTGGGGCAAAATACCAACAAGGTCGAAAATAGTCGTTAATGACAAAGTATTGGAACAAGTATCCTCCTTCAATTATTTAGGATGTGAAATCATCAATGAGAAAGATAAAGATACGAACAAAAATTACTGAGATTTCAAACAATTTGTGGAACAATTCACAAAACCCTAAAGAATAAAACAAGATCTGAAACAAGAATAAAATTTTATAACACCATGGCGGTCCCAACGTTACTTTATGGATGTGAAAACTGGGTACCTACACAAAGAACCATCAGCAGAATACAAAGTTGCGAAATGACATTCTTGAGAAAAACAAAAAGATGTACAAGAGAAGATAGAGTCAGAAATGAAAATATAAGAAATGAATTACAATTGGAAGCTATCACCTCAAGAATGGATAGGTACAGAAGAAAATGGTTTGAGCATGTTGGAAGAATGGATGACACAAGACTGCCAAAAGTAGTTTTCCAATATAGTCCTAAAGGAAAGAGGGACGTAGGGAGGCCGAGGAAAAGATGGAAGGAGACACTGTGAAGACGGAACAGGCGAGAGTCTAATCCATGAAGTGAAGAAGAAGAAGAAGAAGAAGAAGAAGAAGAAGAAGAAGAAGAAGAAGAAGAAGAAGAAGTTCCCACATTAAAACGTATCTGTTACTATGCGGTTTTCTTTATTTTTGGCATTCTAATTCTCAAAGTAGTGGAAACGTGTATTAAAGTACTGACTTTCTTAAGTGTTGCCAATTGTTTTGTGCTTTTTATTGATATCTGTATTTATTTGAATTATTGAATGAAGAAAAGTACGGAACGGGAAGGCCCCATTGGTTAGCGTTCTGGCTTCTAACGCAATTATCTCGTTTCGATCCCCTGTAGTAGAAATTACTACAGTTAAAAACTTTAGTTACTCGCTTAGAAGATATTTCAAACTATTAATACTACTGAACACTTGTCTGTATGTGGGGAAAAATGAGCCCCAATTATGCGTCAACCAAGAGCTCGGAAATTAAATGCATCTTATTCAGTGTATCTTAAGTGCATTTAAGATACTTGATCAACCTTGAAGGTTAACTGGCCATACACTGGCGGGAAAAAGAATTTCAACACCATCAAGGATTGCTTAACTTAAATGAAAATTAAGTTAAAGTTAAATACATCCTGATAGCATCATATAAGAACACATTTGATTACTTCGTTCACCAGTACTATAACTCCTCAAATCCACATATTAGACCCATGGTTCAATGAGCACAGTCTTGAAGGGTGTTGCATTTTTTCCCTGCCAGTGTATTAATCAGATGAAGAGCTTATTGCACCTTCGAAGACATCGTCTCGCAGCTCTGCGTTAAAACATCGATACGGTAAGCCGCAGTTTGATCGCAGACATAATATAGATTTTGGATAGATCGAGTCAAACTGAAAAATTCAATGCCATGGCCGGGATTTGAACCACGGATCTCCGGGTTTCCGTCCAATCGCTCTTGCCCATTGAGCTACCATGACCAACGTGCCGTCGTGAAATTAAATTCTCCAAATGACTCATATATTTTCCCGGTAAATCACTAGGGGCTCTCGTATTCGAGATAAACTGTTTGTGGCGACTTACTATTGTAAGTACTTGAGTCACAGGCTTCATCGTTAAACTCTTATTATTTAAGTTAATTGATGGAAATTAACGGTGTGTCTTGAACACGAGAGCCCCTAGTGGTTTACCGGAAAGTGTATGAGTCAGTTGGAGAATTTAATGTCATGACGGCACGTTGGTCATGGTAGCTCAATGGGTAAGAGCGACTGGACAGAAACCAGGAGATCCGTGGTTCAAATCCCGGCCATGACATTGAATTTTTCAGTTTGACTTTCTCCATCCAAAACCTTAACATGTCCACGGCTAGTGTGAAGGAACGATTAAATTCCATCTGTGAAGGAACGATTAAATTCCATCAATTAACTTAAATAACATAGGTTATTTATTTAATCTTAAGATCTGACACAGGTCATATAGAACATACTTATGCATGTTAGAGTTCAGCAGTGCAATTTTGACGTAGCTTATGCATTTGGTTTAACGCAGGCTCTTGATCCCAGGATACTTAAGTGAACTTTTTAACAGCCTTGTGTCATTAGAGTAACTGACGTATAAAAAGAATTCCGGTGCTGTCATGACGCAATGTAGACCCATTTCAGACTTATTAGTTTGTCTTTAAATATGTATGCAGTTTAACTTTAATATTTGACAGCTATCAGAAAGCTGCACATTCCGATAATAAAAGTGTTGTGTCAAGCTGATGATCGGTTTGCCCTTCCGAGACACTTCCTCTCTAGAACAGTTAAGTTAAAATCATTATAGTTTCATTCAGAATTAAATAAGTGTGTGTTGCACTGTGAGCTACTTCACTAAAGAATTTCGCTGAAATGACAATTAGACACCACATGGAATGATTCGTTCCCGTAATGCAATAAACAATTCCTAAAGGTACCGGAGCGAAAGCGCTCTTTCTGTCAAGCGTTGCGGACCGTAGAAATCGAACGTTATTTTTAGTGCTGCGTGATTTAATCGATTAAACGAAACAATTAATCGATTAGTTATTTATTTTAGATCAAAGATTAAAAATTTTAATCGATTAATCGAGTCGATTAAAATCAATCGATTACGATTAATATTAATCAAAACTCTTTTAGCCAAATTTGGCCCTCTTTGTTTTGATGTATTGCTTCCAACCTAAACAGCCTTTCCAACCCATCAAGCTTTCACTACACACGTAATGTTCTTTGAACTTTCAGATAATATAACTCCTGATAGCTGAAGGAAATCACTCTGAACCCCAAGAGAGTCTAAATAACACTTCTGTTGTGAAATATTCTAAGAGCTACATAACTACATACAGATGCTGACAGAGAGGTTTCTTTCCTTACAACTTGTGTGTGACAACATATCGTATACAACTGATTATTTATCGCTTGCTAGCGTAAACTGAACTGTACAATCTTGAACCGAACACTTCGCTTACGCAGCTATGGAAACAATAGCTGATCCCTCTTCTCAGGGCTGGTGGTGGTGTACCTGTGCTGTTAACTGCAGTAAGCCAGTAACGATTATGATGAGTTTGACACAGTGAGTGAAAGTTTTGTGTTAAAAAAATTGAAATAAGAAAAATGTTATAAAAACAACTGCATGTTTGTCTCACAAATCTTAGTAGATATTGATATAATACGTTATTAAATAATTACTTACAAAACTATTGTAGAACTAATCAATACATATATAAAACATGTGCACTTGATGCAAACACAAATTTTAAATCTAAATATTTAAAAGTTTCATAAATAATGAAATATACAGAATATTAAAGTACTTTATATAATCCTTACACCTAATTTTTGAACAGCTGATGTCTCGATTAGTCTATGGATTAATCGATTAAAGTAACACGGTTAAGCGATTAAAAATGTTGATCGATCTACAACACCAGTTATTTTCTCAATCATTTGCGTGGTAAGGCACCAAAACTCTTCGCATTTCAAAGGTTTTTATACAAATCTACGAGAGATGGAGTGAACTTGGAAAGGTAGAATAGACTGTTAAAGTCAATACTAAAGCCGAAATTTGAACCACGGATCTTCCAGTTTCCGCTCGGTTTCTTTAAGCAACCGAGCTACCGTGGTAACATGCCGCACGGAATTTAATTCCAAAACTGACTCGCATTTTTCCCGTTAAGACACAAGAGAATTTGATGTTCATTTTGAGATGCCATGCCGCAATGAGGACTTAAAATGTTGGAAGTAATTTCAAGTCTCGGGCTATGTAGTTGGTTAAACTCTTAGATCGGTCAAAGTTAATTAATCGTTTTGTCATCATAGGACAAGGCAGGAAAGGGAAAATAAAACTAAAAACTAATTGCGATAGCCGGGTTCTCCTTGTGGTTTACCGGAAAAAATGAGAATCAGTTGGAGAATGAAATATCCTACTAGTATGTTACATTGCTAACTCAGTTGGTTAGAGCAACCGCACGGAGTCCGGAAAACCTCTGGTTCATATCCCAGCTATCACATTTGCTTTTTTCAGTGTGATTCTACCTTTTCAACCTTTTCCAATTCACAGCTTGTGTGAAAGAAAAATCAAAAGATGGTCTAAAGGTACTCTTTGCAAACGGTATTGTCCATATACGACATTTCAGAAGCTTGTGTAATGTTTAATGCAATTAATTTATAAGTGGGAATAAGCTTCTGAAGCACAAATCGGGGAAGATGGGTAAAGCATATGAAGTTTGTTAGGCAGTTACAATGAAAGGGAATATAGTAAATGCAAACGAAGAATGCATTTAAAGTATTAAAACTAAGGCTTTTGTGAAAGAGGTAACGTGGAATGTAAAACATTTTCTTATTTTCATAACTATTCTATGATGTCTTCGTTCACATTATATTTTTTACGTATGTAGGTATTTCGTGTTAGTGACAGAAATATGCCCCATAATGGTTTTAGTGTGTTACGCTATGTAAACGCATGAAGGAGACTGAGAGCCATTCTATTGATAAAAATGTCAAATGAATTGCTTTGTGCAGTAACCCCTCATGTCCGATTGGTGTGATTTTTTAGGAGAAGCAAACAACTGAACTACTCGCATACACACTTACAAATGAGAATCTACATTCACGTATGTAAATTGGATGGAAAGCATATCTTTTCTGTATGTTTGAAGACTTGGTTCCAAATTCAGTTCCAAGATATGAGTTATTAAACATGTTGGACAGGAGGGGTTTCTGTTCAGACTGACATTTAATTCTGTAAGAGAGTTCATTAGATAATAAAAACAATTACATTAGTATACAGTTTTGTCCAATACACCTTACATTACTTTTCTTGAGACATATAAGTGGGTTTAGTATACAAATGTCCGTAAAAGAATTGAATGGCTTGATCGAGGGGAAGACAGGGCTTAAATTATTTTTAAATCAGCTATTTTCATAAATAATCACAAAACCTTCTGTAGATGCCCATCAAAATAGCGGGAAGAAAGAGTAGACAACAGAAATTCGCAAACCACGCTGCCAACCTAGGCATTTGAATAAAAATGCCCCATGTCCAGGACATGAGGGGTTTCTGCGCCAAACAAATACTTCAACTAGTTATTGAATGCACAGTTTAACGTGTAAATGAGGGATTTAGACGCAAGTAGGTGCGTCTATATAAACATTATCGTTTTATCAACAAATCTGAATTTCAAAAAATATGGACATCAGAGGTTTCTGCACTAAGCGATTCCAATGTTGTGTATGTTGCATAGGTATGCTTGCGTATTTGCTGTATATGCACATGACAAACGAAAAAATGGTATATTTGCCATCTCAAAACTGTATTGCTTATGATTTTGAATTATTGAAATCAGCAAGAATAAATATTTCGTGAATCTTTAAAAGTCAACTTCATGAATTATTCTCAGGAAATTCAATGTACATACTTTATTCATCTCACTAGTAATTACAACTTTTTGCGTTTTGGTCAAAGTTTTCGTACTTTTGAGAACAGGAAGCACAACAAAGAATTTTTCGATATAAAGAGATTTTGAGGCGAGATTCATTTCTTGAAAATCTTGGCTTTATGAAGACTGTATTTATCCAAATTTTCGTATTCGGGTTAATGCTAATGTGTGTCTCTCCCTAGCCCATGCGCGAACGAACCCGATCATGTTTGACTAAGGAAATCTCAAAAGTAATATCTCCTGTGGTAGAGGTAGTATAAATATCTATTAAAGCAGCAGTGCTAGAATATGTTAACATTTGGACTCCATAAATGTCACAAACTATTTCTGTACAAAGTGACTGCTGTTTAGGGTTAAACATAATAAGCAGATGCTTGTTTGTTTCATTTATATGCTGCCTTTAACATCTTAGGTCATATAAGCGCTTTTGCCTCTGTAACAATTGCTTATGGCAGAGGTGTTCACTCGTTGACTATTTTTGTTTATCTTTGGGTTGTCTTTGAGTGCACCACACACACACACACACACACACACACACACACACACACACACACACACACACACACACACACGCACACATACACACTTTTTCTCTCTTTCTCTCTCTCTCTCATACTTCCAACTCTAGGGAGAATAGGGAAAATACATGGTATGAAAAGTTCCCACCCACCTGCCGAGAATCGAACCTGGTACCACTGGATTTGGAGGAAAGAATGCTAAGCACCAGTCAAGAAATCGGACCAGCATTGCCAACGTAAGTTGTATAAAATAATTGTATCAGGAATATAATAATAAAAGGCGGCGCTGTGGCCCAGTGGTTTGACCGCTTTCCTCTTACTAAGGTCCGTTCTCAGGGGACTGTTATGTTTAGTTTGTGGTAGACATAACGGCATCTGGGCGGCTTTTCTCCGCCATTCAGTTCCCAACTTCTCCATCGTCACCTTTCCTTTCATCCATTTCGTTCTCATTTCATATCATGTCTTCTGCCATTGTCTACCAGACTTCGGGCTGATCACCCATCCTGGCTACGACCCTGTAACTTCATGGCAAGGTTCGGCCCATGGAAGATCTCGTGTGCTTGTGCTCCTGAAGGGGCGCCTCCCGGGAGAGAGCGGTGAGGTGAGAGGATAATCCATCCCGGCTACTCTTTGATCCAGAGTTTGTGTGCTCCTCTTCAGGCATCTGATCCCAGGCGCCAACTTGTAAGCTCTGGGGGCTGTAATTCCTCCATTCCGAAAGTAAATAGAGAAACAAGGCTAATGTAATAACTAAACCTGTTTATTAAAAAGTGATATTAATGTTGTTAGTTAAAACATACATTCATAGACAAATAAAGCTCCCATCTACATTTTCTCAATATGCATTTTCATCTTGGCCCTTTTCTCCCAAAACTTCTGAACTGTAACCGACATGTTCTTTCATCTGTAGAGTCCTTGTAAAGAAAGCATTTGCACTTTGGCGACAAAACAAAACATAATAATTATACTTCCTCTATCAGTTGCAAGGTAATTCTGACCACTTCTATTATTCGCCTGAACTAAGAGGCAACCTGGTTTCTGCTGTCAAGTACATGTTATGTTTCACTTACATGTCATACTAGAGTATACTTTTTACTTCAATTTTCCAGGACCAAAAAGTTCTATATTTCATCTTGAGAAAATATGATACGTATGTACTGTATAAATAACCGCAGTCTCTAGCAGCTGTCGGAAAAGGACCTGTCAAAACAAATAGAAGTTCGGCTTTTTATTCCATTGGTTCACCTAGGAATACGTAAGGTGCAGCTATAAACCAGGAATATAGATGTTGAAACAGTGAACAGGAACTAATTGGTTAGATGTTCAAACCAACTGTGCTGCGCTCATGCACACGAATGTTGTAACGATTTAATCTATTTCTGCTGACTATTTTCAAACTTTGCGATAAATGGTCTGAAACAGACACATCGTAACGTGGAATAATGTAAAACATTCCTTAATTGGATTTGCATTCATTTTTTCCCATTCGCGTCTCCTTTGCTTTTATACAGCAGGTTACACTACAAATTCGACTTATTTTCTGCTGTGATTTTATCACATAACCTCCCACATTTATAGAGATTATACACAGCATTATTTTTCTTGTGTGTTTTAGCTACTCTTTTATTGTTACAGAGCTTTCACACAAAATGTGTGCCGCACGCTCAGTGTTTTAATTCTCTGCAGCTGGGCGTCTAGTGGCCGCCAAAGACTTAAAACTACGTTCGTAATAAAAAGTATGTATGAAATTTTACCGCATAGAAAATGCTGTAAATATCCTTCCCCATCAGCTAAACCAGTACTGTATCAAGAAAACACATTCTTACTGCCTTCGTTAGGCCCGGACACAAATATTTATTATTTCATTTGGGATATTTTCCTTTAGTGCTCCAGTTGGTGCGGGTCTATTTTGAAAAGTCAGCATTTTAGACAACCCTTCAGGTAAAAATCACAGTGTGAGGGCCACAACTAGCACTAATGTTCTATTTTAAGCACTTAGCTGCTGTATGAGCAATTGCAAATCCTGTTAAATCCGTCCATATTATTTCTATTCTTTATTTCTCTTCTTTCTCTATTCTTTCTCTTGCTATTGAAAAAGTAGTACATTTCTCTTCCGTATCTTTCGATACGTGTTGTCTCCAATAAATTATGCGTATTATATCAGTGTTTGTAATTACTCAGAACTGAAATGTAAACAATTGACATGATGTGCTAAAAGAATTACTTCGAACAAGCGAAGGTGTTTGTTACTTCGAGAGAAAGCAAACAGTTTACTTCACTGTATAATACTGCATCAATGGTTTAGAACGCATGCAAAAGCAAAGAGACGGTTTCTGAGCGTTGCCAGGTCACGGCGCAATGACAGAAACTCCGTAACCTTGGATGGGGCATACTATATTGGCTATTCCACTACTACCATTAACACAGGTAAAACAAAATATATTCATACACTTTACGAAATTCTAGCACCCAACTAATTCCGAGAAAATTCTCATTTTCAGCATTGCAAAGGAAAGAGAGCAGTGTAGTTTACGCGCTCTGACGATTTTCCGTACTTTGAATTTATTTTAAGCTTTACTCATTTCGGAAAGTTATACGAAATGTTTTACAGGTTATTTTACATATCTTCAAAAATAATTTATGTGCTTTAAGTGTACGAGATTCCTCCTTAAACTGGCGGAAAATAAATTCGCGAAACTATGATTAAATGACGTTTTTGGTGAATTTTCTTACTAATAGACCTGTGTGCTCTACTTCTTGAGTTTGTTTCTCCGTCACTTTTAATAATATTTCCAGAACATTTTGTACTCTTCGTCCCCACCCCCCCACACACAAAAGAAGAAAAATATCTTCTCTACAAAATGCGTAATTATTTTATTTTGACATTTTTTTGTTGTAATTTTACGTCATCCAATGTTAAGTCATATCGGACGGTGAGTGAAATGGATGAAATGATGCTCAAATGTGTCCAGGGTCCATGAAGCTTAAAGCTACCCGACATTCGTCTTTAAGGATAAGGAAAACACCGGAAAAACCTTATCCAGGTAACTCACTCTGACCGAGATTCGAACTCGGGACCTCTTGAACGTGAGGCAGATACGCTACCGAGGCGGGCGACTATTTCATTCATATAACATTTCTTTATCGACTAATAAATTTTTGAATTTCAGCCAATTATTGCAGCTTCCCCGTTTTGCTTTCCTAATATCGCATGTAAGCAGTATATGAAGACATAAGTTTTAAAAATACAATTGCATCTCAGGTTATGGACTACATGATTTTTACTATACTTAATAAGAGAAAAACGTAGTAATTGCAGTTACGATCGTAAACCATATTTTTCATCTATCTGTAGTTGATAGTAATCACATATTTTGTATCCAACTATTTACACAACTTTTTTTGGCTGCATTCGTGAGAGTGTGGTAACCTCAGATCCTCTTTTTTATTTCTTGTGAAAATACGGAATAAAACATTTGAAATTTTGGCAGCTTTCAAAAAAAAAAAAAAAAAAAAAAAAAAAAAAAAAAACTGAAAACACGTAGTCATTTTGCTTTTTGCATATTTTAAAATGGAGAATTTCTCACTACTAGTGCTGTTGCTAGAATTTTTGTAAGATGATATGCGTTACTTTCTGTTCTTCTGTAAATCTTGAAACACAGTTAATGTGCAAGCCATATTTAAAATATTGATGAGTTAACATTCGATATTGTAACTTTGTGGGTTCGTGAAATTAAAAGTCCAATTGCACAACTCAACAATGTTCTTTATTTCCACCGAATTACAGTCGGAACACTGGCCGATTACACAGAATTACGTAATGCACACAATTACAACTCACCAGTTTGTCTGTCACAGGTCCACTGCACTCGCAGGTCAGATTCACGTTCACAGTCTTCTTGTCCGTCAACTCACTCGGCGCTCCCGTTCCCGTTTCTAGGTATATGTATCTGTAGTGAATTTAGCTTTCACTCCGCTGATTATACAGTAAAGGCTCTCTAAAACGGAACGCAATTGTTCCGACATATATTTTCCGTTTACACGGGTTGTGTTTTACGGAGGGTTGTGTTTTAGTACAAAGAAATTACGAAATAGTCACACAGGTTTACAGTGAATGAATGAATAATATATAATGTAAATAATAAGAGGCTGATATGTATATGTATATTCTCAACTTACGGCCGCGCCGTGGCTCAGTGGTTAGACCGCTTGGCTCTCACCAAGGCGGCCCGGGTTTGATCCCAGGCGACCGCAAAGTGACACGGCGTTGGGGGCGGGTTTTCTCCGGGACCTCCGGTTTCCCCCGCCATCTCATTCCACCGGTGCTCCATCTTCATCTCATGTACCATCAGTGTCACCGCCTGCGGTGCCATATGTAGTAAAAGCGGGCGTTAAACACTACACATTTTTTCTCAACTTACATACAATAATTGTAGTTTATTGCCTAATTTCTCTGTCTGTTTTCTGCAATAGTCTGCAAATCAACATCATTTGCTTCACCACACACAGCATTCAAAACAATGTTATGACGATGTTTGAAACTCTCGAGCCATCCATTGGAAGCTCTGAAATTACCTTTGCTCAATTTTCTTGCTATCTCTAAGGCTTGAGTGTGAAGCAATGGTCTACAAATGTGAATTCCTACAGCGCGCACACTAACAAACCACTCAAACACAGCACGATTTAGCTCATCATACTCGGTAGATTTTGTGACGCGTTTCACATGCCCTGCTGTTCCCTTTAACCACTTGTCTTTAATTTTAACTTTTTCAAAATGTCAATCTAAGTTTTCCCCACTTTAAACAACACAGTTAATTCTTTAGCTGTACGTTTGTTCTTTTCGTGTTCTTCAATAACCTTAAATTTTTCCACCAGTGATAATGTTTTATGTTAGAACTCATTTTACAGAATTTGTGCACACACAATCTATGTTTTTAAAAATCACCCAAGGTCACTGTTTTCTTCCATGTACTTGATCACTTGCAAGAACCACACTGAGAATGAGCACACTACAAAACAGTTGTACCCTTACCGTATGTGTTGGAAGATAGTTGAGAGAGCTAATGGTTTGTTTTCTCTTTTCTCAAATGATTACAGTTAGACTTTATGGTTCAAGGGACTTTGGTGCAAATACAGTCGCCCTCAAAATTATTGCATTTTTTAATACTTAAGTTGTAAGGCATTACACATAAAGTAATCCGTTTTAATCAAATTATTTACGCAAACGTTTGCTGAAAAATATTTCCGTTTCCGCATTAGGCAGTTTTCCGGCTTGTATAATTTTACATGGGAAATAGCTTCGTTCCGAAATTTATTTTTCGTTTTTCCAGGTTTTCGGCATAGAAGGGGTCTGTTTTAGGCAGGTTTTACTGTACAGCTATTTGTGGTACTAAATTGTTTTTAATGAGTTAATTTTGGCTTTAAAATGGTGGTTGATATATTTTAAGGAAACCGACACTTCAGTAACATTCATCAAGAATTTTCTGTAATGCACAGCAATAGCACTTGCAGAGATGATAACAATCTTATCGGCTATTTATCTTGTAAAATAAAAGCTTTATTTTATCCAAAACAGAAGCTTAAAACGGGGATAAGTCATAAAAGCAAATCATTTAGGGGAACATAACACATTAGGGAAGACAGAAACTGAATCGCATATGCCATCCATATTAGAAAACAGCCCTCCTACGGACATGGCCATCGCTGTGAGGAAACAATTTAATGGTCGTTCGCATGAATTTAGAGTGACCAACTTTACCCTAAACTAAAATACAGCCAATCTTACGTCGGGGACTATTAGTTTCAAGTCAGTCAGTAAAGAAGCTTCTTCTTGTTCTTCTTCTTCTACCTCACGGCTTTGGATTGCTTAACCCGTTCCGGCTCCAAATTGGTCTGCCCATCTTTTCTTCGGTCTTCCCTGGTTTCTTCTTCCTATAGGTTTATAGTTTTTAAGGCTATTTTTTGTATTCTGTTATTATTCATCCTCTGAACATGTTCTTTCCATTGGTTTCTATTTCTTTCAATAGTATGGTTTATTTCTTCTACTTTTAATTCTGTCCTAATATTCTGACTACGTCTTTTATCAATTTTGGTATATCCAGCTATTGCTCTTATGAATTTTATTTCTGATGACTGTATTCTCGTACTATTCCTTTTTGTTAGTGTCCATGTTTCTGATCCACAGATCAGAGTTGGTATTGCCATTGTTTTGTATAGTTTTATTATAGAGTCCTTCCTTGCTTTATTGTTTAATGTTCATTTTATTATGCCTGTTATATAGTTAAATTTATTTATTTTCTCTATTATGTCAGCTTCCCCTTGGTACGAGACATTACATCCTAAATACTTAAAGTTTGATTTCTGCTCAATTATTATGTTATCTAACACTATTTTTGATCTTACTGGATTAATTCCTTTAAATGCCATGGTTTTTGATTTATTTGCTGATATTTTCATTCCATATTCTGTAGCAATTTTATCTAGACTATACAGCATTTTCTGCAGGTCATCTTCATTTGTGGCCATTATTATTTGATCATCTGCATACAACATAGTTTTCAATTTAGCTCCTGATACATTAATGCCTCCATTGACTTTATTCGACCAAATCCTTACTATTTCGTCAACATACAAATTAAAAAGTGCGGTTGATAAAGGACAACCTTGTCTTACGCCACCATTAACTATTACTGGTTCTCTTTTATTTATTTTATTTTTGTGTCAATGTACATACTTTTTATAACTTCAATTAGTTGTAAAGCTATGCCTCTATTATTTAAAATTTTCCACAGTATCATTCGTGATACTTTGTCAAAAGCTTTATAATAGTCAATAAATAGTAAGTGCGTCTCTAAATTTTGTTCTCGTCGTTTTTCTATTATTTGTTCAAGAGTAAAAACATTGTCAATGGTGCTTCTTCCTTTTCTAAAATCAGTTTGTTCTTCTAGGAGTATTGCATCTGTTATTTTGTTTAACCGAGTACTTATTATTTTGGCATATATTTTGTAGGCAGCACACAATAAACTAATCCCTCTATAATTTTCAGGTCTTGTTCTTTCCCCTTTCTTAAATATTGATATCACTTTAGCTATCTTCCATTCTTGCGGTATTTCTTTTGTTTCCCAACACTTGTTATATGGATACAGTAATCTGTCATGTAATTCTTTAGGAGCATATTTAATTAATTCTAAATTAATATTATCTATTCCGCAGGCTTTCCTATTTCTACTTTTAGCTATACTTTCCATTAATTCTTCTACTTCTAAATCGGTCTACTTCTGTTCTGTATAATTTTAGTATTTCCCAATTTTGTTTATCTCCTGTGTTCCAGAGATTTTTATAATATTCCTCTAATTCTTCATATTTAATGATTTTTATATTTGTTTTGTCTTTTTCCATTGAATTTATGTTTCTAATAAATTTATAAACTTTATCTTGGCGGCCATGTAGGTTATGTTCTAGATCTGCTATGTATTTGTCCCAGTGTTCTCTATTTAGTTTCCTTGTATATCTTTTAACTTCTGCTCTTGCCTTATTATAATTCATTCTATTTTGTTCTGATCTGTCATTCAAGTACTGTAAATACATCTTTTTTTTCTTTTATTAATTCTTGTATTTCAGCGTTCCATATTCTTAGTCTCTTATTCTGCTTGCCTGCTTTCTTAGTACCTAAAGTTACAAATGCTGCCTTTCCTACAATATTTTTTTATGGTGATCCATTCTTCTTCAACATTTTCTTTATATTCCTCATGTTGTCTCATATTGCTGATTATCCCTTTTTTAGGTAAGTCTCTTATATTTTCGTCTTCTAAGAGGTGTACCTTATAATGTTCTTCTTTAGATGGTATTGTTAAGTTTTTCCATTGTCCATACCATTTTGTTTGCAGTCTAATTTTACTTATAAGCAGAAAATGATCTGTATGTACATCACTTCCTCTAAAAACCCTTGAATCCATACTTAAGTTTTTCATTTTTTGGTTTACGATGACATAATCTATGATTGAACAAGAACCTCTCTCAGTTCTGGTATACATGTGTATATCCTTATGACGAAAGAATGAATTTGTTATTCTCAAATTATTATAACTTGAGAAATTTATCAAACTATTTCCATTGTTATTCACTATTTGTTCTCCATTATTGCCTTTTATATTTTGTATTGGTACCTTTCCAATTCTGGCGTTTAGATCTCCAGCTGTTACTAAATAATCATTTTTATTTATACCATCCATTACCTTCTGAAGCTGATTATAAAATTCGTCTGACTCTATTCTTCTACCTTCTTCAGGTGCATATACTCTTATAACTGTCATGTTTACCTTCTGAAGCTGATTATAAAATTCGTCTGACTCTATTCTTCTACCTTCTTCAGGTGCATATACTCTTATAACTGTCATGTTACCTCTTTCAATTTTTAATCGTACTGTTGTTATTCTTTCATTTATCCATTGATAAGATGTAATACATTTTTTATAATGTTTATGTACTAATATGGTCACTCCTGCTTGAGTTCTTACATTTATGTCTACACCGTTATATATCATTGTGTAATGTTCTAAATCCAGACTTTCTTTTTGTTTCTGAAATTATTGCTATGTCGATGTTTGCTTTTCCCAATTCTTCTTCTAGTTCATCTTCTTTGTGATGTATGTATCGTACATTCCAGGTTGCTACTTTGATTTTCTTAGACGTTCCAAATCCTTTAATCTTAATCTTTGTCTTTTTTTGGTCGTTAGCAGGTGAATCTATCCGGCTTTTTCTTTGGAGCTTATGAGTAATATTATGTCCTTTGGACACGCTACCAACGTATCGCAAGGTAAGTTGAGAGGGGCTGCCTCTTTGAGCGTACTCTGCCTGTACTAACCCCGGGCAGAGGGTTGCCTCTTCCGCCCTCTTTGGCCGTTGAGGACTTTCTCCTTGTTAACCCGGAGATGGGTCTTCACTTATTCCCAGAATACTGGATGCCTCTTCCGTCAGCCTAACCGTTTGAAGAAAGTTCTTCATCGCTTATCCCGCCGTTGAGGTCTTCACCCGTATCCCTGGGCAAGGGCCCCTTTCCAGGTACTAACCCCTTGGGGCAGGGGAACCTGGTGCATCGCGTGGGCAGGTTCGCAACTCCCTGAAGTAGGGCTATCTACAAGAGTCCCTACCCGCTACCCGCTCTTGTTTTAAAACAATACAAGTTGATTAAATTATTTTCCCAATGCTAAATGTCGCATCGTAATGTACGTCATAGGAAATTGGGTATGTTGTAAAATGAAATGTGTGGTGTTAACACCCGCTTTTAGTACATACGGCACCGGAGGCGGTGACACTGATGATATATGAGATGAAGATGGAACACCGGAAGATGAAGATGGAATGAGATGGCGGGGAAGCTGGAGACCCCGGAGTAAACCCGACCCAGCGCCGTGTTGTCCATCACAAATCTCATTTTGCGGTCCCCTGTGATCGAATCTGGGCCGCCTTGGTGAGAGCCAGGCGGTCTAACCACTCAGCCACGGCGCGGCCCAGGATATGTTGTAATAGTTATTTTACGATACCAAAATCGTAACGTATCAATTTGCAATACGAGATTGGAATATTGTCAGGCGAGACCGTAGGTCGAGTCTGATAACCAATCGAGTAGGTAATTTGATATTATGACACATAGATATATCATATGACGTTTTATCTACTTTGATAAAAATTCTTATACTTAAAATTTGTACGACGGCTATATACACTGATATTCTAGTCGATAGTTGGAGGCAGAGGGCCATGTCCATGTCCAGGTCATTAGTGTATGTATGGAACTGCAGTAACTAGGGGAACATATAATGGCATGTAATTTTAACTTTACCGCACTCATTGCGGTAAAGTAGGCCATTACTATACTTATTTTGATTTTGTAATTTTCCACTTTGCACAACGAAAGTAAATAAAGCAATATAAAAGTCTGGAACATGTATGAAAAAGGCACTAAAACTATTTAAAATAAACGCACGCTTAGAACATAACGACCCCTACCCAAATCATGATTATCTGTCTTATACTCAATAAACGGTGTCCTGCAAGATAATGGCAACATAACAGCTGCAATTAACAGCTGTTTTCGTCCTAGCCTTACCATGCAATATATGAGGTGCAGTTGCTGGTATTAATGTCAACTGAACAAACAGAATGTCGTCAAAACTAACCAAAGAACAGTAACATGTGGGAAATATGTCACATTTGGCTTTGATAAATTCCAGAAGCTCGCATTCCCTGTAACAGTAAAAATGCAGATGAAGATTGAAGGATTTTTTTCATAAATAAATAAATTGTAAGTTATGTCCAGGTCACCACATCTTACCCTGTTTCACATTTCTGTTAGAGGGACTAATAAATCAGAAGATAAAATTCGCTGCAGTGTTGAAAAATTTTATATGCAAGAATTATAGCAGTTACAACGTATCTTAAAAGCAATGTGTGATTATCGTGTACTGAGAAGTAATTCTAAGCCAACACCCTGTAGACTTAAACAGAAATAAGTCCAGTATCAAACTAGACATGTTGCCATGTTGGCTGAGCAATCAGAGGAAACGAAAATACTCCGCTATGACATTACGTTTTTCGGTCTGATCTTCCCTTTCCAGAAAGATGGGTTGCTTTTTGAAGTCGTAAGGGAACTTATGAGTTTTGCCAGACAGTATCACTTTGTTATAGTTTAATTAGGTGGGTTTTGATACAAAGGGATTGAAATATATAGAGGGGTTATTTTAGAGATGTTTTATAATTTTCGTTGAATCCATTAGTTTTATCCAGATAAGCAGGAGTATTAATCTCTACGTGAGGCGTTGAAAATAGCGTAGCCCAAGTATCTGAAAGCAGTAGAGTCGCTTATTTCTGCCAGACTTTAAAATTAAGCGAATCAGTTTTATCAAAATCATACAAAAAATACTTCCTTATGGCAATGTTCAGAGGAAAGTTTGCTTATATTAGCTTGGTATCCAAATCCTCCCACACACAAATACCTTCAGAGCAAGTGATTAAGATTATCTTAAACAAGTAATTTGAGATAGGAGACTTACGGCCTGTTGGTTCATATGTGGAAGTTATGGCTATAAGTGCCACTACGCCACTGCTAATGTTGACACCACTTGAGTGCACAACACACGAAAATGAAGAGTTGTGTTGGAAAATGAAAGGTGAAATGTACAGTGTTTAACGCCCGCTTTTACTACATGCGACGACTTAATGATATATGAGATGAAGATGGAGCACCGGCGGAATGAGATGGTGTGGGAAACTGGAGATTCCGGAAAATGTATCCGCCGTGTTGTCCACCAAAAATCTCACTTGCTGTCGCCTGGGATCGAACCCGAGCATCCTTGGTGAGAGTCGAGCGGTCTAACTACTCAGCCAAGACGCGGCCTGACATGTCGGAGCACTCTCTCTGGTACAATGGCTGTGACATTAGCTTTCAAGTGAAAGGTAAATGAGTTCGAGTCTTCTTCACTCTTTTGCTGTTTTTAATTATTTTTTAGTATTTTTCTATGCTTTTAATTGTTGTATAAATGTATGCAATTAATTACAATTCTAACAAATGTTGAATCCTGTTTAATACTTTCACACGCTGTACATCTAAATGGAAGGTGGTTTAATGTTGGAACGAACTTGTATAAAATAAAAGGTAAATGTAACTCTTTACGTCAGGTTTATAGGCATTGCTGGAAATGACGACTTCCGTTTTCAGTGCAACAGGCAATCCTCAGCACATTTAGCTGCAGTGTCCCGAATCAAGGAACTCATAGTAGTGTTACTGCACTGGCCAATCAATATCACGTTCTTAGTTACAAATCACGCCACTTCTTCGTATTAGAATGCAGGTATTAAAAAGACGAAGAAAAAAGTAACTACATGACAGGAACCGAACTAAGGACCTTTGGAATACCAGTTTTCGGCGTTACGGATTGGGCTACCAGAACTTTCACAGAAACGCAGTAGGCTACAATGCTACATGATGCAAGAAGGCAGTTAATCGCTGTGCAGTGTCGCATTGACAGATGATTAGTTCGAGATTTGAGAGATCTTTGAGGCACTAAATCTTGAGAACGGCAATGACGAGCTACTAAGAATAGATTTTTTTTATACTCGCCTACCTTGTTAAAATAACAACTTATCAGTATCTGAGGCCGATTAGGTTTAACACAATTAACCTCGCTGTGTTTAGCCGTAGATCATGCATTGCTTAGGTCAACTTGCTTATATTAGTCACGTCTGCAATCGCTGAAATTATTTCGGTGTAGTTCATTAACATCCTGTATCTCAAGAAGACCTGCATTAAATGTTTCATATTTGAATAAAGATACCAGGAAAACGGCTCTAAGGCCTTCCCCCAAAATAAGATCAACGGGTGTGATTTTTTGTAGCGATATCTCCTCTTTTTATCTATATCTCCTCGTAAGCGGATCAAATCTACATGCTTTTCTCCCATTGCTTTAACGATCGCGTCGTCTCCACCTTTCCGAGATTTCCAGAGATGGATTTTTAGCTAGGGACGGCGTTCTACAGAGGTGGAAAATATGGAATTTTACCTTTTAAGGGAAACCTCCACAGATAGTTTAGCAACCTTCAAATCAGTTTTTTTTTTTCACTTTAGAATTGAAAAATTACAAACCAAGCAGAGCCGTAATTATTTTTTATTCCATTTATACCCCGCCTTTAACTGCAGTGGTCATATCGGCGGCCGTTCTCCTTTGGAACATATCGATAGTGTTAACTCGTAATCGTTGGGTTGTATCATTAGATCACTTACACATTCACACTCTCATTCATACTTCCAGACTCTGGGGAAGATGGGGAATCGTCGATAATTATTTGTACTTTTTACTCCCTTCATATTGAAATGCCTTCATTGTGATTTAAATTTATGCGTATGCACTTGAGTTGTTAGAGAACTTTTAACTAAGGAAGTACTGAAGTGCTACTTTGGCCATTTTGATAAAAAGAAAGATATATATATATATATATATATATATATATATATATATATATATAGGTTTTTGTTGCGAAACTCACATCATATTGATAAGTTATAATCCCCTAGATCGGATATAACGTGTTTGACCACTATTTTTATGGCACTTTAAATTACTCTCTGCCCTGATAAAATGGTGCTGCATTTTCTCAGGTGCACATTCCTGTATTGCCATTTTCCCGATTTTCGTATCTGAAACTCAAAAGTATTGCTAGAGGTCTGAAAAAATGTCCACAATGCACTTTAGGACGTGGGTAATAAAGTGTCTAATTGGAATTTTCATATCGTCATGATTTATCTTTTAAAAATAATTGGCATAATCATGTGCTGTTTTATGACTGCTTTACAGTTTACGCTATACCTAGCTAACAATTTTAAAGAGAGAAACTTACACCTATGAAAATTTCCGAATAATTTGTTACGAGGGCATTAAGGAATGTAATTCTAATGGTTCAAGGACTATCGGAGGAGATAACTTTTGATTATGTAATTGTTTAAATTAATATTTCAAGAATGCAACAGCATTGAAATGAAGTGGTTTACACGGTTCCTCGGTTGGTAACAGTGCCGGTGTAAAAACTTATATACGTGGCTCTAATACCTTAGAGTCCTTAGAGAAAGAAGGAGAAAGAGAACGACATGTAATCATTGCCACAGTGTTTCTTATATTATGCCACATTTGCCACAGCAAATACTATGTCATTAAAAAGGTAATAAATAAAATGTGTTGTAAATTAAAGATTAGTATTAAAGGCCTATTTTAATTATTTGTAGCAAAAGTATATGTAATTTATTTAAACGCATTTAAAGTATTGTTGGTCCATCCTGTCTTACGCCTTAATCGAAAGACAACTGAGACGGTAACGAAGCCCTTTAAAGACACACTTGTGAACAGACATAGATATGCGGTTCAAATTCTATCAGGAACTTCCTCCCTGACTAAAGTTGATTCCACGTTTTCCTCAGTCCATATATCTGACATATGCCGGGCAGATGCCCTAAAATTGGGCTTGGAATGTTTACTTCCGAATTCTCCTTTCCCGTTCATCATTTTATGTTCCACTGCAACCGCTTGTGGTGCCGTATGTGGTAAAGCCCGGCATTAAAAACCTTAAATTTATGGCCAGGTGGAGTCAGACTGAAAAATGCAATGCCGTAGCCAGCATTTGAACACGGATCTCCCGGTCTCCGTCCGGTTGCTCTAACTATTGAACTACCATGTCCAACAAAGCAAACGGATGGAGACCGGGAGATCCGTGTTCAAATCCTGGCTATTGTATTGTGACTTTGTGGGCTCGTGAAATGAAAAGTCCAATTGCACCACTCAAAAATGTTCTTTATTTCCACCAACTTACAGTTAAACACTTGCCAATTACACAGAATTACGTAATGCACATAATTACGATTCACCAGTTCGTCCGTTACAATTTCACTTGCACTCGTAATTACATACAATACTCCGATGCACGTACACAGTCTTCTCGTCGTACACTAGCACTGCACTCTTACATTGCTCGCCAAGAACTCTGACTCTGACTCACTCACTCCAGCCCGGCGTGTTGCTTATATAGGGTCAGCTGGCCGATCGAGAATGTTCTGGATTAGATGAAATATCCCATAAGTTCGAGAAATCAAGGGCAGCGGAAAGAGACGGCACGGTAATGTTTTTTTCCCCAGCCACCGCACGTTACCGCTATAAGACAAACGAGGGGGCGTGTCCGAGTGCCTCCGTTTCCTGCTGCTGCCGTCAGCTGGTTCTATAGGGTGTTCCAACGTTCGGGTGACAGTATTTAATTTTTCAGTCTGACTCCACCTGTCCAAAATTTGGCCTACACACGGCTGGTATCAAAGAACAATTTACTTCCACCACCTTAAATGTATGCTCAAATGAGGCCAGAGTCCATAGAGCTTAGAGATACCCAATATTAATATTTCAGGATAAGGGAAAACCCTGGAAATATCTTATCCAGCTAGCTCACTCTGACTGAGATTCGAATTTGGGATCCCTTTAATGTGAGGCAGACACACTACCACCTTCGCTATAGTGGTGGGCATGTGCAGTTTTCAAAACGTGAAAACATTAACATTAAACATGTAAGAAAAAAGAAAAAACACATTTTTCTTTACACTAGACCTGAGAATTTTATCTCGGCTATTTTGGCCTATAGCATTTTTAAAACCGCAGACGAATACTGCACAAATTATTCCCATACCACGCTCATTTGCCCAAAATACGTTATTATTATGGCCCGTATTTTGATGAAAAGCCATGTTTTCTCTGAGTAGTCATAGACGATGCTTATTGGAAATTAAGTGCATTCTGGAACAAATACGTTAGATATATACCTATGGCTTTTATAGATCATCAAAATGCAATTTTTTCCACATTTTTATAATACAGTCATTTTTAACATTTAGATGCATTTTCCGGTCATTTTCTTTTTTTTCACGAATTTATAGGGCATTTTCATCTGTAGCTCGCATTGGGGAGGCCCGGGTTCGATTCGTGTGGTGGACCTGACCCTGACCCATGGGCTTTGGGGGGGGGGTGTTAAAATAATCTGTGATTAAAAAGTTCATTTATATATCTTTTATGGAATAGTAACTTTGTAAGGTGTCAAACATGCAATTAACACAGGTCAGCGTCCTAACAGTGCTGGTGAATTTATGACGCATCAATTCGAGGAATCTCGGATTACATCATGCAATACGTGTGGATTGATTCATTCAGGACTTCTGGAGCTAGAAGTGTCGCAGTAAGGAGAGTAGTTTTTGAGGTGTGTAAATTTGTTGTATTATGTAATTGAAATGCCGAAACAAAAGCAGTCAACTGCGTCCCGTTTGAAACAGTGTGTTTCAGAGTTTGACGGAAACACATTTTCTACTGATGGAACTGTATTGTTCTGAAAAGTGTGCGAAATTAAAGTCGCCTCAGACAAACGGTTCACTGTACAACATTTGCGAGCTCTTCAAAATGTGAAAAAAAAAGACAAGCGTCTCAGTTACTGTTAAAACAAACCGCTTCGACGTCAAGTAACGTCATCTTGCTTTTATAAAGAAGTATGCGGTGTTTGTCAGTGCCAATATTCCCCCAGGAAAATTAATTAATTCCAAATTACGAGATTTTCTTGAACGTCACACTGGTCATACAATTCCAGATGAATCAACTTTGCGTAAAAGTTACCTACAAAAATGTTATGAAGACACGTTAAACCGAATACGTGAATTTGTGAATGGGAGAAATTTATGAATCAGTTGATGAGAAAACCGATTCAGAGGGGCGTCAACGTCAAGGTCTGCAATGCTCGTTGACGGCGACTTCTTCGTTATGACTTAAGAACCAAACATAACATGTTTGAACCACGGATCTCCTGGTTTCCGTCCAGTCGCTCTAACGGAAACCAGGAGATCCGTGGTTCAAATCCCGGCCATGGCATTGAGTTTTTCATGTTGACTATCCAAACAACCACTCCCTAGTAATGATGGATCCCAGATTCATCCATGGTCACAAATCGGCGAAAAAGTATTTCGGATTGCGATTAAACATCGCCATGTACTTGGTAGAAGTGTTCTTCCGGATGCGCTTTTGGTCGACTGTGAGAATCGCGGCACCCATCTTGCACACAGCTTTTTCATTGCCAAATTTTTATTGTGCACTCGCTCAGTTAATATACCTACAGCCTCAGCAATATCACGAAGTTTGATTGGGTGGTCTTGCATAACCAGATCGTGGATCTGGTGTGATGACCTCAATTGGGTGACCAGAGTGCGATTCATCTTCAGTGCTTCTATGACCACGTTTAAATTCATTGCTTCAAAAGTAAATAGTCTTCAATATTGGTGCAGATTCCGCGTGAACTTCATCTAATTTAGTTTGGACTTTTGCGGCAGCCCAACCCTACAAATGAAAATGTTTAATAAGAGCACGAAACACTGTTTTTTCCATTTTCAATCTCACACTGTGCAGTTCAGATGGCTGTCAGCAATGAACTGTGTATTGTAGTACATTCAAATTTTCTGTATAATCTTTTGAGTAATTAAGCTTACCACCCACAAAGTTCCAACAAAGGATTTCCATCCCTTCATGGAAATCTACCAGACTTATCATATGACCCTCGTATACTAAGTAGAGAAAGTATTGCAGTCCACCAACTTCAAATATACATTTTAAGGCTCTTTGAATTAAAAAATGCGTCGGTGCATATGTTTGTGTGTGAACGTCATAAATCGAAAAGTCGATTACATACCAGACTTTGTATTCTAAGGATACGAAGGTATGCAAGAAAGTCTCCTTTGCCCCAAACTACCCGTTGCATGGAAAATTGTTGGCTCATTTCTTATGTTTTATTTTCTTAAAAGCGTCACTAACAGTATTTTAAAGTGATATACAGGGTGTTAATTAACTGCACCAAACATTTTCAGTGACTGTAGACGTGATTAATATAAGCAAGTTGATATAGGCAGTGCATTGTCTGCGGCTAAACATAATTTTGTTAAACCTAATTGGTATCAGTTGCTGATAAGTTGGTATTTAAACAAGGTGGGTGAAATTATTGGATTAGAATGACTTTGAGTATAAAAATATCTATTCTTAGTAGCTCGTTATTGGAGTTCTCAAGGTTTAATGCCCCTAAGATCTCTCAACTCTCAAACAAATCAACTGCCAGTGCGACAATGAACAGTGATTATTTTTAATACATAAATTCTAATAGGATGAATATGTATTATCTCAGAAAAGGACCTAACTGCCCGAATAATAGCAACATGTGCAGTTATTCGACACACACAAGGAATTTTTTTAGAGTACGACTGTCGTTCCATACTGAAAACGTATGTCGCCATTTTGAGTAGTTCCTAGAAACCTGACGTAAAAAGTTGCATTTCCTTTTTAATTTATGTAAGTTGGTTCAGCCTTTAAAGCACCTTTCATCTAGACGTACAGCATGTGAAAGTATTAAGCAGGATTAAACATATTTGTTAGAAAGATTTGTAATTAATTGCCCTGACGAGGTGAAATTCATACATTTATACAAGAATTAAAACCTTAGGCAAAATACTAAAAAAACAAATACAAACGACGAAAAGGTAAAAGGACTCGAAGTCGTTTACCTTTCACTTGAAAGCTAATATCATAATCATAACCATTCCAACCGAGCGGGATGGCTCAGGCGGTTTCGCCTGTGGCCCGCATTCGGGAGGCACGGGTTCGATTCCCATGGCCGACCTAACTGACCCATGTGTTTTTCGGGGGTTTCCTGGGTCGCTAGGCGAATGCTGGGTAGGTTAATTACATCCCCCGAATTTCCTATCCCTCCATTTCATCTCCATTATCATTTCATGGCATCTCTCATCTGGTGATCTCTTTCAGGGCAGAAGTGTCGGCGGGTGTCTCGGTGGTGCATGGCAGGATGATATGTTCTAAGTGAACACTTCCTCCTCCAGTAGGTCGCTCTCCGCTCCTCTGCTGGGACCATTTCGTGGCCGCCAGCCAGGGACTTTTGGGGCTCGGATCACCTGCCTGGGACCATTAGGGCTCGGCTGCTGGGCTTGTTGCCGTCCCGCTGTGGGGGAGCGAGTTCGTTATTCTGACCTGTCGGGGGAAGTGTCTATCCAAGTAAACTGTAGGGACCCTGCCCTCTGTACTGTCGTGGCTCCTTGGGTCGGCCGCCCTCTGTCTCTTTCGCCTCATCCTTCCACCCAGGAGTGCCTCCACTTGGGGATAGGAACAATGGGCCCAGCATGGTGGCCTACGTACCAAATCCCCTCCGTAATGAAATCCCCAATCCCAATAACCATTCCACCAGAGGGAGCGCCCCCATACGTATCTTCATTGTCATATATTATGCACTCAGGTGTTATCAGTGGCGTACTGGCACTTTAGAAACTTATAGCCCTAAGTTCCACATTCAACTAACAGGTCATAAGTTTCCTATCTCAAATTACTTGTTTAAGATATCTCCACTTGCTCTGAAAATAGTTCGGAGTAATTCATTAACATCATGCACGTTTAAGATATTTGCAAGACAATAAAATTTATACCCTGAATTTTCTAGGGTTTTCCCTCGAATTCTCTTATGTGTTCAAGTGGTAAGTGGCTATTAATTTTCTTTCGCTGTCATGTAAGGATCATGGACCTTCTAAGTCATCGTGGTTTTCATCAATCTATCACCTTCGTCTGCTGTATTCTTAAATCTTCAGTGAATGTGTAAATGTGTAATGAAAGTTTATCTCGTTGAGTAGGAGTGAACAACAGATTCAGATTTTGTAAGAATAATACATATGTAGATGTGCTAGAAGAGAAGCTCATGTGAGTGCAATACATTCTAAGTATTTTTAAGGCAAAGTATCGCCGCTTTAATATCGTATCCTTTATATTCATTAATACAGATCTTACATTAAGAGAAAATAGGTAGAGATTGAAGTTTTGGAAGATAAATTGTCCATTGCAGCGGTGCAAAATTAAAATCCTATACTGAAGATTCCAATGTAACATGATTGGCTCTCATATCAACGCTGCCGACTATGGTGCACATATCTTGTGTATCTGAACTGAAAATGTTATCTTCATTAAGTGTGCCTGGATAAAAGAAGCTGATGTTATAATTAGACAGTATTATATTTTCTGATCATTGCTGTATATATTTCCAGCACGCGAGCATATGCTGATGTTATAATTAGAATTCTATATTCTGATGATTGCTGTATAAAATTCCAGCATTTGTGGTTACTTGAGTTTGCGAAATATATTCTAGCTACTAAATCCTATCTTGAACGTTTTATCCCGGTTCTCGTGAGAAAGAAAAGCCAGTTTAAGTATTCACTCTGATATCTTCACGTTTTCTGCTTCGCTGTTGTGACTACAGAGTTATGTGTTTTAAAATACAGCTGTTAACGCTGTGGACGTCATATGAGGTTCACCTTCAGTTTTATCACCGATAGTCAAGGAGCTAAATATAATCCCACAAAGTAATGCAGAACATAAATACAGTGTAATTTTACATATGTATGTTACACAGTGGCAGCCGCTCCCTAAGTGTTGTAGCGAACTAATAATGTTTATACAACTGTTATGTTACATTTATTATAAATCGAGCCTAAGCTATTTAAAATACTATCACAGTGTGTTGAAAGACCTTCATAGCAGCTGGGGGAAAAAGAAAAGAAAAACAAACAAACAAACGGAACAGTAGCTAATTGATGGAAATTAATCATTTTCCATACTAGTCATGTATAGGCTCAGATAGAGTCAACCTGCAAAATTCAATTATTGAGTTAATTGATGGAAGTTAACCATTCCTCCATACCAGCCGTGTATAGACTAAGGTTTTGTATAGATAGAGCCAACCTGAAACATTCAAATTAAGAGCGACCGGACGGAAACCGGGAGATCCGTGGTTCAAATCCGGGCCATGGCATTGAATTTTTCAGATTGACTCTACATAAAGAAAGAAATGTTTGAGCTATAATCGGGAGCATACACCAAAGCGAGTGTGGTGGAAAGACTGTAGAAGTGATACAAATGTAGTACACTCTTTTTTCATTTTCCCGTTCTGTGCACTGGCAAATCATGTGACTCAATAATGTTAATGCGTAACCTGCAAGCACCAGCTTCCATGTGTGTTCCCCATTTTAGGGAACTTGAAGCCAACAAGGGAAAGAGGTAACCTGGATCGTGCGCTAGTACAATTAGGTCATAGTTTACAATAATTTCGTCATCCCGAATGTGCATTGTGTTAGCTTCAAATTCTTTAAGCTCGTAAACTCAATCCACATCAGCTTGACTTGTTTTCCCTCTGTTGGCCTCCTTCTTGACGTCGTTAGAGTGGGCCTAACCAAGTTACTGTTTGCTCTCTTGCCTGTTAACGTAAAGGTACCCTTTAATAGTTCTTTTTATGAAAATGAAATAATAATTCTTTGTTTGAGTTTTCTGTATAGCACGGTTTAACTCCGCATCTATTTTAAATCAAAATCACAGGCATTAGAAGCTTTGATCATAGCAGTAATAAATGAATCAGCATAAATACCAGAATTTGTTTGTACTTCTTAAATTCATTTCCTTGAAATATTGATTATGAAGTATCAGGGCAACTACAATAGAGTACAAATTCTATTTGCTAATTCAGATTGATTTGGGATAATAGATCTGGATGGATGACTACCTTGTATCTTGCCGTTTGTGCATAGGTTTGATACACTACCTTGATAGCAATTTGGCGTACCCGAAAGTATCTAGATGGAGAGGGAACGCATGCGAAAACAACTTTTTCTTCCTGATTCTTTTACGTTACAACCAAGAAGCAGACACAACTGTTCTATCCCTTCCACCCCTTAAGCTAGCTGCCTTATGTTCATTGGATATTATCTCTTTATCAAGCTCCGCAGAATACTTTCTGCTATTTTTACCATCATGAGTCCGGAAATGAGATATAATTTTGAGAAATGTAATAATTGGAAATTATCAGAGCAGCTGATTTGCTTTTAAAATTCGGTAAGCTGCAAGGTTTTCAAGGTTTTCATTAATTGTTAACCTTATATTAATTTTGTTAATTATTCTTAAAAAAACAGAGATGTATTAAAGCAGAATTTAACATGTGAAATTTTTGCTGCTGTTGGTGGATAAGTTCACTAACAATTTTGTTCCCCAAAACGCATTTGTATTTACAATTAAGGGAACCATGCTCTAAAATTTGCTCAAAATTCGCAAATGTGTGGAATTTTTGCGCTAATAAATGTGCATGTTAAATATACATGTTCATAAAGAAGCAAAGAGTACTTTCTTTAAAGTGGCAGCGAACATAAATATGTAGTTTTATAAAGTCTGCTGTCTACCCTTAAAGGTATTTTTATAATTTGATTATTAGTCGAATTTCTCTTTGCGGCATACATTTTTATCAATTACTTTGAAATTTTCACTCAGACTTTAAGATGTATGCAAACGTCACGAAAAGGTTTAAAAATCAACAGTACGAGCATAGAAATTATTATTGATTGTTAAAAGGCGTAATAGGATGTGGTACTTGGTGGTATTTTGATGTTTTTCTTAACTAAATCATATTTTATTTCTAAATAATTTGTAAAATTTTAAGACAGGTTGTAATACAAATTTTAATTTTTGTGCCAAAATTTTTAAAAGTGCACTGCAGGTGATTTTTCTGTAAATCATAAGAAAAGTGATTCATCTCTGGAGCTACTCAACTGAATGGTTTGAAAATTTGGGTGTTTCTTATAAAAAATACCATATAAAATGTTCAATAAAGTAATCATAATTAATAAATACGGAATTCCTTTATCACACATGTTAGGCACCTTAGCCTATTTGTGCCCGAATTATATATTTATATGTGTGTGTGTCTTCGTTTTTTTTTCTCATTTTATTGGTGTTAGATGAAATGAAAAGCATATAAAACCATTAAAACGTGTTTTTCAAAATTTGTAGTTTGGCCGTATAAGCTGTACCATAATGTAGGTGCTGTATGCCCGCGACAAGAAGGGCAGAGGAGCTTGAACAGTTTATCTGCTCCGGTAACGGATCTGTTTACTAGGAAATGAGTGTATGAGGGTGCATATGAATCACCCATGCTGCCAGATCTAATGTTTGTTGCAGTAAATGCAGTGATAAGTATTATGTATGGGTGAGTTATGTGACAACACTTGTGTATTTTAAACGAGCCTTCCATCCTTGTCATGCCCAGGAGACAGCAAAAGTGATTAGTTGCACATTCCTCTAGCTTGCCTTCTTGTCCTGGGCAAACGGTACGCTAGACGCTAATAGGAGCAAACCTTTTAACATATGACAATGAGCATAGTTTTATAAGACAATCCAGGTGATCCTTCAGGTAATTCATTTGGTGTGATATCCAAAGTCTACACATAGTCTTAGTTAGAATTCAGCTCCCTCAACAGTGAAGTCAATCATCGAGAGAAAGCTCGAGGACCTCAATCATAAACTAATTGCTCTATGTAGGAGTATTTTAGTAGTGTCAAAGTGTTGGTAGTACCGAATATCGTGCCTAGCCGTTTTGCATTTTTGCCAAATTAAATAAATGTTTTCTTGAAAATATAATCATTCTAAAAGGAGGATAGTGCTGCTGCTTAAGTCTGGACCCTGGGCATTCAAATGGTATGCTGATCATGACATAGCCCTCTTCCATTGCAATTATCACTTTAGATTCGGCAAGAATACGAGCTATCTCGCCATTTTCATCTGCTAAATACCCATCAGTCACAATAATTGAGTCAGGAGGAAGAATTAAGCGTTGTTTTTTTTTTTAAATGTATCCATAAGAACACAATATTTTGCTCTCATTGGAGCTTAGCATTGCTTTTATGTAGCATCAGTCGTTTTAATAGTTTTGAATACAAAATACTTCCATATTTATATTTGCTACTCATTCATAATGTGAAGACAGTAGTAAACTTCACAATAAAATTAAAACTCTTGTCTCACACTATCGACTTATGTCAACAGTTACAAGAGATGTAGCAACTTCGGCTTTCACGGCCACTACTGCATCTGTTTGGAGTTAAAAGAGAATGAAATATTACACTTTCTAGAAAACCAAGACGTGTTTTCCAGGATTAAATGGTTAAAAAGTGGATTATGGTAAAGGCATCAGACTGTGTGAGATGCATTATGTTTATGTAACACTGGGCACTAATGGTTGGAGGAACTCGCGCAGTATTCAAAACAAAAATATTATTTTGTTCCCTTTAGTCTCCTAATTGCGATACAATTTTCAATTTTTTGTTTGTTTCCACGGGGGAACTTTGACGCGTGCTGTATGGACTGGGAATCCAAGAGAACCCCATTAAATAACGATATATATATATGTGTGTGTGTGTGTACATACATAATTAGTAATGTGAAGTGAACACTTTTGGAGTTGTTTTCCTCGAAATTACTTAGATTTGTTGCGTAATTAGTTTCTTACGCAGCTAAGACAAACACTGTGATGAGTAAATTTTATTTTTTTCTCTCCAGCAAATAGTAAACGACGGTACAAAGGTGTTGGGACTCAATTACAGCATTTCCTGCTCAGTCATCTCCGATGGGATGAAACTTCGCTGGAGTTACTAGGTGTACCTCCAATGGCGTGACTTCGGACTTATTACCGGATTTTAATTGCATAATGTTTTATTGCTTATTGTTAATTCAAAATATGTTATGTGACTTTAGACCATTCCGAAATTTATGGAATTTTCAGTGTCATTGTATTCCAGATAGATGTTACATTCAAGAAGAGAGGGTCATAAGAATTTTTATGAAGGTTTGCACATCCACTGACCCAAGGGTTGTCTGAATACCAAGAGGTGCCCGCTACGCTTACCAGATATTTTCATCATCACATTTAATAAACGACAACGTGTCTGTAATTCAGCAATGAACGTGAACCAAAATTTTGTTTTAAAATATTTTTATCACTAAAATTTCAGTCATTTACATAGGTCAATGAAGTGAACTCCGTTTACACACACACACACACACACACACACACACACGCACACGCACACGCACCCGCGCGCGCACACGCACACACACCCGCGCGCGCACACGCACACACACCCGCGCGCGCACACACACACACCCGCGCGCGCACACGCACACACACCCGCGCGCGCACACGCACACACACCCGCGCGCGCACACGCACACACACCCGCGCGCGCACACGCACACACACCCGCGCGCGCACACAAATAAAAATATTGCAAAGAAAGCGAAAGCACACAATGTTGTGGTGGTTATTTCCAGCAATTAGGAATGAACGCCGTTGATGTTGGTTCGTAAGCGAGGAACCGGTTCCTCGGCAGAAAAAGCAACATTGATATTACTGATGTGTTAACCTTGGAGACAGGCATTTTTCTTTCCTTTCATATTTTTGCCATACTATGGAATTAGTTTCGTGTACAAGGGGCCATTGTCATTTTGTTGTAGATTGAGCTACGAATGTTTTAATAATGAAAAAACATCAAAAATGTAAATACCTGTGTCTTGGTTTTCTCTCCCATAGCCCTATTCGTCGGGAAGAAAATAAAGGTTCTAACGGTATTATAAACTTTTACAGGCACTGAGGTTTTTAGTATCTTCGTGCAAAATCATGCTAAAGATAACTTACAATCAAGACTGCATGTAGCGAAAAGAAAATCGGCCACAGTTACTTTTCTTTGCCCCCACAGTGATGAATGCTTTCAAGAAAGAGGAGAAAACAAAAACTGAAGAGATACAAATTGCACTTTTTGTAGGTTCTCTCGTTTAATACTTTTAAACACCAATATATGCAAGGAATTATATATTATTAGTAAGTCATTCTAATTTGTAAGTACTTTTTTTCTAGTGACACTTTGGCCTGTGGGAGATAAGCCGGGGCATTTTTATTTTACTTTTTAATTTATTAATTAATCTGATTTACTGCCACTGTTTAAAAAAACAGATTCATCTGCAACATTAGTGTCTAAAACGGACTTCATTGTGTTCATTTCATTTGGCAAATTTCTGGTCTGGTGCATAGCATTTTACTCCGTAAGAAAAAACTGATACTTTTGTTGTACCAATTTCAACAGCATCTGTGAGTCCACCCATCACCGAGAATAGCGAAAAGGTAACGTATGCTTAGTTTAAATGTTTATCTGGTTATCATGTCAGTGTCTGCTTCCCGAGATCGCGGGTTAAAACGAAGGGGAGAACAATAGAATTTTTCGAGTGTAAAAGTTTTCAGCATGGCTTTCCTCGGAAGAGAAGTAACGTCCTTTATTAATGTTTATTTGCATATAAAAGAACCCAATTCCTTGAAATAGATGATGATCCCTGAGTAAAATTGTCGGTTATATCACACTCGCAGCCTCCTGTTTCTCTCCCATTGCCCTATCTATGGGTGGTGGGCTAATCACATGCCATGTGAGCCTAGTAGCGGAACCAATGAGTAGAAATTCACCTGATTACAGCAAGTACCTCAAGGTTATCCTTATACGCCAAGGGCGTAGCAGGAAAACATACATAACTTATAGTTCAAGCTTTGTTGGCCTATGTTACGAGTTAAAATAGCTGCCTTGCTAAGGATATGATAAATGCCATTACACTACCCAACATGAAATTTACCTCCACGAAGATAGAAGGTTATTTTAATTCATTTTGACACGTAAATTCTGAAAATGATGCTTAAAATGGCACATCACGTCATAATGTTTAGATACTTTAGATATACATAGTCGAAAATGAGTTCTCGTTCCACCCCGTAACACGCGAGTCATAGATTGCCTACCCTTTTCCTACATGATTACTTACGCAGATACTACAAAATGTAAAGTTGAAAACATGTTGTACAAGTTAATCAGGCCCATACTTCAAAAGATCCTGACTTTAAAGCAGAAAATTTTGAAAGTGAGAAACTTTTATAGAACAAGTAGACTTGAAAGATATAGCACGCGACTTAAATTTGTCAAAAGAAGAATCTGAGCTTTTAGGTTCCAGGCTGCAACAATGGAAATTACTTGCACCTGGTACAAAAATTACAGAGTTTCGAAATAGACATCAGAAACTTGGCAAGTATTCTTTAAGTACCTTATATGTTTCTGTAGAGACGTCACTGGTTCAATGAGGAAGCTAGGAATTGAGCATAATAAAGATAACTGCCGACTGTTTATAGATTTATCAAAATTCAAGTTAAAAGGATGTGTTAGTTCATAAACCTTCCGTCTGTTCCAGTTTCCCATTCTGTAGGCCTTAAAGTTATGAATGTGACGAATAGTGTACATATTTTAAAATATGAGGTACATTGTTGGAAAATGCTTATATGGAAAATATTAAGTAGTTTGGTTTACTGCTTGAATCACAAGGGGGATTCACAAAATGTTGTGGTTGTTGTTTGTGTATGTGTTTTGTGATAGTGATAGGCAAAGTGGGGTAAGCGGCAGGAATATGCCCCAGGGGACAGTAATGTAAAGCAAACACCATTAGTTTAGCCTAATAAGATTCTTCTCCCTCCCTAACATATAAGCTTGGGCCGTTGAAGAATTTTGTTACAGTGTTCAACAAGGACGGTAATGGATTTCTATTTTTGCAAGGCACGTTTCCACAGTTAACTTACACAAAACTGAAAGAAGGAATGTTTGTTGGACCTCAAATCCGAAAACTAGTGAGGAAGAAATGTTTGAAAAAAATAAAAAAAAAAGTCACAAACTGTGGAATTAGCAGCTTGACAATCATTTACGAGGGTGTGCGTGTTTTCTTAACACAAAGGAAGTTAACTATAGAACTTTAGTCTCAAATTTGTTGAAATGCTTCAAAGACGTCATTGAAAATCCATTTTTTCCATTCACATATAGACATTTTTCCGGAAAATCTGGGTGATAGTGATGAACAAGGGGAACGGTTTCATCAAGACATTTCCGTCATGGAGAAGAGGTACCAAGGTCTTCAGGGCCCAGTAATGATGGATTATTGTTGATTTCTTGTGACAGAAAGCAACAGGCAATCACATGTTACCAAGCACTTTTAAGCAGTTACAGGTATTTATTTCCCTTAATAGTCCATGCCAAACAACATTCTGAATTAATCTTAACTAGCCCGCCTTGGTAGCGTAGATGGTAGCGTGTCTGCCCCACGTTCAAGAGGTCCCGAGTTCGAATCTCGGTCAGGGTGAGTTACCTGGATAAGGTTTCTTCCGGGGTTTTCCCGTATCCTGAAAGACGAATGCCGGGTAACTCTAAGCTCCATGGACCCTGGGCTCATTTGAGCATCATTTCACCCAATTCATTCACCGTCCGATATGACTTAACGTTTGAGGACGTAAATTACAACAACAACAACAAAAAAAAATCAACAAGCGTATTGCTAGATCCAGCAGCTTTGTTTTTCTTTCACTTCTTTGTTCCTATTTGGGTGCTGTTACGTATATGTGCGGATATGTTTACGGCAGTAAATATGCCTGCTTATTTCGGAGCAGTTAAGAGACGAAACATCTCAGGAACATGATATCAGGGGGGATGAAAATCCTGGTGCTTCTTAGCAAAGGACTCCGACTTACGGTATTATTTATTAGATGTATTTTTAAATAACATTTCTAGCCATTAAAGCTTGCTTATCAGATTTCTTAAGCAACAGTAATTGAGTCATTTTACTTAGCTCCATTTATACCGCATTGGAAAAGTAATTCAGAAAATGTCTCACTGTACTGTACTTATAATCACTGTAATCATTTTCAATTGTGAATAAGTAACTGATGAGTAATCCTAAGTTCATATTGCATTTGTGAAGGTTTTTGTTGTGGTTACCACCACCACCGCCACCGCCGCCGCCATTAGTAGTAATTTTCTCATTATTACATCCATGCTACTTTAAATCTGTGTTGAAATACAAATGCGCCATGTTAACCAACAATGAGAGAATGCGCGAACGTGATTAGTTACAGTGGTTGGGAGAGAAAGAGAGGGAGAGAGAGAGAGACAGAGAGAGAGAGAGAGCGGCACGTAGCAGCTCCACCTGTGTGTGGCCAGCAGCATGGGGGATGGGTAGTTTACTGAGGAAACCTGGTTGTTCTGACATTATTAGATTTTCGTGTATTTCTGTAACGTTTCGAATGTTTCATAGTTTCCATTACATTATCTACTGTTATTTTGTGTTTGACAGGTGTATTGCTCTTTTTCGCAATACTGGATCGTTTAGAGTAAGAATGGGGACAAGGAGTGCGCTAAAGTTGCACATGAAACATTGAAAAGGATGAGAGATGTTTTGACCAACCAGTCACGAAAACACAGTGTCCCCCTATTATGATATGACGTTTTAACAGTAAGGAAATTAAATCATATGTACCCCTACAAAATGAAACGTCGTCATGAATTGAAATGCGTTGATTTGCCAGTCCGTGGCAACTTTGCTACATACTTCCTGGAGTATTTTGAGGCTGAAGAAGAACAAAATGTATTCATGTTAGATACTGTTGCCTTGAATTGACTGGTCATGCAAACAATCAAGACTGCCGAATATGGGGGGTAAGTGGCACTCAGGCTGGAATCTGAGCTACACTGTCTCGTCAGATAGTAATAGGGCCTATTTTCTTCAATGGGAGATTAAATGCTGAACGTTATCAATAAGAAATTTTAACACTTTCAAGACCAATTGGATGAACACGTAATGGCTAATTCCATCATGATGCTACTCCTCATACAGATCATTCTAGCATTTCTAGAATTATTATTTCTTGAGAAGATACTTCCGTTTAAGGTGAGAGTAAGTAGCAAATGTAACTAACAAATGATAATTACTATTTTACAGCATGACACTAACGCACACATCCTATGCATTACTTTTCTTTCAAGCTAATTAGCAATGCTTGCCCCCAAGATCCCCTATATTTTTTCTTGTGTTTATCTAAAGGATCGGTTATTCGCTAGACGCCTTGAAAGGATGAAACAACTATACGGTGTACGGTTTTTGAAGGCACATGAACTGACCAGTGCGTGCACACAAGGGCTGCACTGCTGCCAAGTGATGCTCCAGATAGCGGAAGTTACGTGGAGGGAACGAAGAAAGTAACATTTGTCGTGTCACAAATTGTGAGAACGTAAAGTTACGCAGCAAAGGATAATGATGATACCACTATAAACTGTAGCAGTCAATATTAACGTACTTATTTACTGAAAATAACGTACCTGGATTTTTGAAAGCTACTTATTTTAAAGGAGTTGCTTGCTCGTTATCCTCTTCGACCTCATTCTCATTTAATTCGCAATCAGTTTCTCAAAGATTTATAACTAAAATACTGTGTTATCTCGAGCCACTTCCTTATGGAAATATATTTCTTGCAATTTCTCATAGTGCGCAACACGACTAGCCCAGCCTTCTTTTGTAACCCTCTAAAGTGCAGCATGCAAAAGACTTTCAACGTCCGCGAGACGAAGGGTGATGTTTTCTTTAGCAACTTCCCCCTTATCTTAGCCCAAATTAATTCTGTCGGGTTGTGCTGGCAGTGATAAGGAGGTAAACGAATAATTTGGTGCCCGTTTACTAATGCAATTTGATCTAGCTGGTGCCTCTTTTCTTGGGTTTTATGTTGATTTACTTTTTGTAATAATTCTGCTCTAGTTTCAGAAGGTTGGAATGTTATTTTATTATGTGCCAGCGAGTTCTAAATATCTTGCTTTTTGGAATTAATAGGGGGAGGTTTATCTAAAATTTTAGAATGGTAGTTTGCATTATCCATAATAATGATGGATCCCTCTTCTTAAAAAAAAATTGTTTGTGAACCAATTTGTGTAGGAATCTGCATTCATTTCATAGCGGTAGTTAACATTTTTATTCTCTGGTCTGGAACGGAAAACCCACTTGCATTCGGAAATGAATCCTGTTTTTGCAGAACCTGCATGGCAAATTATAAGTCTGTTCCCTTTCCCTACAGGTATCTTGAGACCACCTCTTCCCGTCGAATCTTGTCATATGTTATGTTTGTAATGGTTCTGATTTACCCACTCTCATCAGTATAAAAATTGGGGCGCGAATCTCCAGATGCCCTAAGCATGTCCATAGTTCTCCAAAACTATATTCTTGCGGCAACTATATCACTTTTTCGAGTAATAATTTAGAGTCATCATTATTTTTTTCTGTATTTGAAGTCAAAATTCTTAATTACAAATCATTGAAGTAGAGGAACCCATATAGTGTATTTTTCCCCCTCATAACATGAACCAGCATTTTAATAGTGTGGTATTCACCATTGTCATACATTTCATACATTGGGCGGCGAAGTACGTCTATTTCAAAATCATCTAAATTGGAAACGGGTTTTTGTTTTCTGGCATGCTTTCTTGGAGATTTAAATAAACGTTCAACAATTTCTGGGCTAGAAGTTCTGCCCTGTTTCACAATACGCCACACAGTATGCATACTCACATTGCACGCTCTGGCTGCGAGATCCCGGCTTTGTGAAAAATTGATTCGTTCGCGCACTTCCTCAGATGACAATTCCTCGAAAAGAAAAACTATTCACTTTAAAAATAATATTTCTGGCCTGAGAGCGGAGTACTTTAGCCTTAGTACATGAGCCTCTGGTACCAGGCTTTGAAAGTGACATTGTTAACATTTCACTAAGCTCAATGTAAACATGTAAATTTTCTGCTTATTGCCACAGTTACACGAAACACCTATAACTGGCATAACAGATCTGGACGTGTGAAAATCTTAATACGAGCTAGGAAGCGAGTTTCAGAACTCCATTCGACTGCAAACCTCAACAGAAGTGTGAGTCACAGTCAATGTCAAAAATATCTGTCACCACCCTTTCGCTGCTTCACGCTATGCTGTACTGTATTTATTTCAACAAATACCACTGTACAAATGTCCTAACATAGAGTCAATTATCTGTTTCTAATTCTTCCACGCCTGACAGTCCTTCATCTTCATTCATGTCATTGTCACTGGCACTACTATCACTACTTTCTCCACCATTATCCTGAATGAGAATTCTTTCTATTTCATGTTCTACAATTCCATCTTTTTCAAAATACTGGTTTTCAATTTCAACTTACATTTTCCCATTCTGGTCTACCAATTTCTGCAAATCGCTGCCGGCACAATAGTTCCACATCTTTTAGTTTAAAAGTGATATTTCTGCATGCCACACATTTTTTGATATCAACCCAGATTAAGTCGATTGGGTTCAGATCTGGGTGATACGGTGGCAGTCTAAGTACTTTATGGCCATGCTGTTCCAGTATCTGGTCCAGTATGTACAACTTCTGAAGTGGTTTATTGGCTTTAATTAAGTCATATAACTTTGTTTCGCTCATGCTTTCGCCAAAAGCTGTATTATGTCTATGTAGCGAAGCTCTCATCTCTTCTTTCAAGGTATTTGAGTGGGGTGCTTTCTCAGTTTGTGTTACGGTAAGAAGCATTGTCGATAACCAGAACTGACTTAGCGATATATTAGGTATTAACATATAATTTTCTGTATTCATTTCCTGATGAACATCCCCCAATTTCTGTTGCGATTTGTACATCAGGAGGGCATTTGGAACGAAGCCGAACTTTCTACCAGCATAGACGGTAATACGTAGTTGTCCTTTAGCAACAGGTGCCTGCAAACCTAAATGAATGTCGTCAGTCCAACTTTTAGGTGTGGTGTGACTGCTATGTATGTACGGCTCATCTTCATATACTATTATTCGATCTTCTGATTTGTACTTCCGGAGAAGAGTAAGGTAAGATTCCCGCTGTGATCGTATGCCATGCTTTTCTATTAGAACTCTCCTATTTGATTTAGTTTTTTCCACTTGAAACCCAAATCTTTTATAATTGTCCTGAGGCTTGTAGCACCACCTTGAAAGTTTATTATCTCTTTTAGCTTGATGAGCAATTTACCTAATGTTTACACATTTTTTTCTTCCACATAGAAATTGTCAATCGTGTGCCGAATGACGCATTTATCGAAATAATCTATTTCTATAACACGTTTAGGGATCTTATGTTTTGTCCCAGGTGTATTAAATGGCACTCATTCGCTCTCGTGATACTTCTTATCTTTGAGAACCCTGTAAACGGAACTCAATGAAACACCAGTTGCTTTGGCTACTCTTTCATTCACTCTCTTTAGGCCCTAGTGGAATTCGGGTGAACATACAATTTCTTCTTTCATTTCTGCTTCTTGTTTCATAAAATCGAGGACATTTGCAATTATTTCTCTGCTGACTATGTAATTCCTTGCCACTTAACTTTGAAAACGTAGGAGCCATGGTTATTATCACAAAAATGAAATAAAATAAACACTGTTTACTGACCTCATGAAAATACAACATAGATGTGGCACACTTTCGCTGCAGACTGTACAACGTTCTGTAAGCTGCTCGTCCTGAGTACGCAAACTGATTATGTGGCATAGGCATCATGTCGCTAATTCTCAGTAAATCGGGCTCGGCAGCTGGGTTGACGTCTCAGAGTCATCGTTCCAGAACTTTTGCGTCCATAATAACACGCAATTTGCGTTACGGACTTGTCTTGAACTGAACTAAAGAATGCGCGCGCGACTGCAGTGATCCGTGGTCAGTTAATTTATGAACTAAATGTACGCAGTTCCTAACGACACTTCATAATGTTTTACTCCGTAACTGTAATGAGAAATTGGAAGTTGCGTACATAAGCATAAACACGGGAGTCAGTTGTTTATTCTCGAATCGATAACTCGAGAACTATACGTGGTAGAAAAATAGCCTTTGTTTGGGCTGCCTCAAAAATTCTTGCCGCATACACCAAGGCATATTAGAACGTCGAATTTCCAGTAATAATTTTGGGCGCATGAAAAACAGAAATCTCTGTTGATCATTCTTGTGCTGTGCGTTCCGAACTAGGCAACGCTGCACGACTATGATAGGAAAATCGCTCTAGGCGAGCTCTCTTGAGCTCCGCCTCATCTGCCTTGTAATACCGTACGCATTATAGAGGAGTTTATCCTAAACGCAAACAACCACCATAAATACAGATATCTGTCGGCCTTATTTAACAATGTATCGAAGCGCCCCAGGAAATGTTTGGAAGTGAATGTTGGACATGTTATTTATTATCCATGGTGTAACAGCCCGCAAGCGTACCAGAACCGGCCAACTCGACTGCCGGCCCCACGCCCACATACGCAAGGTGGAGTTGGGCGATCATCCAACCGATTCTACGGGGAGGAAATGTGGCCAACATCACGGCACACCCAGCCGGAAAGTTGGCTTTCTTGATCGGGATTCGCTTCGCTAGGCTTCGTTGCTGAGTGAGCACCGGTCCTATATCCGGGACTTAAAATCCACACCTCTCAAGAGTAGGATCGAACCCAGGCGCATTCCGTGGCAGGGAACCAAAGCACAACACTTTAGCCCACTTCGCTACGGTGCAGGACAAATGGTGGACATACCAACTTTTTTTCAGATCAAGGATTATTAGGGAATTGCGATTCCCGATTTCCACATTGTTGATTGACTTATCTCTGTCTTCATGTGACTGATATTTACTACTGTTTCCTTTGCTTGTTCTTTTCCTAATTCATTCTCTGTAGATCAGTTTTCACTTACTGTAGTAATGAGTATGAACATTAAGAAACTCTGCCGTCCAGTTACGAGGGTGACCTGACAAAGTTTATTAAGTCAAACAAGGATTAATTTTAAAAACCATCCGTTGTGAATACTTAAATTACTTTCCTTACCCACTGCTGTAAAAATATTTTGAAAAGTCCTTATTTTTTGTCTACTGCAAGCTAATCGAGATATACGTTTGTAGAAATTATCTTATTAGATATTTCCTTCGAGATACAATGGGAATAGGAAAATACAGTAGACTTAAGAAATTAATTCTTTTAAGAATTAGTCACTATTTTACGGTTTTAAAATTCCACTCTCTTTACATATCTAGATCATAGGACATGTCCAGGACAGTGATAACAGCTTCCCTTTTGAGAAAAGTATAAGTATTAAAAATTAAAAGAAATATCAGGGAATATTTCGGAAGCAGTGCATCCCAAGAAAAATGTATTTTTTTAACGAGATCTCCATTTTTGTGTAATAGGATGTCTATCTCTAATGGTTTACTAGTTATGCAGAAGTCATCCAGAATAAAGGGGGCTTCCGAGAATTTAACCAGAAAATTGAAGGTGTACATTTTAATTTGTGAAAAATCATAAGCATATGGTAGTTTAATTAAAACTTATATACCACTTTTTAGTTAAGGTGTTAACACACAACGCTTTCTAAAAATGCTTTCTTGGATTTACTCAAAGTATTTATTTCTGGTGAAATCTCGCAATAGAATTTTTGGATAGAATTCAGTAGGCACTTCCCTTGCTATATGTAGCAGAGAAAGAAAACATATAGTAGTAACTGTGTTTACTGGTCTTCAAAATGCTTCATCGTAACATCTATACATTTTTGCATTCGATGAAAACAGACCTTAGAGCAAGTTACTCTTGAGATTTTTCAGAAACCGGGTTTTTATGTTCCAAAATAGAGCAATAAATGACTAACGATATCACTTGCTGAAGCGATTGTTTAGCACGTTTTGACTGTCTGTCTGTCTGTCTGTCTGTCTGTCTGTCTGTCTCTCTCTCTCTCTCTCTCTCTCTCTCTCTCTCTCTCTCTCTCTCTCTTTGTTATCGTTTACCAGTTATACAATGTTAGACTATCCTTCCAAATGAGAACTTAATAGGCTATTCCCATGGAAATCAACATATGCATTATATTTGTCATGTAAAATGTCTTATATATACTTACATAATATTTTAATCAAAATTATTAGATCAATTGCTCAGTAAATAAAAAGTTTTGAACAATTTGTCATGTAAATCATAGTTTCGGGGTTGGGGATTTTCCTGAAAATCTTCATGTTACATCTTTAGAAGAAGTTGAATTTAAATATTAAGTTTGATGTTTATCGGAGTTTTTGATTTTGACTTAAGTTGCTTGCAAACACACACGGACCTTAGGTGTTCTTAAAACAGGTTTTTACAGTGAAATCTCGATTTAGAATTTCTGGGTGAAACGTAATATGTTCTCTCATTATAAGGTACATGATACAGAAAGTAAAATATATCTTTGTTCCGCAACTTAGAAAACTATAAATGGTTCAAACGAGTCAACGTCGGTTTTGGTTCAAATGTCGAGAAACTGGTGCATAGTTCCTACGATGAACCGTGGGCTCCGTTTTAATACCCGGTAGTCGCAAGCAACCTGGTTGCCACATCACATAGTAGTTTCCCCTGAAAATTCGAATGTCAGATGACTTTTGGTTACCAAGGTCTCCAGTCATGCGTACACTCTCGTTAATCATACATTGCATTCATCAACTGGTGCGGCACACACACACACACACACACACACACACACACACACACACACACACACACACACACACACACACACACACACACACAGACACACACACACACACATGCACACACAATAAACTAAAATCAGTGATACACCGTCTCATTATCTTGATACTATACTCGGATCTCCATTCTCAATTTTATAATTTGTTTAGATCTTCATTTATTTTTATTATCATTTGAAGAGAGGTTTCCTCAGCATAGAGGTTTATTCTCAGCAAAATATTATCAAAACACAAATTATAAATTCAAATCTACGAATACACAAAATTAGGTACTTCTTTTCAGAATTCGTCACTATTTTTGTACGATATTAAACCATTTATCTCGATCTTACACGCCTTTTCTTCGTCTTAAGTTAGTTTTAAAGTCATAATTTACCAGATTTAATTACAACTAAATGAGAAACAAATATAAAATAAAATAATAAAGGAATTTGTAGTACCTCGTGAAACAAGGTAAACTCAACTATCTCTGAAAATTACAAATGGTAACTACATTAATTGGGAGTCATTTAAATCACTGCTTGGTATGCAGCTATTAAGCAATTCTATATTCTAAAACTACCAATACCTCCAGATCTAAAGAATTATTTGAAATACCTTAAAGAATAGAATAGGGTAGGAAAAAGTGATATTCAGCGGCTACTGGTAACTATCATACCTCTAATAATAACCCCCCTCACACCTATTATGGTTCTTGGTTCACCTACAGCAATTTGATTTAGTTCTGCTCGGCTGAGCTATAGAGCACTTGCGCGTACGCCTCAACAGTGATAGGGGCCCGCTGTGGGGAGCATAATAGCCAGACGCCACTGTGCAATGGTCATAGCACAAGCGCTTGTGCTTTTTGGTACTTCCAACACTTCATTTGGCCGTGACGCTACATGTTAACAATGCCGAGCTGTATTGCATGCTGCAGACAGACTCTTACGAATCGTGAGTAGTCCACTACTCTCCGGCGTGCACCTATTAAAAGTGAATCAGGCGTTCCAGAAACTGTACTGGGAAATCTTTCCAAGTAAAATGCGTATACAGAAGGTATAGGGGAATTGGTTGAAATCTAAGAATGTTTTGAAAACCTTTTTCCATGAAACACAATTTATATTCCCGATTAATACCACAATATAATCAGGACATTTAACAAAGGAAGAGAGCTAATAAGGTCTTAAATCTTGCCACCTAATACGATTTGCTCTAAAATGTACGGGAGCGAAGGCCTTTTACGACTTTATGGGCAGATTCGGGCGTGGTACAGATTTCAGATTTCTACAGAGAGATTTATATAGAACTAACACATTTCTTCCCTTAATTGTTTCAAAACGAATTGTGCTAGCGATAACTTATTATACCTAAACTGTAGAGCAATTTTAGGATATTATTTACCTCTATAGCAAATGTTGAAAATGTCCTACATTCTACATAAGGCACAACTCAACACGTCGTTCTATGTTACTGGCCACACATTGGACGACTGTTATCAATAGCTTGAATCTCCTGTGTGATGTGCTTCAGATCGTTCAGTGTCTGGGGACGTGTGGCGTAAACCCTGTCTTTTAAGTAACCTCATAGAAAGAAGCCCGGCGATGTCAAATCCGGAGATCTCGGTGGCCACAGGTTCCTGGAAATTATCCGGTGGTCAAAGAAGCTTGCAATTAATTCCATGGATTCATTTGATATATGACATGTGGTGCCATCTTGCTGAAAATATCCTAGATGCAGCTCTACATCGCCCAGTTCCTCAACAAACTCCGTGAAAATCAGTCGGTACTCTGCAGTGTTCATAGTCTGGTTAAAAAAAAAAAAAAAAAAAAAAAAAAAAAAAGTGGCCCCACTATTCTCTTGGGTGACTGCTCCAATCGTGCTGTTACGTCAACAACATCCGTGGGAAGCCTAGATGTACGATGCTTGCCTTTTTCACTCATCAGAGAGCCGGTTGCTACCAATTTGTTTGCCAGTCGCAGTATTGTGTTTCTTTTGGGAGGATTGCGAACACGAAATTCTCTCTGGTATGCCCTTTGAGTAGTTGTAATTGAACTAGTAATCCAGTACTGCTTCACAAGGAAGAGTCGTTGATTTAATGTATACATTTTCACGTTGACTGGAACAAAATGTTGAAAACAGCTGCCAACAATAGCAATTAGGAATAAAACATAAACATCTGCGCATCTAGTGACAAGGAATCGAAACTCCAGAACATTCTGCTTAATTTGGTTCTAAAATTAGGTCACTGAATGAATATCCAAAGGAATAATTAAAGAAAGAAATGTGACAGTTCTACGTAAATCAACTCTGTACTATGGGCATGAAAAAGCATTAAAGTATATTGTTTAATATTTTAACTTAAAGCTTAACGTCCTTTAAATGGTTGTCATATCGGACGATCAATTAAATGGTACAAATGATGCTCAAGTGAATCTGGGGTTCATGGAGCTTAGAGTTATCCGATATTCATATTTTAGTGTTAGGGAAAATTCCGGAATAGTAGCTTACCAACTCGCCCTAATCGAGGTTCGAACTCGTGAACTCATAAATACTACCTACACAGCAAGAGATAGGTTCTTTATATTCGTATTCAATGGTTTTGATATTCCCCATTTTTGTAACAGTTTATAAGTTCGTTGTAATGAAGCGTGAAATATGGACTGGAATTCTATATATAATTAACACAAGTTTCTTCTGGACTTAGAAGCCGTGGTCTGTTGGAGTTTTCATGTCCAGCAGACCACGGCTTCTAAGCCCGGAAGAAACTTGTGTTAACTCTGGCTCCAGCTGTGAAAGCTCCCGAATACTCATTCTCTCTATAGTCTAGAAAATGGCCTTCTTGCATTTAATGCATCTGTGTGATACCAGGAGGCATTTCAGCAATTTTGACAAAGAGAAGCAATACTACCTGTTTCACAATATTTACAATCCTTGGAATTGCAAATTTAGTTCGTAATTCGTAATAATCTGTTTCACAACGAATCTTCGTAAAATTTAACTTTTCAAAAAAGCTTAAATATTCACAAGTAAAATTTTATAGAATTTGCAAGTGTTTTGTTTTAGTCAGGTAGTAATTCCACACATTTGTGTAGTGTATTTGCAAAGTAAGCAATTCATCTACAGATGGCGTAAGATTTGTAAAGGAAGGTGTGTTTTAATAATATTGAGCCAAAAAGAGATGAAAAGGTAGTCAGTTTTTAGTAAATAGAAAAATATCACTGAAAACTATAAAAATGCTATTTAGCAGCACTTCCAGTGGTTCTGTATAACGGCGGTGTTCATTCAAGGGACGATACGACGACAAATATTTTAAACTCCGAATTAATAATGACATCGCATCTGTTTATGATTACAATGAGTACTTTCGAATGAGTCTTTAAGCACTGGAATTGTCCTTGCAAGATGTTGGGCATTCTGTTCAGCATGCGACAGGCACAAGTGAAGCCGTAACCTCAAAATGAACTGATGTTCCGTTGCACTGGATGGGAACTAGCTGTTGGTATTCATGAAGTAGCATACATATGGCAATGTAGTTGTTAATTCATTCATCCCTGCTTTTTATTTTCGTTTGTGACCTTAAATGGCGTTATGTTGAACTTTAAAGTGAAAATCTCAGTTCGCACTTAGACCGACCAACGCAGTGCACCACATTAAGCAAATGACCTATTAAATTACAGCTTACGTAATATACTACAATACAACATTTCTAATTTCGTGTTTTTGATATTTCGTATCTTTTAATCCTCAGAAATAATTAAATATATGTATACAGTGTCTCTCAGATTAGGGAAACGCAATATTTATGGGACTGCTAGAAGTATGGAGAGTTTCGCATAAATCTTAAAGGGTTTTCGTGACGCGCTGTGGCTGATGCTTTGTGAATACGACATGATATTTAAATTTGTCAATTTGTTTATCTGGATTTGAAATTCTTCAAACTTAACCAGTTAAACACTTGCGAAACAGAAGTTACAAATTGTAATATTTTCTTTTTTATTTGTAAGTTATAAATATAAAACGGCTGTTATATAATGGAATTCTCTTTCTTTTACATGCAATTTTTGTACATCTATTGTAGTGAATGTTTTACGCATTCTAAATTTCTTGTACTGGCCAAAGATTACACTTTGCTGGACCAGGAAACGTTTTATGGCATTCAGTTTAAGGAAGGTAGAAGTAATGGTACTGATATTATGGTAACATTTTCACCGATGTACATCCAGAAATATCCATGTCTCTTTAACTTAATACCATATAGATACTACTCAAACTACTATATAAATTTAAGCCTCAAATCCTGACATTCCAATGTAGGTATTTATTATGAGAACACAGACAACTCTTCATTTCATTGGAACATTTAAATAAAAATGAGGAAAATTATTGGAAATAGAATAATGTATATTGTTATTAATGAATTAGATCCCTTAGTTTGCAGTGCAGAAATGCATTCGTGGCAGTAATTAGGTTGGTTTACTCGCAGTGCTGCTGGGACTGCTTGGATAGAGAAAGTGAAGTAAAACAGCTCTCAAGTCTGAAGGTTATAGCCTCTAGGTATATCCACTTGCTTTTGCACAACACTGTTAACAATTGCTTGAAATGAAGATATGTTTTGCTGTCTAGTTTGCCCGCGGGGTACTTTCAAGTAATGGAAAACAAAAGTAAAGTCTTTGAGAGGCAAAAATAATATGATAAATTGTATTCTTTCAGTGATGCTCTTTGTCGTGTTTGTTTTTGTATTATAGCGTCAGACATCAAGTCACTTTCCTAAATTGCTCTCCAAATATACCGTTCTTTTTATTCTTGAATTTCTTCGCCAATCTGATAATGCATTTCTCTCGTTCCGGAGACGATAATTATCTATATGTACTTTTTTCCTCCTTCTACCACCAATGGGCTTAAGGGACACATAACTGAAATGGGGTCAACATTTTCAAAAAATTCAGAACTTACATTTTTATATTCAAAATGCTTTGAATCCTAAGCTTCAATCACATGCTATTGATTTTATTTTCAGAGCCTTTTAAAACCTCAATGCGTGACCATTTAAATATTCAAGAGTACATGACCTAATGATTTGCATGCACTTACAATGCCTTTTATTCTACTTTGACTTATCTTGTACTTCAGCTCATTAAAAATCTTTCATATGATGTGGTTTTTAACCAATCTTGTTCAAAATTTCAGTAGGAGATTAGAGGAAATTAGCTTAAAACCTGACACGTGGTTTTTTTACATTGTTCAAAATGTGATTTTAAATTGGACCACTGAGAATAAATTGTTCAAAAATTATGTTTAAAAATTAAAACTTTTTATGGCAACAACTAGAAGGGTGAGAAAATATATCTATATGCGTGTTTTGTGTATTAGTATTTAAATAAGATGAAGAGTATTTTTATTTTTTAAAAATCACGTAATATGCATTGCATATAGCACCTATTATTTTGTGTAATAAAAGTTTGTTTGTTCATGAATTATCAAAGGTATATGCAGGAAATTAAAATACTTTTAATTGTGGTTAGGTAGCGCGTGACAGTATTTTAAAAATATTTGGATAAAAACTAAATATATAGAAATTTCATCTATGCTTAGGTACCGTTAAATGTTATATGCACAAAATAAAATTTAGAAATAAAATTGCACAGAAATACGCAAACAATGTACATTAGTTGTAAATTAAATTTTCAAACTATGGGCATCAACAAAGTACTATATTTCTAAAGTGAATACAGTAATATTGTACCATCACGCAAGTTTCCCTTCGCAATATTGTTTATTTTTATGTAGCTTCTACCAGTAATTTTGCAAAAGCTTATTGTTCTATCTGCCTCAAATTTAGGTAAACATTTGCATAAGCAGTTCCATTAAATGTTCGCTTGTAGATGTGTAAGAGATAGCGATGCTCAAGTAACTCGTATTTAAAATTGCGTCGATATTTGTTGGCCTTGAAATTCCAAGTTGTTTCCAAAGTAACGCTAGAAACAGTTGAATAGCGAGAGCACTGAGGAGCTTGCAAAGTACTGAAAACTTAAAACAAATAATAACGTCAAGCTCGGAAATAGTTTATAAACCATATGATAGATAATCATATCCATATATATCTTAAATTTGTTCAACAAAAAATCACTATTAATTAAAAAGCTAAAAACAGTTACCTATTTGAAATAACGCCTGTGTATTAAACGCAGAAAGTTTTGTCTCTTTTTTCGTTCATCCGCCTGTACAAAACTATACAAAACTTATTCTGAATGAAGGGATTCACAGGCTATACCCAGAAAATTAAATATATGTATACATTTTATGTCCTGTAAATACTTTTATATACAGAATCAAAATAGAACCCATAATGAGACAATCAAAATTAATCATTTTCCACTTATGGAGTAACTGGTGGTGGGGAGATTTTCTTCAAGATTTTCGTACTACAGCCCTTTAAAATACTGAATTTAAATACCAAAATTGGTATTTCGTTGAGATTTCCTGTTGCAGTTATTCTGTACACACTAATACGCGCGCACGCACACACATACATACACGCAGACACTCAACAACACACACAAACCAGCCTGTTTATCTAAACTGCTCTTTTGGATTCAGGAGGCCTCAAAACATGCAATTCTGAGTAGTGATGAAAGGAAAAAAAAGTGTTTTGGGGTTCCAATCACACAATCTTCTCTAGCCACAGTAATTTATTTTTATACCTAATCTGCAAGCAGTTCATACTATACATAGTTTGTGACAGATGAGCGGAGATACTGATACCTCTTTTGGGTTTATTTGTCTCGAGGACCATAAACGTGGAAGGAAGCTACCACCATGCATATAACGGCGGGGGTAAGCGTAAGGTATTGTGGGTGGAAAGGCTAGAAGTCTATTGATAATGGCCTCTTCAGTACAGCACCTACGCAATAAAGGGGGTGAAACATGCTCTTCTTTCTTTGGTATATGAGACAAGTAAACCAAAGGCGGTGTTTCCAAAACCTTTTGCTTGTGTACTCCCCCAAAATAAATCTGCGTTCGTCCAATTGGTAACTGGCGGTGACATTAGGTCATCATTCTCCTTGTAGTACACCAAGTTATACTTGTTAGTTCGGCATTTATGAGAACATGAATTTTGGAGATTTTAAAAACTGCCAAGGGTGAACCATTATTGCTTTCCATGGTCATAGATATCAAGCGGATTACAAAAATTAGGAAACCTTAATTCTGATCATTTATATAAATGAGAAAAACCAAAACAGGAATGTATGAATTTCAACAATAACAGTTCCGATTTCTCACCCAGAGGTCCCGAGTTGGATTTCCGGTCGAGAAGGGATATTTTGTTAAATAGAAAATGTTCCTTGTCCTCGATAGAGTCTGAAAGTATGGGTGAGAGAGTGAATGCGCGTTTCAAAATAAACTAGGAACGAGGAAAACCTACAGTAAAGAAACCCAAGAGTTGCTTCATCTTACTCTTCGTCGGATTATCTCCTTTTTGAAGTATTTACACCTTGAAGGACTAAACCCAATAACTTGGGTCAGTAGCCTGTCAAGTAGCAAGCAAACTTTGGATCATAGCAGAACAGTGACGGTGATCAGTGATCAGTCCAGTGCCTGGTATGGCGCAGAAGGGGATAATAGAAAAATTCGCGGATCAAACTAAACCCAGCATTAGCATAACGACCTAGAAAATGGCGAAAAATTGATCAGTTTAGTCAGCCCGGGGGTTTGAATGCAGTACCTTCAAATGCGAGTCGCTCGCTTTACTGCGGCGGCACGGCGCTCATTAAACGCAAATGTTCAAATAGTTTTCAGTCAAAACCGCCGATATGACATAACTAGCAGTTAAAAAGGGGGGCTACAAAAATGGTCGGAGGCTGACGGTTAAAAAAAAAAAAAAAAAAAAAAAAAAAAAAAAAAAAAAAAAAAAAAAGAGGTTGCCAGGGACAACCAGAATTCTCTTCCAAAAATATACAATTTCTGGAGTTGATAAACTAATTCTGATGGTTTTAGAAGCATTACAGAATACCAAAGATCTCAAAAAGTGCAATTCCTGTGTGTAAAAATCTCTCCTTGTGTATATATATTGTTTTTCACCTCCTGAGTCTTTTTTTAGGCCTTTCTAAGCATTAAAGCCAAGAAGGAAATAAATAAGGTTGACCTATTCTTGGGATACAGATAAGGGCGTAATAAGTAACAAACCACCATGATCCCTCCTACAGTATTTTGTCCTTATTGCAATTACTGTAATAGCAGTTAAACATACAACTACCTACGTCCCTATTGGTAGTCCATTATTATGTAAAATTTGTAAAATAATGTAATGCAATGCATGTAATACTACCATTTAGTGCGGCATGCAAACTGTAAGCCTTACAAAAACAGCACTTGGGCCGGTTTTTACTCGTCTATCAGCGATGCCTGTCCTATCTTGTTCTGCATTCTTTATAATGCAAAGGTTTGAGTGTGGATAACGTGAAGACAATTTCTGACTGTTCATAATAATAGGACAAATTTCTTTTAAAACACAACTTAAACAAAAAATAAACAAATGAACAGAAACGGGGACACGATTAGAAACTATATCCACGTGGTGTTCCCAGCAAATGGGTTTTAAGTCGGTAAAGAGTCTCTTTGAAACATTTATGTAATCACTAAAACACACCAAGGCTCTTTCTCGAATTATAATAATAATTATTCATTATTTCTTCTTTTTTCTTCTTTTGATCAATTTTCTTTATCTTTTCATATGGATTCTTTATCCTCAAGGTTTTGCTGAAAAATTAAATAAGATAAAGTGTTAATTCTATAAAATTCTGTTATTATTTTAACTTTGGGTGTTCAAATTATAAATATCTTTATCCGAGCTATGCTGCAACATATTCCAATTGCAAACAACTAAATGCTTTATTAAGTTGAATTGTTTTATTTACTACAAATAACGTGTGATTTTACAAGCTGTTCTGTTCACTAAAATTTTTTATAATGTTTTTAATGTCTGTCACAATAAAGATATAATTAACACTTCTGATATTGGAACAAAATAACTGATTCAACTTGCTGTAAAACATTCACATTCTTTGTCGGTAGATGCGCACTCTTACTAGTTAATTTGTGGTTAAGTGGGTTCGTGTAAAATGGGTTTCTTGTTTCCTCAGCGAAAAGCTAAATATTTACAGTAACCAGTAATTATGAACATTAACTGCATTTTCCAGTTATGGTAACATATGGAATGTTGTCAGCTAGTATATTGATTTTTCAAGCAGATACCTGCTGCATCAACCACCACGTATATACTGTTTTCAACATGTGTTGTTGAAACCATTTGTACCGAGTATTTTGAATGATTAGTGGCAAGTTTAAGCTTTGTGGAAATAGTGTGTGGTATAATATTAAATGAGTTTGGAGAAAATTCTGTAATCGTTAAACATTATATGAATAAACAATACAGTTATTAGTGCTCATGTTTAATTTTGTATAATGTTCGTCACTAGCTTTTTTATCGTCTAGATATTAAAATACACCAAAATTACCGTTCACATTATACTATTTGAAATACAAAGGCCCTACTTATCTTCTACAAGAAATCGAGCTGGTAAGGAGTATCATTTCAAAAGTAGCTGCGTACTCATTTTATGATGCTGTGACTTTGTGGCTTCGTAGAATTAGAAGTCCGAGTTGCAGAGATTCCAAATGTTCTTTATTTCCGCAGAAATACACTGTTCAATTCTCACGTAACAAAATTACGTCACATACACACCACAATCTACCAAGGTCGATGACAATAACAAACAGCCTACTGATTACATCAGCTCTCGTTACAACAACATTCTACAGCTGTTTACTGCTTACAACTCTCGCGACTCACTCTGGGCGAGTCGTCGCTTTCTTAAATACTTCATTGATAATTTCGAGAGATATCTAGAACAAATAAGTAAACAACTATTCTCTGTCAATCCAGATATCACTAGAACCTTCAAACGTGAAACCCTATCTGTGCCGACAAGTCCTTTATCTCAGCTATCTTTATTTGCCGGCTCTTTGTGTACACTAGCCGCGCTATCGTAGATAACGGGTTCGTGACAGTACCTCCTAGGTAGTAGCCCGAATCCAGTCCTAGCTTTATTTAACGGATTAGCTCTCCTAGCCCTTTTGTCCTATCATGCCATTCCTTATCTTTGTAAACATGTGCGGTTAGAAGAGTTTGATCATAAATGTTAAAGCGAAATGAATATTAGGTTAAAGCATAAAACAAATATATACAGAATAATCTGTCGCTTACAGTGACCAGAATTGGCAATGCTCAGGATTTAGATTAATGAAATATAGTCTTTATAGATTATCTGGGCTCTACGAACAAATGTGTACAGGCGAATTCTAAAACAGTTCCTATTAAATTCCCGAAAGATGAGAAGAATAAGTTCCAGTCATGAGATTTTTATTTAAACAACCAAAAACATACTATTCCAGAATGTATTTTGCGATTATTTACCTGGTGTCTTTTAGTTAATCTCTCAGAAAGCTTAAGAATACGATATTATAAATATGTACCGAATTTCATAGCAATTTTTTAGGTAGTTGGGTTATAAGTAGAGCCCTGATTTTTAAGTACAATATACATTCATTTTAGGTGTTTTATTTGTTTGAAATAGGTATTTTAGGGTTTCCTTTATTAAAATAAGTTTTTTTAATGTTTTGTTTGTTTATCAGTACATGGGCTTATAATTTTCCCTTTCTACTACTTATTTGTAAGATTTATTCATGAACTTATTTAACCTAAGTAGCTATACATTGTCAAAAGTATTCATCAAAGAACGCACAAAATAGCGTTCACTGTTTATTTTCTAGGTTATTTTTTGGCATTGCAGTAAATAGTTAAATACATACCCAAATGTTCTTCTGGGGTAAACGATTTCTTACTGTCAGACAACACATTATTGTATGACGAAAATATTCTCTCAATGGAATATAATATGTCAGTGGAGCGTATAGCATTGATGCTAGTACAGCAGGTTCTAGGGATAGCTTTCCTGTATACTTTTCTCCCTGCAATACTGAGTTTATGATTTTTATGTCTTCAAAACCAGGATTTCGTTGAAAAATCTTCTGCAGCTTCGAAGAATATGTTCCAGGTATTTGTTTTCTCGTAACATTGTCAATGATATCTAGAGCATCCTTCAGTGGCAAAGTTGTACTTTCCAACTGGAAAATAAATAGCTTTTGGTATAAAACCCAAATTATTTCTGCATGTGTTTATCTTGGTTGATATAGATAAGATGTAAATATATGTTCTTGTGAAACAAAACAACAAATTCTAGTAAATGGAGTACTAAAATGCATATATCTTCTAGCTGCAAAGAACTATTACATGGAAACATTTCACCTTTTCCCGTTGTGTTCCATTACGTGCTTGTGCCTGATATTTCGGAGGGGCAGAATTCGAAGCTCGGTCGGACTGATTTATCCGTAAACCTTTTGATTATTGAGATGAATATCATTTAGGGGTGCATTTCACTTGTTTTATTCATTTTCTCTTGAATATGACCTTTCAAATCAACTTTGAAAATCGGAAATTATCATTCTTCGTTTCAAAAAGGGAAAGCAGCTATTTATGTTATTTTAGGTGTCAAACCGTTATTTAGGTTTTTTTAAGGTGAAATAAAGTTAAAACCTAAAAATTCGGGCCATAGTTATAAGGTTTCAAAACTCATATATGCATACTGAAGCAGTATTACCTGCCTCGATAATTTGCTCCAATTTGAAGCCGTATGTTGTGTTGCCTCAATTTCGAGCAGAGTCCTATCACAGGATATGCGTAGGTGTGTAATAAAAGTAAGGATGACACTGGAACCTAAGTTTGACACGTTTAATAACTTTTTAAGTATTCACTCAAATCGAGAATTTGCCCAGTTAATGTACCTGAAGCGTATACTAAGCGATAACAGTGATTCTATAATTCAGGCAAGAAATGACGTCTCATTCAGCTACGTCTTGCCCCCTCGGCGACCAGTCCAGAAACGTTCATGATTCTGCTCAGAATGTCCTGCTCAGCTACCAAAATTCCCCCAATAACCTCCACTTTTGGTAATGACTCTTAAGATAGCAATTTTGCCCTCACTAATGTAACCTACCTAAATACTTCCCCGAATGTGTCTCAAACTAGTCCTCGCTAATTACTTTACTCAATGAAATCTTATCCCGAGCCAAACTGTACTCATAATGTATTGCCAAACCTAAAACTCAACATTTAACGCAAATGCAGAAAATATTCACATTTAATTTTATTATAAGTATTGATTTATTCGACTAATACACAATTTGTCTGTCAATACAATCAGCATTTCATACATTACAATTTTATTCCAGGAAGCTGTTTTCTACGCAGTGCACTGATTTATCAAACATGAATATTACTAGAAAAAATGTTGTTCTTCTTATTTTATTGTATATATTGCTCTTTGATCTTCTTTTAAAATTTGAATTAAGTAGCTCAATAGAAAGCAGAATCATTCCGTAGCAGATGGCGCGAGAGAAGAAAATGTGTTAGTTGGTGCCGCAGCTTGTTAAAATTGTTTTCAACCAAAGTGATTAGGAAAGGGACAGTCTTCGGGTAAGTGTTCCATTGCAGTTCAAATGGAAGTTAGTTTGTCTACCTGATTCCTTTTTTAAGTAATGGTGATACCTTTTGAATAAAGTATGATTTGAGTTAGTGTAAAGTCCTGGTTTCACCTGGTACTGGACAGTTCCAAGTCAAAGAAATAATAACTATCTGGAATTTCATACACTTACAGATGTATTATTTTATCTTGACAGGAATCCTGCGTGGTAGGGATGAGTAGCAACTGTGGTGGGGATAGTGCACCTATCGCCACAATGTGTCACACGGGTAAGATTACGAGAGGGGAGGGCGGTGCATAAGGTGTCTAAAAACAAATTTCATTCTCGAAGCCAGTTTTGCAGCTCTAAGTTGTAATTCTTACTATGGTAGCAATCTCCACGCTTTTGTTGGATCTTAAATAGTACTTAGGCATTTGGAACAAATCCCTGTTCTCCTCCAGCAGGCATGATAAACAACTGTTGGCCTTCTATATCGCTGCAGAGTCCCTGTAACATATTTCACTCCAGGCATATGGTCCAGTATGTGTTGTATTTATATAAGTTTCGTCCATATAAATTATATAAACTTCACTTCGATATCTCCGAATATTTCGTAAATACTTGAGGCTTTTTGCACGTATGGTGCGATGTTCGATTAAAATTTGTCTGTCACGCTTAGTGTTTTTTCCCCCTTCAAATAATCCTAGCTTCAAAAGAACTCTTCTTAATGTTCAGACACTGCCTTGGAAGTCAGTAGAATTTTTAGCTTCATAAGCACTTTCTTCAAAGTTGGTCTTTGTTTTTCTGTGCTTTAAAAATTATTCATAGTTCGCCCAACTACTTCTGAATTAAAACATCCAAATTAGATTTTGTGCATGTTCTTAATCTTTGTTCACTGGGCATAGAGAAGGACGTTGTTGCAGTAGCACCAATGGCTTTTCTTTCCTTAATAACTCTCCTCAACTGCTTTGAGACACAACTGTTGACTCAGATACCCTTCCCCAGATTTTAATAGCTGACCCAGACCATTGTTCCTTTCTTATAAATCTATGGATATTGGTTATTACTTCTCGTGTTTTTAAATGTAGAACTTTAATTCCTAATGCGCTGCTAGGAGGCGTCATTTATAAATGCTCTCTTGGAACCAGGAGACAAGCACATTTTGAAACAATCTGTAGTGCACCGAGTAGCTCTGCACGTGTTTAGTTGCTCGCAACTGATACGCAACTGGCCTGCCCTCCCCTCCAGTTGCAACCGTTCTGAGGTGGACTCGTCCAGATACCACTGCGGATCGCTCTGCACTTTTCAAGATAAAAAAATACATCTGTACATGCACAGGAATTCAGAGGTTTTAGTTCTTTATGCTTATTTCAGTAATAATCATTAATCATCATCAATAATAATCATTTCTACATAGCTCATCTTTGACCATACGAAATTCTGACTATCGACTGTTTGCAGATTTATGGCTAATATAGTTTTTCCCAACCATCAGTTATAACACTTCCAGTTTCATTTACAGTATTGTCACCGATCCCATTGTTTCGTTGCTGCCGCAGGCCGCGGCCGGTTTTTAGGCGAGCGATGGGCGCTTGCCGAGATAGATACAAAAGCGGGGAGAGAAAGAGACAGAGTAATGTCTGGATAGTTCTTTCCTTCTCTTGCCGCCGTGAAAGGCCTCGAAACGCCGGCGGCTTTCTAGACAATGACTGGGGGTATAAAAGCCACAAGAGTTGTGAGTTGCCAGTCAGTTGTTAATTGAGTATGCAGCTGTGTGGATATTTGTGACTGTACTGCAGCAATTTCTTTTGTTTGTTTACGTGTGGCAGACGACCTTGAGGAATGCGTTTGCGTATGTGACGTCATTTCACTGCTGTAAGGGGTGTACAAAGCGTGTTTTTACTGTAATAAAGAATATTTTAAATTTCTTAATTTTACGAGCCCACAAAGTATCAATATTGTGACATAGCGGCTGTGACCAAAGGTTATCTGGAGGTCTGCACCTGGGAGTCGGAATGATAAATATTGCGCTCGAAACGTGCATTGTAAACATGGAAGCGCTATCGCCAGATAACCAGAATCTTCTGGAAGTTCTCCATTTCGGACGCTTTGGAGCTACGTGGGAACATCTAGCAGGTAAATGAACAGTCGCTGTCGCTTATAAACGAGTTTGCGACAACTGCTCTGATGTGATATTACTGCAGGAGAGATTGACCAAGACCCCAGCTAGTGAACTGAACCTAAGAAGAGCCTACTCGCGAGGGAAGTGAAGTGATAATTAAAAGCTGCACAAAGTCGCTATATGTTAATTAAATTGTGTATGTGTTCACTTTACCGGTAGTATTTTACGGTCACGTTTCTATAGCCAATGAAAAATTGAAGTCTTTTGACTTTTATCATATTCAGTGTATCTGAAAACATGTATTTCTACTGAATATTTGTTATCGAATTTTACCTGAAATGCAGCAGTAGAGAAAGCAATAGGTAACTACTTATTATAATAGGGCGTTGGTAAACAACGGAGGGGCACTTATATCTTCATGAGATCTAATGCGGCTACCACAACTTAGGACGAAGGGATGTAGTGAAGGACCCAACAGAGGCTGCAGGACGCAGGGAGACAGGTCACGGAGAGGCACGGACGTTCGTAACACTTACTGGCGCGGAGATCCATCCTACTATTGAAGCTGTCCAAAGAGAGCGAGGACGGCACCTTTTCGGCGCGCCACGCTTACGAAACCTAGACCCACACCTGAAAATTGAAATGAAAACAAAATGAAGGGAAAATTAGGCAGAGGTCACGGTAGAAACCATCCCAGCATTCATCTACCAACCAAGGAAACCCACGAAAAATGCGAGAAATCAAAGTGATCATTCGACGGGAATCTAACCCGGGTTCTCTGTATGGGAATCTCCTCTCCTGGTTAGTTGCTCTCGCAGTAGAGACTTTAGGGCTTTTGTTCAGAGATCGACATTTTATCTTGGGATTTATTCGACAGCATCCTTACGTACGCCCTCATGTTAATCGTTTTGTTAACCTTGCTTCACCCCGGTTTTCTTAGCTGTAAGCGCAACCTTTCTAGTAGTTAATTCTTGTCTGTTATATTCAAGCTATTCTGTCCTATATTGGTCCTACCTGGAGTAGGACTTGCAAATCCCACCTGGTCATTTGCAGGTAATTCAGAAGAAGGTGCTGCAGTTCGCTACCGCTCCCTGGCTTGTGCGACACCGGGAACTACTAACAGGCCTTCTCGCTATAGAACACTTTATTCGCGAAATAGCACACCCTTTCTTCTTGTGTTTACGATAGGTTCCTGGAACTGTGGAGCATTATCTAGACATCAGAACACGCCTCAAGATATCCTGCTTAGTTCTACCTCAAACTCTGAAGACTCCGAACTTTAGTTTCTCACAGTTTAGTTCATTGCAGAATTGTATCTGTGATCTATTGTGGTACATCCTCTTTTGTGACACACACTGTTGTTACGCTCGAGGAACTATATTGATCAGCCAACCTCTGCACCTTTATACCTGTTCCATCCTTTCTTTATATTGTTCTCCCAGAACTGTCCAACATTATTGTTCATCGATCTTTTGAAAATAAAAGAGAGATCGGCATTTGTGTGGCAATTTCTGTGCATGCTTGGTCGATTCTGTCCAAGTTTATGGTATCATTGAAACATGCCTCCGTGGAATAATAAAGCTTTCATTTCTTGTACAAGAATTAACATTTGACAGCATACGTAAAGAAGGGTTGTTATTCAGAAACATTGAGATAGTAAAGTAGTCGGTTGTCAGTCGTTAACATTGCATAACAAAGAATATCCTGTTTCACTTAAAAGATTAAGGGGGACGAAATGGCGAAAATTACTAAATAATTATTTTGTTCAGTTTTATTCATTGCATTATACTTATATTTAACATGGCACTACATCTACTGTTTTGTACTGTGAATTCTGCATCAGTTCCGAGAAAATAACTTTGCACATTTTGCAGTTAAGTGATAAATTTTAACCTATCTTTTGGAGAAGTTTTTCCCTACAGATTAGTACTACCATGTGCTTAATTCGTGTGGTTTCTTTCGTGGCAAATGTGTGCTTTAAACAGCTTTATCAGTGAATGACATTTTGTAGTACAAATGACCAATTTTCTCAAAAACTGTTGAAAACAGCTGAATTAAATTTTAGAATAACAAGAACTTGTAACTATTTTAGGATTAATACGCGTGTTCGTTATTCTTTTAAAAGATAATTGTTGATAAATTTCAGTTAAATTGCTTCACAATAAGCAGTTATTAAATAACATTAGATCAATGCAATTAGAAGATATTTATATATATTCTCTAAATGTTTCAATCGGATATCCCAAATAATGAATTTAGTATATTTAATATAAGTGGAGAACTGCCTTTATTCTCCCATTATGTTGACCTTCATGCCTTCTTTGTATTTAATTAAGCATAAATTTAAAAGAACTGAGTGCGCGTGTAGGAGTTTTGGCGGAAAAGAAATTCGCAATAAGGATTTCGTTAGTAGGTACTTCTTGATAATGGCGCAGAACTTTCTGACTGATTCTCAATACAGCTGACGACCAAGGTGTCCTTTATGGCGTACCTTTCGTAGTGTTATTGATATGATAGTTGTACTTACAACTCGCGCCACGTACACTCTGCACTGAAAAGCTTCCATTTTTTGTATTTTCAAATTGATTATATTGTATTTGTGATGATAGTAATAATTTCTCCTACATTTTCGAAGCTAAGTGGCACAATGTTGCATAGTTAGAGCAAGGAAATTATTGCAAATATCCACATCATGAAGCAAAAGACAGAGCTGAAGAAACAAAGTATATCGTATATTCATCCGAGTTTCACAAAAACCTGAAGAGTGTAAACGAAACAGTAGCCAAAGCAACTGGTGTTCTGTGGTTCCACAGTCTCAGAGATAAGCAAAGCACATGGTGGCAGGAGATCCATTTGATACCCCTAGGAAGAAACATAGTGTTCCTAAACGCATAACAGAAATAGACGAGTTCGATAAATGCATTCCATGTACAATGCAAAGTTTCTACGTAGAAGAAAAATGTGTGCAAACAATAAACATATTATTAAGTTGAACACCACAAATTGTGAAGGTAAGCGCTACAAGTCTCAGAACAATCATAAAAATAAAAGTTAAAAAAAGTGCAAAAAAGTAAAATAGGGCAGTTCTAATTGAAAAATAAGTCTACGATATCAGCGGGAAACATACTCATGGCAGAGCATCGAGGCTTATTGACTAAGTGGCGAGCGCTGCATTCCCTTGTTACTTGTTTACTAGAAGAGCGAAATATTAGTAACCTGGCGTACTGTGAGTGACGTAACACAAATAGAGCACTAGGGAGTTGTGTGCCTCATATGAAAGGTTAGCCAAGTACATAATTATTATACGCAAGTATAAATTAGCATTGTAGTATTCTGTCACTTATCACAAAGGGATTTTGATTCCCTCTTATTTTTCCTTGTCACAGTATTAATATGATTATATAATGTTATATATGATTTCTCGCGCTTGCCGATGTATGACACGTTGCTTTCCAGAAGAAATGGTTGCACTTGAACAGAGTGTACATACATTGACTCGCCGTGTATGTGTGATAGGCATGCGTGAATAACTCCGTTGTTTCACATATTTTGCGATAGTCTCCACACCTTGCCATCTAGTACCATTAAACTTTTCACATGTCTAGATCCGTTGCGCCAACTATAATACAGCGTTTAATACTTAGCCTGCTCTTTCTACAGATGATGATTTCTGTTACGGGTGTATGGATGAAATCTTGAAAACAAAGTTAATGTTTGTTCATGAGATAATGAAAATAGTGTACCCGTTACTAATATTGAAATTACTGATTTTCAAGTGCTCTGCGTTGTCTTGATGTTGCGTGGTATCTTTTGGCAGGGCTCTGAAAGAAGGATAGTGTCTACATCTGTAGGTACGTAGACTCACCGTTTTAAATACCTACGGTTTCATTATCATCCACCGCTACGTTCAGTTACAGACTTGGCAAGTAAAACGTCAGAACACAATCCTGTTAGAGAGGCTAGAATACGAAGGCTTCAGGATAGCACATGAATAAGACACACCAACTTATTTCGCACACAACAGATCCAGTATGATAGATCTAGTATTCTACAAAAGAAATAACCTGAAGCTAACCAAACAAGGGCTGTGAAACTCGACAGCGGTCCACATATGGAAACACACCACAAAAATGACAAGCTTCTACATGGAAAGTGTATAGAAGAGAGAGAGAAAAGAGTTAAGGGAACCAACATTCACACCAGAAAAATACAATAGGAAATAATCACACAAGTAGAAAGAAGCAACGAAAAAGCAAGGAAACTAATAGGGGAGGGCAAACTAGAAGAAGCTCTAGAAATTGTAACAACGTGAAAAGAAATAAGTTTGGCACAAATATGGTTCCATCAAGAGTGCTGTGAGATGAAAAACAGTGCAGGCACTCACAGAGCAAGAAGACACCAACGGCAGTCAGATCTAGCCACGTACATAGAAGCAAAGAAGACAATTCAAAGCAACAATCAGAAAGAAAAGAGCTGAAAACACACACATACACGCGCGCATACACACACACACATACACACACACACACAGAGAGAGAGAGAGAGAGAGAGAGAGAGAGAGAGAGAGAGAGAGAGAGAGAGAGAGAGAAGGAGAATCAATAAACTCTGAAGATGTAAAATCAAGTTCGTTCAAGAAGATACCCGTACCAATAACAGGAGAAACACACATGAAGGAATGGTAAAACCATTTTCAGATATATGAGGGCTGATCAGCAAAGACTGAGACTGATTTTTTTTTCACATATGTTTTATCACTGCAATTCAATGTTTACATGATCTTTTTTAAAGTAGTCCCCTCCTACATCAATGCACATTTTATAGCGTCTCTGCCAGTCCTTGAACACGTGCTGCAGATCATTCTTTGTCAGGTCCTTGAGAATCGCCTCACTTTTCTTGGGCACTGCTTCAGAGTTCTCAAATGGAATACTTCTAAACTTTGCCTTTAGTGGTGGGAATAAAAAAAAAAGTCAGAGTGTGCAAGATCGGAGCTATAAGGTGGATGTGATACACAGATAATGTTGAATAGAGCCAGAAACTGCATGACTTGATTTGTGACGTGAGGCCCTGCATTGTCATGATGAAGACGCCACCCACTTTGAGAAAGGTCTGGTCGTTTCTTTGCAATGTGCATCCTCAGTGTAGCCAGTAATGACGTGTAGTATGCTTTTGTAACAGTAGTGTGAGGGGGAACTGCATGCTGGTAAATCATTCCATTACAGGCAAAAAAATCTGATCACCATCACCTTCCATGCAGACGGAACAACTTTTGCCTGTTTTAGTGTTGGAGAATCTGGCGATTTCCACATTGTGCTGGCTTGTTTTCCTTCAGGGATCATAATAATGCAGCCATGACTCATCGCCGGTGATAATCGATTTAAGAAATGCATCCCCTCCATCAGCAAAGAGACGCAGCACCTCACGGCGTGTTTCCATTCGCACAGCCTTTTGTTCGGAAGTCAACAGACGTGGCGCCCAACGAGCACAAACTTGGGTCAAATGGAGATGGTCGTGCATAGTAGTACACACACTGCCATATGAAATTCTGAACACTTCACTGAGGTTACATAATGTTATACGCCGATCCTCTGGGACAATCACAGCAGCTATGTTGATGTTGACTTCAGTCACAACAAAAGCCGAAACACCAGGCCCACCTTGCTTAACACTGACAAGTCGGCCTTCTTGAAGTCCTTGAACCACCTAAACACTGTTGCACGAGGTAATGCATCTTCACTGTCTTGCTTCAGCTTTTCATGAGTTTCGGTTGCTGTATGGTTTAAACGAAAACAGAATTTGATTTCGCCCTACTGCTCCTCTCGCGTCACCGCGTTTGTCTGGTATGCGAAATGCACGTAGGGTCTACAAAATAGAGCATTACTACCAACCTACCAATAGGAGAGTGCTGCCGCCTACCGACATTATACATAAAAACCCGGTCTTTTAAAATATGCATGTTACAGATACGAAATTATCACGGAAGCTACAGGAAAAAATCAGTCTCAGTCTTTGTTGATCAGCTCTTGTATAAAACACAAACCGAATCAAGCATACACATTAAAACAACAGTATATACACAGATGCAGAACCAATAATTACATCAGAACAACAGAGCTCGGACAAACAATCCAAGGAGAAAGAAACGTGAAAACCGTAGGTCCAGATATACATGCAGCATCTCAAGGACGCCTTCGACAGTTCAGAGGAACTATGGAAGAATCTGATGAACATGTGTATGCAGACAAGAAGCATACCAAATAAATGGGAAACAGCACCACTAGAGATACTTTATAAAGGAGCATCGCCGGATTCTTTCAGAGGGTTTATGCTAGAAAGTGCACCCTTAAAAGTATTCATAAAAATCTCCAACAACATCTAGTAGAAGTCGCTGAGGAACAAACACATCTTAGAAAAATAATTTGGTTTTATGAAGGGTAGACGCAGGGCACAAGCAGAGGAAATACCTAAAGGGCCTGATAGACAACGCTCCGAGACACCCAAGAGAGAATTATTATCCTGTTTTCATCAATTTCAGAAAGGTGTTTTACTCATTATGCAGGGAAGAGCTAATTAAAAGCTGATAGAAATGATTGGAAACGGAGACCCACTAATGAGAATAATCGAAGCCTGCTTACAACGAAACATGATCCAGAAAAACAAAAGTGTCGAAGTCCCCTAAGAAATCGTGCAAACAAACGAAGTTCGCCATGGTCAACTTATGAGTCCCACGTTGTTCAACATTTACAGTAGATGTGGCAGGCATAATAGAAAAATACTAAACACTGGGTTTAGTATATGTAAATACATGATTATAGGATCAGCAGAAAAAGGAGGACGTGCAAAATGTAAAAATGTGGGAGACCTGGGCTGAGGAGAACGACCTAAAAGTAAACAAGGAGAAGGCAGTGCAAATGAAGTTCAGGAAAGGAAGAAGTCGCCACCCAGAGATAAAATAACTCTGTACAACGAGCCACTTCAAGTATTAGGCAAATACAAATATTAGGATATTACAATGCAAACAAGAGCAACATCCTTCAGAATACACTCAATAGAGTGCCACAAAAGCCTCGTACAACATCCCGAGCATAGTCAATGTATCGACAAATACAACATTAAACCTATTCAGAATTACAGTGTTGTCAGTCGCAACGCACGGAGTAGATGTCATATGATAAGGGCTGAACCTCGGCGTCTTCTGAGAATAGAAAAAGTGAAAAATGTTTATAAAACGGATATTAACAATAAGAGTAGGAAGAACGACACTATCCCGCTCAGTATACTGAGAATCCTGTTTCATAGAAGACATCAGATCTCAGGTCGAACTGCCATCCACAGGACCACAGCAGGAAATGGTGAATATCAAAATCAAAAAGAAGAGGGGAAAGAGATCCCGATTTCTACTCCTTATCAGCCGAACTGAAAGAAGCTGCACTATAGAGTGCAAGCCCCGAAGCCACCTCGCAACCCTCGCAATACATGGGCTTCACCACAAAGTACGTACAAAGAAGAAATACCAGGAACCGACCGAAGACTGCAAAGTGCGTTTACGTGAACAAAAGCACTGGAAGTACAGCAATATAGAAGGCAAGAACAGAACAAAAACTATAACTGACTGTAGTGAAGACTAAACCGTGCACTAATGCTCAACTCGAGCGCATATTTACCACTATAATAAAATATTACTGTCCATAAGTTTTATTACATCTACCACTTGATATCATTACGTATAAGAAGACATCGAAATTTTACTAGAAATCGTTAAAGAAATACCCTAATTTAAAGAACAAAATGTTGAGAACATAAAAACCACTTTTTTTTAAAAGTTTTTCATGAAAAAGAGATCCTCAAATTGCAAAATCGGGTTCCGTTTGTAGCAAGTCCAAACTGCTTATATTCAGTATATAGACTTCATGGTTGGGGTGCCATGATGCTGACCACATCTCCTCTTCGTATCGGTTGAATAATCGACCACCTCTGCCTTGCGTATATGTGCGTGAAGGCGGCAGTCGGGTTGGTATGCTATGGCTCGCTTGTAGGCTCTTACGCCGTGGATAAACTTTGTAAATCCTTTTTAATTCATTATTAAGTTTAGGAAGCGAAATTAAAAGTTCTTTTATAGCCAGTGTCCTTACAAAGAACACAGTTTTCCGTAATAGAGGAATCATAAGATCGATTTAGCTTTGCCTTCCTGACGCCTTAAATACTCAAACGGCATGTTAAAGGTAAGTATGCAACTATATTGTGAAACTCTAAAACTTATTTTCTCGCAGCCCAGTTTTCCTTCATTTTCGTCATTTGAAAATGTTCCCAAAGATGAAGTTCAGTCCAGTGTTTTTCAGATTTTGTGTATACGAAGTGCTTGCTCTAAGGTAGTTGAGATGTAAATATATTTTTCTTGATATTTACTGTAGTTTTGGATTTAGGGTTTTAATTTAATATAAGAATGATTTTTAGAAAATGGAGTATTATACGCATTCCTCTTCGAGTAATAGTATGCGAACTGCAAAAGCTGAATAGTTTTCTTAAAGAGAGGTATTGTACCTGAGTTCAATTTTCGAGTTTTTAAAATCTAGTTTCTTGGAAAGTAAAGGAGCGTGAAAATTAATTGTATGTAATGATTAAAGGCCGAAGGCATGTGCCTTTTTCCATAGGCATATTGCACATGAACTGTACTGGTATTGCTTGCACATGTAAAGAACTGCGGGTGGGTATAAGCTGAGCATGACAACCGCCTCACCTTGAGAGGAAACAAATAAGTCGGCTTATACTAGGCTTTACCTCGCATCTGCGTACACTTGAAAGACAATGCTTCACCAGATCGTATATTACTGCGTTACGTTGTTTTCGACGTATTTACATTGGATGGTCGTGCTGTACATCTGACGTCATTCATACCCTGTATCCGGTAAACTTGTATCGCCTGCGAGCGCACATCCCTCCGACCTTAAGTCATAATTATATCGACCAAATCTGTTGTTAAAATATTAGCTGAATTGTTTGCAATTTGCAGAAATTGGAGTTTTTAAGCGGTATAATTATCATTTATCTTAAGGTAAAAGGCCCACATTTGCGTGAATTTGTGTTCGTGTGTGTGCGTGGGCGAAAGAGAGAGAATGTTCAGAGTCCATTCATATAGGCTCCCCAAAAATATTTATGAAAAACTGATTTCATTTGGCATTCACAGGCTTAAACTGCTTTTAGACTAACAACTCATCAGCGAATAATACCGTGATAAATGAAAACTACAACCAATTGTTACGCATATATGATGCTCAAGGAAAGTTATAACAATTCAAAAGTTGCACTATGCACATCTACACATCTGTACTGTATAATGTGTATGATAAAGAAAAACTTATTTCTAAAACGAGGATATGTTAGAGTAGTCTCTGGCTTATTGCCAAAACAAAAACATTTGCAATATATGCAGCTGATGTAATGCGTCACGGACAAGGCCTGCTGTAGATCCTGCCAACATTAAATAAACAAATGCAGTATAGGAAACAAAAAGTATCGCGAAGTTCCCATATACCTACCGGAAGGCTTCGTTTACCTTCGTAACAGATGTGTTCACAACAGATATGTAAGAAAGAACTGTGGGATGGTCTGTGCATGGGAATGCATTGGTCGCCTCATAAGTTTCTGAAAACTGAACACGGTACAACGTAAGGGTGGTCGAAAGATTAAAAAGGCACTGGTTGCGCCCATAAGCTCCTCGGTTCAAATATCGCATCAATTACAGTAATTTTAGAAATAATGTTGCATTAATATCATTTTAGAATTTGAAGTTTTAGGTATATTTATACAGACTGTAACATAATTGTACTAAAACACTCTAAAATAACTAAAAATATAAATGAAAATAAGCTATCACTTTGTTAAATTAGAACACAAAAGTAAACACAACTAAGCCTCAACACGCACAATTAAATCTTCGAGCATAGATCAAATTTTATCCTTGCAGTAACGTGAACAAGAATTTGTGCTCATCAGCTATCTTTTTTTATTGGGGTATCTGCAGGGAACTTTGAGCACATCTCGCTTTCAACTCCTTTCATAGATTTTCAAGAGGGTTAAAATCTGATGAAGAGATAGGCCACTATTCTGATATCCTGCCCATCTGAAAATTAATTTGAAATTTTTCGACATGTGCGGACAGGATGATTATCTCATATGAATTCAACACTTTCATCAGGTTAGCTCATCCTCACAGATGGAATCAAATATACTCAAGTATTACCTTGTATTGCGTGCTATTCAATTTGCACACAATTTGATACAATCAATACTTATTGAAAAGATAGAAAATATTTGTTCCTCTCTGCTGATTCTTTTCATTATACCGTTGTGATAAGCCTGACTTAATTATATTGAGATATTAGCATTACTTGATGCACTAAAATCGAGGGAATGTTTATATGCTGATTACTTACACTATGTCTCTTTATGGGTGCATGACCGAAGCCTTCCGCGGTCGTAAAAATAGCCCCGAAGCCTCCCGGACCCTTAAAGGTTCCTTAATTACATAGCCCCCGAGCCTACCGGTTCCAGTCGCTAATTACATCGGCCCGAAGTATCCCGGTCTAAACAAGTACAGTTCCAGTTCCGTGTTTATAATATTTGATGAAGCATTACATACTTCTAGTCGAAGATTTGCGCTTATAATTAATAACAAACACGGATCTAGTACCAAAAGAAAATGAACATCTAATGCTTAAATTTGAATTAGTGCTTTTTGTTCCAGTTCGTTTAGCGTTACCCAGGAGGCAAGGGGTGGTAGTAGTAGGTAAGGGGATTGGCAATCCCGGGGTCCGAGCCAAAACTCTTGATTGGTTGCCTCTGGGTGGAGAGAGGCCAAACGCCTAAACAACTTTGATCAACATCTGTGTTTGACCCATAAACATTTACTTCCCTGAACACAAATGTGTTGGATACCTAGCGCGGGACGGAGGGTGAGGAAGTGCATTGGGGGACTGGGTAATGCGTAAGTCCCAGCCTCTGGTTATCATGTAGGATTGTGTTTGTATTTACTGATAAAGTAAGTCCCGGATGGGGTCATTGCATGAGCTGATACACTTCGAAAGGCCATTGGGTCCCTCTGTCTTTACATTGGGAGGTGAGACCCTGAGGTGAGCAAGTTTCTGGCCAGGACTTTCGTCTAAGCCGAGGTGGCGCTCAGTATGTGAGCACTCTATCGAAGACGTCTGTAATGGTGGAGGATATTGTCGCTATGATATTTAACAATACAAACTTAACAAAACCTTGAAGAATCATGTAAAAGAAGTAGTCGAGTGTTGTGGTCCTCGCTATTTAGTTGTAAGAAGAACAGAGGATCGCCATCCTCCGATAATAACGATTCTATTAGCCGAATCCCGTACATAAAATGAGGTACACTGAAAGTAAGTAGCGTTATATATTGGTTAGACATTAACAGAAGAAAGGGAAAATAAGTGTTTGCAATTTGCGAGTGGTGAACTGCGGTCTTAATCGCGGACGTTTTGCCACAGCGCTAAGAGAAGACAAGGAAGGTAGCATGTTTGTTAATGCGGCACAACTTTCCCTAGCGAATATACATTTTTATGGTGTATGGTTTTAACAAGACACGCTGTGACGTGTAGAACTTAAGAAAAAAAATCGGCATTAAAGATATAACTAACAAATTACTGCCATAATTTTAATGAAATTATCCAAAAGTATTTATTTAATTTTCTAGAAATAACATGGGAATTCCGTTTCATTCTTAATTATTGTTGTGTATTTAATTGGCTCTTCCGTGATACAGGGTAACATGTGAGCCTCAATCTCCCGAGTTCGCGGCTTGAAACCCGGTGGAAGGCGATGAATTTGTTTTCGACAATTCTTATCATGGCTTCCTTCGAAAGGGAAGTAAAGCCGGTGCCCTCTGTCGTAGATTTACGGCACATGAAAATACCTCAGCCTAATAACATGCCTCTGCGCTATCTTTTATGCCCAGTTTATTGTGCCCAATAATCTTTCTCGCCCAGTGTAGTAGGTGACGCTGAGAACATAACAATTAAACAGCGACCATAAATAAAAGGTCGGCTATCAGTTAGTTCGCAACATTTAAAATTTCTGAGATATTGATTCTTACTTTTAGTTTCCGAATATTTTATAATTTTTAAAAGAATTTAGGCCCCATTCGTTTGTTCTTCGTTGTAGCCTTTACTCCATACAAAATGGTTGATGTGGAAGCTTAGTGCTTCCCGATCTTGAAGGTTTGGACACCAGTCATGAAAACACCTTCACATTGTCTGGCTATCAACTCAAGCTATGATATGCATATCTCAATGTATACATGGATTTTGGGGAAAGGATGACGCATGTTTTTCATACGAATATTTTAATGGAATTTGTAAGTACTTTTAACTGATAAGTTGCTGGTTAGTAACAATTATTGCGATACTCGTTTTTAACTTAAGCTTATTTCCATAAAGGAATATTTAGCTCAATTATTTTTCTACAAACAGTATGAACGCTATTTTTGTGTTAATACCGAGTGATACGAGATTTGCTCGCAGCAACGAGCCACGATTCAACCCAAGCCGTACAAACAGAAAAAAAGAAAGTAATATCAGTCATTAACCTCCACGTATTAAAGGTTAAACTCAACGATTCTTATGTACTTTACTTCCACCTTAAGAATTCTAAGTTCTCCACTTCTCTCTTCTTATGCTGTGCTGCAACAAACCTCAATTTCATCTGCCTTCATTTCCCAACTAGTCTGTAGATTTCTCGGAAATCCAACCTGATATTCTAATTACCTGGCGCTAGTTTTCTGCTACGAACATAATAATTCCATTTAATGGCCCACTTATGATGCTCGGCTAACCGATCGAACTCTCAGAATTGACCAGTCTAAATCCGGTAGTTACTAATTGGCTGTACCGTAACGTTCTCCACTTCTAACAAACATCTCTCTTGATTAGACAATTTTACCAATATTACATTCACACAACAAACTCCTAGGGAGTTAGAGCGATTCTGTTTACTTTGTTTTCTTATTAATTCTTTATCGATTGTTAATCACAATTATAACTGTTCAGTTACTTATTACTTCCGTTCGAAGTATAAATGATTTAATTGACCCATAAATTCGCTAATTTTGATGTTATCGTCATATAATTACCAGCCTTTTAAACGTTTGACTGTCGGTTTAGCCTGCTGTTTCTTCCTTGTTCCTACAATAAAATATATAATGAAACCATTTCTGTTGGCACTGATCCCGATTATTAGGAGAATAATTTGGGTTTTCGTATGTATAAAGATTTATTGCATTTCTGACCTCAAGTGAGATAAACCAGAATGGCTGAGAAATAAGACATGTCATTTGAATATTCATAAACAAGAATTTAAATAAACAAACTTTTGAATATGAATACTGTTGAACTATAAGCAGACAATGCCATCTGAATGTAGCTACCAGTTTCTTAATTTGATTCCGATTCCGAATTCGAGAAGTTTCTAAAAATTCTAGATAATACCACTTTAAACTGGAATTGTGTGATCAACTGAAATACAGTGCTGGATACGGAAGAAATCTATACAAAATCAAAAGGAGCATTCTCAGGATAGGGACAAGGGTCGCAGAGGCTTGTTTTACTGCGGTACATGCGTCAACATTAAATTACTCATGTTAGAGTCTCCGATTGTGAAATGGTGTATTCAGAAACCGAAAATGTACTCTTGCAAAGTACTAGTCACTTTGATGTTTATCGTGATGCCTTTGGATGATACTGTTATACTGAACTCTTGTGTTGTGTTATCCAATACAGAAAGTAAAGTACAGTAACTGTTAGCTTCTCATGGGACACCGGTATTCAATATTTGAGACAGTACGCACACATTTGTCGTGTGCGTTACATTTTATGTTGACTGCAAATGAAGCTGTGTAAAAAAGTCAGATTTAAGTTGCGTTTACGCAGCGCTCCTGTTGTTACAACTGCTGCTCTATGATCCTAACCTCAAAATTCTTAATTTACTGCTGCCTTTTTACCCTACAGTTTTTTACATATCGTGTTTTCCGCAACCCAGTATATTCTTGTGTACACAAGCAATAGGTATAAAACATCGAAACCTGCTCCTGGTAATAATTCGTAGTGGTAAATAGAACGAGTGGATAATGATCGCCGAAAATGTGAATATAGTCCTACATACAGGTCGATGCAATATTCAAGAGGCGATAAGATGTCGCAGGTGACGGTTTCTGGTCATGGTCTACCCATTACGAATCTTCTGAATAAAACAATTAGTTTAGCAGTTAAATATAATCCCTTTAGAATATTGTCACCGTGCCCAAGAAGCTGTGTCGAAGCACTCCAGCTCCTCAAACCGAAATAGACGGCGCTATCTGTTGGATTGACATCCCTTATGTTCTGCCACCTTCCCTTCAAAGTCGTGCTCTTCTTAACGCGGGTGTTCATTATATCTCTTACTCTGGAACATTTTCCACGTGAGTGAAGAGAGGCCCAGGTGATTTGCATATTGAAGCCGGAAAGAACCTGGTCCACCCATCCAACTACCAGCCCATAAGCCTCTTTTCGCCCTTTCGAAAGTGCTCGAGAGGATGGTTTCAAATTGCTTGTCCCCGCTTCCAGGTGACATTCAAAATATCCCTGACCATCAGTTAGGATTTCGTACTGGATACTCGACCATTTAGCAGCTGTTACGGAGGTGGAGGCGATCGCCCTAGAATTCCAGGAGGGCACCATCACTGCTGTGGTGTCTCTGGATGTCGAGAGGGCTTTTCAACTGCATATCAGTCTCCTGTATAAACTCATGTACACATACGTAAAGGCATCTTCCCACGCAACTTCTCAACGTTCTATATAACTCTGACACCGAACTTTTAAAGTCACAGTCGCGGGGAAAACAGCCTAACTTAGACTCATAGGAGGAAAAGTTCCCGAAGGCTCTGTGCCATCCTCCACACTTTTCAGCATCTGCACGGCAGATTTTACAATTCAGCTGCACGTCAAAATGGCCCAGTGTATGCTACTGTAGCCTTGACCCAGCTCAGAGATAGTTCCGTCTCGTCCAAAAGTGGTACCGGCGTTGGCGCATGTCGGTTAACCCGTACAAAAACCACGCCGTTTTGCTTACCAAGCCCCACACCCATGCAGACTGTTACAGCTTCCAGTTTCGGAGCAGTTGAAGGATTAAATGGGAATATTCCATCTAGTATCTAGGAGTAAAGCTGGATAGAGGTCTAGCTTTTCGCGAGCACATCAAGGAGCTATTGACTCGAGTGCACGGGGAAATAACTTCGCTGTACCGTATGCTAGGTTCTGGTTCGATGCTCGTTCACTTGAATTTGCACCTCTTCCGAGCGCTCATTGTACCACTCATGTACGCTCGTGAGATCTCCGGTATTGTCGCAGACAGCTGGCTACCATTGCTACTCTGTCACAATGGGCTTTTCCGGTCCATTAATTCTGTTAGCCACTCCTTTCACGAGAGACTATTTCACGAAGCCTCATCTCTTCATACGTCAAGAACAAAATTAGGCGCCGGACTGCAAAATTCTACGCAAGATTGTAACATCCAAGCGCAATGGTTATCTCTGCTGGGAATGATGACCCCGGCACTCCATTTAGGTAATTTCGAATCCACCGCATAGTTTTCGGTCATCCAAGATAACACCGGAGCAACACCACGCAGCAGTCAAATGTGAGCTCCTCTTTTAATCCAATCAAGAGCAAGTTGGCTTACAAATGTTATCCCCAACCAATCAAAAATAAAATTGTTTTAACTACTCCCAAGATGACGCAATTGGTCTTCCATCCTCTACAGTCTACACATATCCAGAGGAACAACATGCTATTTCATAAACGTCTTCACGCTTAAAACAACCCCACCGAAAACATTTCGAAATAAAAGTCTGGCTGCGGTTAAGTCCTGTTGAGGTTGGGTACGCAGCAACAGCACTCAGGCTGTAGGACCTCGGTCGGTCGGCCAGTTTGTGAGAGTCTTAAAGTTACGAAGTATTGTGTGGACGGTGCAGTGAAATTTAGTGCGAATTGTGTTGTCCTGAGCGTGTGCGCAATTACTTAGGTGAACGTTACTTCTACATAATCTCTACGGTCCAGTCGTCTTTGTTTGTGAATTACAGCGTATTACATATAACGTTATTGATTGGCTATCTTCTTAAGCGACAAATAAAGTAATGTTGGTATTGTCATGTGACATTACGAGAATAGTGGGTAACGTGGATGATTCTGCGGTAGACAATGAGCCTCGCATTCCTCAGGTTCAGTTCTAAATTTCCTTAGAACCGACCTCTCTGACTTCGTTATTTTCGCGCATATCCTTGATTGGTAAGTGCATACTGATGTGGACCAGCTGAGTCAGCTGGCCCTATTTATATTTGATATGCAACGTGCTAAGCGACATATGAATTACGCCTTTCTTTAATGCCTTCTAGTATCTGATTTGCATAACACTTCATAGAAGATGCATAGAAAACTCATTGCGTAAGTGCATTACGAGACAGAATGCTGTCGCATGTATGTCGATTTCAAAAGTATTATACCGTGACACTTAGCCGATTTTACACATTTTTATTCTTTAGCATACATTTATACGCAGCTTTAAAACGTCTCCGAAGGAGCAACGTACAACATCCACCGGTTGATAGAACCATTTGAAAACAAAATGGTTTATGTACGCATTGCGACCAAATGGATTTAAGTCGTCAGCTAGCAAATGTTCGTTGCGCAGCCTTGTCAAAAAATGCTAAGTATTACGTAGATATGTACGCTTTGTCACATACAATGTATATTAATCCTTATATAGTAATTGTAATAGTGGATGTAGTTTATCTATTTGAATTGAGCTACCAAAATGAGTTTCAAAAAGTATGAAGCTGTAGAACGCACGTATAGAATGAAGATGGGTTTTGGGTTCTGGGAACCTCTGCCCTTAAGGTAGCGTGGGCCGAATGGCTTCATCATTGATGATTTATCACTGTGCCACTTCATTTCGGTTTCATATCCTTCCTGTTAAGTTCACATTTTACTGTCTTTTGTCTTATATCTTTTTACCTATAATTTTATGACATTACAAGTGTGTACAAAATAGAATATTGCCATATATCGAGATTTAACTGTATTGGAACACCACAGTGAAGCGAAAATTATTAATTTTTAGATGAGTCGTATTTATTACACATCTGCTTCACTTTCGTACCTATTTTGAGGACATGTTTCGCAAATCATCGTTTGCATCTTCGGCTCTTATGCGACTCTTATGATTTGCGAAGCATGTCCTCAAAATAGGTACGAAAGTGAAGCAGATGTGTAATAAATACGACTCATTTAAAAATTAAGAATATTGCCATGTTTTCCACAGGAAGGTGTATAATTTATAAATCGCAAAGTATTCATATTTTGTTGTGGTCGGTATTATGCTTGAGTCATTCAATAAAGTTTAAAATACTTTACCAACCCAAAGTAGCTTTTGCTATTTGCGCTAGCTTCAGTGCTTGGTGCGAATAAACTTTCCATTGTTTATTCAATATTTGAAGTCCTGCGCCGTGGTGTAGCAGGCTAAGGCAGTATGCCTTGGTTCCTGTCCACCGAAACCGGCCAGGGTTCTATCCCACTCATGGGGTGCTGATTTTAAGTCCCGGGTATAGGACCGGTGCCTACTCAGCATCGTGAGGAAAGTGAGGAGCTTACGCTAGGTAAGCGGCTATGGTCACGAAAACCAACATTCCGGCTGGGGGATGTCGAGATGCTGACCATATCTCCTCCCCGTATCGGTTGGATGAACGCCCACATCTGCAGTGCGTAAGTGGGCGTGAAGCCGGCAGTCGGGTTGCTAGGTCTTGGCCCTCTTAGGGCTGTCGCGCCAGGGTTTATTATTATTATTATTATTATTATTATTATTATTATTATTATTATTATTATTATTATTATTATTATTATTATTATTATTATTATTATTATTATTATTATTATTATTATTATTATTATTATTATTATTATTATTATTATTATTATTATTATTATTATTATTATTATTATTATTATTATTATTATTATTATTATTATTATTATTATTATTATTATTATTATTATTATTATTATTATTATTATTATAATTATTTATTATTTATTATTATTTATTATTTTTTATTATTTTTTATTATTTATTATTATTTATTTTTATTATTTATTATTATTATTATTTATTATTATTATTATTTATTATTATTATTATTTATTATTATTATTTATTATTATTTATTATTATTATTTATTATTATTATTATTATTATTATTATTATTATTATTATTATTATTATTATTATTATTATTATTTATTATTTTTATTACTTATTATTATTTATTATTATTTATTATTATTATTTATTATTATTATTTATTATTATTATTATTATTATTATTATTATTATTATTATTATTATTATTATTATTATTATTATTATTATTATTATTATTATTATTTGAAACATTTCCACGAAACACGGCTGTTATCACAGTGTATACAAATACAGTGTATACAGGAGTATATTGACATACTGTTAATCTGTGAAAAACCAAGGTGTAGTAATGCACCTATATGAAAAACGGTTGCCAAGAAGGACAGCACCTACTGCAGACACTTTTCGAAGAGTTGAAAGACGCCTTCATGAAACAGGATCATTTGAAAGAGATTCACTTTTCCCTAATGCCCCAGTAACTCTGGAGGCAATAAGGAAGCTGTGTGAAATGCAGTAGAAAACAATCCACATACCAGTTCAGTGGTGTGTACATAGCACAAGATCTATACAAAGTCAGTCCTCAATAATGGGCATATTGCATTGTAATAAATATTTATGCATATTACCTAGAACTGCGCAAGGCTCTCCACAGAAGCGACTTTCAATATAGTGCAGTGGATACAGCAGCGAACGCAAGTGGATGTTTGGCATTTAGGAAGCCTTCTCTTTAGTGATGAACCCACATTCCAGTTAATTGGAGCCCACTTTTTAAGGCAACCTCGTAGCACCACGTACCTTGCGTTTCTGCAAAAAGAATTGTCATTGCTACTAGAAGATGTACCACTAGTGAAAAGGACAGCAATGTGGTGCACTTATGGACTACGGGTGCGCTTAAATATTGAAATTCTCCTCCACTTCCTGTTAGTCATAAGAAGAAACATCACATTTTCGCAATAAGTATGTAATTACAGTAAGAGCTGGAAGGCACATTAACTTAAAATAATTAAAAATGTAAGACGCGTACCCTCAAAGCACGATTATTAGATGTTTACACTTCCGATTCTCCTTGAGGAAACTCAATATCGTCCAATTATCTGTGTTGTCTACCAAAGGCGAATGAATGACTTGAATCGGAAACCCTGTACAGTAGACAGGGACTAATTGTCATTTCTGACATTATTGGAACAGAGTTTTGTCTCTGGCATCGTGCGTAACCCGATATTCATTCTGCCAGAGAATTCCACGTTCTTTCGATGCGAACTCTCTCATCCTTTCCCTTTAAGGGCTTCGAAGGTCGAATTTCGAAAGCAATCTGGCGCATTCCACTGTATTGCTTCCCGATGGTATATGTTGCCATTTACTTTCCTCCCGTTCTGTCAGAGTACAGTAACCACATTTAAACCTGTGTTAATTTATAGTTTATAATGGCTCCTTGGGGATGACCATTATTTCTAGCTTAATGCTGCGCAAATGTCAAGGGTATTTATATTTTAAACAAAGCGGTGCCAGAAAAAACCTTTATAAATACATGACTTGCTTATGGTATTAACATTTTCTTGCGAATTTAGTTATGAAGTCTTCTCCTGTAGTGCAAGAGGCTACTATTATTTTAGGAGCCGTGTTTGTAATGCAAACTTAGCCAATAAATAATATGTTTTATGACAATGCAAAACAAGAGAAGCCAAAGGCAAATAAAAACCGGTCCGAATGTTGTCTGCAAACACCAACAGACTATAGGAGGGAGATGGTGGCTTGTTATCTCCGACACATTTACTTCCTCCCTGGCTTTATTGCTTAGAAATTCTTATGCCTGATCATTATTATTAATAACGAAAACAAAATTACATAATTATTTTAATATTTCAGTTAATATACTATCAGTAAAGTCCAAACTCTACTGCCAAGGTTATATCACAGAGAAAAACTTGGCAATATCAAATGCCAAGAATGACTGTACTCATGAACTATCTACAATATAATTGTCCATCTACTTTGCTCTTAAATTGTACGCAATTGTCTCGTTTGCTTGTTTACACTTGTGTCAACTTTAAAAGTAAAATTTATCCGCAAGATTTAAAGGATATCGTAATCTTGGTTAATATCAATGGAATACACACAGTTTTTAAAGTATAGTATAACCTCAGGTATACGTTTTATAAGGTGGACACGTAAACGTGAATTTTCTTATGACAGTGATACTGTTTTCTTTCTTTTTTTTTTTCTTTTTTTCTTTGGTTTTTCCACACACTCACAGTAATAGATTATATGTACTGATGACCAAAATGCTGTTATGATTGAGGATTTGCAAGGATAGAAATTACTTTTTAATTTCTAAAATTTGTTTCATATACACTGTAAACCCTTTCATTATTTTGGCTACTTCGTCATTGTGACCGTCAATATCTTCCAGATACAACTTGGGGAAGAATGACCTTGTCTGACCGTATTGTTAACATCTGCGTGGCAATGATGTGTTCCGAACAAATACAAATTGATATCTTTTGCAATATGCTTTGTGCTGTGAGAGCAGAGATGGTATAAAGAACGGTAAGTAATATATCTTAACGTCATTTCCCATGTGGACGCTTATAGGCGTCCAAATTAAAGCTGCTACATTTAGAAACTTTTGGTATTCCTCTTTTCATGATCTGCCAGTCTTTTAACTATAAAATGAAGCATTTACAGGTATTTTATATTATATCTATATTCATTTTAGTACCATTAAAATAGACAGCAAAATCCGTGCAACTACAATAAAATGTAACTCCGTCAGTATTCACACATGCTATTATACCTGTTTTACGTGGGTCCTCCTCATGCTTTTCCACAGACACATTTGATTCATGGCGTTCGATTTTGAATGGATGGCGAGGCCATTTTAGACTCGCGTCTACTCACACCGCTTACATTTAAGTCGCTGTGGAAGGGATAAAAATCGATTTAGGAATTAGAGGGAGAGCGGCATAGGCTGGAAAGAGCGGTCGTCGGGTAATGGGTTAACATGGTATAAACATAACCTATACATGAGGAGCAATATACGTACTTTGTGCACGCGGGCCAAGAAGAATATGAAATATAAACGAGAGAGCGTATAACGAAAATATGTATATTTGAGCTAAATATTAATGTACATAGTTCGATGTCTAAAATATTTAGGCATAATACATCTGGAAATACGAGGGTTGGCTGATAAGTCCCAGAGCTCACAATACAAATTTTTTAATTGTTTTTCTTTATTTCTTAACATAATCTCCAGAAAGGCTAGTAATACCTTTGTCATTTTCGGTGTTCTAATTTAATTAAACCATCTGTGTAGTGCGATTTATCATGGTCCTCAAAATAGCTGTTTACCGCATCAATGACCTCGTTTCTGCGAAATCTTCGTTATCCAAGACATTTTATGAGGTTCGGGAACAGGTGGTAGTAGTCACTGCGTGCTAGATTTGCCCAAAAGGGTGCATGTTCAAGCAAATCGAACTTTAATTTGCACGTTTTCCCCATTGCAATGACTGAACGATGGGCCAAAGCATTGTCGTGAAGAAAACAAGTTTGTTTTTTGTTTTGGTCAAATGAGATCCTTTGCTCTACACCTCATCATCAAACCTTGCAGTAAACTTACGTAGTAGTCGCCAGTGATACTGTTATCCTTTTCCAAGTAATCAATAAAAATGATTCCCTGTGTATCCCAGAAAACAAGCGGATAACCTCGTTAGTTGACCACATTTACTTTGACTTTTTTTTGGAGTTTGTTTACCTGGCGCAATCCACTGTTTTGACTGTGATTCACTTTCTGGAGTGTAGTGATGTATCCAAGTTTCATCCATGTAATAAGTCGTTTTAAAAATTCACTGGGATTTTTATGGTAGAGTTCCAAATTCTTAATAAAACCGTTTTTCTTTGCAACGTTTTATCAGGTGTCAATAAACGCAACACCCATCTTGCACAGACCTTGTGAAAGCTAAAAAGCATTATTTAAAATATTATCTACACGTTCTTTTAATATGTTTACAGTCTCTGCTATCTCAAACAGCTTTAATCTGTGTTGTTTCAGTACTAAACGATGACTTTTTTTCAATGATCTCTGGTGTTGTGACTTCCACAGGGCATCCAGAGCGAGGCTCATCACTGGTATTCGTCCCATTTCAAACTCTGCAACCCACCTTTTAATCATTGTATATGAATGAGCAGAGTCTTTCAATGTACTGTCCATTTCCTCCTTGATTTCTTTAGGGGTTAAGCCTTTCAAATGGAAGTATTTATTCACTGCTCGTTTTTCCAAATCCTCTATTTTCGTGAAACCTCTACTCTTGTCTTGTTTAAAAGGCTGTAATTCAAAACCTAAACAAGCTGTTGACCTGTAACTATAGATACAGGCTAGTCTAGAGTTAAACTATATGATGGTATCCGTCAAACTGGCCCAGTGGCGCCATCTCTTTGTGAGGCCCAGAAATTATCAGCCAACCCTCGTATTAGATTTCAGTAAGGTCTAAGTACGATACAATTGCATATCGCACTAAAAGTAACATGAAACCCTATTTTTTCATATCTATATATTTTTCAATCCTTTGAGTTTAAAAACATCGTATGTACTGTACTCTCATGACTTTCTGTACCCTTGTACAAACTTATCTCATCCTTATTCTGTCTACTTCATGTTAATCGAGATAAATACCAGGGCTATCCAGAAAGTAGATTACGTTTTGGAATAAAAAGTAAACAAAGTATAGGAAACAAATTTTATTATATACAGATGAAAGCCACACTCAAATACTACTTTTCGACATAGTCACCATTCAAATTAAGGCATTTATCGTAGCGATGTACGAGCTTGGAAATTCCTTCGTCGAAAAATTCGGCCGCCTGCGCCTTCAAACAATATTTGGCAATACCTTTGAGAGTTTATTGTAGTGCCTCTTTCCAGGAAGTCCACCAAAATCACACCTTTTCTGTCCCAAAAAACAGTCGCCATCATCTTCCTTGCCGACATTGTTTGCATGCATTTCTTGGATTTTTGGGGAGAACTTGTGTGCCCGCACTGCATTGATTGCAATTTCGTTTCACAGTTCACGTGTTTCACCCATGTTTCGTCACCAGTAACGATGCGATCGAGTAAAGAGTCACCATCCTTATGGTAAACGTCCAAAAAGTTCAACGCTGCAGCCATTCGCTGATTTTTGTGGTCCTCTGTCAAGATTTTTGGAATCCATCTTGCACAAAGCTTGTGGTAACCAAGCTTTTCGCTGATGATTTCGTGCAACAAACTTCGCGAAATTTGTGGAAAACTCAAAGAAAGTTCCGTTATTGTGAACCTTCGATTTTCACGGACTTTAGCATCGACTTTTTCGACAAGTTCGGCAGTCACTATGCTGGGTCTCCCACTTCGATCTTCGTCGTGAACATTGGTTCGGCCATTTTTAAATCTGATGACCCACTGACGCACTCCACCTTCAGTGATAATGTTGTCCCCATACACTTCACAAAGCTGCCGATAGATTTCTATCGGTTTACAGTTTTTTGCAGTCAGAAACCTTATTACTGCACGCACCTCGCAGCTCGCGGGATTTTCAATTAACGCAGACATTTCAAACCGTCACAGTATCTGAACGGAGCACAGCACGAACCTCTCACTAGCACGGCTAGATGCCGACTGAGCTGCGCAACGCTCTGACCCCAAGATGGCCGCGCTAGCCCCGCCCCTAGCGGAAACAGACGAAAACGTAATCTACTTTCTGGATAGCCCTCGTATTTGCAGAAATTGCCGTATTTTATATTTCCTTTTAAGTACAACGGGAATAGGGGAATACAGAAGCATAAATAATAATCAAATCTTTTAGGAACTGGTTCCTAATATGGAACTGGTTCCTATAATGACTGAAATTCCGTTCTCTTTGTATAGTCAAGAGATTAAAAAAGAATACCGACTTCGTATTTGATGAAATGTGCATATTTTAAAATCGAAATCAGTAACATGGAACATCTTGGGGATGGTTAGGTAAACAGAGTGTATTTGGCTGTTGACTTAAATGAGATGTGCGTTTTTCGTGAAGTAAGATTTTGTCTGTCTCTTACGGTTTACCAGTTGTGCAAAGTCTTCCAAAACTAAGAGAACTTCAGGGTCTACTCAGAAAATTCAAGATAACATTTCTTTTGTCACGATGTGTACTTTAATCGAAATTGTTAAATCCACTTTTGAGAAAATCAGAATGTTCCAAGAGTTTCCATGTAAAGGGTACTTTGGTTGTGGGGTAAATGTTCTTTACAATTTTCAACTGTCTCATCCTTGAAAGAATTATTACTTATCTACTTGAAAACAACTCAGATATGGGTATCCTACTTTATGTCTTCCCTTGTGTGTTAAAATGTCGCTTTTTCGCGGATTCGGCATTTCTTTTCTTTGATATAATTCAGCATACTCGTAAATGTACAGATAGCCGCTGTATTTGGTTGCGTTTGCAATTTGCGCGTTAGTAGCGGAGGTCGTTAAGGCCTGGACGCATGAACGGGAAATCTACGTTTGAAATGACCCTAAGATGGTCCTTATTACTCCCAAATTTTCTTCAATCTTTTAAGTGCAAAATGCCATAGATGCCCATAACTCTGGCCTGGATGGTTTTGTTCCCAATTTTCCTTCCGCAATTATCATTAAGTGTTTAAGAATTTTATATGCCATATCTTTTCTCCCATACACGTCATATTCAATATTTGTTATAAATGTTTCTCAGGTATCTTTTTGTGCTTTCCGCAGTAATGTCTGTTGTTATATTTCTTGCTTACATATACTTTTCTCTCGCTTGGTGTTTCTGTGCTTGTAGATAAAATTAGTACACATTTTCGATAAACAGCTCTGAAAACTGAACATTTTTGGCAGTCTCTCCATATAAAATAATATATGTGGATTTCGAACAAATTGCATCCATGAACATACGGTTAGCATTTATTAAATTTCAGCATCATTACTTGTTCCCTTCATATAATAACAGGAACAAAATCAATAATTGTTTCATTAGGTACATCAGTGTGCAGTCTGCTTTTTAAAGCATGCTTTCATGAATGGGGTTTTGCTGTTACAAAGTTGGAAGGTCGGTTGTGTACATTCATAAGATTACTCACAGTTTTATTTACTTTAAATGGAAACTTTTATGTTGGTTTAATTTTTTACGATACATTAAAGCTTACCCATGCAAATCATGTATTTAAACGTGCAGTCGGTGATTTAAAATCTCTTAAATAATGACAGTAATTATCGGTTTTGGATAACTTTAATTGTTTAATCCATTTTATAGATCTTAAGCTTCTTTGGAAAATTTTGTACAATCATTTGTTATAACGTGGAATACCTTAAACTTTAACGCCTTATCTTTAAAACTTCGCCACTGTGACCATCATGTAATGCCTACTGTAAAAATTTGTCATGGTACGTTATTCGTATCGTAGGCTTTATTGTTATTGAATTTTATGGTTTCGAAGTGAGCTTTTCATTTAAAGCGTAGATAAAGAAGTTGATTTGATTCTCCGAAACACCGCTCATTTACGTCTAGGGGTAGGTATATATAGATTAATTTTATCTCTGGTTATTTTGGTATGAGCGGAGATTGTTTTATATTGTTGACGGAAATTCGTGTAAATTGCTGAATATTTTAATTAACGTCCTTACTGACAAGGTCATATCGAATGATGAATGAACTGGGTGAAATTATATTAAAATGATCTTAGGGTTCGCAGAGCTTGAAGTTACCCGACATTCACCTTTCAGCACAACCTCTGGGGAAGAAAAATCTTATCCATATAACCCATCCTGACCGAGATTCGTATTCGGAAGCTATTTAACATGAAGCAAACACGCGGGCTGCTGAAGAATTGTATATTTTTAAATATATTATTCCACTCTATAGACTTAATTTTCTCTAACATTACATTCTTAGAACTTTTTAAAGTTGCAATACGGAATAAAACAAACAAGGCTAAGGTAGCTGCAAAATAGGAATGAACATAAGGCGTGGCTGTTCTATCGCTACTAGCCAATGCGGTGCGTGCAACGGTGTACAGTTAAGCACGCATACTGGCTCGCTTTGCCCAATCGTACGGCTTTGCGCGCTCTAAAGATGCCAATTAAAGAATTATTTTGTTTTTCCCCTGTTACAGAGCTATTTTTTCTGTCCAAACCCCATGTTTGTAGCACATCTGGTTTCAGAGATATGGAAAGATAAGGCGCCTGATTAGAAAGAAAAGAAGAATTATTAAGTGTCAGTGAAGAAAAGTACACACGTGCTATGCTGCAGTTGCATTTTGTACCTTGCATTCAGTAAAGTGGCGATCTTTTAAGAGCGCACACCTGCTTTTCAAATTTAGTAAATATGCCGCATAGGAAGCCTAGTACTAGTGCGTCTAGTAGTAACTGCGATAAACTCATGAGATTTTACATAAATAGGCTAAAAATATTCTTGTTAATGCATATTCCTTTTTCAAACAGCTGTCAATTAAAGACATCTTCAAAGTACAAATTTCGCCCAGAGTCAAGAGTTAATGTTACAAGCTTGTCACGTGAGTGCTCATTCTGTGACTAGCATTGTTAAAGGAGGCAAACAGTTTACCAAATTAGGAGTAGTTTTCAGGGAAACATGTTTCTCCAGGGAAACATCGGGCAGCTATAAAACGTGCTACCAACTTAGACCATTTTAAAAAGTTTCACGTAGAACAATTTATGATTTATATGACAAGGGGGAAAATCCAACTGCCAAAAGGCTGACTAATTTAATGAGGGGGAAAATAGAGTACATGGATTCTGTATATTCTATGCCTAATATTCTGAAATCTCTTGGGTTCAAATGTAGGAGAACCAATGATGGTCGCAAATTTCTGCTTGAAAGAAGGTATATTGTTGCTGCAAGATTAAAATTTCTGCGCACGATGCATAACATTAGTACATGAGATTCATGGTGTAAAAATGCTTCAGAAATATACATTCATAACTTACGTATTTATTAAGTATTTAAAAAAATTGGTTTAAAGTCCATTACAGACAGTATATAAATATGGCATCATTAAAATAGAAATTATATTCACAAATCGTTGAAATATCACTATTTTGTTTCACTGTAGCAAACACCTTATTTCGTAGAACTCATCTAATTTGAATCAGTTGTTTGGTGTGCATATGAACGACAGCTATATAAGCGAACTGTTCTCCAGTTCAAGATTTTAAGGTTCAGATTATGCGATAATCATTGTATATGTTCTCACACACATGCTGAAATATTAAGCAAATTTCTGTCAGCATCTGTATCACTGTACATCTCAGCATCTGTATGATACTTGCTAGGCGGATTCAGTGAGATAAAGACAGATATATCTTCCACCTCTGTCGTCCGCTAGCCGTGGAACTGGCAACGCCAAGTCAGTACGATAACCTTATTGGCTCAATCCATGTGCATTCTTATTTTGTAGCTACTCTAAAAACGCGTATTATCTACGCGGAGGTAAATTTCATGTTGAGCAGTGTTACTGGTAGCTTTGCTTTCTGTTGTCTTTATAGAAGACGAACAGTTATCAAAAGTGCTGCCTGAGTTTCTAGTCAACACTTGTGCCAATAGGAACGCATGAAGCAGGGTAGTTAGTCAACCGCAAAATAGCCGTATTACGACGCTGAAGGAAGGAATGGGCGAAATATTCTAAGGCCCTCTGGTTCATGATATCAAACTGATTTAAGGTGAAATAAATTATCAAGCTGCTTTGCTTCATTTTCTAAAGAAAGTATAATACGGAATTCTTACCCCTAAAAAAATTATTGTCCTCCTTAGTTTGGAACAGGAGGCCACCGTCATTATTATTATTAAATCTCGAAGTTTAGTTTAAACACTGTATATGGATCAGTAATTTGTATGAAAGTTGAATAAATGGTTTATTAAACATAGTGTGTATATAATAACGAGAATTAACCAAAGTTTTGGTCGTTGGCATAAAATACAATTAAATTAGTCCTTGCTTTGCAGACCAGTATGTAGTAAGGATGACACAACTTGTTGCTTAGTAGACAGCGGCAGTCCATCTCAGGGTGGTGAAATCCCCTCTTCTCGCACATCCTATGGTGGAAACCATCAGCCGCCATTCTGGTATACACGTGTCTGGGCTTGAAACTTGGTTGCTTCCAGTCGTCAGTTTTCATGGCTGGCGTATTCTGAGAGTTTGGGTCTATTTCTACCACTTTATCTTCTCTCTGATCTGTGCGGGCTTCATATGCTGGGGTGCTTGGTAGGTTTTTCTGGATCTTGAGTTCCCGAATGAAGAAGTCTGTCGCTGCCAGGTGGTACACTTTTGAGGCGAAGTGCTCTTTTAAAGAAACTAGTCTTTAGTGCCTCCAGTAGGATTGCCATGATGCTGCGTTTTCCCCGGAATCCTCCGTTTTTTCTCCCACGTTTTGTTCCTACGTTTATTATTTAGCTGGAGTACGCAATTCTCCGTTTTTATTTGCCTAGTGCGAATTATTGAATTATATATAATTACTTAGATATTCTCATAAAGTTTATGTAATCTTTGGAAAATGGCACTTTGTTTTGTATCATTTCGCGAATGTTGGCAACAGAAGTGCCTTCTAAATCAACGTAGGCACATGTGTGTACCTCATGTAGCAGCAGAACAGCACGTTTCTAACAGCGATAAGAAGCGAATTTAATGTCTCTGATTTTATCTTTCAATTGCTTTCAGTTCCACTTGCATTACAATTCTACACTATCTTGTAAATCTGTTTCAAGCGTGGTTGTTGGAAGCTAAGCCTAAATTGTTGGTGATCGTGTACAACAATAGTTGGAAACTATTTGAGGGTGAAGACGATCCGTCAAAGACTCTTCCACGGAAGAAATTGAAGGCAAAACATCATCAAACATATCTCAAGAAATGGGAAGACGTATTTCCGTGGGTAAAGCCGGCATCGGACGAGAATCGGGCATTTTGTACCACGTGCAGAAAAGATTTCAGCATTTGAGATGGTGGACAAAGTGATTTGAGGCAATATGAACGTTATAAGGGTATCTAATCAAGGAAAAATGTAATGCTGGAGTTGTAAATAAACTTTCGAATTATTTTGTTAATTTGAACAATAAACAAGAATATGACAATATCACAGCGTTGAACTTGGTTTAATGTATCATGCAGTGAAACAATTTAATTTATTCTAGTATGGAATGTGGAAACAAACTTCTGTTCCATATTTTCAGTGATTTTGCGATTGCCTCCAAAGTTTCATGTGGGCGCATTAAAGCGGAAATGGTAGTGAAAAATGTTCTTGCTCCTAAAACTGCTAATGACTTTGTGTCAATTTTAAGACGTCCGCAAAATTCTTTTATCTTTCTTTCATTGGCTACCGATGCATCAAACAGAAGCAATTCAAAAATGTTTGCTTCCGGTTCTTTCACCAGGGGCGGTTCGTCATAAGAGTGCGAAGGCGCGTGCCCCCCTAAAAGAAATCTTACGGAAATAAATGAACCATGGCCTTTCGACAAGTAAGTACAGTTTATTTTTAAAATATGAGAAAGTTTCATAAGGTAGTAAAAGTGATGCGTTTATACCTACAGTATATGGCTCGGCGCGGTAGGATTAGCGCCGGCCTGCTGCATTTCCACGTAACAGAAGGCACGCAGCTCTGAAGGTGGCAAGGGAATGGGGGAAGGACGTGCGCCTATGCTCATCCGGCGCGGTTCTGTTCGCGCCTAGAGCAGTTCACAGAGTAGTTTTATATTGCTAAAATGAACGGCTTTCTTATCTTAGTGTTCTTTGTGGAGTTAGGAACATTAACAGAGTGTTACAGGTGGCTTTATAAAATGCACTGACTAAAGAATGATGGATAACTTTGTAAAATCACTAATGGAAGTGCAATTTTCAAGGTTGACTCTTGAAGAAAAATTACAATTGAAAGCTTTGGGTAGACCAACGCCCGCATTCTTAATGAAAAAAGTAAAAAACTAAGACAAATGAAAACCGGGTGTTTAAAGAGGCATGTGTGAGAAATGTGACTGGATCTGTGGCTGCAAAATTCTGCTATCCGTGTGCTTTGTTTGTTTCTAAATGTGTTAATTGTTTGTGTGAGTAATATAAAACATTTAACAGAAAAAATAAACTAACATGAACTTTCAGTGCACCATTTGATTAGTGTGGTACATATGTCACTCCTAGGGAAACAAAACATTGCATCATGTCTTGACTCCGTGTTTAAAGAAAATGTTAAGAAAAATAACATTCAAGTGAATAAAAAAATCGACATATTTTAAAAGGGCTTATTTCATGTGTGAAGTTTTGCGCTGTGTTTGAACTAACTTTACGAGCACATAATCTGTTACTTCTTCCAATCCAGGGGTGTACAGGATCCTCATTGACTATACAGCTGAACTGGATACAGTGATGAATGAACATTTAGAAACAGCCACAATATTTAGAGGAACTTCGAAAACAGTGCAGAATGATCTATTAGACTGCATGTTGAAAGTCTATAGGGAGAAAATAGAGCAACAGATACGAGCTTCTGAGTTTGTTCCCATTCAGTGTGATGAGACAACGGACGTTTCAAATCACTATCAGATGGTTTTGATATTCCGTTACGTATATGATAAATTCGTAAATGAGAGACTTTGGGCTTTTGTGAACCATGAAGGAAGAGATGTGGAATCTCTGACAAAGTGCATAAGGAATGAAATCTACCCGCCTCTTGGAAATACCAAAGAAAAGCTCATTGCTCAAACATTTGACGGGACCAATGTTATGAGCGGAAGGACTGGTGGAGTACAGGCCAAAATAAGGGAAACATATCCATACGCGTACTTTGTCCATTGATATGCACATCAGTTGAATTTAATCATACAAAATGCAACTAACGCTAATTCCCAGGTACGCGTGTTCTTTTCAGATCTGTCGGATATTCCAGCGTTCTTTTCCAATTCTTCTTTGCGATCTGGTGTTTTAGAAAAAGCAGTGCAAGCAAGATTGTCCAAAGTTGCTTTAACAAGATGGAATTACAACATTCGTTCCGTCAGTGTTATGTACGAAAACATAAAAGACCTGAAAGATTGCTTCGAAATTATTGAAGAGAGTTGCACTAATACAACCATAATAAATGAAGCCAGTAGCGATAGAAGAGCTCTTGAAGATTCAAATTTTGTTTTTTTGGGTAAGAGTTTTCCCACAAAATCCTACCTCATGTAGACATTTTGTACCAGCAACTTCAAAAGGAGAGCAAAGATAGTGTAACGTTACAGAATGACATCCATCCTTATATTTATGGAATGGATGTATGGAATGTTCAAGGGTTGGAGATGCCCAAGGAGATGTGTGACGTCATCACAACTAATGTCACAGATAGATCTGCTTATAATGGACATCTAGGAACTGTATTGTTGCTGTCTAACGACTTGAGGAGTTTTGTGAACGTTTCCCGGAAGAAATTTTCACACGAGTGATGCAATGCTATCCTTTTGTACAGCAAGGAAAACCTGCGCATAGAGTTGCAGCTAATTTATAGGCGAAATGACTTTAACATTCAAGGAGCATTGAAACTTTTTCATTTCGTATATGAGAACTTTCGTTAGTGTTAAGTGAAGTCACAAAACTTTTGAAAATTGCCATAACAACGCCAAGGAGACTGCGGAACCTGAACGTTTTTCCACTCTGAAAAGGATAAAACGCTTTTAAGAAATACAATGACAAACGACAGACTCAGTGCCTTAGCAATGCTGTCAATAAATAAGGCCCCTATCAGTAACATGCAGGATTTTGATGAAAGAGAGATGGAAAATTGCACTAAATTAAAGAAAATATAAATTGGTCAAAAGTGCAGTTCATGATAAACTGAACAAATGCCAAATACGAGAATTAATGTGTGTACATTCAGTGATATGCCTGTGAATCTGTGGAAAAATTACACTGGTCCGATGGCAGCTTATATGGATTTGCATGAGCTTGAATGGTGCTCTAATAACCTCCTTTTATATGTTGCACGCAGATTAATAGGCATCTTTTGGCAAAAATTGTGTTGGGCTTCTTGTACTTATTTCTGAGGTATATATCACAACTTGAGAACCACTATTTGGTTGGGTTGTAGACGTAGAATTTGAAAAAAATATATTATTAAAATTTACAATTGTAATAATTTATTGTTGTCAATACTTAGCAAGAAAAACCGTTTCCGCGCCGCCTAAACATTTCGGCCACTAGCCGCCACTGACTTTCACTCTTTAAAGGAAGTGCAAAATAAGCTACTAGATTTTGAGGAAATTGCTGAGGTAATATTTGTAGCAATTACTGGTTTGATGCAGCAGAGCCTAGAGAAGCGCAACTTAGATGTAAATTATGTGTCTTCTTATTGTGCAGACAGTGCCAATGCGAACTATGGAAACAAACATTCTGTGTTTCAGTTATTAAGAAACAAAAACCATAATTTGGTAAAAGCTAATTGCCCTAATCGTGTCATACATAATAAAATTAAGTATGGCATTGACAGAATGGATATGGATGTGGAAAATGTAATTTTAAAGATTTATAACCACTTCTCTGTCCGTGCCAAAAGAAGGGAAGAGTTAGTAATTCTTCGAATTTGTGAATATGGAGTGGAGTGAGATTTTGAGGCTTGTTTGAAGGTGGCTCTCATTAACACCAGCCATTTCACGACTGCTTTACAAGTGGTAAGCAATTAAAAGCCAGTAGCATTCCAGACTGTCCAAAATTATCATCCAAAATTTTCATGAACGAAGACCCAGAGGAAGCGCTACTGTCTGAAATATACTTTAGTTTTCTAAGCGAACTAAAACATGTCACGTGCGTAAAAGCATTATGGCGGATGAAAATAGGCATACAAGTTCTACTACTGAACCCAGAACGTGCTTTTATGCAAGTCTCGAGAAATAGCTCGATATGATTATGTCTCCTGTGCCCTCACCCCCAATGACACAGGTTCGAGTCTCAGCATCGTAAATACTCCTTTTTATGTTCATTAAAATTTGGAAACCGAATTCACAATAACTTAATTATAAAGTTCCTGAGGGCGTGCGTTAGCCAAGAAAGTCATCAGTTCGAGCACTTGCTTCATTAGAATAGATGTGTTCTAGGAATAGAAAAAGGGTCATTCCAGCGCCACAAAGGATACCAATTTAAAACGACGTTTTTAATAGCACAATAGTGTTTAACTTCCACGTTAAACTATGATACTGTAATTTCCATGTTTTCTGTGGTCAAATGTGTATAAATTATTCTTATTTCAATTACACCTACCTTTATGTGTTTTTAAACAACTACCTACTTGTAGTTCACCAATAACTAAACATAAAACAATGCCATAAAACATAAATAAAACAATTAAAAATAAAATTAGTAACAGTTACCAGAATAATTGCAAATTCTGAGTATTATAGGGTAAAAAAGAATTAGTATACCTTTGCAGTGGATTCGGACCACCATCACAATGAAATTGTAGTTCTGCGCTCTTTCCAACTGAGCTACCTCGTAACGCGTGAGATTAATATTCCGTCTAACAATATAATATTCGCTGGTTCAGCATCTGTATCACTGTACATCTCAGCATCTGTATGATACTTGCCAGGTTGAGACAAAGACAGATAGATCTTCCATCTCTGTCACCCGCTTGCCGTAAAACTGGCAACACCAAGACGGTAGGATAACCGCATTGGTTCAACCCATGTTCATTCTTAAATGCAGTGATGCAAACCCTACGAAACAGTGCAACAATCGAGTTAAGCTACACTACGAGTAGCTTTACAAATGCTAAGTTTGTTTTTTGCTTGCTAACACAAATTACATAGATTTATGAAATATTTCAGATCGAGTGGTGTTTTTTTTATGTTTTACTTTTCCCATATAAAATTGAATATATTTTAATTTCAAAGAATATATTCAATATAAATATATTCATTTCCAAGAAATTATTTCTATTGCTCTGCCTGTGTCAAATTTAGGTGGTGCACAGTTTTTTCAAAGTAGCTATAATTTAATTATAAAAGCAGGGGACCTCATGTTGGAGTTTAAGAAGTGGTTGCCAGCTACAAACCATGGAAATCACTGTGTAGTACCAGAAGGTGTACAGGTTTAATGAATATTATAAGATTCATAATAAGGTTTTCTGTAAATTACATACACATAATGCTGCTTCCCTGTTAGTGAATATACATTTTGACCAAGCATCGCGAGCAGATGCGTTTGCATGTGAGGACACAGATGCATAATTATGATAATACAGAATGGCTATAGGAATTACTGTCATGCGAGCGAGGCCAAATCTTTCCACACAGACATGTCCTTGCGAAGATCCCTCGCAGGCAATTTCTGTTACACTGACGCAAAATAACTTTTTTCCCTTGTTCCATTTATACCCCGCCTTTAACTGCTATGGTAATATCGGCGGACGTTCTCCTTTGGAACATACTGAAGGTGTTAACTCGTTATCTTTGGTTTTTAATCATTAGATCACGCACACATTCACACGCCCATTCATACTTCCAGACTGTGGGGAAGATGGGGAATTATCTTGGTCGGGGAAAAATCCCCAACCCCACCGCTGGGAATCGAACCCGGGACAACTAGGACGGCAGGCAGGTGCTCTACCGACTGAGCTACGGGGTCAGCCGCAAAATAACTGTAACCGTATCTAAGGTAACTATTTTACCATAGAAATGCGCAACCTCAGTAGGATTAAAGTAATTTTAGTAGTGGTGGAAGTGGTAGTGGTTTTTTTATAGTAAGGGAAAATCCTCTTAGACACCACTATGCGTGGTTAGTTGGATTTCTACCAACTAAATAACCCTTACTCTCACAGCAGACCATACTGGAACTGCAATTATTGCATCTCTTCAGTATGACAGCTATAATTTAGGTCACCTTCTTAGTTGTACGATATGCAGTAGATCAATTTGCGAAGGGGAAGTAGAATTACTTAGGGTATCATCCTTTCGGCTCGCTCCTTAGTAGCCATGATAGCTTTGGCCAATTGTTGCACTATATCCCAGGATTGTTTGCTCTGCATCATGATGGTGCTTAGGTTCTCAGGTGTCAGCACTGCATTTAGTTTGCCATACGCCTCCCATCGCGGGCCTATAAAGAAGGTATATTCAGCAGAATCTTCGGAGGTAGAATAGTCGCAGGTGGTGGAATCACTTTTGCTCATGCGAAAGGCGTAATTCTTGAATCGCCCATGCCCTGTCAGAATCTGCTTAAGGAAATAATCCAAGTTTCTATGTTTGCAGCGCAACCATGGGCGCACGTCCGGTATCAACCGTTTAGTCCATTGGCCTACTATGGTGGTGTCTGTCCATCGCACTTGCCATTGCGCGATCAGGTGGTCTGAGCAGGTTTTTAACGTCAAGAGACTGACAGGTAGTCGCTTCACTAAGTAGCCGACGTTCTTTGACCAACAGGCCAATTGGGAGGGCCCCATCACAGCCTGTAATGCCCTATTGGAGACAGTTCTATAGGCACAAATCGAGCGCAGAAGCACTTTTCTTTGCACACGGTCCATCATTGTGGCGTATTTCTTCCTGTTGAGGGCAGTGTACCAGATGGGTGTGGCATAGAGCAGAATAGAATATGCTACACCGCACAACATTTGGCGCTTCATGGACCGCGGACCACCAATATTTGGCATGAGTCGGGCAAGTAGAGTTGCCTATTCTTCCGCTTTCTTGGTCACAGTTTTAATGTGCTCTCCAAAGGTGAGGTGTTCATCCAGCATGACTCCCAAGTATCTGATAGCCTTTTGTGGTACTATCAGTATTTGCCTTAGCATAAAGGAAATGTGTGCACGCTGCCTAGGACCCTTCAGAATGACTGCTTCAGTTTTCTGTGGTGCTAACTCGAGCCGGTGATAGGTCATCCACCTATCAATACGTCGCAGTGATTCATTAGTGCGATATATTAAATCCTGGTCGTCCTCCGCACCAACAAGTAGTGCCAAGTCGTTCGCAAACGCAACTTGGTGTACACCTTCAGGAAACAGCAACCTGAGAACCCCATCATACAGGATGTTCCACAAAGTAGGCCCAGGAATGGAACCCTGAGGCACACTGGCCGTGATAGGAAGCATATGCTTATCAATGAGTATCGTCCTTGCATGGAAATAAGATGTCAATTTATTTAGTAGGTATGGCGAGATGTTTCTGGGTCTAAGACACTGGAGGATAAGGTTCCATGAGGCGGTATTAAACGCGTTGCGTACATCTAAGTTGAGTATGGCGGCCCATTTCCCTCTCAAGTGGTCTCTAATTCGAAGTACAGCCGCAATAGCCTGTATAGTAGAGTGGCCTTTCCGGAATCCGTATTGCTTATCGGAGAAGCCGCCGCTGGCCAAGATCTCCCTTTCCAATCTGGGTTTGAGCAGTCCTTCAAACAACTTACTGAGAGTGTTCAATAGACATAGTGGCCTATATGCAGACGCCTCTAATGGCGATTTCCCTCCCTTCAGGAGGAAGACGACCTTAGCACACTTCCAGATATCTGGGAAATCTTGTTGCACTAAGAGCGTGTTCATCACCTCCAAAACCCAATCGGGCATTAATTTAACTGCGGCTTTGACTATTGCTGGGGTTATACCATCAATGCCAGGTACCTTACTTGCCTGCATTTTATTGACCACCTTGGTTAGTTCTCCCATAGTGAAGAGTTCTACTGCCATACTCCGGCCTCCTACTTCCCAGGCGTCCTCTCGAAAATGGAATAAGGCAGTTGCTATCTCTTTTTTCCGGGCGGTGCTCAGATTGACAGGCTGATTTATCAATCTCCCACTAACGATCTTATAGCCAGCACCCCAAATGCCATTGTTCAGCTCATCACAGAAATTTTTCCAGCTGTTACATTTAGATTGAAATATGAGGCGGGTTAACTGGTTTCTGCACCGCTTATAGGCCTCCCTCGCTGTCTCCTCTTCGGAACCCGGGTGTCTTCGACGGAGGCGAGTCAGGATTTTCCGCTTCTGAATACAAGTAGCTCGTTGTACTCCAATCTCATTATTCCACCAATATGGTACTCGATGTTTGCGTGCTTTAGACCGCTCTATCTGGTTTAGCTCACAGGCGTTCTTTAAGACTCGAGTCAAGGATTCGGCACTGCCACCTGCAGCATGACCATCAATGGCCGGTGTCTGCTATTCAAGTATGGTTCTAAAAACATCCCAGTCATAGTCAACTTTCCGCTTCTCCACATGGATCTGTTTGCGATAGAGTCCCCTTAGTTTCAAAATAGATGAACCGGTGATCACTGAGGGATTCATCTTCCAAAACCTGCCAGTCCGCAATTCTAGCCGCTATGTTCTGCGTCGTGCAGTTGTAGTAGCAGTAGCAGTAGAGCTTGCTGCTGTTTCTATACCATAAAATGACCTAAAAATAAGGAAAGCTGAAAATGGTAAAGGATACGTAACGGTAGAAGCTAATCAAGCGGTAATATATTACTTTTATGTTTCTCCTATATTAAATGAGGAAGAACTCTAACAATTTCTGAATTAAAGAAGATACGATGTTGACCAGCAGGGAAAAAATGTACTAATAGGTCATGATTTTGATGCAAAGGCGTTTTGCAGGAGATCATTCATGGAGGACAAAAAGGCAGTACACTCGCTAAATGGATGAGCGAAAATGATTGACTTCTTAAATGATGAAAACTACATCTTTGAAAATACATGGATCCTCATGCAAAGATGTGACAATATGCTATGCAGAGGTAGAAAGATTAATTAGTGATTAAGATCTCCGAAACTAAGGGAAATAGAAAGAAATGTGTTGAATAAAACTCGCTTGATATTATGGGGGAAAGTAAATGCCGTTAGTCGTCTTTTATTTGGAGGACGTTGTGATGGTCATTTTTGGATCATTTCATTTTTTTTAAAAAATGGGAACCTACCTTTTGTATTTTGTTTTCTCACTCATAAAAAACTAAGTAACTTTTGTATAACGTACTTTGCAATTGACCTTACAGCAACGTAAATAACAATGAAAATTCTGAACGGGCCCTACTTTATTGATGGCACCTTTACAGTTGCAATTTACAGAAACTTTTTAACGGATGAGTTGGCCTTTTCGTTAAACAAGGTCACAAATGTGGTACCAGCATGATGGATGCCCTTCACACTATGCACTTACTGCTAGGGAGGTTTTAAATAACATTTACCACGATCGTAGGATTTGACGCGCAGGTACCATTAATTGGCCAGCTCCATCTCCTGATCTTACATCATCAGAGTTTTTCTTATGGGGTTACCTCAAGGAAAAAGTGTATTGTGAAACACGAACCATACCTGACGACATAAACGTGCGCATATGAAATTCTTGTGCCGGTATTAAAGAAAACACGCTTTTAAGGACCCATCAGTCTTTCGTTCACAGAATTGGAAAGTGCATTGAGATACAAGGGCATTATTTTGAACATTTATTAATTTAAGGTAACAATGTATTGGAAATAGGAAAGTACTTAGGTTTAGTGAGAAATAAATGGTTAAGAAAAATTAGTAATAAGGATAATCATGATAATTTAGATTGAGGACCAAAAGTGGTAAATAGGGTCCTATAGCTAAAAAAATAATGGTGTTAGAGTCTATGGACCCAAGGAAATTCAGCAACTCAATAAAGAGTTGCAATTTGATACGTAATTAGAGAGATGTAGTGGTATGTATATATATTATTATTAAATTTGAAATGTATGAGAATGTGTATATATAATGAAGTTTAATATATTTTATTCATTCATAACTTAAGGTACGCGGTGATACTCTATCTAGCCTCCTCTCATTAATATTTAATTGTCTAGTGAAAGATCCATGTAGTATGAAGAAAATGGTTTATTAAAAACTGTTTATTTTGTAATGAGGAATAAGGAAACCAAATAAAAATGATGGTTCCCAATTACGATAAGTAGCTTGACCCTCAAATGGCCATCCACGTATGGTTCAAACAATTGTGCTCTTCGTACACGGTCATTGAGCATTTTCATCGTTATTTATTTTAGTGTAAGAACAGTTGCAAAGTGCTTTATACAAAAGCTATTTAGTTTTTTATGAGGAGTGAGAAAACAAAGGGGAAAGTTAGGTTTTCATTTAAAAGAATTGAATTGACCCTATAAGTCGCCATTAAGGTAGTTGTCTAGTGTGTTTATGAGAACTCCTAAGTGGTTTACCGGGAAAAACACAAGTCAATTGGAGAATTTAATGTCATGTCGGCACGTTGGCCATAGTAGCTCAAGGGTTAGAGCGGCTGGACGGAGACCAGAAGACCAGTGGTTCAAATCCCGGCTATGGCATTGCATTTTTCAGTCTGACTCTATCTTTCTATACTTTAGCCTACAAACGGTCAGTGTGAAAGAACAATTAATTTCCATTAATTGACCTAATAGTGGTTAACTGTAAAGCCCAGGCCTTAAAGTACTTACATGTAGTAAGTCGCCATTAAGGTAGTTGTCTCATGTGTTTCAGAACTCCTAAGTGGTTTACCGGAAAAAAACACAAGTCAGTTGGAGAATTTAATGCCATGTCGGCACGTTGGCCATAGTAACTTAAGGGTTAGAGCAGCTGGACGGCGACCAGATGATCTGTGGTTCAAATCCCGGCTATGACAATGAATGTTTCCATAAACTGGAGATATCAGTTAAGATGATTGGAAAGAATGTATAAAGTGGTCGTTGAAGCCAGAACAATGTATGCAGTGGAGGTATGAGGCACATCAGAGATCGGTACAAAATTATACCAGATGTACGGATTGTTTTGCAAAGAAATACTAAGGCTGCCAAAATCGTCACCAGGAGAAGTGGCATTACCAGAGCTAGGTTATACAAAGAGGAGAGGAATAATAATAATAATAGAGAGAATATTGAAATTCTGGTATACGTGTATTAAAGCGCAGAAAGGGGAATTATTGAATTTGTGCATGAAGCAACAGAAAAGAATTAAAATACAAATAGTTGGTGATCGGAATTGGAAAGAATGGTATTGAAGATAGGCATGGGAGATCTATGGAGAGCAGAGGAGATAAATTATAACGGTTTTTGGAAGGATATAAGAACTAGAGTACAAGACATAGATAGGCAAGAGATATGGTAAAGTATAGAAGAAAAGAAATCTTTGAAATTTTATAAGCAATTAAGTACAGAATGGGGTAGGGAAAACATATATCAATGTGGCAAAACTGGAAGAGAAGGCATAGCATGATGAGAATAGGAATATTATACTTAAAAGCGTTGAGAAGTAATGAGTTATGGATATGTGAATTTTGTGGAGATGAAGAGAGCAGTGTTCATTACCTGATAGAATGTAAGGAATTAACAAATTACAGGAGAAAAATATGGAATAAGAAATGGGACAGTTTAAATAAAGAGATATTGGCGTTACGCATATTAACGGGGATAGGAAAAAATAAAAATAGATGTAGAGGGGATTTCTTATATAGGTTAAGAGAAATGTGGATTAGGATAAATGAAGCGAAGGTCGAGAAGAAATGACACCAAAACTGTACAAACAAATGAATATCAAATAAAATATATTATGGCAGAGTATCAAAAGAAGAGTTATCGATTGAAACAAAAACTATCGGATATGCATATGAGCTGGCATTTATGCGGGGGGGGGGGGGGGAGGAAAAGAAAGAAAGAATCGAGTGGTCCATGGACAAATTGCAATATGTTTGACCAGTAAGGATGATGTTTGCTGAAAAACCGAAATAATCATCTTGAAAGGAAAAAATAACATTAAAGAAAATAATCGTTAGATTTGGAGGGAATAAGTCCCATAAAAATATAAGAATATAGAAGTACTTAGGTATCCAATTAGTATCAGGTGGCCCACGCAAGCCGTCCTTTGTTGAACCTACATAGTTACTCCCGGATAACGAGTACGCCGAAAGGTTTGCCTAAGAAAGTCATTAAAAGCGACTCGATACAAAAGGAAAGGAGACCTTGCTAAACGTAACTTGAAAAATAACACCTTACTAATATAACTGGTCCCATAGCTCGTCGCTAGAGCACTTGGTCACTGCGATGAGATACCGGGTTTGATTCCTGGACTAGGGAAAGCTTCCTGTGTAGGTGAATGACTTTCCCTCACCAAAAGAATACGCACAAGGGCCAAAACATATTAAGTATATGCTAATGCCCTTCATAATATTCATAATGATGATTATTATTATTATTATTATTATTATTATTATTATTATTATTATTATTATTATTATTATTATTATTATTATTATTATTATTATTATTATTATTATTATTATTATTATTATTATTGTTGTTGTTGTACTCTTTGCTTGAGTACATTTTAGTTGCTACCCGTTTGACTGTAAGTCCTGACAAATAATAATAATAATAATAATAATAATAATAATAATAATAATAATAATAATAATAATAATAATAATAATAATAATAATAATAATAATAATAATAATAATAATAATAATTGTTGTTGTTAAATATTGTGATAGAATAGATTGCATAACAATATTATTTGTTGGAGTAGGAATTGAGTAATTAAGAAATCGTTATTGAATTTGTTAATTTAATGTATATATTAGTAGAATTGAGGAAGTTGATGTAGAAGAGTTTAATGTTAATGAAATGTTGATTGTTTTTAATTAATGATATTATGAAACGTTTTGTTGTTTGTGTATAAATTATATAATGCTCTTTTTTAGATAATATAGAAATTATAGTTTATCAACTGACACAGTTAAGTAATAGCATAGAAGTAATTAAATTAATTTAATATTAGTAATTTATGAAGTTATATTTTTAAAGTAACTGGTAGGAATGTATATTTGTATCTTAAAATTAATAGGATAAAATGTTAATTATATTATTATATAATTTAAATTATTTTAATTTAGGGATCTGCTATGGTAGTTGAGTAGGAGATTTATTCAGGTTTTATTTTAGTTTTTAGTTTTGTTTTTCTTTCCTTTTCTTTTTCGTTTAGTTGTAGGTTTAATCTGAAGGACTTTTATGTAAGTAAATAATTGTTTTGTTTTGATTTCAATAAATTAAAAGTTTGAAATATACGTCCTGGTGTAAGGAATTAGGTACCAGGACGGAGTAGTTCAGATTTTTTTATTTGTAAGACCTGACAAACGATCTTAACAGAGCGAAACCAGGAGGAAACGCATGCAGATAGCCGTACCTCACAGTGAAGCTTCTCTTGTATGTGCACCTCCCCTTTGAACAGCAACCGTGAGGCAACCCTTCTTTCACTACCGTATGCGGGCGACATAAAACTACAGGGCACTGCTTGCGTGGGCTACCTGGTACTATCAGTATGTGGTCGCATAAAAACTACTACAATTTATGCAGCTACCATTCTACTGTCATTCTTAATACTTCAATTTTAAAATTTAAAATTCCTGTGACAATGGTTACTGAAACAAAGCTCCATATATTACAGAAGGTAGTAGGTGTAAATCGAAAATATTTTGTCCGTATACTGTAACTGAGATACACTACCCACTGAATTGGTCTGCACTTGCAATGCAACATTCCTTTATCGCACACAAATAAGAATATCCACTATTTTTATTTAAAATTGAATTGTACTTGTTCTTCACACATTCAGTGATGTAACTGGTGCTTGATTAATCGGTTTCGTTAAGTTATCGATTAATCTGCAGGCTTTGGACATCTCCAGACCTACTTTTATTTAAGAGGCTCATAGTTTATGGCAAATGTCCAGAGTTCTGTTAAATTATGTTCAAATTCGCTAACAAATTTCCGTAAACTAATGCCTGTACGACCTTCACAAATATAGAAACTTTGGAATCATACGTGCTAATGGTTCTAACCGCCTTATGTCCGATTTCACCAACAGATGTCGACACTTAACACGGCTGTTTGTCTATTTGGCAATAGTTATAACAAAAATTGCATTTCACAAACATGTCTTAGCGTAACACTCATGTTAAACCTCTTGTTAAGCTAACAAGCAATATTTTCGTAAAGTCGTTAAGAATAGTAGAATTGTCAGTATGACGATTTGCTATATTTAGACCGTCTAAATAGCATTCGTAATAGCGGCCTATGAGAAGATATGATTTTGCGGAGCTATCGGAAGATTTTCTACGGAGGTATAGACTGTCGAAACAAGTTATTATGGAGGTTAATGAGGAAATACAAGAGAGGTTAGAACATGCATCGAATAGGAATATGCCGATGTCGCCTTTGCTTCAAGTATTAATAACTTTGCGATTTTATAATTCACTGAATTCTGTGGATAATACACTGTCCAGCTCCCGTCTTGAAACGTTCAAGTCTCTCGTCACTTCTGCCCTTCTTTGCACCTCGTTTTAAATTTACGTAATATTGACGAAGTTGCTTCGTACTTCTGGTTGTGACATTTTCTTTCAAATTAAACTCATTTCCAATTCTTCCGACGTCACATCCTTCTCTTTCGCATTTACCGCATCCGTCCTCTGATTTTATATTTAGTTACTTATTCAACTTACAATTCTTTCCCGATTGATGAGATTTTCTTCTGAGTTTGTTCACCCGCCATTTTTTTCAGTTGTGTGTAAACGAAAATAAAAAATGCGCATTCCAGTACGTTCATAAAATAATACGATTCATCCACAGCCTTTTATATCTAATATTTACAAGTATCTTAGCGTGAACACGTGTTTATTAACAAGTTCGTGAAATGCAATAATTTTAACAGCTTTGTTAACTCTGTGACAATTGTTGCGTTACATTTGTTAATGTCAATTTTAACATCTGTTGGTGAAATCGGACATTAGTGTGTTTTTCACATAGTAAACCGCTGATTCAAACAAGTGCGACATCCTGTAACAAGAGACTACGAATAAAGGAGTCCCATACACCAATTCTTGCTCTTAGAAATACTTTGTTCCTGTTTGCTATGAATTGATCTATGCCACTAAAATATGTTCCTCCTTCATCCACAACCCTGTGGGATTCACGTGCTAGATATGTGAAGTATATCACTTTTGTATACGTCTTTTATGCACCTTGGCCGCTTTAATGATATATGCAGCTGTGTCAGTGCCCGCCTCGGTAGCGTAGATGGAAGCGCGTCTGCCTCACGTTCAAGGGGTCCCGAGTTCAAATCTCGGTCAGGGCGAATTACCTGGATAGGGTTTTTCTGGGGCTTTCCCTTATCTTGAAAGGCGAATGTCGAGTAACTCTAAGCAGCATGGACTTCGGACTCATTGAGTATCATTTCACCAGTTTCATTTATCGTCCGATATGACTTAACGTTGGAGGACGTAAATAAAAAAAGCTGTGTCAGTAAGAGACAGTAACATGTTCTTCTGGATACCAGAAGACCACAATAACGACATTGTGTTTTTAAAAATACAAATGGTTGATTTTCTTTTGGAAGCATTCCCCTATGGAAGTTTCATGCCTTGACCATCGAGAGTGAGAATTACGTTTGCCACACATCTGTTGGCAATATCCATCGTTTCTGACAGACACCCACATTATGTTATTTGCTACCTGTTTTCTTACATTATTTAATACTCTGTTGTGGTATATTGACAAGTAAGAGCACTGAAGGGTAGATCGGCTGATGTGTTTTTCTCCATAAATATCCTAAAATTATAATTATCGACTTTCCTGAGTAGAATGTAAATCTAAAAGAAATTCTGACTACTTGCTTGGTAATTAATGTATTAGATGAAACTCTTCATCCTTCCTGTTTATTCTTGGAACACGTATTTAACTCTGTCGTGTATTTTGTGTCTTGCAGTGAGCCTCTATAAATCGGCTCCTGTTTCCCTTCATCGCTACCTTACACTGTAGGTAATTTTGTCGTGATTGGAAGAGAAATACAACCGACTATTCTATAATTGCCCGTATCCTATGTCCCATTTGGTTTGCCATTTTGTATTTTTCTTCACTAATTGCAGGTCTGTACCTGTAACCTGAGCGGGCACAATTTGTAGGATAATCGCGTAATTAGTAGGGTAGTTTCAGTTCCGACAATCCTTCCTCCTACACATGTTGACATCGTCCACCTCTCACGTTACTGACTTCATAGGAAGGCACTGTAGTTTATACTGCTTTCAAAATAGTGCCGGAATCGGGAAGTATCTAGTAATCACTGAAGATTAGGGGTATCACAACTGAGATCTTCGGTCTCCAAAGAAGCAAACGTTTTTTAAATGACCTGTTTCAACATTAAGTCCTATCGGACGATGAATGAAATGGGTGAAATGGTGCTCAAATGAGCCCAGACTCCATAGAGATTAGAGCTACCAGACATCCATATTTCAGGTTAAGGGAAAACCCTGGGAAATCCCTTATCCAGATTAATCACCTTGACCGAGATTCGAACCCGGGACTTCTTGAAGTGAGTCAGACACGCTACTACCTACGCTACAGAGGTGGACAGCAAACGGGGTAAACAATATTTGAAGGATATTTAGTGCAAAATACCAATGTTGTAATAATATTATAGGTTTACTTCTTAATATGTCCAGCTATTTTCGTGTTCATCATATAGCACATATATCAGCCGTTCCTGGAGTGTCATAGATAAGCATTCAGCAGTATTTTATACCCCTCTACCGGAATGTTCTTCTACAGCTACGCCTTTTTTTAACATGTATTCTTTCCCGCACGTAACATGCATTAATTGTGTATTTAGTGACGCGGAATTGCAAATTAGCAGAAGTACGAGAGTCGTTTGATGAGTCTGATAAATTTCCCTGAAGGGATGGACATTTTTTGTTGCAACTTTGTGGGCGGTAAGCTTGATTATTCAAAAGATTGTACAGAAAGCTTGAATGTGCTACAATATACAGTTCATTGTTGACGGCCATCTGAACCGGTTAGTGTGATAGCTGCGATTAAAAATGGAAAAAAAAGAAAGAAAGAAAGAAAGAAAGAAAGAAAGAAAGAAAGAAAGAAAGAAAGAAAGAAAGAAAGAAAGAAAGAAAGAAAGAAAGAAAGAAAGAAAGAAAGAAAGAAAGAAAAACAGAGTTTCGTGCTGTTATTAAAATTTTTCATTTGAAGGTATGGACTGCCGCACAAGTCAAAACTGAATTGGATGCTCTGCACCAACATTAAAGACCATTTACTTTTGGATCAATGAATTTAAATGTGGTCTTAGAAGCACTGAAAATGAATCGCGCTCTGGTCGCCCAATTGAGGTCACCACACAGGACACTATTTAAAAAAAATCACGATCTGGTTGTGCAAGACGGTCGAATAAAAATTCGTGAGATTGCTGAGGCTGTAGGCATCTCAACTGAGCGAGTGCACAATATCCTGCATGAAAAATTGGAAATGAAAAAGCTGTGTGCAAGATGGGTGCCACGATTGCCCACAGTCTACAAAAAAAAAAAAAAAAAAAAAAAAAAAAACGGACCCGGAAGAACACTTTCACCAAGTGTCTGGCGATGTTTAGCTGCAATCCGCAAAAGTTCTTGCGCCCATTTGTGACCGTGGATGAAACTTGGATTCATCATTACGCAGCAGAGTCAAAACAGCAGTGAAAACAATGGACAACGGCTGGTGAAACTGCACCAAAGAAGGCAAGGACCATTTTATCAGCTGGTAAGGTGATGGCCACTGTTTTTTGACTCTCAAGCAATAATGCTCATGGACTACTTGGAAAAAGGCGGAACCATAACTGGAGCCTATTATGTTTCGTTATTGAATGTTTGCAACATGCCATTGTACACATCAGCAATCGCAATGGCAAAAGTGCATGATTTGGACTTTGAATTGGTTCCTGATTCACTTTATTCATCAGCTCCAAGTGTCTTCTTGCTGTTAACAAAATTGAAAATTTGGCTTGGTGGTTGGAAATTTTCATCAAATGAAGAAGTGATAGTCACCGTCAACGAATATTTTGCAGACCTTGACGGAACCTATTTTTCCGACGGGATGAAAAAGCTAGAACATCGTTGGACCAAGAGTACAGCCATCAATGGAGACTGTCGAGAAATAAGGTGAAATGTTTACGAAAAATATTGTTCTTCCTTTCTTACCAGACTTATCAAGTTACCCTCGTAAGCGTAAAACACAATGGCTTGTTATGAGTCTGAAAGCAGACTTCCACAAACAGAAAATGTTCCACTGGTCGAGTGAATTATGACCGAGAAACAGAAGAGGGGGACTCGTAAACTAAAGGAAATTTATTTATTCTCTCTCACTGCGAAATGGAGAGGTTATATAAAATAGTAATTTTGGTTATACAGTTATAGAAATGCCGCAATGTATCTAGAGCTAAACAATAGTTTTTTATTGGTTTAAGGCTAGTTATTTCTCAATTGAGCGAAGGCGAATATCACAAATTCTACGTGTATATTTAATGCAGTGTTTTATGCAAAAAATACCTAATCCTTAGACCAGAGGATTAAGAAAGTAAGCTAATGTGAATGGATATTTTAGAAAGATTTTAGAAAGTATACAAGTGTATTTGTTAGTAACGTACACAAACGTATTATTTATAACAAGGAATAAAGATGTTTGCTTTGTTAGTATAACGAAGAGGCACAAGTTGTGTACTGTTAAACCTTTAATTTGTGTTTTAAGTTTATTAACGTTATTCTGTCGGTTTTAAAAACATATTATATCTAAAATACAGAGAAGTAGAGAAGGGGCGTGAGAAGTACGGAGAAGAGAGAGACAGCAAAACGGATAGACAGAATAAGGGAGAGATACATCGACAAAGAGAATTATTGAGCGAAATGAATCTCCATGTTAAATGTGATACCGCGGCAGTGCTGATCCTGTTGGTTAGGGGTTAATGTGTGCGCTTCACATTCAAGAGCTTCCGAGGCGTAATCTACTCTGGGCTGAGCTGGTTACATAAAAGTTTCTTTTCTTTTCAGGAGTCGGTTTGTAAGGCATTAAGTTCTCCAACCTCCCTCCCCAAACACATAATCCTTGAAACATTGTTCACACCTTTGCTGCCCATTTGTGGCGTATGTGGTAGCTGTTTGGCTCACTTCAAGAGGTCCCGGATTCGAATCTTGGTCAAAGTGAGTAATCTGGATAAGGTATTTTCCAGGGTTTTCCCTTATCCTGAAAGATGAATGTTGGATAACTCTAAGCTCTATGGACTCTGGGCTCGTTCGAGCATCATTTCAGCCATTTCATTCATCAATCGGTATGACTTTACGTTGGAGGATGTTATTTAAAAAAAAGTTTGCTTCCATTTTTCTCTCGTAACTCTTAAGTAAACTGAAAACCGTGTAGTCCCTTCGGATCAAAATACCACTGTTGATCTTCAATGCGGGCTTATTTCGTGAAATTGATGTACTCACTATTCGTGTCTAGGCTCAGACTTCTTTCATAGTAGGTTATACAGCAGATGGGAGACTCTTCACACACTACAATCTATTACGGCTCCATGCTTAGGGGAGAGGGATGAAGTACAGGAGTCACAGGAGGGTAAAGACTGCTTGCAGAGCAGCAGAGACTCGTGGAAATCCCTAAAACTTCCAGGTTCAAAGACCCGTTTCATTGCTGGAGCTGCTGTGGACTAAGCAGATTTCTAGTGTTCACGGGAAAATGCTCTTCTCTTCGAGGAAGCATCCGCACCATCTGTCCAGCACCGCCATGCTCCACGAAACCTAGAAGCACACCTGAAGGATTATAAGGAAACGGAATGAAAGGGAAATGATGGCCTGCGCCAGGATTCGAAGGCGACTACCTTAAGACCAATTCTGTCACAGAATGCACAACTTGTGAAAGATTAATCCATCTGTAATCTTGCAGTTGAGTCTTTTGTAGTGAATTCTGTCTTATGTTACCCAGGGACCTGATTGAGACTGGCCAGCTTTATTGTACCTTGTTATTCCTAATTCACTGTTTATGTAGATGTTTCAGTATTTTTCTGTGTGTTGGTATATATTTGTATAGCGCTGTGCACTGAGTGCTGAAGAAAATAAACCACATTGCACACAGAGCCGTAGTTCTAGTCTTTTGGTAGAAAACCTCTTTATAGACCATGTGGCATTGGAAATGGTATTTTGTAGCCAAAGAAATGCGCGCCCCTCTCATAAGTAAGCCCGATTTATAGTACCGCGTTTCGTCCTGATGAGAGGGCTTTAGAATGCTGTACTGAACAACGTTCAGCATGGAAAAATGCATGCGTGACTATTACACATTTAAATAACCACATATACTTCTCGTATATTTGCCTCTTTCTAAGAAGAAATATTTTTTTTTCGCATTTATTTGACGCTCGTTAACATCTGAGGTTATATGGGCCAGTTGTGCCTTTGGAACAATTGCACATGACCATAGTTTTCCCTCGTTTGCTGTTTGTGTTAATCATTAGGATGTCTTTAGATTCTCTTTTCTCACTCTGTCTCACTCTCTCTCTCCCTCACACACACACACACACACACACACACACACACACACACACACACACACACACACACACACACACACATACACATTCAAACTCTCATTCATACTTCCAGACCCGGAAATAATGCTGGCTAAAGAAACATTCCCACCATCCATCCGGAAATCGAACCCGTGGCTTCTAAATTTGTAGAAATGCTAATCAATAGGTAACAGAGGCGGTGGCGGAACACTTTCTTCACTTCTAGAAAAAAGCAGAATCTGAAATATTCAAAGATTTTTAAACAAGTTGTATGTATCATTCGTTCATTTTGGCTCACACTAGCATTCCATTGAATGGCAGGAATGTTGGAAATAGTAGAAATAGTTAAAGAAAATGCAATAACTTACAAATCACTTTATCTTCGAGTCTGTTAATTCAGAGGTGTCAGGCATATAGGGTGTCCTACAAAGTCAAATCAAATTGCAGGTAAGGTCCCACAAAAGCGTTTTGAGATAAAGCATAATCGGTTTTAAATTCCATGCAGCGGAATTAACGATTAGTACACCCGTGAATGTATAGTGACTGGTATATATACCAGTCAAATTTCTTGACATTACGCATAAAGTAAACTCCGTGTTAAGTTTGCGTGTTCTGATGATTTTCAAGATTCATCATTATATAATTTTTTTGAAAACTTCATACACTTTTTGGAGTGTGGTGTTTACAATGTCATTTTGCGTGCATTTAGTAGATGACAATTTTCGTTCTAGTACTTGAAAATGCAATGGAAATGAACCACTTCTTGCGTTAGTAAATTAAAATATCTTAAAATGATCGTGACGGTACTGTTGGCATGAGGAAAAAGATTAGAAATATGTGTAAATAGGCTGTGATATCATCTTCGTTCTAACAGCATAATATGTAAACGTTTTTGCTAGTTAAATACACATTTGCTAAAGAAAAAATGTAGACTCATCAAAATATGCAATTGTTTGTCAAATAACTTTAGTAGAATGAGCTACATGTGATTTCCTAAGTTTTACTTGCTTAAAGTTTATCTAGATGTCAAAAAATACAGCTTTGCACTGACCTCATCCCGAACAACAATCGAGTTAGTGGTGTAAAAATGTGAACTTTTTCCCCCTTCCACGTGTAACCAAATACGTATTGCCTAATTTGAAATCATATCTAGGCAGACATTTAATCCTCATTTCCACGAGTCACGAAAATGGAAGTAACTGAAGTATGGAAGTAGCTGGACAGCTAGGTAGAGGGGTTTATAGGACGTATGCATGCAAAGGAGTACGTTAGGGGGTGAGAGCGGTTGGCCTGAATAGCAGTTCCTGTTCCTGTCTGCAGGTAGTGAAGTAAATAGGACATTAAAAGGGTAGTAGCATTTTGGCTAGAACCTGTCTATGCCTTCCCTTTATATCTACTTTCGGTTGCGTCGATTTGTTCTCAATAGTGGTCTACCTTTTTTGCTTAGCTTAAGTTAGTTAAAATAATCATTGTTAAGACAAGTTGTATTGTGTATAATGTAATTTTACTTAATTTTCTTTTTATTCCAGGAATAACAAATAATTGAAACCATCCAACATATATAGCAGCAGTGGTTTAGAATCAGCGAGGCCTTCAGGATGCGAAGCTTTACCAAACGCAAGTTCCGTTTTGCTGCTTGTTCAGCCGACAATAAAACATATCAAATGAAATATGCATCTGTGATTTGTAATGCAATGATTATAAGTATTCTTTAACAACTACAGTGATATATCGGCGCTTATCAAAATGGCCGACACAACTACGGTTCTATATCCTGTGGATTACCTTGGATTCACAGCGATGGACAAAAGATTTTCTCGTCCAATGCTTCCTTGGATCATCGCCGAGATTAAGAGGCGAACAACCAGCGAGAAGGTAAGCCATCTTATATCTCACTTAGAAACTACTTTGTTGATTTATTTAACGTTGGTCGAACCCTGCATACAGCTGTCCTGGACCAGCTGACCTCCATTAGAAGGACGAATGGACAAGCCAAGTTTTAGCAGTGGAAGGTTGAACATTTCTTTGCAATGCACTTCTTTCGAATAATAATGTTACGGCGTAGAGGACGGAAAATACTTATTTTTCAATAACACTTCCTACCATTGTCGTTTAAACAATAAGATGCGTTATATTCACGTGATTTTCTGTATATATTATTATTTTATACGGCTTCTGCAAACTATGATGAAGGTTTATTTTCTGTCTTACTTCATGCTAACCAAGAAATAACTTCATAACGCATTTCGTTGTGGGCATGTGCAAGTAGAATAGAGGAAACCGAATTGAAAGTCGTATGTTTAAAACCTAGTCGCTCGATGCTCTTCCCATGACATTGCAAGAAACAACTGAATAGCAACACCACTTTAACAATCTGATATATAGCATTCACACGATCGTTTCTACCCATTCAACAACAAGCTATTCTCTACTTTAGGCTAATATAGATAAAGATTTGCAGAAATGTTTTAATTAGACATTTCTTTGTAGGTACAAGGGTAAAAGGAGAATTCATCAGTAGGAAGTGGTAGTCAGATAATTTTATTTATTCATTCATTCATTCATTCATTTATTTAATTATTTATTTATTTATTCCCTTATTAGATCGGTCAGCAATAATACATGCTTTGCAGATCTGGGAGAACAGGTACAAAATAATTATAGAGTAATAACATTGTAGAGGTAGGACAGTGTGCCTCCTCTGAACTAATACAAATGTGATACTGTACTAATACAAATGTGTTACTGTACTAATACAAATGTGTTACTGTACTAATACAAATGTGATACTGAACTAATACAAATGTGATACTGTACTAATACAAATGTGTTACTGTAGTAATACAAATGTGTTACTGTACTAATACAAATGTGTTACTGTACTAATACAAATGTGTTACTGTACTAATACAAATGTGATACTGTACTAATACAAATGTGTTACTGTACTAATACCAATGTGTTACTGTACTAATACAAATGTGATACTGTACTAATACAAATGTGTTACTGTACTAATACAAATGTGATACTGTACTAATACAAATGTGTTACTGTACTAATACAAATGTGTCACTGTACTAATACAAATGTGTTACTGTACTAATACAAATGTGTTACTGTACTAATACAAATGTGATACTGTACTAATACAAATGTGATACTGAACTAATACAAATGTGTTACTGTACTAATACAAATGTGTTACTGTACTAATACAAATGTGATACTGTACTAATACAAATGTGTTACTGTACTAATACAAATGTGATACTGTACTAATACAAATGTGTTACTGTACTAATACAAATGTGTTACTGTACTAATACAAATGTGATACTGTACTAATACAAATGTGTTACTGTACTAATACAGATGTGATACTGTACTAATACAGATGTGTTACTGTACTAATACAGATGTGTTACTGTACTAATACAAATGTGTTACTGTACTAATACAAATGTGATACTGTACTAATACAAATGTGTTACTGTACTAATACAAATGTGTTACTGTACTAATACAAATGTGATACTGAACTAATACAGATGTGATACTGTACTAATACAAATGTGTTACTGTACTAATACAAATGTGATACTGAACTAATACAAATGTGATACTGAACTAATACAAATGTGATACTGTACTAATACAAATGTGTTACTGTACTAATACAAATGTGATACTGTACTAATACAAATGTGATACTGTACTAATACAAATGTGTTACTGTACTAATACAAATGTGATACTGTACTAATACAAATGTGATACTGAACTAATACAAATGTGTTACTGTACTAATACAAATGTGATACTGTACTAATACAAATGTGATACTGTACTAATACAAATGTGATACTGTACTAATACAAATGTGTTACTGTACTAATACAAATGTGATACCGAACTAATAAATGAAATACATACTTCAATAGTGAGAATTTATACAGCAGTAAAGAAAAATAGAAAAGCAAATGTGGAACAGTAGATCATTCAGAAGTGGAAGCGTCATCACTGCAGGTCCTGTGGTAGTCGTCACGTTGACCGGCGACTTCGGACGCCGATGTTATACGTCACAGCTCCTGGAACGTGGCGTAGATTGTAGAAGAAACGTCGAGCAATCTGTCGGATGAAATCGTGGAGAGGAAGAAGTCCCAGCTCGTGATGCAGCTGCTGGTTGCAGACAAACCAAGGAGCATTGGTGGCGATTCCCAGGAATTGCCTCTGGATGACCTGTAGACGCCTTAGGTGACAAGTACTAGCAGCCCCCCAGACCTGGCAGGCATAAGTAATAAGAGGTCGAACCAGAGATTTGTACAGGAGCAGTGAAGATTCTAAACCAAGTGAAGTGTGTTTGTGGAATAAAGGAGAGAGTTGTGAAAGACGAGCGGATGCCAGGGTAATGGTGTGGTCAATATGAGGCTTCCACGTGAGCCGAGTGTCCAGTAACACTCCTAGGTACTTGACTGGTGTAGGTGAAGGGAGTCACGGCACATGATCGGTCAGAAGGCGTATAGCCAAAGGTGGATTATAGCGGCATAACAAAGCGTGACAAAGAAGAACGGCAGCTACGCTTCTGCGTGGACTACAGGAACTTGAACGCTGTCACCCGGAAGGACTGTTTCCCCTTACCCCGGATTGACGACACCCTGGACACGCTAGCTGGTGCTCAGTGGTTCTCGACCCTGGACCTGAAGTCGGGCTACTAGCAGGTAGCTCTAGATCCGAGAGACAAGGAGAAGACCGCATTCTCGACAGGCCAAGGGCTTTGACAGTTCACAGTTATGCTCTTTGGCCTCTGCAACCTACCAACTACCTTCCAACGCCTAATGGAGTCAGTGATGAGAGGACCGACTTATGACGCTTGCCTGCTTATCCTGGACGACATCATCATCGTCGGTAAGACTTTCGAGGACCATCTCGAGAATCTGCGTAAGGTGCTACAGAGGCTGCAGGCGAACAACTTGAAGCTGAATGCGAAGAAGTGTCAGCTCTTCCGCAAGGAAGTCAACTACTTGGGCCACATAATCTCACCAACCGGAGTGGCCACAGACCCGGAGAAGACACAGGCCGTGAGAAATTGGCCTCGGCCAAAAAATAAGCGAGAGTTGCGCAGTTTCCTGGGGCTATGCAGTTACTATCGCCGTTTCATAAAGGGGTTCTCCAATATCGCCAAGCCCGTCACCCGCCTGACAGAGGAACACCGACCTTATGTGTGGACGGAGGACGCCGAAGGCGCTTTCCAGCTCCTGAAGAAGACCCTGTGTATTGCTCCTATTCTGGGATTTCCACAACCAGGTGTGGCTTTCATTGTGGACACCGACGCCATTGCCCACTGCACTGGCGGTGTCCTATCCCAAGTCCAATACGGCCACGAGCGGGTGATAGTCTATTACAGCAAGAAGCTATCCAAGGCAGAGAAGAACTACTGCGTCAACCGGTGAGAGCTACTGGCGGTAGTGAAAACCTTGGACCACTTCCACAAAACCTGTACGGTCAGCCATTCCACCTGAAGACTGACCACTCCGCCCTCACCTGGCTACTTAGTTTTAGGAACCTGGAAGGCCGGCAGCCCGTTGGGTTCAGAGGCTGCAGGAATATGACTTCACCTCTGACCATCGTAGAGGGAAGAGCCACGGCAACGCAGACGGCAGCTCCCGAAGACCCTCTCCAGAAGAGTGCGGCCAGTGCACAAGAGTGGAAGAGAAGGAACGTGCCGCGGCTGACAGAGTGGTCACGGCAGTGCCTGCGGATGGCTGGGATAGCGCAGGCGTGAGGAAGGAGCAGCTGGAGGAGGCAGACTTGGGGCCACTCTTGAAGGAAGTGCAGGCAGGGACAAGGCCAACCTGGGCGGACATGGCACCCAGGAACGCCACCTGCAAATCGTATTGGGCTCAATGGGACTCGCTGAAGATCAGAGAGGGCGTGCTGTTCCGGGTATGATAATCACCCGATGGGAAGACGCAGAGAGAACAGTTGGTACTTCCCCGGAGTAACGTTCCGGAATTCTTGGAGGAAGTGAACGCCGGTACTTCAGGAGGTCACCTGGGAGCGAACAGAACGATTGATTAACTACGGCAGCGCTACTACTGGCTGAGTTTTGGAGCAGACGCTGAGAGGTGCTGCCGTCAATGTCACGTGTGCGCAGCGAGTCGCGGCCCTCAGACTAGGGGCGGGGTCGCATGCAGCAGTACAACGTCGGAGCGCCATTCGAACGGATCGCCGTTGACATAGGTGGACCGTTCCCAGTGTCTGACCGAGGCAACAAGTACGTGATGGTGGTCGTGGACTACTTCTCCAAGTGGCCGGAGGTGTATGCCATCCCGAACCAAGAGGCAAAGACAATCAGAGACTGCCTCTTGGAGCAAGTGTTCTACCGATTTGGGGTGCCGTTATAGCTCCACAGCGACCAGGGTACCAATTTTGTGTCCAACTTAATGAAGGAGGTACTAGAGAGACTTGGGGTTAACAAGACCCGCACAACACCTCTATATCCCCAGTCGGATGGCATCGTCGACAGATACATCAAGACTTTCCAGGAACACGTTAGGAAGGTCGTGGCTAGCCATCAGCGAGACTGGGACGTCAAGGTGCCACTGTTCTTGCTGGCTTACCGCTCGTCAACAAACGACACCACGGGGATCAAGCCAGGCAGTTTAATGTTCGGCCGAGAGTTACGCCTCCCTTGTGACCTGGCTTTTGGGAGCCCTCCGGAAGCGAAGCAACCAGCAACAGAGTATGTGGAAACCTGGTGGACCACCTCCAGGATATGCACGAGATGGCTCGCCAGAACATCCAGAAGGCGAGCGACCGCATGAAGACCCGATACGACAGGCAAGCCAACAGCCAAGGGTTCCAGCAAGGTGACCTGGTCTGGTTGTACCGCCCTACCCAGACCAAGGGACGCTGTCCGAAGCTTCAGTAGCCATGGCAAAGACCGTACCGAGTGATGAAGAAGATTAGCGACGTGGTCTATCGCATCCAGAAGGTGCCCAGAGCAAAGATGTTGGTGGTACATCTGGATCGTCTGGCCCGCTACGATGGTGCTGTTCGGGACGACCAGTCTTGAGGAGAGAGCAGTGTCACCCGATCATACCAGCTGGCAGAAAGACAGGGACAGATGGCATCGAGGCCACGCCTACTCGTGTGACGGAATAGTGCTTGCTGTGGGAGTGAAAAAGTAGGATAGTGTTAAGCCACTCCTGCGCCAGTGAGCTAGCGCCTACGGAGGCGTGACAGGATGGGAAGCCACGGGGGTGGCTGGATGTCCGTTCCCCTCCTCCTACCTCCTGGAAAGATCGTGAAGCCTCTCATACGACCTCTGCATTGTGGAGAATTCTCCAGAACCGGTTAGCCAGGTATAAATAGGGGCCGGTGGCTGGATGTCCGTTCCCCTCCTCCTACCTCCTGGAAAGATCGTGAAGCCTCTCATACGACCTCTGCATTGTGGAGAATTCTCCAGAACCGGTTAGCCAGGTATAAATAGGGGCCGGTGGCTGGATGTCCGTTCCCCTCCTCCTACCTCCTGGAAAGATCGTGAAGCCTCTCATACGACCTCTGCATTGTGGAGAATTCTCCAGAACCGGTTAGCCAGGTATAAATAGGGGCGCGATGTGCCGAGTGGCATTCTGAGTCAGAGTTTACGGCAAGGTGCCAAGAAGGAGTGGAACTGGGAACTGGTGCATTGTAATTGTGTGTTACGTAATTGTGCGGTACGTAATTCTGCTGTGATCTGCAAGTGTGCCAAGTGTAATTCGGCGGAAATAAAGAACGTTTTGAACTTGTGCAACTCGGACTTTTAGTTCTCCGAACCCACAAAGTCACAATGTCGTATCATATCGGCTTATATTATATTATTATTTCACACCTCTAGAGGCGTTTATTATGTAATGGAAAGGTTATGTTGGGATTTCCTCGCAGACTCGACACGTTTCACATTATATCGAACGAGAAAGGAGTTTTCTCCACACTTACTGTAAACTTCGCGTGAGCACGTAACTTGGTGTTTGTCCTGTTGACTCACTTCTAGTTCTGTTCGATGCATCGAGGTGTGGAAATTTCTAAGAAATAGCAGGGAGTTCCCTCAACATTGTTCAATCCACCTGAATGAGTAATGCTCTCAAGGTGGTACAGGAAATTCTTTAGACATTAAGTAGTCATAGCGGCATCTATGTTGTTATGACTCTTTTCGTGCTATATCGCGTTGTGCATATAAACAAAATGACTAACCGTTCGCTTACCCAACCAGTTATTTGTTTAGAAAGCATAGCTACAAGGGAAGTTTATCAGCTGGACAATATCCTGGTGTATCCTAAATATTCTGCAAAGACATACAACATCAAACCAAAAGTATATACATTATATACGAATAATCCCGATCTTAACTGTTCCTAGGAGATTTATCCTTCCAAAGCAACAGCCTCGCCAACAGAAGAACTTTACATATTGTTTCAGTGCTGCATAACCAAACTAACTTTCTATAAAGTTCGAAGTTATATGCGCACGAAGCTTTCCATTTGGTTTTAAAGGCGGGAGGAGGTCTCCCTTTTTAAACAACTTTAACTTATCCAGAATGCAAATGATTGAAATAGCTTGACATATCATCACTTTCAGTGTCATTCATAATTTTGAAGTTCAGCGGCATAATTCATTGCAATGCACTGTATACACTGTTCGTATCTTGAATGCACTGACATGCGGGCATCCACTTCTCCGTACCTCTCAGGTTGTTGTTATGTCGTCACAAAGATTGTTTGGGGAGAATACCTCATCATCTCGCCTATAATGTTAAAAGTTGCACAAGCACGCCGGCCACCGGTCAGCCTACTAAACGCTTTTTCGTGCTTTTCCGTCTCAGTTCATGGGTTACTGTGCCATTTGAACTACTGAGGAAGTTTAGTCATTCATTTTATTATTCTAGAGTCCATGCAGTGCATTCCTTGATAATATGCCACTGATTAGTATATAGGTATAGTGTGGATAAAAACATGTAAATATTATTTCGCTAGCTTTTCCGCATGTCACCAGATATCGTCATTTGAAATTTGAATTGACATTTACATTCTCGACTCCGGCTGTAGAATTATACCGGACGTTCACATTGTCATGCTGGATCTTTTTGTGAGCTTTAGACATTGGTGTTAAATAGTGAGGACCATCTGTATAACCGACCTTATCGGTGGCACTAATGATTTGAAACAAAGTTCTCTAGACACAGGAATCTGGAGCAGTACATACAATGTACTTTCACATTGTAAACCATAATGCATAATACGGATCATTGTGTTTAGAGCATTTCGAGAAGTCATGTCGCTGTTTTTCGGTAATGTGTCCACTCTTTTGTTTTGCATATGAGTTATATCTAAAAGGTATCCAACCTATGACTGGGAAAAACAGATTATTTATCTGATGGGTCAAAGTAGTCCTCTTGCTCTAGTAGTCCATTTAGCCCGCCGCTCCTTTCCCTTCTGAAAACTATCCTGGAAAGCTTTTTGTGGGATAGCGTTTAATTCTACCGTCGCATTCCTCATTATCTCTTCTCTGATCTCAAAAGGGTATCCTTTCAAAGGCATCTTCAACCGGAAGTCGCAAGGAACCATGTCCGGAGAGTAGCGGATTGGCAAACGACCGGAAGTTGATGTTTCGCCAAAACTGTCTGGATCAGTTGCGATGAACGTGCTGGAGCATTCTCCTGATGCAACTGCCAGGTTGTCGCCCTCCGGAGGTCTGGTATTTTCCGCCAAACTGCATCACGGAGACCGCGGAGAACATTTTGATAGTACTCCTTTGTTAATGTTTGCCCTTCTGATGCATATCATGTTTACAACTCCACAGATATCAAAGAACACTGTTAGCATCACATTGATTTTGCTTCTCACTTGCCGTGCTTTTTTACGCCTTGGAGACTCGGGTTATCGCCGACCATCGTCTAAAAACGCCTGCCGAACTTTACAAATTGTTTATTTTGAGAATCATCTAGTTTATGGCAACATTTGATGCAGCATCTTTGCTCAGTTCGTTCAGTCATCTAAATCTAAATCCGAAGAACACTTATAACAGCACCTCAATTGGCGACCTGTAGCCAGCGACTGACACGCGAACGCGGTGAGAAAATTTAAGCATGCACATTAAGGTTTCTTTTGCCATCGTATGGAGTGGCGCCGCCACAGCATCAGTACGTTGTGCGGAAAAAATTAAGGTCGGATACTTATTAGATAGACCTCGTATATCAGCAAATGTTTAAAGACTGGTGAACAGGTACACAAGAAAATAACGTGTCATCATAATAATCACTAGATTCTGCGTTGCTTCAATAGCATGCATGTTTGATTAAATTTAGATTCTTCTGATAGTAATAAGGTAATCCATGGCGTCAGAATCTCGGTACCCCTAGCCGGAAAGTTGCCTGTTTTGACCAGGATTCGCTACCTATCATACCTCATTTTCCTTACGATGCTGAGTGGGCACCGGTCCCATACCCGGGACTTAAAATCCGTACCCCCAAGGGGTGGATCAAACAGGTGCATTCCGAGGCAGGGAACCAAAGTCTTCTGGTGATACCAGTATATAATTCACATTAAGCAATTGCAACAGAAATAACATTAATTATATAAATATTTAAACTTATCATTGGAATACTGAGGGTTTTTCCAGTAGTTTTCATCCTTTATTGCATAAAAGGCGACAAAGGACGTATAAACCATATAGTATGTATACCAGTCAGTCAAGTTAAAGCTCTTGCGTCGCATTTCATCATCAGACAACCATAAATTAAGTATAAATTCAGTGGTAAAATATGTTTAGTAAGTGCGTTATAATGTTTACATTTCTATATGTTATATAGAGGAATTATTGTATTATGGGGCGGCCAATTATCATTGCTACTATACTGCAGTATAGAAAGTCGCACCAAAATTAGGTATTCGAGTGCGAAATGATATGCAAACAAAACGGACAAAACAGTGTTTTATAACGCTCTCTCAGGTATAACAGAAACTACGGTGTTTGGTACTGAAATGACTTCATCCACTAAAAGAAAAGATACAAGAGTCTATTTTCGACTGTGCATACTCTGATGTGACCTTGTTGCTATCAGTAGTGCGTGTGCTGCAAATATCGCAGTCTTCAGTAGTAGAAGTGAGATAAACTGCTCTATGCTCTCACTCTCACGTTCACTAACGTTCATGATCTGGACAGCAATGTGTGATACGTCGGCAGGCGCGAGAAAACATATCATATAGACACACGCGGCTTCCAATCGCTATATTTGTGTTTCGTAACGTACTGTACATCAACTTACTAATATTTCACTCTTCTAATCGAACAGAGGAGACCCGATAAGGGCCGATCACAGCACTGGTCACCTGAGGGTCCATACGTCTCAACGCTCTGTCGAGTAATAGGTAAATTGGTACTACCGGTGTTACTCCACTTGCATCTCAGGAAATTGCGCGAGAGCAGGCTCAAGGACAAAGATATTCTCCTGAGTCAATGACAATACACTACTCCTCAGGTAGACGGCTTATCTTCCCGAAAAAAGTACGTACATGTTACTGCTGAAGTACGTGCAACAAAGAGCGAACGCATTGCGAGACAAACACTAAACTTGGCATTTCTTGAATTCCTTTCACAACACAGATAACTCATGTGCTGTTCCTTAACATACAGCCTTAGAAAATATATATGGAAAGCATTCGATAACGTTGCGTTCACAATAGGTTTTTGAAAGGTAGAGTCAGATTGAAAAGTTCAATATCATAGGCAGGATTTGAATTCCGGCTATGGCGTTGAAGTTTTGAATGTGACTCTACCCTTCCATACCTTGGTCTACAGACGGCTAGTGTGAAAGAAAAATGTTTTCAATATACGCTTTGATACCTCTCTGGCTTCATTTCAAAACTATGCGATAGATAGGGAGTTGGTTTGCGGTTTGGCTGTATACACGGTAGCCGAGCGGTAAAACGCATGTCTCGTCAGTACACCAACATGTAGATGTTTCTTTATATTGTCACTTTAACAGCGATACCATGTGTTTTTCTTGCAGAAGATAAATAATAATAGTTTAAACAAATTCCTTCATAAAAACGCAAATAACATATTCTTGTCGGTTTCAAAATAAATGCAATGATATTAGAAAATTGCCTTAATATTGGTTATGTAAACACTTGGGCTCAATCATCTGTTATGAATGATGCTGGCATATAATGTGAAGTGTCCTCTCGTGAAAATTTCACTAGATATTTGGTCTCATTCATGCCTGCAGAATGAGGGCAGTAATAGAAACAGGGGGTTACAGACCCGCTACTAAGTCAATTTCCATTTTTATTTTATTTTGCATATAGGAACAAAACATTTATTTCAGTTTAAAACAGAGTAGAGTGTTTCAGTTATATGTGTGAGCATAACTTTCATATAATCAAGTAAACCTTAGTAATTGGAAGTTATATCACAATGTGCGTAATATACACATTCCGTATTTGTACAATAAAAAATCAAAATGTCTGGGATTCGAACTTTTGTAGGTCTAGCTCCTACATACATATTTTTGTACTTGTCTATTCCCTATGTGAATATGAACGAAACACACGGGACAATGCACAATGTGTGGATATTTTCATTATTATTGTAATTACGAGAAGATAGGGTATGACGAAGTTAAAGAGACGCGTTTCGTGACACCATTGTAAATCGGCCGTGGAAACGACGTGGACTTAGAAAAAAAAAAATACTCTTCCAGAGTCTGTTTTTTTTTTTTTTTTTTGTTTTTGTTTTTTTTTTTTGGTTAAAGGGTGTATGTGTTTGCGCTTTTAAAAGGCGTATGCGCGTGTGTCCGTTAACAAAATACTCCTAAAACGAAATACGGCATAAACACCAAACCTATTATTTAAGCTTTCAAGAACCGACACAATTTTGAAGCGACAAGTTTTATTAGGTTTCAGAACGATGTTCATACTGTACAAAACAGATTCACACACATTTTAGGATGTATATTTTATTCATGGTGCGACGAAAAATTCATTTCTTAAAGATCTGGTTGGTATACGAAGCTAATATCTCAACTTGTATATTTAAGCAGAAGAGAAGCAAACTTTGATGTGTGATTACCCGGAAAAGCATTTTCAGAAAGAAAAAGAAAACCTCTCTGTGTGTATGTGCGTGCGTGTGTGTGTAATAACTGAAAAACGAAAACTCCGATATGTACCAAATTTAATATTTAAGTTCATTATCTTCGAAAGATAAAAAAAGATTTTCAAGAACATACCCATCCTTATTTTGGAATACCATGTCAGAGCAAAAATGAAATGCCCTTGAACGCTCTCCATTGAGAAGAGTATATTAATCGTTGAGGGTTTCAAATAAAAGTTATATATAAATTAACCCATTGTTTTGAATGTTGCTTGGTTTTCGGAGCATAAGATAAACCCAGGTCGTATCACTGGTGACAACTCGATGCAAAAGGTCCTTCGGATTTCACTTAAACAGCTCCAAACACAACTACGAAGTCAAAGGCCGCAATATACACTATGAGCAAACCCGCCATTTCGGGTCGACAACTTTTAAATCTGCAGCTTGTCATGTAAAATATGAATTCCGTTCCTGTGGACACACCTGTGACCTCTGCCACCTCGCGAACTTTCGTTCAATAATCATATCGTGGACTTTCTCAGTGATTTCCTCGGTAAGTACATTTACCATGCTCCTAATCAAAAACGATTTTCAGCCACTTTTAAAGTTGCCCAATCAATATGTCATAGGTGGCGAAAGGTGCTCATAAATATCATCCGATTTCACTTTTATCTTCTCACAAGTTTTCCCTTCCTAAAGTAAAAAGCGAATCACTGAATATTTTTCCATTTTAGGGAAACAGCATCTGAAATTCCGGTAAATCCTGTGAATCAGAATCTCTCTCTCTTTCTCTCTCTCTAGTTTTTATTTTTACTTGTTTTATTTTATTTTGTGTTTTGTATTATTTATTTATTTAATATATTTATTATTTTGTGGCGTGTTGCAAAATGACAGCATATGATGGTAACGTCAAATTACCTTAACAACACCATCTATTTTGAAACACGGGTACTTATTGAACCGCCCTCGTATGTTTCCGCGACGGAGAACACGTGGCCTCACGGCCTCTCCCCCCCCCCCTTATACAAAAGCATCGTAATTGGTTCGGAGCTTATTACCTTAGTTATACATATTCAATCTGACTGTAAACAAATTAATGGAAGACGTCCTTCAATACACTTGGGATGGAACGAACAAGTTACAGCTACGTACCTACTGCTATTTTGCAACTGTTATTTGAAAGTTCGTATATACATATATTTTGCAGCTGGAATTGTCGTTAACTTTTGTTAAGACATATGTTTATCTTCCCAGCTCTAGTGGTAGCACTCCTCAAAATAACAGAAAATTACAGATAAAAGGGAATGAATGTGGAACCTTTTACGATAAGCGGACTATCAAAATTGTGTAATAACAAAAATTGCCTCTATACCTTTATTTTATTAAATAGCTCTAATGAAGATGAAAAAAACCAAATTAGTGTTTATATCTAGTAAAATGCATTACCTCCTAAAGTCTTTATACCTTGGAAGATATTAATTTTGGGGCATGGATTTATTAGAGTTGGTTTGTGTGTTTTGAAAGTCCGTCTGATATAATCCAAGGGAGAAATTGGAAATGTGTTTGGATAGATAGAGTCAGACTGAAAAATTTAGCGCCATAGCCGAGATTTGAACCACGTATCTCCCAGTTTCCATTCGGTTGCTCTTAACCATTGAGCTATCATGGCACTAAATTCTGCAATTGACTCTTATTTTTTCCGGTATATTTTCTCATATACCGCAAAACCTGCCTAAAATGGACTTCTTGTATGCCGGAAACCTGGAAAAAACTGAAAATAAAGTTTGGAACGGAGCAATTTCTCATGTAAAATTATACTCTAAGCCGGAAAACTGCTTAACGCGGATACGGAAATATTTTTCGGGAACCGTTTGTTTAAATAACCTGTTTAAAATGGATTATTTCATGTGTAATGGGTGAAATAATTTTGAGGGCGACTGCGCTTGCACCGAAGTTCCATGAACCATAAAGTCATAAACGGCAATCCTTCGAGAAAAAGAGAAACCAAACTATTAGCTCTCTCAACTCTCTTCCAACACACATGGTAAGGGCACAAATGTTTTGTAGTGTGTTCATTCTCAGTGTCGTTCTTACAAGTGATCAAGTACGAGTGGAAGAAAACTGTGAACTTTGATGACTTTTAAAAACATAGTTTGTGTGTACACAAATTCTGTAAAATAAGTTCTAAACATAAGACATTATCACCGAAGGAAAAAATTAAGGTTATTGAAAAACACTAAAAGAACAAACGTCCAGCTGAAGAATTAGCTTTGTTGTTTAAAGTGAGAAAAACTCAGATTTATGATATTTTGAAAATATAAAAATTAAAGACGAGTGGTTAACGGGAACAGCAGGGCATGTGAAACCATTACAAAATATATAGAGTATGACGTGTTAAATCGTGTTGTGTTCGGGTGGTTTCTTAGTGCGCGCGCTGAAGTAATTCCCATTTCTGGACCATTGCTTCTGACTCAAGCCTTAGAGACAACAAGGAAATTAGGCAAAGACAATTTCAGATCTTCCAATGGATGGCTTGGGAGTTTAAAACATTGCCATAACATTGTTTTTGAATGCTGTGTGTGGTGAAGCAAATGATGTTGATATGCAGACAGCTGCAGATTGAAAAGCGAAAATTGAAAACACGCAGACAAGCTAGGCTTAAACTACAATTACTGTATGTACGTTGAAAATATAGTGCATAATACATATCAGCCTATTATAATTTAAACTTCATTCGATATTATTCATTCACTGTAAACCTGTGTCACTGCGTAATTTCTTTGCATTGAAACAGAACCCTCTGTAAGACGGAAACTTGTGTAAACGGAAAATAAATGCCGAGACGATTGCGTTCCGTTTAAGACAGGGTTTACCTACTGTACAATGAAATGCTCACCGTTTGTGGCGACTTACTGTGCTTTAAGTACTTAAGTCCCAGGCTTCATAGTTAAACTACTATTAGGTTAATCGATGGAAATTGATTGTTTTTCCACACTAGTGATGTGTAGGGCAATGTTTGTATAGGTAGGGTCAGACTGCATAATTCCATAGCCGGGATTTGAATCTCGAATCTCCCTGTCTCCGTCTGGTTGCTCTTAACCATTGAGCTACCCTGGCAACGTGCTTCGTGATACTATATACTCCATTGACTCGTATTTTCCCCGGTAAACCGCTAGGGGTTCTCATTTAATTTCCATGGAAATATATTATTTTTTAAACTAATTTTTGTGTTAACCTTTTCTCCTGGATAGTTTACGCCATAACAATTACCATGAATTAAAGCTTGGAGAAATACCGACAGTTTAGATTGTTGAGAAAACTTGTTGAAGATAGGAGCGGCAAATCGGTAACTCACGATTACATTTGGACTCCCTGTGTCGCGCTTCTCTGGCTGGCCTGCATTTGTTTAGTAAAAATTAATTTTCATGGTATTGTCACAACAATAATTTTCAAAATGCTGAAATATCACATTTAATTTATTGACATTTTTAAATTTTATACCTTGTTCCCCGAATTTTAGTTGTTTTTCATTTGTGATAACACTTTGTATAACATTAAAATATTTCTGAAAAAAATTGGAAAATTGTGATGTTATTTAAAACATAAATCAAGTATTAAGAACCTTAGTGCGAAACTATATTTGTTGTCAAGACAAGCACCTTCGGAGCCTTGCATAACCCTCTAAGAATGAATGTTGAAAATTTGAAACACATTAAATAAAAATTGCATAGCTAGAAACATTTTACTAACGTAACAATGCAGGAATACGGGAAAAACAAGTGTTCCGAGTTCCACGTTGCTATTTGCACATGTTTACGCTCGTGCATGTACGCGTTATGATCGCTAAGCTCCATAAATTTAAATTACTTTAGTTGAGATGTTTGTCACACATGTACTCTATTAATATATCGTAATAGAGAAAATTAATTTTGGTAATAACATTTTACACACCTTTTAAGAGAATGCTGTTAAAAGCAGGGAAATAGTGTCCTGAAATGCTTAATGGGATGGAAAAAAAATTAAAATGTTAAGCTATAGATTTTGTATGTATTTTTCAGAATATACATAGTTCTTTAATCCGTTTTTTGAAAAGAATAAACAGGGTAGCTCCTGTCATTTCCAAACATAAAATTATGTATTAAATTATCTATAAATTCAAAAGAAAGCTTGTTAATAAGAAAGGAACGTTTATCACTTATCAGCCTACAGATAGAATAATATTTCAAGTTTGAAAGGAACTGAAAAACTTTATCCTGAATACTGTAAAACGACAAACAATAAGGAAACAAAGGTACAAGGGAATTAAGTTGCACATCTCTAAGAGGAAATCTCAGAGTTGCTTTGTTCATTTAAATAGCCAGAAAGGCAAAACCCCAACTGAATCTAGATTCTACAACATTTGAGGGCTTTTGCCCTGAAATCTTTAAAACATTACGTTTTTAACGAAATTTTGTCCGAAACACAGTATCGAGTCTACCCGTAAGCAGGCAGAAGGCAAAACCGAAATTATATAGTGGTTCTACAGTTTTAGAGAACTTTTTTCTGTCAGTATATAAAAACAAAATTCTTTCTTTTCGAAACGTTGTTCTGCATGAACTCTTTTAAAGCGTGTTGTATATTTAGATGTACGGTCTAGTTAATTTCCCTTGCATTCAGGATGTAATATTTGCCCTATGTCAGCCATTTCAATAGCTATACAGCGTTGAAGATCCTCGTTTCATTCAGTGGCTCATTTGCCTCTGAAACAGCTTATTTCCTTTGAAAGGATGATGACAGTCTGTTAACTACCGGTGAAAGCCGTATGTGGTGCTTGCTCATATTTCTAATTTTCTCATCTTAGTAGCTGCGCTGTTTATTAGACCTGACTTCCCAACAGTATCTGAAATATGACGTCCACTAACATGTAATTAAAAATCATACGGGCTGCATATGCAAACTATGCAACAAACCATGTCCCTAGTACCATTTAATGAACTATGGTAGCAGACCTCCACCACTGAATACACAAACCACAGACTGGTGAGAGCCATAATTAAAATGTAACCTGTACAGTATATGCACCTTGTTTTTAATAAGTTCCTTTAAAATCACACGTAAGTTACAAACATAGAGTTACTAGCTCATATGACGATTGCAGAAACGTTGTTAATTAACTTCCTAAGTTGAGTTCTGCATGAAAACGCCCATGAATTGATACATTACACTAATCTACGATAAAGTCAATCTTTTGTAAGAATTTCCAAACATTATTTCAAATACAGTGAAGCCAATTATTGTTTGCTTGGACCAAATTTTATTCATCCAATGATCCTGTGTGTATGTGTGTGTGTGTGTGTGTGTGTGTGAGAGAGAGAGAGAGAGAGAGAGAGAGAGAGAGAGAGAGAGAGAGAGAGAGAGTCGAGGGGGGGAAGTAATCGGAAAACTTCAACAGATTTTAATATAGCTGGGATGGCGATTGAACTTAACCCTTCAATGGATGAATTATTTGCTACTTATGCCGCTCTTGCCGTGCTTTTTGAACCGGTTTTCAGACCGCTTTCTGCGGAGCCTCAACGCAATCGATTCGAGTAGACATGGTCGTTAAAGTGATAGTTAGGGCCCGGAAGTTGTTGACCCTAAAATTCTCTAAAAGTGGGCTATAAAATGCCCTTAAAATATACAAAATGCACATAAAATGTCAAAAATTTATCTAGAAAAAATTAACAATTTCTTTCGTGATAATAAATTAATAACTGTCAGAGACAAATAATGAATATATGGTTCGAATAACCACATTTTAAAATTAACTTTCTTAGTAAATAATGCAATTATTGCTACTAAATAATAAATAAATTCAAAATTCATCAGGTCATTTTAAATTTGATAAAATATGAAAAACTAAGTTACTGTATCCATTAGCCAAAACGTACCTTACTTAGCGTTGCGGTGTACCACCATGGTCATCTTCAAGTTATCAAAAGTAAAGGATTGGCGGTTGTCAGCTAAAACTGCTTTATACTTAGAGGAACTTCTCTCCACTTCCACAGATGTTATAGGTATATATTTGAAAAGCACTGTCACTGCCTGTTAAATCCCGTTCAAAAGTACCAGTTCTGAAGTTTCCTCCTTACAGATATTGGCAATCTGACAAACTGTTTGGTATCGTTTAATTTTGTCCAACACAAATTATAGTTTGTCTAATCTTGCCCCCAATCTCACCTTTTACATTTTGTATCCTCTCTTCCGCAATCCTCACTAACTCAATCGACTTGTCCATTCTTCAAGGCGGGTTATGGTATCCGTCAAAAATGTAAAATTTGATTTAATGAAAGCTAATTTACCTTGGATTTGAGTATCAGAAAACAAATCCTATGCACTCTCAATTGCCTTAGAATCTACCCTATCTAAGCTATTCACCACTTCTCTCGCTATTTGAAAATTGTCACAGTGCAGTTAACCATTTACCCCAGCGTATTTGCCGGGGGCAAAGCTATATTAGGGGTTTATCTTTGAAATACATAGTTCAAGTTGCCGCTTTCAAAAATATTTTCTTTACTGTGGAAATTAGTGTATCTACTCCTGGAAATGTTGATGTGACCTTTTCCGCAATGATGAATTCGATGAAGAGCGTGGGCCAAACATGTAACATGCACCATCTTACTATAAAATGATTGTATCGATTTTGCCGCCTTTACCCTGTAAGGCGCCGCGTCTGTTAGGAAGAGGAGTACGTTGTCATGCTGTATTCCACTATGCCACAATAAACACATGGATTTATCGAACAGTTTGCATATCTGATAGTGGTTAACAGCTTACATATCCTCTGAGGTCAGAAGAAACTTTTGTTCGGCACTAGTAGTTTCTAGCGTACCATTGGCTACATAACGCCCCTCTGAATCGGTTGCCTCATCAATTGATACGTAATTTTGTTCCCCGTTCACACATTCACGTATTCGGTTTAACGTGTCTTCATAACATTTTTGTAGGTAACTTTTACGCAACGTTGATTCATCTGGAATTGTATGACCAGTGTGACGTTCAAGAAAATCTCGTAATTTGGAATTAATGTTCCTAGCGGAATATTTGCACTAACAAACACTTCACATAATTCTGTATAAAAGGAAGATGACTGCTGCTTGACGACGAAGCCGTTTCTTTCAACAGAAACGCAGACGCTTGTCTTTTTTTTTTTTTCACATTTTGAGGAGCTCGCAAATGTTTTTCTGTGGATGAACTCCACACGTACAGCATAATCGGCCATTCCTCGAATTGATGCGTCATAAATTCACCAGCACAGTTAGGACGCTGACCTGTGCTAATTACATGTTTACCACACTTTGAAAGTTGCTATTTCATATAAAATATATAAATGAATTTTCAGTCACAGATTATTTTAAAATCCCCCAAAAAGCCCATGGGTCAGGGTCAGGTCTGCCACGGGAATCGAACCCGGGCCTCCCAAATGCGGGCTACAGGTGAAAATGCCGTATAAATTCGTGAAAAAGAAAGAAAATGACCGGAAATGCATTTAAATGTTAAAAATGACTATTATAAAAATGTGGGAAAAATGCGTTTTGATGACCTATAAAAACCATATAGGGGAACATGGGGCAGGACGGGGTACTTAATATTTGTGCATCTGTATTTCACATTTGAACATTTAGAAATTGTGTTTTGATAACGTAAATGTGTTTATTATTGCATAATTACCTGAAAAACATAAATAGACACTCGCAACAAATGGAAGTAGCTATCACGTCAAAAACAAAAGTAGTACATTTGCCCCGTTTTGCCCCATAGGTGGGGCAGTAAGGGGTAATATTTCTTTGACCATTTTTGATCAGTTTTTTTATTTCTTTTACATTTAGTTCCCTTCTCACAATATGCACAAATATGTACATCATCTTCATCATCACTTTCGACACCTGCACAAGAATTATGAGCTCGCTGCAGGCAGCAGGGATGTCTAACCCACCCTCCTTCTGAATAATTATGACAGTAACAATAATCATCTTCGTCGTCTTTTGCCACCTCTTTCCTGTTACCAGCAGACAGATGACTTTTGGAACGTTTGGATACAGGAGGATTAGGACATCTAGGACTACCTGTCGATGATTCCCGTTTTGTTTCGCTTTCTGGCAGAGCAACACGCCATTTTACAAGTCTTTTATTCATTTTTTCTTGTTCCGCATAAAATGGCGCTTCTTTATAAGGGGATGTTGTGTGCTTTTCCCCCTGTTTTTCCAAACTCTCTTGTTTTTCTCATCTACCTTTGTAATAGGCGTGATATTTTCTGGGCTGGAACTCTGGAAACTACTGTAGCTTGGCATCTCAATGTTTTCTCTCCCCATAGATGAACCAGAGACAACGGACATCTCAGAACTTGAAGGATTAACATCAATAGGAACTTAAGAAGAAAGCTCAATATCTGTCGTTTTGGAAAGTAGGAAATCAGCATCATCAAACACATTGATGTTCACAGACCATATTCCTGTTGTTCCAAACCCTTGACTGCCGTGCTCATTGTTGAGGCTCGCATATAACTGACACCAAACAACGATGCAACCTGAAACAGTGTCACGACTTTTCCAGGATTATATCTAACCCAGGAGCGAATTTCATTCTCATAATATTTGATTAGTGGTTTCATGAAAACAAACATCTAGCGGCTGCAGCCTGTGAGAATATTTTAACAACATAATCAGAATTATCTCTTTTCTTCTTAACGTAGCGTTCAAGAGTTGTTTGGGGCACTTGAAATTGATTAGCTGCCGTTTTGTACCCCATTGAACCATCATTCACAGCCCCCTCCATTGAGACTAAAGACCACTCTTGCCTCCGTGACTTCTTTACGTAATTACGCACTATTCGGAAATCACATGAAAAATGAGTAGTCAATCATATGAATAACACACAGTTTTACACCAGGAGCATAATGGGGTAGTGCCCTGTTATGCCCCACCCATATTGCCCCGTAAACACAAACTTAGGTTAATGCTTGTCGATGGTTCGATATTCAAAGATAACTTAGCGAAAAACATGGATTTAGAAGTAAATCAAGTGTTATATTCCATAGTAATTATTGTCTTTTATTTAAATGTAGATATGATGTACTTACATGCCTTGAAAGATATCACGAATCTTGTAAACACTGCTCCAAACTGTATCCAACACACAACTCGCACACAACATTCTGTTATGGCAGCCAACTGACGTGTACTAGTAGCTGTCATTTAGATGACGCAGTTTTGACACATTCCGGTTGATTGTGCCACCTACTAGAGAGAAAACACATTTACCCCGTTCTGCCTCACTACCCCGATATGCCCCATGTTCCCCTATATCTAACGTATTTGTTTCAGAATGAACTTAATTTCCAATAAGCATCGTCTATGACTACTCAGAAAAAAGATGACTTTTCATCAAAATCCGGGCCCTATTGATAGGCAATGGATTGGCCATCCATTCAAAATCAAACTTCGTAAGTTCGACTCTGGCAATTGAAGTCAAATGTGCCTGCGGTAAAGAACGGGCAGGACTCACGTAAAATAATCGGTGTGATGACAGGCGAGGTAGTTGACGGGTTCTCATTTGACTGCAGTTGCTTGGATTTTGCCTTTTTGTCATGAAACAAAACACTACAATGTAATTGTAAAGGTAAAATGATATTTACAATTCAAAAGACTCAAAAGTTTGTATATTTAACTGACAAAGGCCAGTACAATATTATAATAACAAAACAAATAAACAAAACAAAAAACTGCACTAAAACAGTTTTAAGCGCAATAACAGCCATGCATTAAAGGTTTAATGTGGCCGAGCGAAATGGCTCCTCGGTATCAAGTGAGGCTGTTAATTAGGAGCTCCTGGGTTCAATGTCCGTCTACCGCCATCTAATTTTACTTTTTGTTCTGGTGAAGGTTGGGGTTTATTATTTAACACGCTTTCCTTTCATTCCGCTTCCTTCTTAGCTTTCAAGTGTGCCTCTAAGTTTTGTGGCGTATGGCGGTTTAGGGCATGCGACGCGGGTGTTTTCCCAAAGAAAAGAGCACCTCTCCATGGTCACTAGAGGGATACTTTGTTTTTCAGGTGCTTCTTTAGGTAAATCCAACAGAGGGCGGGAGCCTGTAATTTATGGGACTTCCGCGCGCATCTGTGGATTCCCCTGCTGCTTCAATTCATCCGTTTCTATTGGGAGTGGCAGCCACAATAGATCTATGTAGTTTGGAATGTGAGCGGTGTCCCCCTTTGTTGTGCGTCTTCTCGTATAACGTGACTAGATGAGGTGATGTAAAGTGAAGTTAAGAACTGCAGCTAAACATAAAGATCTAATTAGGATGTTTAACGTAAAGGGAATAATGCTGATTGGTAGCTTTTTATTACTTCATCCTACTACTTTCCGCCATTTAGCTCTATCAGGGCTCATCAAACTTAACGTAACGGGAAATAAAATATTGGGTTTGACGAACTATTAAGCAGCGTTGGCGTTAAGTCAGGTCACGTTAAGTGAATCCCAAATACTTTCATTTGATACGTGTGTGAAATTTCCACATTGCGTCGTGTCAGTTTATCTCGTTACGTCAAGTATAGATCTTAATCCTGGTTAAATAGTTCAGCATTGAATAGCACTATTCTTTCTAAAGGGCATAGGCTATAAATATTTTCAAGCATTTAAGGTGGTTTCATGTGCATGTCAGCAAGCTTTTTAAACTGAGTTAATTATTGTAAGGTAGTGTAGCATATTCCATTCATACCAATAAATGTATCCAATTTCGTTTAATCTTATCAACAGAGAGTTTTTTTAAGGAAGAAAGAGAAAAAAGAAAATTGGAACACTTGGGATCTAAAATCTTGGAAAAATTGCAAGCTAGCTTACAGCTTTCAAAACATTAGTTTGCCTGTCTTTTCGGTCTTTGTCTTCAAACCCTAAAATACAGATCAACACTCTGTTGGAGGACGTTAATTTAAAATAAGAATAAATAAAAATTACAATTTATTTTCTTCTTACTTAGAAGCTTCTTAGCTTCTATCTAGGCTAAACATTATATACTTACAACCAGGGCTAGGAAGTTGAGGACCTATTAATTGTCTAAAAAGGACCTTGAAGAAGACCTGAAAATATCCCGATAAGGACCTAAAGATTGAAAAAAGTGACGTAAAGAAGTGATACCTACAAATTAATACATTAATTTGTAATTAGAATTGAATGAAAAACCTTAAAAGTACAACATTCAAGTGATATGCAACACATAGAGGGAGAAAAACTACATAAAAGAAATGCTTCTTCTGATTCAGCAGCCAGCAGCGGGCATTCCGAGTAAAGAAATCGAAATAGATACAATGAAATCGTACTTGACTTAACCACCCTCTGGGTACAGAAATCTTACGTCAGCGTTGCAATATATGACGACAGTCATCTCTAAATTCTAGGTGTAAAGAATCATCTGTTTTCTGACAGCACGTTGCGGAAGCATTGAGAAACTTGTCTTCATATCCATGGATGCCATTGGTGCATACTTGAAACAAACGAAATCTTAGGGAGAAAAATAACGGATATTTACAGAGGCTTTACTGGGTTCTCTGCTGGTACTAATGACTTGAATACAATAGAAAGAGTCCTCTAACCTGTTTTGCTGTAGCCAGTCTTAGGAGTGCGTATTAGTTAAAAGAAATTAGAATTTAACCTAGATCTGTTGAACAGGAAAAATATAGTCAAACGAATTTAAAGCTGCAAAAGCAGTGCCAAACCAAACAAAAATACTATAAAAAGTACTTTTAAATAAAAAATGGATAAAACGGCAAAAAGAACAAATAGGTAATTCTAAAAAGGACATTTAAATCAAAAAGTTATTGAACAGGCAGAAAAGAACAAATAAAATCCTTCATTCTCTGGCCTACAGTGACCCATAATTAACATATATTATGTTGGGCTTCATCTTCAGATACTAGAGAGAAAAAAAAAAGAATGTTTCCTTAACTCCCTAGCACTGCTTTATAAGTTAACCAACATTGTAGGCTCCCATGCAACTCTGAAAACCTACCATATTTTCAGCTTATTTTCATAAAATGGGAGAAAATGGCAGGCAAAAGCGTTTTATAATCACATATTATTTTTCTTTTTTGGCAATGTCATATTTCCCTCAGTTCTTCATCAAAATTAAAGATTCAAACACCAATTCCCCTGTACTGACGAAATATATACAAATCATTTTAAATTAACGATTCGTTAAAAAGATTGCTAAGGGATGTATTAAAAATTTATTCCGTCGCATAATTACAACAGAAGCCAACTTAGAAGAAGAACATAAGAACGGCCAAATAGCTTATGACAAACTAAACGTAGAACAGAAGACAATAACCGAGAACGTTTTATATACAATAAGAAATAAAAATCCGGGATTGTTACTTAATTGACGGACCGGAGGACTCCGGTAAAACATTTGTTTATCAAACATTGTGCTTCATTTGCGAGCTGAAAACAAAATTGTTTTACCAGTTGCATGGAGAGATGTTGCTGCCAGTCTGGTACAGGGGGAAGCACGTCGCATTCGATTTTCACTGTACCTGTCTGGGATACACGGTCTCATCGATTCGCACTCACACTAAGCATGCACAGCTTCTTCGTGACTCAGATCACATCGTTTTGGACGAGGTTTCATTGGTTTGCAAAGACGCGCCAAGGGTCATGAATAATAATTAATCTCCCGTTTGGAGGCAAATCATTCTCTTTGGTGGAGATTTCTGTCAAGTGTCACCTGCTGTTGAACATGCAGTAGAACAGCCTTTGTCGAAAATACAGTTAACATCGTCATTATGGTATCATATTACAATTCATAAATTGAGTTGCAACATAGGGGCAAATGATGATGCTGTTTTTACCGACTGGTTAATGAAATTAGGTAACAGAGACTTAGAAATTCAGACATACTACTGCGATGAAGCGATCAGAATTCCGAAACATTGTTATTATAATTACGAAAATCTTATTGCCACATCATATTCGAGGCCACGCTATTTAATTCAATAAAGATTTTGGGCCGTATTCATAATTATCACTTTGGTCTAGACTATCTTCCGACTAACTTGCTCCGGATCAAAAGCGGTCTAACTTTTTGATATTCATAGACGATAAAAACCCTCGGACCAAGTAAAGCCGTGGACCAGCACGGAGCAAATGTTACACGCCGTAGAAAGGTTCTACGCATGCGCGAGTCCGACAGAGTGCTAAACAAACCACAGCGTACTCAACGTTTATGCATCTCTGTGGTAGTTTCACAGCTGTTTCTTAATCGCTCTTACGGATGCTGCTGCTGTTTGAGGTTCGGTAACAAAGTTTGGTGTGCTGGGTTGCTGTGAATACAGGTAATATGAAGGAGCGTGGTATAAATTGGTCAGAGGACGACCAATGTTTTCTCTAGTCCAAAAAGAATGAACATTATAGAAAATATATCCGTGTCGACGAATACAAATATGAGAAAGCAGAAGGCCTGGAGGGAAATTTATAACGAGTTTGCTGATAATGCGGCTTACTGATGCCTGACTAATATCGTGCAGATTTGTAGTGTTATCTTGATATCCTCCCCCTGCAAAATACCGAAGTGCTGTTAGGATTTGAGTGTCAATTGAGATACTCAGGCCTCGGTTATCGTTCCTTAGGACGAATCATTTCTATCAGCTTTTTGGCGTACGCTTTACTAAACCTATATCTGCTTTTGAAGTTTAGTTCGTCGTACTTCGCAATAATTTATATTCTTGATAGATAAGTTTTCTTCCGTCGTCTTACGAGGAATGTTTTTTAAGTCAGTACCGTTTTGCGATTCCGCCGCCGCAGTGCTACGGTCGGCGTTCCGTGCATGCGCGCTGGTTACCTACATCTCTTGTCTACGCACTGACGTCATTACAGTCTGATTCTTCATTGTATACGTTGATTACTGAGTGTTTAAGATGACTCCGACAATCGCGAGTCCCGCCGATTGTGAATTACGGGCTGTTATACGATTTCTTAGTGCTAAAGGCATAAAATGATCGATATTCATCGCGAGATCTGTGAAGTTAACGGACAAAACATTATGAGTGATGGAATGGTAAGGAAATGGGTGAGAGCATTTAAAGATGGCCGCACAAATGTGCATGATGAAGATCGGAGTGGGTGTCCTTCGGTCATTACTGAAGATTTGGTGCAGAAAGTGGACGAAAAGGTGAGAGAAAACAGACGCTTTACAATTTCATCATTGTGCGACTATTTTCCTCAATATTCTCGTAGTCTTTTGTATCGCATTGTGACCGAGAACTTGAAGTATCAGAAATTGTGTTCACGTTGGGTTCCAAAAATGTTGACGGATTTGCACAAAACCCAACATTTAGGCAGTGCACTGACTTTCCTTGAGCGGTACCACAATGAAGGTGAAGACTTTTAAGACCAAATTGTTACTGGTGACGAAACATGGGTGGCCTACGTCACACCAGAATCGAAACAACAATCCATGGAATGGCGACATTCATCATCACCCACAAAAGTGAAGTTTAAGCAAACAATTTCTGCTCGGAAAATCATGTGCACAGTTTTTTGGGACAGAAAAGGAGTATTGCTAGTGGAGTTTCTGCCTCGTAATGAGACAATCAATGCAGCATCTTATTGTGAGACATTGAACAATCTGCGCCGTGCAATCCAGAACAAAAGACGTGGCAAGCTGAGTAAGGCTATCGTTTTGCTGCATGACAATGCCCGTCCACATGTGGATAATCGGACCAAAGATCTCATCAAATCTTTTCAATGGGAAACACTAGATCATCCTCCATACAGCCCTGATCTGGCGCCCAGCGACTATCATTTGTTCCTGCACTTGAAGAAACATCTAGGTGGTCAGAGTCTTCGAGACAATAATGAAGTCAAAACAGTTGTGATACAGTGGTTAACACGTCAGGCGGCAGAATTTTATGAGGAGGGTATTCAAAAACAGGTGCCACGTTATGACAAGATCCCCAGCGCCGTGTTGTCCATCACAAATCTCACTTTGCGGTCGCCTGGGATCGAACCCGGGCCGCCTTGGTGAGAGCCAAGCGGTCTAACCACTGAGCCACGGTGCGGCCCTAGGTATAGTTGGCTTTCTGCATTTTATGGCCTTGCAATTGTCTGTAAAATATTTATGGACATTAATCACAATTCCCTTTCATCTGATCTTATAGCTTTTCCCTTAGATCTAATGCACACCACTATTCCCAACAGTTTAAAAATAATCACAAAATTGTCAAATTCTAAAAACATTTTTACACGTTAACAACCGATACTTCACTTGCAACACCACTGATGCCTGCTTGTGCTTACCCTCATACCACAGAGGTAATTAGGGAATACAATATCGCTTTAAAAGGGCCTGACCATTATTTTCAAGGAAAGAAAGCCAGCGCCCTTGCTAGACAAGAATAGTTCAGAAAGTGCCAAGTTAAATCTCGTGCGTTATACCCTAGGCGAGGGATGTTACCGAGGAAAGATTTAACTCGACCTGCCTGCGAGGGAGAACATGAACATGATTGTGCGAGAGGGTGGCTTAGCACAACATAATAAATCACTCTTGGTCTACTCTCAAAAATCACCATTTTAATAGCGAAGAGAATACCTCAATTAACACAATATTGACACCTGGATGAGGGGTAATTATGACGGAATCATCTTGACTCCAAAAAATAGCACTTTATGTGAACATGTCGGTGGAGGACAGACTGACGTGCATTTGTCTATAGCAAGATCCCAAAGGGAACATCGAGTTCAAATTTCCAGGCTGTGCATCTATCCAGCCAATGCTACCTAAGCACTGTCATGGACAGTGAAATGACTTTAGTATTCTCGGGCATTAATTAAATGCAACGCCTAGCCCACTGACTATGACGTGTATCATGATTATTGAACTCTATCTTAAACAGAAAATTATAGTTCTAACATTTGTGAAATCGCATTAAAACTTCTACCAAATATACTGAATGTTAACCATTTCCTCTGCCACAGCATATTGAGGTTAGGAGCACGCGATCACAGGCACTGAATAACAATAATAACAGAATTGAAATAGGACTTTAGGAAGCAGCTCTATTTGCCAGATGAAGTGAGAAGTTAACTTACTCGTACACTAAAATTGTGTACCTTCTATCTCAACTAAGTACTACTACACAAATAGAAACTAATTATTACTTCATGTACTGTACTGTTTGTACTGTCATAGGCGCAATTATTGACTATTAAATGGGATGGTGTTTGTTCTTGACGCTACCAGACTGGCAAACAATAAAAATAAATCTGTCACAGTCACTTGAGTGGACATTTGTTCCGGATTGGATTAATGACTTTCTCCGCAGTGCTTTCTGTGCTAAAAATGATTTAATGAACATTGTCACTGTATGTGAAATTCTGAAAAATCAAGAATATCTAGTATCTCAATACCGGGAAGCAAGAAAAAAATATAATTTAATTATGAAATTATTAGCATTGCAGACACGCGCGCGCGCGCGCGCGCACACACACACACACACACACACGCACACACATTCATATTGTTGAGCAAATATCTTTAATAATTTTTCTAACATTAAATATACTTTCGCCCTTTCCTCATTTTATTAACAACATACAACTTTATCTCATTACTCATGAAAGTCATAAGAATTCATTAGTCGTGCCGCTTGATATCACTCAACTTAGTTGCATGTGGGAACGGGGGAAGTCTGTATACTTTAACATATATATATATATATATCAGACCTGGCTAAGCAATGACGCCGTGAATGACGTAATATACCTACTGAGCTCAATATTGTATTTAATTTGTTAATTACACATAAATCACATAAAGCCAGTTGTGCGTGATAACTGACAGTTTGTATTAAAAATATGAAAAGTGAAATCCATTGTACGTGAACGTTTGCATCAGTACTCAAGCTTTTTACCACCGATAGGAAGATACTATGCTATACTAAAATACAAATACTAGTGCTGAATCTGTTAGATCTTCAAGGTTATCGGGTAGTGCAACATTTGTCAGAAATTAGGCACGGAGCATATGGATCATGTTCTTCGTCGGGGCAATTTGTTATTGGAGAATCAACACCACCTTGTTGTTCTTCTGGCGTACATTCAGAATTTTATTCAGATTGGTGTAGAACATTTATTTCGGCGGACATTCTCCTTTATAAAGTGAATAATCCGGAGCTCAGAAAGTGTTTTTGCTAAACTGACTAATATAAATCCTCTTGATGAGTCCACGCTACGGAAGAAGATCTTCCAAATTGCTATAAGAAAACATTAAGTACATAAGGTCCATTCATGAAAATAAAAAAAAATCTGGTTGCCATCGATGAAACTATTGATGATAGTGGTAGAAACGTAGGAAATGTAGTGCTAGGGGAATTTGAAAATGAAAACAAATGTCTCAAAAAGTTTGCTACCTTGTAAAGAAATGCCAGCTGCGAATCATGTAATAATAGCTAGTATATTTAATGAAACCTTGGATACCTTGTTGTCAAATGGTGTTAAATATGACAATGTACTGATTCGACGCATTCCATAAATTCTGTGAAGCAATTGGAACCCTTTATTTAATGAAATTAATGTCTTCAATGAGAAAAAAAGTGTTCGTAAATGCCGCATTATGGATTGTTCAAAAATATTAATCCCGATCTTCTATTGCCTCCTCACAGGTTGGGGTACCATAAGTCAGTGGTTTATTATGCAGATCATTTTGAAACATTTGCATCAGTAATAAATGGACTGGACAAAGAAGATGCTTCTGCGATTGATACTATCCAGAATTTAATAATTGATGCTAATTTAAAATATGACTTAGCCGTCATATCTGTCTGTTTTGATTTCTTATTATGTTCAATAAATAAACCTAGAAGCTTCTGTTGACTTATTAAGTAATTCAGTTATAAGCTGTCGGTTTAATTGACGGAATCCGCCTTGTCATACATAAAATTCAGAGGTAATTCAATTAAAGAGATAATGTGTTGAAAAACAACTTCACTCTATCACAAGTTCCAAAGCAGAACTTGCAAGAAAAAGTTCCAGGCTTTAAGAAAAACAGTATTTACCAGACCCTCAGTAAAGTGATTCATATTCTGCAAGTCGAGCATATAAATGAACTTGAGTGTGTGCGAGAGTATGCAAGGTTGGCATGGGATGTAGAACGTTCATTTTCCCAATGTAAGGCATCACTGATAGTCGGTAATAGATAATAGGCAAGGCAATTTGGAGATGACATTTGTTGTGCTCTGCAACTCCAAGTAATGTTTAATCTGATGTTTAGCTACAAACTGGCGACTTTCAGTATTCATCGTACTATAAACTAGATGTTTACCTGTGTTTTGTTCTAATTCTTTGAAGAATATGTTTTTCAGTTTTAGGAAATACTTTCAGAACCAGTATCACATAAAAACAACTATTTTAACATTTTTAGTGCATAAAAATTCGAGCCCTAGTAATTGCACAGAATTGAAATGTGAGCTATTGACATGTTGGTGCTAAAAGAAATACGTGGAAAAAGCGAAGGCGTTTGTTATAGCGGACAGACATACAGACAGACAAGACAGACAGACAGATAGACAGACAGAGCAGCTTGCTGTCCTGTTCGCCTCTAGAATGGCGCATCTACCGAATATGAACCATCACATGTTCATGATTGCATTGTTTCCTAATCCGGAATGTGTTTATTTACCCAAGGGAGTTCTGTTATTGTTTAGGCAGCAATAGGGCAAGTTTTTTTTTTTTTTTTTTCCTTTTTGATTTTAAGGTAATGGTCCCCCAGTCACGGGCGCTTTACAGAAATGTGATAAAAGAGACACAAAAACAAAAGGTAACGCAGGCAGATTCATTATACGGAAACAAGGGGGGGGGGCAACGCAAAGTGGAACAAAGCGTATCAGAATAAAATAAATGGCAAGGGTAAATTAGTGCAAGGCTTTTTTAGCGAAGCATTTAGTAGCAAGTCAGTGAGACAGGTATTGCGAAGTCAGGCCGAAGGTATCTTTTTAGAGTTCACACAATTTAAAAAAAAAAGATTCAACGTAAGAAAGACAGAAATTAATTCGTTTTCAGAAATACTCAACAGGTTACTTTAAAGGGTGTGGTGTAATCAAAGCAAGTGTATCGTGCATTTGCTGAAACGCCAGAAAGTCTTGATTCCAGCAGTGTTCCAGTGCTTGTGTCGCGTAGAATTCACACTGGATGTCCGAGAAGGGTTTCAAATTTAAGTGATTTTAACAAGGATATTAGGTTCATATGCAGAAAGACAAGTGTTGGGCGTCAATTTTTATTGGAGGAGAGTGACATTGTTGCAGCAAAAATAAAATTCGAGGGCAAAATAGGTGTTACGAAACTTTTATATTACTTAGAAGGTACTTGGACAACTAAACGCCACACTCAAAATTTAATCCATTAAGGCTTCTAATAAAAAGCTGGCCTAAGAGTACCTGTTGGAAAAGGCAGTCAGCTCATTACTTGTCATGTAGGATCTGCTAAGACTGCATCACGAACTGAAAGCAAATGGACTTTTTTTTATTATTTTTTTGTCCAAAACCACCTCCTATTTATCTTGAGGATATGACAGCTGATATATTTAAGGAAGGACTTCTCAACATATTGTTACATTATTTAGAAGAAGGAAGCATAATTATAATGAATAATCGCCATATCACATGGTTATTTAAAACAAAATACAGAATACAGCCATCAGAAAGAACCAACCTTTTGACTGGTTTCAAAAATAGGACTGAATTTTCGAAACGGAAACAAAACTGAGCGATTGCAACGAGTACTTTCCGCTTAAAACGGAGGAAAAAACGTATCAGCGGATCAACTTGCATGGGTTAATCTGCTTCCCTTTTTACGTCTGCCAGATGTGAGCTCAGATAAAAAGGGGAGTTGCAAACAGAAGTAACACTTTTAAACAGACTGACGTTGTACGACTTATTCGTGAATAAATTGATAGGGTAACACAGCAAGGCTGGGAATCTTGCGTGCTACATGTAGAAAAGCTACAATTTTTGGTAAGAAATAGCATGTTACGAGATTTTGGAACCTATCATCATAAATATTTGAGACTTAGACAATGAAGACAGTAATGATTGTGAAATGTCTGTTGGTGTAACTGGTGACAGCGATACGGAAGAGCCACTGGTAGTTCCATTGGAACAGGTAATTAATGAACTATAATTATATCATGTGAACAAAAACCATGGAATATTACTCAGCATAGCCTTTAAATGGATCAATAAACTTAAGTATTGACCTTTTTATTCTAATGGGAGGTAAGGCCCTCCAAACAGTGGGAGGGACAGCGCCCCAGTGGGCCCAAAGCAGGATGAGGAGGGTGAACTTCAACATTTTAAATCAAATTATGGTATAAATTTAATATATTTTGATAGCCCTTAACAAATTAAGAAACTTTTGTTTAAATCAGTTTTTATCTAAAAGGTAAAGCTCAGCATTCACAGAACATTGAAATTTTATTTATTATGCTTATTCACCTTTATTCTTTAAGATTTTAATTGTTTAAGGATTAAAACGTCCTAGCAACTGCATAACAATAGGGTTATTTAATCTCAAACAAATAATTTTTCATTGAGATAATACATATGTCGGATCTCACTGAAAGAGAAAAAATAAAAATACATATTTATGATGGCTGGTTATGGTGATAAGAAGAGGACTCAAAATAAGGTGTGTAATTTATTTTATCCTTGAGCATGCCATAATGCATCGGCACTATAATGGACCTCCTTATGTCCACCTCTTTATAACGATACTACTGCCTAACAATCAAAGGTGCACCAGTTCATCACAATACTGCCATCCACCAATAAATACCGAACGTACGTTTCCATCACACATCCTACACACCCATTCTGGCATACATTACGTTGAGGACGTTGTGCGTGAACGTTCGCGCTTGTATGCCGGAATCACACCTCACCCCAACCAACTAGTAAATACACTAGGTCAATATGACCACCGTGCACCAAGAAGGAGAAAGAGCTATCGCCTCCCCAAGGACGCCCTTGGGTGGTGAGTTCAGCCTCTCGTCCCTTCACTGCCAAATTCCGTCTGTCCCGGCACTACTGGGGATGGATTTGACTTGTTGACTGACCCCCGCCAGTTCGAGGGCCCCCCCCCCCATGTGACCTGAACACGACCCGAACCTAAATGTTCCCCAACCACCCGACCTCTCGCTCCTGGCCCCGTCACACTGGACGGACCCTGCAAGCAGGCCGTTCCTGGCGTCGCGGCATTGCGCACTGGCTCCTTCCTGAACGCTCATCCCGCCGCCAGGAGGACTAGCAGAGGTCGAATCATGTCCATCATCTTACAAAAGACATGAAAGCTTTGAGAAAAGACGAAATGTATAAGAACGCACGGGTAAATCCGCTCAGCGGCTAGGTATCGTGGCGCTCTGTCCACCGTTCGGGAGCACCCGGACGACTTGTTCTCGCTCATGGCTCATGGAGTGAGCCAGTTAGCAGGGAACTGCCAGGATTTGCAGTTGCGTGCCAGTGAGCTGTGTGTGGACATTTGAACCGTACCGAATCGAGTCGAGTCGAGAACTGATAATCGTGTAGTGATTTGAAGGCGAATTCTGCGTTTGCGTGTGGTGAAGCCACGAGAGACTGTGTTGGTGTATGTTACGTCATCCTGCTACAAAGAGTTGTACAAGTGTCTTTCTACGGAAATAAAGAGCACTTTGAATTTCTGCAAACTAGAATTTTAATTTTACGAACCCATAAAGTTACAGTATTATTGCGTCAAGGTCAAAATAACAATATAAACAATAATTTCGCAGTTGAAGGCGCAACTATCGATTCTTATGTACAATGGAGTAATAAATAACATGGGCGTAGAATATTAAAAACATTTTATGGATGTTTTAAATTTAGACACGTGGTTGAGTATAAATATTCGCTTGAAACTTGAGTATAATGGCAATTAAGAGGCTTGTATGCCTATTATGAAACTCACATCTTTGTTACTATTATGCTCTGGCGTAAGTATATTATATGAGTTGAATCCCAACAAAAACATAACTCAGTACACGCTATCAAAAATCATAAGGAAGTACTACGCGAGAAGTGTAAAGAATAAAGGTAAATCTGGAAGACCAAAATCTGCTATGAATGAAGGCCGCGCCGTGGCTCAGTAGTTAGACCGCTTGGCTCTCACCAAGGCGACCCGGGTTCGATCCCAGGCGACAGCAAAGTGAGATTTGTGGTGGACAACACGGCGCTGGGGTGGGTTTCCTCCGGGATCTCCGGTTTTCCCCGCCATCTCATTCCACCGGTGCTCCATCTTCATCTCATGTATCATAAGTGTCACCGCCTGCGGTGCCGTAAGTTGTAAAAGCGGGCGTTAAACACTACACACATGCTATGAATGAAGAAAATGCCCGTAATTGTTACTGTTGTCCAAGAAGATATACAGAAATCCACAAGGCAACTGACAGAGGGTTTCAGTGTATGTTAAGCATCTGCTTGCAATTTAATTATATCAGTGGCGAAATTACACCCTACAAGATACTACTGTTGCGGGAAATAATGATTTCGATCGAAGAAATTATTTTGTGTAATTGTTACGAAACTGTGAATCCAAAATTTAGGACTTTTAAGACACGTCATACTTTTAAATGACGTCACTTTCTATCTTAAAGATACATTGAACCGCCATAGTTGCTGTTGCTAGTTTCGAGAGGACCCTGTTGGTCCAACAACACATTCAGCATGCACTAATAGTTAATGTATCGCCAGGTTTTATTGGTAATAACACGATGGACCGTTTTTATAGGAGAAAACTTAATTTCCGGTATTTAGCGCCACCTGTTGCTAAAAAAGTGTTATTCCGGCTTGCTAAAGTTTCTATCCAGACGAAAATGAAGAAATATGGTTTCAAGAAGATGATACCCCAGCGCATTTCTTAAAATATATGACTGACTTCTTGACTGCCGCATTTCCTAGTAGGTGGATTAGGTCTCAATCCATTTTATATTTATTTGTGGGGCCAAAATACCAGAGACGAGGTGTGTCTAATTAATCCTAATTATTGCGAAATCATTTGGAATGAGGTCATGACAGGGTTATTCTTTGATAGTGAATGTTTCTCAGTTTGAATATTTGTTGTAGACCTGAGGATAGCAGCAAATGATAATTTCTAAGTGTTGGTAGTTATCTAAGAAACATATAAATAAAATAATCAGATGAGTAGAATATTAAACAAAGGAAAACGAGGTTTAAGATGTCATAATTATAAACATTATTCATACACAGAATTCTGAACAGAGTTCTAAAACGTAATGCATTTCCTTAAAAAAGTGCTTTCTTCACATCCTATGTATTTGAAGAAATTAGTTTTATAAATAATGTGCTCAATAAACATATGAGCCTTAAATTCTAGTCATCTCGAAATGCAAGATTAAAGAATAAAGGTGATTAAGTATGTCAATACCCTGCAAATTCTCAAGTTTTTATTTTAGAAAAATGTTTTAAACCAACGTTTCTTAATGTATTAAGAGCTATTAGAATATCTCAAATTGTTACCATGGTTTCGTTTAAAATTCTTAAGTTCAGCCTCTCCTGCCTCACTTGGGACCTACTGGGGCGCTACCCCTTATGCAGCCTGGAGGTTCCCTATCTCCTTGAGGGGGGAAAAAAGCCGTTGACACTTAACTTTGTTGGCCATTTAAAAGTCATGGACAATATCCCATTTAATATGCTAGTTCGCATGTTCAAGTGTTGAATTTAACGACTATAGAAGTTTGGAAGATTCACTTTGGGTTCTCTTATGTCGCCAACCAGATTTGCAGATGTGATAATGTGCGAGTGAGAGGAAAATATGAAGAGTTTTGGCGGAGGAGGGAGGGGAGGGGGCTAACGAGGGGCAACGCTGAACACACAAACGCTCTCATTTGGTGCAGAAATGCTTTCCATTGGAAAAAAAACATGGCCTGCTGAAATACTTTTTCTTTTAGGACAGTGCCCAAATAATATTTGCACACATCAATTGCTAAACATTGTGGATGATTCAAAGAAATGTTTACATAGAGCAAACAAGAACCTCTTAATTTAAAATTTATTGTAGTCGCGATATGACTTTATTGTTAAAACGACAATATTAGATTAAATAATAAAAGAAATAATGGAAAAACTCGTAGAGTACATTACCAGTGCTTTCTCACGTCACATTGTAGTAAATGTTTCACGGGTCTTTGAACAAAGTGTAAAACACCTAAAACGTGTATAAATGATGTGAGATAATGTAAATTAGTCCTAGTGACAACCGACATCGCGCTTGTATATTAAATTTATTAGCACTGAACCGTAAAATGGTGTAGCAGTTGCATTTCTGCACGAATCGCAGTTCACATCATTAACAGTATCCTCCAATGGGCTATGTAGGAAACCCGATGCTCTACTTTACCGTCTATAGAAATTTTTTCTTTATTGTAGCGCTTTTAAGTGAAAGTTAAGTTATAAGAATTATTTTTAATTTTGTTTTAATATGATAGATTCTTATATTAAAATGCAATTACAAAAGACAAAAATGCATTAAAATTGTAATTAAATATTAACTAAAACATACAAATTAAAAAAAAAAACCTTAGCACGACGATTTTTAAGAAAACTACCCGTTCCTTTGCAAAAATTAAAATATACATTCAAAATATTTTCATGACAATTGAAATGTTCATCTTGATTTTACCGGAATAGCCTCTGAGATCCTCTTGGTGCTGAATTACTTTTATGTAACTGGTAAACCATAAGAGATATACAATATATGTCAAATAGTCCTTTTTGAGTTAACCATTTCCGAGTTGATCCTTATTATTGTTTTATATTTTTAAATTCTTACTTTTCTCAAACGAGAATTCGTTTGTCTCTCTCTCTCTCTCTCTCTCTCTCTCTCTCTCTCTCTCTCTCTCTCTCTCTCTCTCTCTCTCTGCAAGCAAAGAGAACGGAATTTCTAAGCCACTACAGAACGACCAACTCTTAAAGGATTTGACGTTCGCTTAAAGCCTTTGTACCTACAAGAATATATGCAATAAAAGAATTTCTGCAAATATTTATCTCGATTAATATGGGGTAGATAGAAGAAGAAGCGTTTAAACGAATTATTTGTTTCTTAAGCCTAGTTAAAGAATGCACCAGACGAGACTTAATAAAAAATAAAAAAATGAGAGAAATTAAGCATATACAGATTACACAATAAAATAGATGAACAAACAGAATTGGAAAGGACTTAGTAATATAATGAGTGAAGTAAGAATACCAGTTTTAATAAGAAAATGCAATATTCGCGGAAAAGAATATGTAGGACGCCCTAGAAGAAGATGGAGCAGGTGTTGGGACGTGACAACGGAATAGGCAGAAATGCCCTGAAAAGAATAAGAAGAATATGTATAAACGTGAGTAGAAGTCATACAAGTAAAACAGATCATCTTTTCTCTGCTTAAAGAATTTTAGAAACTGAAAAGGATACTGATATACGCCCGAACTTAATTTATTCTATTTTTCCTAGCCGCTTCATCTGGAGTCCCTTTCCTCGCACTTAAACATACAATTGGCTAATCAAGACTTTTTACAGTAGTAGTGATAAAAATTAAGTTAGTTCATGAAAGTCATGCTAAAAGCACATCCTATTGTCACCCAATTAGCGGTAGGCATGAGGCCCACAGCTGTGAGGAAACCAGCCACGCCTCCCATTAGTCTCTGTCACTAACTGAGGGCTGATTAGGGAAAGGTCGCTTGTCCCTAGGCGCTCCTCTCCCCTTCTTCTGCCCTCCGGAACTTTCGTGGGGGAAACCAGAGACTTCTAGAAGAACGGTGACATTCCTATAAAAAGGGTTTCAGAGAGACAGGCAGTCAGAGTTAGTCAGTGACGTGCGTGGAAAGGAGCGCCGTGTTAACGAACGAGACTGTGTACGTGCATCGGAGTTTACGTAGTCGCGAGTACATGTGAAATTGTAACGGACGAACTGGTGAATTGTAATTGTGTGCAGCACGTAATACTGTGTAATTGGCAAGTGTTAAACTGTAAGTCGGTGGAAATAAAGAACATTTTTGAGTGGTGAAATTGGACTTTTCATTTCACGAACCCACAAGGTCACACTGGTGTCAGAAGTGGGATAACAACATCACCGAACATTACAACCATGGACGCGGCATTGGAAAAGATTTTGGAGAAGATGATGGAAATGAAGGCCGAACTGACCTCGGAAATGAAGACGGCCAACGACGACATCACCGCAGATTTGAAACAAATGAAGACGGCCAACGACAACATCACCGGGAAGATGGAAGAAATGAAGGCCGAATTAACAACAAAAACAGAAGCGGCAAATAACAACCTGGCCGCAAAGCTGGAAGAAATGAAGACGGCTAACGATAACCTCACGGAGAAGATGGAAGAAATGAAGGTTGCGAACGAGGCCCTCGCCGCGAAATTTGAGGAACAGTTGGCCGGCGTGAGGGAGGACGTCACGGGACTCGGCAAGCGGATCGGCTAGGTGGACGAACGCGTCGGAGACCTCGCGAGCCGCGTTAATGAGCTGGAAGGAAAGGCCGACAACAGCGCCAAGTCCCTGAGCGCCATGGTGGAGGACGTCGTCGGCAGGATGTTGAAGGATTTGAAGGCCGACGCACCGGGACGCGACATAACATCGCCGCGCGTCAAACCTCCCAAGTATGACGGCGCGTCAACGTTTGAGGTCTTCCGCCGCCAGTTCGACACAGTGGCCAGGCACAACGGATGGCCACTGGAGGAGGAGGCCACACAGTTAATAGCCAGCCTCCAGGGAAGAGCCGCGGAAGTCCTAAACGCGGTGCAGACGACGGCGGCGCCCAAGGACATCTGGGAAGCCCTGGAGGATCGCTTCGGGAACCACCGCTTAGCCGCAGCATACCGCAGCCAGCTAAAGGCAAAGTCACAGCAGCCGGGGGAGACGCTGCAGGAGTTCGCCATTGCGATCGAGCAGCTGGCTAGCAAGGCCTTGGTTGACCTGCCACTGGAGTTCGTATCCCGGGAAGCCGCCTACAATTTTGTCGACGGGGTACGGGACACTGAGATTCGTCAGCGCCTAATGCTCGGGGAATATAAAACCATCCACGAGGCGCTGACAGCGGCATTAAGGATGGAGGCGGCCAAAATAACATCCACCCCGACGTCGAGAACGAGGAGTGTCCGCTACGCCGGAGACAGAAGACCAGCTGAGGGACGCCGGCGAACACCTAGTGGCCTGTGTTGGGGTGTGGACAGCCCGGACACCTGCAGAGAGACTGCCCACACCAGGAAGAGCAGCCGGAAAACGAGTAAGGGCCGTCGTGGAGAGGGGCACGTCGGCGCCATAACCACCATCCCCTCGAGTGACACTGCGCGCCGTCAGCTGGCGTATGGATGACAGCCTCATCGCGGACGGTTGGGTAAGAGGGAAGCCGTGCCGCGTGCTGGTGGACACCGGGGCGGCCGTGACCATCATCAGACCTGACGTGGCGAAGGGTTTGCCGGCAAGGAAGCCAAACCGACCATACCAGCTTGTCACGGCATCGGGCGACACCTTGCCTGTGGAGAAGGAGGCCCTGCTGGAGCTGAACTTGGGACGGAGTGCCGTGCGTCTGTGGGTGTTCGTCGCGAAGGTGGCTGAGGAGGTGATTCTGGGACTGGATGCCCTCAGGAGCCATGAGGCGACGGTCGACGTCGGCAAGAAGGTCCTGCGGCTTAACGGAGAAGAGGTTATACTCCGTCAACCCGAAGAGCGCCTTGGAATTTGCAGGGTCGTCTTGGACGAAGACGTGGTTGTCCCCGCGAGGAGCGAGTTGGTGGTGACGGCGCGACTGGAGGGCCAGAGAACCAGGAACATGATGCTGGACCAGAAGACGCCTGTAAACGGACTGTGTGTAGCCAGGGCATTGCTGCCGTGCCGAGAGGAGGTGCCCGTGAGACTGCTAAATCCTACGGACGCCGATCACGACGTCCAGGCCGGGAAGGAGTTGGGAATGTGCGAGCCCGTGGTGAGCGTAACAGCTATCGACGAGACCCAGGTGCCGGCGCTGAAGCAACACCTGGGGCCCCGGCTAGAAGGCTTGGTGGAGAGGGCGGCCGACCACCTGACCACAGAACAGCTGGAGAAGGTTCGACAACTGCTAAGGCGGTATCAGCGCGTCTTTAGCCAAGGTGATAGTGACTACGGCCGCACGGACAAAGTGCTTCACCGCATCGACACCGGGGACGCCCGGCCTATTCGGCAACCACATAGACGCGTTCCGCTGGCGAAGCAAGGGGCGGTACGAGACATGCTGGAGGACATGAGATCCAGGGGAGTGATTGAAGAGTCTGACAGCCCTTGGTGTTCCCCTGTAGTCTTGGTGACAAAGAAGAACGGCGAGCTGCGCTTCTGCGTAGAGTACAGAAAGTTGAACGCCGTCACCCGGAAGGACTGTTTTCCCTTACCCCGGATTGACGACACCCTGGACACGCTAGCTGGTGCACAGTGGTTCTCGACCCTGGACCTGAAGTCGGGCTACTGGCAGGTAGCTCTAGACCCGAGAGACAAGGAGAAGACCGCATTCTCGACAGGCCAAGGGCTCTGGCAGTTCACGGTTATGCCCTTTGGCCTCTGCAACGCACCAGCTACCTTCCAGCGCCTTATGGAGTCAGTGATGAGAGGGCTGACTTACGATGCCTGCCTGCTATACCTGGACGACATCATCATCGTCGGGAAGACTTTTTAAGATCACCTCGAGAATCTTAGTAAGGTGCTACAGAGACTGCAAGCGACCAACTTGAAGCTGAACGCGAAGAAGTGCCAGCTCTTCCGCAAGGAAGTTAACTACTTGGGCCACATAGTCTCGGCAACCGGAGTGGCCACAGACCCGGAGAAGACACAGGCTGTGAGAGATTGGCCTCGCCCAAAGGATAGGAAAGAGTTGCGCAGTTTCCTGGGGCTGTGCAGTTATTACCGCCGCTTCATAAAGGGGTTCTCCAACATCGCAAAACCCCTCACCCGCCTGACGGAGGAACACCGGCCTTATGCGTGGACAGAGGACGCCGAAAACGCTTTCCAGCACCTAAAGGAGACCCTGTGCAGTGCTCCAATTTTTGGTTTCCCACAACTGGGTGGCGCCTTCATTGTGGACACCGACGCCAGCGACCACTGCATTGGAGGTGTCCTATCGCAGATCCAGGACGGCCATGAGCGGGTGATAGCCTACTACAGCAAGACGCTATCCAAGGCAGAGAAGAACTACTGCGTCACCCGACGAGAATTATTGGCGGTAGTAAAGACCTTGGAGCACTTCCACAAGTACCTGTACGGTCAGCCATTCCACCTGAGGACTGACCATTCCGCCCTAACCTGGCTATTGAGCTTTAAGAACCTGGAAGGCCAGACAGCACGTTGGGTCCAGAGGCTGCAGGAGTACGACTTCACCTCGGAACATCGTAGAGGGAAGAGCCACGGTAACGCAGACGCCATGTCCCGAAGACCCTGTCCAGAAGAGTGCGGCCAGTGCTCAAGAGTGGAAGAGAAGGAGCGTGCCGCAGCAGTCCGAGTAGTTGTGGCAGTGCCTGCGGACGGTTGGGATAGCGCAGGCCTGAGGAGGGAGCAGCTGTCGGACGCAGACTTGGCGCCGCTCTTAAGGGAAGTGGAGGCAGGGACGAGACCAACCTGGGAGGACATCGCACCAAGGAGCGCCACCTACAAGTCGTACTGGGCCTAATGGGACTCGCTGAAGACCAGAGAGGGCGTGCTGTTCCGGGTATGGGAGTCACCCGATGGGAAGACGCAGAGAGAACAGTTGGTACTTCCCCGGAGTAAGGTCCCGGAAGTCTTGGAGGAAGTGCACGCCGGTACTTCAGGAGGACACCTGGGAGCCAACCGAACGATTGACAAACCACGGCAGCGCTACTACTGGCTGGGACTCCGAGCTGATGCTGAGAGGTGGTGCCGTCAGTGTCACGTGTGCGCGGCGAGTCGCGGCCCCCAGACTAGGAGCCGGGGTCGCATGCAGCAGTACAACGTCGGAGCGCCATTCGAACGGATCGCCGTTGACATTGCTGGACCGTTCCCAGTTTCCGACCGAGGCAACAAGTACCTAATGGTGGTCGTGGACTACTTCACCAAGTGGCCGGAGGTGTATGCCATCCCAAACCAAGAGGAAAAGACAATCACAGACTGCCTCGTGGAGCAAGTGTTCTGTCGATTTGGGGTGCCGTTAGAGCTACACAGTGACCAGGGTACCTACTTTGAGTCCAACCTAATGAAGGAGGCACTGCAAAGGCTTGGGGTGAACAAGACTCGCACTACGCCTCTGCATCCCCAATCGGATGGCATGGTCGAAAGGTACATCAAGACCTTAGAGGAACACCTGAGGAAAGTCGTGGCCAGCCATCAGCGAGACTGGGATGTCAAGGATCCACTGTTCTTGCTGGCCTATCGCTCGTCTACACACGACACAACTGGGATGACGCCAGCCAGCTTAATGTTCGGCCGAGAGTTACGCCTCCCTTGTGACCTGGCTTTTGGAAGCCCTCCGGAAGCGAAACAGCCAGCGACCGAGTATGTGGAGAACTTGGTGGACCATCTGCACAACATGCACGAGATGGCTCGCCAGAACATCCAGAAGGCGAGCGACCGCATGAAGACCAGGTATGACAGGCAAGCCAACAGCCAAGGGTTCCAGCAAGGTGACCTGGTCTGGTTGTACCGTCCTACCCGGACCAAGGGACGCTGCCCGAAGCTCCAGCAGCCATGGCAAGGACCGTACCGGGTTGTGAAGAGGATTAACGACGTGGTCTACCGCATCCAGAAGGTTCCCCGAGGAAAGATGTTGGTGGTACACCTGGATCGACTAGCCCGCTACGATGGTGCTGTTCGGGACGACCAGCTTTGAGGAGGGAGCAGTGTCACCCAATTAGCGGTAGGCATGAGGCCCACAGCTGTGAGGAAACCAGCCACGCCTCCCATTAGTCTCTGTCACTAACTGAGGGTGATTAGGGAAAGGTCGATTGTCCCTAGGCGCTTCTCTCCCCTTCTTCTGCCCTCCGGAACTTTCGTGGGGGAAACCAGAGACTTCTAGAAGAACGGTGACATTCCTATAAAAAGGGTTTCAGAGAGACAGGCAGTCAGAGTTAGTCAGTGACGTGCGTGGAAAGGAGCGCCGTGTTAACGAACGAGACTGTGTACGTGCATCGGAGTTTACGTAGTCGCGAGTACATGTGAAATTGTAACGGACGAACTGGTGAATTGTAATTGTGTGCAGCACGTAATACTGTGTAATTGGCAAGTGTTAAACTGTAAGTCGGTGGAAATAAAGAACATTTTTGAGTGGTGAAATTGGACTTTTCATTTCACGAACCCACAAGGTCACACTATATAGGCAATTTTCCCTTGCTAATCAAAGACCTTTTACATTAGTATTGATAACAATAGAGTTAGTTTCTGAAAATCATTCTAAAAACAAACCTTATATAGGCAATTTCCCCCTTTCTTTCACAATTCCACCCTAAAATCGCCTTATTTTGGGTTATTTTATTTCTCTTAAAATTCGGTATCACTATCATAAAGAAGAAATTGTTTAGTCTTAACTCTGTGTGTCGTAAAAAGCAAAACAGGATTTTCCCATTTAAAATAAGGTAGATATTTATGATTACCATTCGGTAATCGTAATCGTAAACTTTTAAAGCTCTCTGCGGTCATTTAAATACTCCGGAACACAGTACTGCAATGCATATTCTATCTTCTTTTTTCTTTTTTCAACATATTTTTCTCAGCATTTTTGCATTACTAAAAATGCTTCACCCATCAAAATATTTGGCCGACCAACTTCTAATTTTCAATAAAACTTCATGAAGGATAACTAAAGATACGTAAGAAACTTTTTTGTTTTAGAAAGTTTTTATTTACGTTATTTTGATTAAATATATGCAGATATTGATATTCATAAAACTTAAAAAATACGTAAATGAAAGGGGTTTATCTCCTTCCTCGAATATCTTACTTCGAATTAAAACAATCTCAATTTGAGCTTCTTCATAGTGATTCTTCTAGTTTTCAATAAAACTTCATGAAGGATAATTAAAGATACTTAAGAAACTTAGGCGTTTTTTATAGTTTGTATTTACGTTATTTTTGTTAAATATGTAATATTGATATTCATAAAACTGAAAAAATTACTTAAATGAAAGGGGTTTATCCCTTTTCTTGAATATCTTAATTTGAATTTATAAAAAAAGTTCAATTTGAGGTTCTTTGCAGTAATTCTCTGTTAAAGTAAAAATAAAATTCTGAATACGACATAAAAATCGTTTGACACGTTACTAATTTTCAACATATAAATTGATTAAACCCATAATAAACATATTAATATCTCCAAAATAAATACATTAGATCATTGAACTTGTACACACGGGCAATATATTGACATAATGTAATAACATTTTCAAGTCCCTCAGAGGAAACTTGTGGATTTTTAGGTACTGCATAAAAGCATTTCCTTAGCGATTGAGGCGGCTTTTTCTGTTCGTCTGAAGAATGGGAGCCAAGATAGCCCCGTTTTGAGATCTCCTGCATTGACCTCTTCTTTTGCACCTGTCTGCGTTAACTGAAGTTACTGGAAATTTAATTGAGCACCTGGCAGGACTTAGGATAATCCGTTTGTATTAATTAGCCGCTAGCTCAGCGGAAAGATTCTTGTTAGCACATGCATGTTATTCCTGGCACTTTGTAAGACGCATTAAAAAATGTTAGTTTATATTCCAATTAACAGCACTCCACACTTTTTCCTCTCTTCGGCACGATTTAATGCTTAGCTCGTGGTGCTCTGTTTATTAAACTTAGATAATTCTTCTTCTTCCAAATGTTGTGTCGCTCACTTTTGAGAAACTTAATATCCGCGAAACCATTATAGCATTTTTTAACCCAAACATACGCAGCTTATATACAGATCACCAGTGCTTGTGCACACTGGATGTTTGTCCTATTGCCTGTCTTCACGTCTTGGTAGTATAGCTTTCAGTTGCAGTCTTCTGATACGCTCAGTCTTACCATTACGAGGTAGAAAATCTCCCATCAGTGGGACTTCTCTCGCATCCTATAGTCACTACCTACTGGGTACCTTGGTAGACAATGTTATTATCATTGTTTATCAGATAACATAACAATTCATATAGGTATATAAAATTAATCCTAAAATAAGGAGAATATTTACAATAAGTTTGGGAATGGGAAAATTCTCGCATCAGAATGCTTATGTTTTGGCGCTGCTTCTCCTCACAAGGTCACGAGGCTGATGCAGAATAAGTGTTTGGTTTCATCATTCAGGTAGTTCCATAAACCGTAACCTATGGCGTAACAGCCCGCAAGCGAGCCAACTCTGGCTACCCGACTGTCGACCTCACACCAACATACGCAAGGCAGAGGTGGACGATCATCCAACCGATACGGAGAGATGTGGTCCCTATCTCGGCACCTCCAGCCGGGAAGTTAACCTTTCTAGACCAGAGTTCGCTACCTAGCATAGCTCCTGATTTCCTCAGGATGCTGGATGAGCACCCGGGACTTAATTTCCCAACCCCCAGCGCTGGGATCGCTCTCGGATGCAATCCGTGGCAGGGGAGCAAAGCAAAACGCTCTAGCCCACTACGCCACGGCGCAGGACCAGGTATTCGTAGTTCTATGCTAAGTATATTAAAACAGACGTTAGGTGCAATTTTGGGGCATTTTAGGGACTATAATTACCTACTTATTTTAGAAAATTATAGATAAAACGCTTTCAAATATGAAAAGACCATGATTTTGGGATATTTTACGAGTATATAATTTAACTTTCACTTAATAAGTTTGATTCTTTGTTTTTCACGTCTCCCAAAGCAGATTCCAATGATTGCTTTGCCTATTTAGGTTTAGTGTGGCTGTCTGGCTTCATCGCAGGGAGAAGAAACGAGCCTGCTAAGGATGTTAAATACATGACTTTATTTTAGTAATTTATTACCTATTAGGTGTACTCTGTTATGCTGATACCTCTGTGAAAACACACTATGTACTTACCAAAAGAACTATAAAGATAAATCGGGTTTCTCTTGAATGAGAATAATGCAGTCCACCCTACTGCCCCGATGGCACTATTACAGGAATCTGTTCGTGAGTAGCAGTGAATATATCTCGCTGCGTCTTGCGTCTATACAAGGTACGTGTTGAATACATTATTGAACATTCCACGAAAATCTGCAACTGAAATATTCGATAACACACGCCGGATACTGTCATGCAATTCTTGGAATATTATGAGATTTTGTCGCACAAAAGTTTTCTTTAAGCATTTCCTAGAAGTAAAATCCGAAGAATATAAATCTCGAGAGATAGCAGGTTATTCAATATGTATGTAATCGAAAATACTTGTAAAGCGAAATTGCTATTTTTCTTGGACCTTTTTTAACAACAAAACTTATCTCGTTTAATCTTCCTCGGTTGGAACAGTCGCCTGCCTGTTTGTCTGTTTTTTTTTTCTAATATAGCCAAGAAGAAGCCCTGGTCTTCTACAGTTTCTGTAACTTATATATTATGGAGTTTTTTGGACAGAGGTGACATAGTTTTCTTTATACATATAAATTCGAGTTGACAGTCCACGTGTGACTCCCTTTGGGCAAAACGAAGCACACTAAACACGTTCTGTTTTGTTGCATATGCTACATAGAGTTAACCAACAGAGAGCCTAGCATAGCGTTATTCGAATTATATACAATTCCAAATAACGTTAAGATTGAACTGTAAATTATAGGCGCCTGAGCTAGGCTCTATCGCGGAGTGTCATTCAACGCTGTAGCTGTTAAGAGTCAGACCTGGCGACCTCCAGTCCGGTCATTTAAGATAAACCCGTTATAAACTTTCATGTAAAATAGTAGTTAAACGAGAACACCGAGTGGTATAATTACTATTGCATCGCCATTTGAACCACACTAAGGTTGAAGGTACATATTGATTCAAACTCAGCAGTTTGTAAGTTCATCTTTTGTCTGTCTGGTTCATATATGGAATTTACTACCAACACGGGAAGTCAATGTGAAACGGGAGGTCCGCGATTCAAACTCTCCCTGAGTTTTTTCCCCTCTTCTTTCCGGGTTTTCCTTAGTTTTCATAACTACAATAGCAAATTGTGGGGAGGCAGCCTAAACATTCCACGCCTAGAAGTTTCCTTAGAGGCTGTTGATCTGAAGTCAACCTGTTGCCTTCGCGACTCGTGACCCTCTAAAAAATACCGCTAATTAACTCCGCCACCGAATTCCCAGTTTGGCTTCCAGGGCGCAAGCCATGCCTGCCATCCTGGCCTTATACACTTTCGCCAGTCAGCATGATTCATGCTGCTACAAACAAACGACAATTACCAGAGTGCTCAACGCGGTATCTGCCTAACCCTACCTGAACTTTCCCTCACCTAACTCCGCTTCCATATGAGAAGCGATGCTCCTTGTTTTTGTTTTAATAAATCTTAAAAAAAATCGTGGCTTATATTGTAGTCCCTTCGACATTTAGTTACGAATCTCTCAGCTCTGCCTTTCGTCCTGGGTGCGACGCGGCAGTCAACCGTTGCTGCATTATATTCGGAGACGGCAACGATTAAAATTGGGATTTGTTAAGAGCATGGACTTGATCTTTGTAAAGATCCTCCGAGCGTAATTATAAGTGCTTTTGTTAAAACTATGTTTCGTTGTTTTGCGAACTTTTTTCGCGTGACAGTAGTGATCTATCTAGCAATCTCTCTCTCTCTCTCTCTCTCTCTCTCTCTCTCTCTCTTCTCTCTCTCCTCTCTCTCTCTCTCTCTCTCTCTCTCTCTCTCTCTCTCTCTCTCTCTCTCTCTCTCTCTCTCTCTCTCTCTCTCTCTCTCTCTCTCTCTCTCTCTCTCTCTCTCTCTCTCTCTCTCTCTCTCTCTCTCTCTGAAGTTTTAGTTTCAGCATCTGTATTTATACTAGCGGCTTCCTGAATTCAATTTGTTTGTTTGTGGATTTTTAGTCCCTCACATTGCGGCTAATGATTTCGTATTTACTTTTCTGGATTCTCATTGGTCGTACTTCACTTCTTGATAATTTCAAACATATACCTGGACATGTTGTTTAAGCTTCTTTTCTTTTCTCTCTCTCTCTCTCTCTCTCTCTCTCTCTCTCTCTCTCTCTCTCTCTCTGTGTGTTTTTTAAATGTACATCCTCCAACTTTAAGTCATATCGGACAATGAATGAAATGAGCCCGGGGTCCATGAGGCTTAGAGACTTAGAGTTACCTGCCATTCGTCTTTCAGGATAAGGAAAGCCCCAGAGAAAACCTTATCCAGGTAACTCAACCTGACTGAGATTCGAACTCTACACAATGACTTTGCAAAGATGTAGGCATCATAGAATTCCCTTCATACTACCAAAATAATTTTTAAGCATCGGGATCTCTCTGCCCCTAATGACCTAGCTGTCGACCGGCCCTTAAACCCCACTCACTCACTCACTCACTCACTCACTCACTCATTCACTCACCTACTCACTCGTGATTTCTTGGTTTCGGACAATATATTAATATTGTGTTAAATATCTTGATATAAACAATTTGTTAATGTCTAATTTTAAGTCAACCTTCTTTCCGTATTGATGCAAAAACATCTGTATATAAACTTGATTTGCTTATACTATATATTTATTGTGCATATTAATATTTATGATTAATTAGTTCGGGCTTGTCGGCCTAAAGTACCGTCTCATTTCGCAAAATTCCTTTTTGAATGTGCCAATTCATTTATCATCAGTGTACACTGCCTGTAGTGCCGTATGTATAAAAACGGGCGTTAAACACTGACGCGCGCGCATGTGTTTGTGTTTGTGTCAGTAAAGGGAATTATTGAGCTTCATCATGGACAAGTGCAAAAAGAAATACCATTAGCTATAATTCACAATATTGACCTATCGGTGCACATTTATTAAAGTTTGGGAAAACTTTATCATGTTCTTCTTTCCGAGCATGTTAAACTGGAAACTAGTATCACTCGCAAATCTTACATCCTTGGCTTGATATTAATTAGGAATTATTATAGCCTTTCTTGGAATACCACAAGGTCTTAAGAACAGCTAACGAGGGGCGAAATTAATTCGCGGCAAATAAATAGAAAGGTACGAAGTTTTCATATCTAGCTACTGCTTTCGAAGTTCATATTTCACAATTTAACAATTTAGTTCTGTGGTAGTACTAAATATTGGAATATTCATTTTTAGAGTAAACATCATATTGCCGGTTGATGTTTTCGCAATTACATCTTTTTGCAGATTAAACACTGGCTCTGTTCTCCATCTTCACGGCAAAACAAGACATCGCCATTATGTACACAGAGCACTGTGTTCTATCACTCAATGCCTGTTGAAACTCTATACTTGCTCTTCTGTTCCACCTGAAAAGCGACATAAAACACCCGAAAACTTCCAAACCTAAGTTTCTGGTATCTCTTCGGTCAGTTATGAGGGTTGACGAAAAGCTGGAGCAATCTCAGAAAGGTCCTAGGATCCTATTTTTTCATATAAAAATATATACCTTTATGTATATATATTTTTTTCTTTTTCCCTATTTTGCCGTGGTTTATTGTTTCCGTTTGTTTTACTGTCTTTTTTTTCGTGTTTTTACACACATACACTATACACATAAGCACCTATGCCCAAGGCTGGGCTCAAACCCGGTGAACGCCAATGATACACTAACGACTACATCTACGAGGGCCGGAAATGTTTTGAAAAGTAGGCCTCCCTTTCACCAGCCGTACCTCAACGACCTCAGAGAGCCGCAGCATTTTTCTTTCCCCTTTTTAAACTTAACATGGTATCATCACCGTAATTGCTATGTATATTGCACAGAAATGTATAGTTCGCTAACATGTATGTATAGCGGATTTAAACTCATAAGTCTACTAAGCAGGCTTAGGATGTTCGCATGGAAAAAGAAAGGGAAAAGGTGCTCCAATAAGATTTAAAGATCACAAAGCGGCTCTAGTTTATTCAAATAATTCAACCATATCTCTCTCTCTTTTTTTTTAATTTACGTCCTCCAACATTAACTCATATCGGACGATGAATGGAATAGGTGAAATGATGCTCAAATGAGCCCAGGGTCCACAGAACATAGAGTTACCCGAAATTCGTCTTGAAGGATAAGGGAAAACCCCGGAAAAACACCTTATCCAGGTAACTCACCCTGACCGATATTCGAACTCGGGACCTCTTGAACGTGAGGCAGACACGCTACCACCACGCTACCACCACGCTACCGAGGCGAGCCATATCTCTTTATCCTAGTTATTGAATTACAAACAAGTACATAAAATTATCACTCATCAGAAGGGAAAAATATGAAGCGTTGTACTTCGATACATTAAGTATCTCTGCATTTTCAAAAGTAAGTCTGTTTTTGTTAGAAAACAATAGAAAACAAACCTTAGGATTCGACGTGAACGTTTTGAAAAACCAATCCCGAACCACCCTTTGGAGTGAAAAAGCTTAGATAGTTTTGATTTTCTCAGGAATTAGTCTTAACAATGTTCATTAAAATGCCATTGTTTTCATACGTTTTCCTGACATAACAAAACGTTTATCATGAATTTTGGTGGAGAATAGCCGCTTTAAGTCCTTTTTATTCTGGATAATATTTGTATGAGTAGCTGGTAAACCATATAGAGATAGAGAGAATTTCTCTCTCTCTCTCTCTCTCTCTCTCTCTCTCTCTCTCTCTCTCTCTCTCTCTCTCTCTCTCTCTCTCTCTCTCTCTCTCTCTCTCTCACGGCGAAGATTCCGATACTGCTTATTGTGGGTCAGACCCTAACAGCAAGATTAAGATGAAAGTGCCCTACTGGTGGCCGGAACCCATCTCAGACGGCATTACAGCCGCGGTGGGCCCCTAAGACGTGTAGGTAGTTTCTTTAGCCTGGCGGAGTTCAATTTCCCCATAAATAGCCCTCCACTAGCCAGTCAGCCAGCTTCCCGCTAATCGAACAGGCCAGTCGATCACAGCGCTTCCCCGCGGCCGAACTTAGTATTTCCAGAGTGCATACTCCACCGCAACTTACCATCTGGAAAGATTGGATTGAGAGAATGACCCTAGTGACACGGGAAACCCCCGGAAAACCCCAGTCAGTAAAGTCGCTAAGGGAATCGAACCCCGACCTCCCGAATGTTGTTCACAGAGATACCGCCTGAGCCATCCCGCTTGGTTAGACAAAATCTTACTACAGAAGGAATGTAGATATTGTTAAAATACACAGCTTATGTCATATACATGTTTGGAACTGACTGTTTACGAGATGTAACTAAATTTTATATTTTGGCAAGGGTTCCAAGTTGATGCTACTTTGGAGCTATTATAATGTGTGGGTCAGGGTAAAACAATGAGGTTTCTCACAGGGTATGCGTGGATGTGTGTGAGAAGGATATTTTAATGACACTGGAATGCCCGTTTCCAACTTATTTATTTACTGCTTCTTTTTTTAGAACATCGAAATTGAAGTTGCCGGCCAAGGTTTACCAATATTCCTGTTTAGAGTTACTGACGGCAGAATGTTTATTACTCGATAAACTTTATTCGTTCCTCACGTATATATGCATCGACAAATATATTCTCACATTTCTGGTATGCCTGGCCCAAGACAGAACAAGTTGACCGCCCTAATAGGCTTCAGGCCTCGGACTGTTTCAATGGCTTGCCGGCCACGAAGTGCTCTAATCGGCTCCACGCTGAAGACTATTGTCCACAGCTGCGTGTGTGGGTGTATATGTAACTTTCACTTTTTGGAAAACCTCTTTTCACACAAAGATTCTCTTTGTGGGTATTTTGTCGCCATTATAAATGGTTCAAAGAATACCCTACTCAACAAGTCAAGTGAGCCCCTTTGGAAATCTGCTAAGGACACTGTTTCTTACATTGCTTTTGTTATAACAACTTTTCCCCCCCAACTGCTATTCGACTCAACTGCCCTTGCACGTGTTGTAACAAAGAACCAACATTTCTTTGACATCCATCATGATTCTTTATACATTGAAATTCTTAATTTCGGTATCAGAGATATGGTTGTAAATTATGGGTTTGAATTTTCAAATACTTCAAGCTTTCTCTCTCTTTTTTATCTTTAACCTTAAAAATAACATTTAATTTCAAAGCTGTCCCATAGGAACGTTCTTTAAACACGTCATTGTAGCTTTAATTACCGTAACTGGATTAGCAAGGAGTAGGTGGAAGGGTAAGTTTTTATATGAGTATTTTTAGAAGAGTGAGGTACAGAGAGTTATGTGATTGGACCGCGTAAGATATTCTTAAATCTCTGCTTTAAGTGTGTCTCTATAAAGTCTATTTCTAGTATCTGGGCGTGATATTAAAATTTGATGTGGCTGTATTGTATGTTTAGCAAATGCTTTAGTTGATAGCATAATTATCGATAATAGAAACATTCAGAAACTGGTTAAAGGAAGAAAAGGCAAACATTTATGAAAATTCGGAACAAATCTGTCTCACTAGAGGCAATTTTGAAACAAATCATTTGCGAGTTTCCGCAAAATTTGGAAGGTGTAATGTTCATAAAGAAAATTGTTACCGTGATTGTATTTTACTTTGGGCTGGGGGTGCACCAGAAAAATTATCTCCTTTCTTTAGAATAGCTCTGCATACTCTCTATTCAGGATCTAACTCATATCAGTGTCTGTATTAAGTCTAATGAAACGAGATGTAAAATTCCTGCATGTTAAGCCTCATTACAAGTACTTATTTCATGGCCGCAGTTAAGAGATTACGTTCCTCAGAGATCTCATCGTAGTCTTCCTAGAACGGTGTAAGGAGCTTACCTCATTTCCTTCAAGTGGCTTAAAATATAGCAAGAGTTTTTAACAGTAGCACCTTATAATTGGGATTTATGCAAGCTCCAGGTTATACGTAGGTTAACAAGCATCCTTCCAAAACACATTCGGAATTAAAACATCTTTCAGTTAACGCTAGAATGCGGAGACAATGCGTTTGAATCAATGTTGTCAACTAAGGAATTCCAAAAATGGACCATGATTATATAAAATAATTATTTTACTTTTGGATGGGACCTCGTCACCATCGATACTGAGATATTTTCCATATTTGGCAGTGTGTACTCTACTGGTAATTTATAGTAATTAAAATCGTTAGACCAATTTTTAGAGAGTAAACAATGTCTAAATATGTTCTATGTAAAGTGTTATTTTTTAAGTAGAGATTTTCTTGAAAACCTTCTTGTCACATCTTTGAAAAATACTGAACTTATATAACAAAGTTGGTGTTTGTACGAAATTTCGTTTATGCTGTTTTCATACACTCGGTCGTTTTTCTGAAGACGATTTTGAAATTCTGCGACCTCTGAATATGTGTTTCCGGTAAAATCTCGCTATAAAATTGTTGGGTGGATTGCAATAATTCCTCTGCTTCTGAGTACTAGTAGAGAAATAACATATGGATCCCATTAAAATTGGACCCTGCGAAATGTAACACTCGCGAAATTAGCTATAATGTGCAAATACACTATTTGCTTTATGTTTATCTTGCTACTGATCTTAAAGGAAAAATTTATGTCAGTGTTTTTAAAATTGCTACTAGAGGGTACCTATGCCCAAAATCCTATTGTATGAATGACAAATTATCCTGATAACGCTTATGTGGCTAAGTAGAAATTAACTGTTTTAATGACAAATCATTGCCAATTTACATGTGATGCCTGCTCAAAAGATATTTTAATGTATGTTTGCTGAACTGACAATGGATGCTATGTATTGCAAATCTAATATAACTAAATGTTGAGACATACTGATAAAAGCAAAGTGAAAGTTTAAAAACTGAAGCTGCCAAATTGAATTTGTATGTACATATTGTGCTAGTCTTCGAACTGCAGGGAAGTATTTGATTTTGTATCTGTACATAATTACCCCTGACTTGTTTTTCATATTGTCTGTATATAATGTGTTCAATATTACAAGTATATATACAACTAGACTGTACATTTCTTTGACGTGTTCAGTGTTCATGGGCCTTTGTAGCTACTAGTGAACTTCTGATCACAGATCAATCAATCGATACACTAAAGTCTTTAAAAATACATAGATATTACTGGGAGTTTGAAAAGCGTTGTTTCTTATGGCCAACTGTGGTACAGGTATAAGTTTAACAAAATTAACACACTCTACATTCATTTAAAATACTTACCTTAGTGTTGATTTTCATTGAATAACCTTGCTTAGGCACACAAGTTCCCAATTTCTGACAACCATACTAATTTCGTGAGGAAGCTATTGCTTTTAGTCTTTTTTTTTTCTTAAAGCGAGTATCGATTGTCGACATCCAGTATAAAAATCGATATTAATATCTAACATGGAAGGATAGTTTTATCGTTTCACTGTTAATAACAACCTGATAACAAAAGTTTGGTAAATGTAACATTTTAGAAATCGGTAAATTTTAAGTGAGAAAACGTATTGGAGAACGCAATACTTGGATGCCCCATTCGCGTGTGCCAAGAACAGGGTCACTCTGCAGTAGAGAAATAAATGTCAAGTTGTACGTCTGTATTTTTCCTTCTTTATGACGCACACCGAACGTATATCAATGCTTGGCTAAGTGCTTGGTTGTCAGTTACCTGCTGATGTTCAGTTAAGTTATTCTGCGTTGGGTGAGAGTTGTTAATGTGTTACGCAAGGAGATGCAAAACCTTGGTTTTTTCATACTCACTGTAAAGTTCTTAGAAACGAAGACCGAGACAAGTAGGCATACACGAGGCGTTTCGGATAGTGTGATTTAATGTAGTATTCCATTAAACTCTGTAAACTACAGCTAAAGCCCTATTTTTTAAGTGTGGAGTGCTGTAGTACAATTTCAAAAGTGGAGGGAAAGCTCAAATTGGAGAAATTCTGTTTTAAACTATACATAGTGCACTCTATAAAAATAACTAAACTAAGCGATTTTTGTTAATGACAGAAACGAAGAGAGCCCGATGTTGGAGATGTCGGAACCGAAAAAAAAGTCGGACGGATGGAGTTATTCTCATCTCTTTGGCTGGCACTTGCTACTTTTTACGACTCGCTCATGAAATATACGGGAGTTGAGGACTATTTCACTTGACAGCAAAGGTGGGTTATTGTGACCTTGTCGTCAGATTCAGAGTGCTCGATTTTTAGCACGAAAATGACAAGGCATTAATTGAAATGAAATGTGTAGTGTTTAACGCCCACTTTTACTACGTACGGCACTGCAGGAGGTGACAGTTGTTGAGTCCAGAGGTTCTACTCCCATTAGCCTTGAACCCGTAGGAACAAGACCCGGGCCTCTTTCAACCAGGGAGTTGTCCGAGCTGTCCCAAAGGGCGCCCGGCATCCTCCGTGGGGCTTTCCGTAGGGCAAGACCTAGAGACTAACAAGCCCCCCCCCATCTGGTCCTATGGACACACGACGGGATGGAAGTGGATACGCCACTTACGCGCGTCAACACTCAAGGTGAAGACTACCGATATGACCTCGGTGGGGCCGCCTGGTGATCTAGCACACCTTCTACTAGCTAAGCAGGCTAGTACCCAGAAGCTTAATGGCTTCCCTCAACCCCGTCCGAAGACGTACCCGATTCCCACGGGTATCGGGAACACACTGCCCCCTCGAAGCCATCCCAATCCGAACAACTCCCGAAGGAGGGGCTCGGCTGTTCGGCCCGAGGTTCCTCTAGTAACGTCAGAGGTACCACGAGTGCTAAGGGTCCGCAGCGCCCGCACTTTGGCAGCTGAAGGGGACGGATCCCCTCCCCTACGGGATGCAGGAGGTGACACTGATGATACAAGAGATGAAGATGGAGCATCGGTGGAATGAGATAGCGGAGGAAACCGGAGACCCCGGAGAAAACCCGCCCCAACGCCGTGGTCACACAAATGTCACTGTGCGCTCGCTCGTCTGGGGTCGAACCCGGGCCACCTTGGTGAAAGCCGAGCGGTCTAAGCACTCAGCCGCGGTACGGCCACAAAACATTAAGTTCTATTGCATTATATTCTAATTGGAAATTACTTGCTAAATGCAGTACGCTATTGGTATAGAATTCTATGATAGCATGCGCCATATCGTGTGTCTATTCTTCATCAAGATCATTTTTGCTTTCACTTTTAATAACAGACGCGAGAATTGTAATATCAACTCCCTTACGGAAATAATTTCTCTTATTCGCATTCTATAGCGGTGAGTTTCACATTTTTGACAGTTTTTATTTATAGCTCGTCTTATGAAGCCTAAAATATGTATTCGAAATCTGTGTGTGGTCTATGTAGTGGTGTTGTTTCCTTTAACAGGTAACTATTTGATACGATAAAAAAAATCAGTAAGTGACAGAAAAAGGAGTACCACCAAGTTTTCAAGGATTCTTATAAAACGGAATAGCCATATATTTTACACGTAATTGTTTTAAGTACATCTAGGAATTCTAAATTACATGTCATCGCAAAATTATTAACTTTACTAGTTGAAGAAAAGTTTTCCTGTTTCAAATTGAGGAGTTGGCAAGTATATTCCTGTATTCCTATTGCATTTCACGATAGTGTTGGTAACCCCTTTATTTAACAGTGCACACTATTGTAACGAACATCGCGAAATTATACTGCATCATAATTTGTAAATTGTGTACATTTTGAACCACTTTCTGTTTTTTTTCGGGTATTAGGTTGCAATTCGAGAATGGAAAATATCCTACAAATGGTTTAATGCAAGTTACTGGAAAATTCCATCTTTTCCTGAGTAGCTAACTCGGGTCTCTAATCAGTGTTACGTTATTCTGCAACCCTATTAAAGTATAAATAAAGTTTTAATCGAATTCATAAATGAGTTTCGAAGTTTAAGAGTAAGTCAAAGATTCCTTTGATTGCTAGCGATACTTACACCTGCTTTTTCTGAATCAGAAACCTGAAGTATGAGAACGTTATTTTAGTGACATTACTTCACCTGTAAGCCAACTGTGCAATGAGGAAATCATTTTATAATCATATTAAAAAGTTGTTCTCCAGCATGGTTTACAAGTGTTAATACAGCCGTGTAGTTTGTGTCAAATTTATTCCTCTAATACTATGACCTTTCTTTTACTTTATTACTTCAGCGCAGTTCAAATATGACGAAACATGGTTTGAAACCAGAATGCACATTAAAGGGCTTGAGATTAAAACACACATTTGACAAAGATAAATTGTAGTTTCCTTTATTACTATAAAATTATACTTCTCATCTTAAGTGTATTCTTTAAAAGCTCAGTGTAAGAATGATTCAACTTAATATCATTTGAAAAAGTAATACCTGTGTTGTATCCTGAATGTAGTAACGTGGGAACAAATCTGTATTTATATATTACTGAGGACTTTAACACAAAGGAAAATTACTCTTTACTCTTAATGAATGTTAATTTTAAACTTTTAAATATAACGCAATGACTGGTGGCGTCATCACATAATTACAGGAAATGCCGTGTACAAAAGGTACACGATCTTTGTGCATCTTATAATATAGCTACGTATGTCGATTAGCAATGCACTGATGCTGTAATCAGTGAAAGGGAGAACTCTTAAAAATTTAAATGTATATAGGATATTTGAATACGAGTGCGATTACGATGTACGATGCACAAATACGATTCTCTTAACAGTAAAACCGTGTATAAAATTACTACATTTCACCTCACATAAATAATACATCGTATTTTGCTCTCATTAATTTTGTTCAGCCTTGAGTTCCAAGTAGAACTGCTAAGATGGGACTGGTAACAAATATAACATTGCTTATTTAGATAAATTTAAGTAGATACATTTTAAAGTATAAAAACTGTGAACAAAAATTCCCTCCCTCCCTCCGTCCATCCATCAGTCCGCCCGTCCGTCCTTCCTGCCGTCCGTCCGTCCGTCCGTCCTTCCTTCCCTTCATCCGTCCGTCCGTCCTTCCTTCCTTCCTTCCCTCCCTCCATCCATCCATCCGTCCTCCCGTCTGTCCGTCTCTCCAACCCATCCATCCATCCGTCCGTCCTTCCTTCCCTTCATCCGTCCGTCCGTCCGTCCTTCCTTCCCTCCATCCATCCATCCGTCCATCCATCCATCCGTTCGTCCGTCCTCCCGTCTGTCCGTCTGTCCGTCTGTCCGTCTGTCCACCCGTCCATCCATCCATCCGTCCGTCCGTCCTCCCGTCTGTCCACCCGTCCATCCATCCATCCATCCATCCGTCCGTCCATCCTCCCGTCTGTCCGTCTGTCCGTCTGTCCACCCGTCCATCCATCCACCCGTCCATCCATCCATCCATCCGTTCGTCCGTCCTCCCGTCTGTCCGTCTGTCCGTCTGTCCACCCGTCCATCCATCCATCCGTCCGTCCGTCCTCCCGTCTGTCCACCCGTCCATCCATCCATCCATCCGTCCGTCCATCCTCCCGTCTGTCCGTCTGTCCATTCATCCTTCCATCCATCTATTCAACCGTCTGTCCACCCAACCATCCACCCACCCACCCGTCCGTCCGTCCATCCACCCATCCACCCATCCATCCATCCATCCATCCATCCATCCGTCCGTCCGTCCGTCCATCCATCGAGTGATTGATTATGGCTCGAATCAGCCAAACTTCTTACTAGACTTCTTTTCTTACTAGTGGTGGTGGGATGGCGGCGGCGGTAGCTCTTCAATGTTTTGCTTTATCAGTGGTTCGTACAATCCATATTTCATTCTAGGAGTTAATGACTGTCTCATGGGCCAACTTTTCTGAAAATAGCGTTCATGGCTGTCTTCTCGCAAAGAAGTGTAGTACTTGGTGTAGTCGGATTGCATCCCTAATAAAATGGCAATAACTTAAATATCCTCATACACATCCCACTGATATTTTGTGTGGTTTACTCCTATCAGGACGTTTCTCATATTTTTATATGTTTCTTTTGAATGCCCCTGAAATGAAGGGAATTCGTTTCCATTAAATAAAAGCACTACTTTATGTCTTCGAAGCGTCGATGAACAGTCGCCATTGATCAGGACTGTGCAGCGTATTAATTGCTTCCACAGAGCAAATACATCTTTGTAGAACGTTAATTCCCCCTCAGTTTAAAACAAAACAGCTCAATTTGTTTCTTTCTAGTACGAAATGTCACTTTCATTGAGCCGTGTGCATACTTCCTCTGTTGTAACCGTGATACCAGAAGCTCAGTGTTATTTTCAGAAGTTCTAGATCTGTGATGCGGCCATTAAGTTCCCTTATGTCATCTTGTGATACGAAGACGATGTGCTTGAAATAAGATATGCATCCTTTAAGTTTAGGACTGTTCATCTTCAATTATGATAGCATGCTATCCTCATCATAGCTCACAGAAACATAGTTCGTTGTCGTGAGCTACAAGGACGAATTGCAGCGGTTAATTTAGAGTACACAATGTTGATTTTTTCTTCTTGGACATCCCTTTGTTTATAAGAAAACTATAAAGAAATAACCTCCAGTAGCCTGGTTGGTGGCTCCCACCAAATTCATCGAAATTCCAAATGCCATGTGATGAGCTTTTCTGTTCATGCATGCATTTAGATTTGACGAACACAATGTGCAGCACATATTCGGTGTTCCTTTGTTTCTATCCTGACTCCCTATCTTATAGCCAAAATACAATAAATATATTTTCTATAGAAGGCGTAATTGAGTGAGACATAATTCTAGAAACAAATGCTACTTAGCCGCAAATATAGCAGAAGTTGTTCGCATTATTTATGCATTACGTGACATTTCCATACCTGCCTGCAAATAGTAGATATCCAATTAGAAGTGTATCACAAAAAACATTTAAACTCACGTGAAAACACGACTACTGCCTTATAATACTCACCACAATGATCGTATCTGTGCACAAAGCAACTGAACACGTGAAGAACATGTGCAGGGGTGTGTTTACGGAGTATGTGATGATACTGTGCAGTAAAAATGCAGCACATGCTCAAGCGGTGCAGCCAGTTCGTTATACGAGGTCGGCTGATAAGTACCGAGCCTCGCAAAAAAGATGTTTTTCTTTATTTCTCAACTTAATATCCAGAAAGGCTCATTTAGTGTTCTAATTTAATTAAACCTTCTCTGTAGAGCGATTTATCATGGTCCTTAAAATAGCTGTTTACCGCAACAATGACCTCGTTGTTCTGTAGTCTTCGTCCTCCAATACATTTTTTTAGATTCGGGAATAGTTGGTAGTCACTGGTTGCTAGATCTGGCGAATAGGGTGGATGTTCAAGTAATTGATAATTCGCACATTTTTTCCCATTGCAATTACTGAACGATGGGACGAATATTGTTGTGAAGACACAAGGTTTTTTTTTCTTTGCCAAATGAGGTCTTTTTCTTTTCACCTCATCACTCAAACGTTGTAGTAAGCTTGCGTAGTAGTCATCAGTGACACTTTTACCCTTTTCCAACTAATCAAGAAAAAAAATCCCTGTGCACCCCCGAAAAAACTCGCCATAAGCTTGTTAGCTGACAAAATTGATTTTACCTTTTTTTAGAGTTGGTTCACCCGACACAATCCACTGTTTTGACTCATTTACTTTCTGGAGTGTAGGGATGTATTCACGATTCACCCATGGAAATAAGCCATCTGAAAAATTCTCTGGAATTTTTAGGGTAGAGCTCCAAATTCTTAACAGTTTTTTTTTTTTTTTTTTTTTTTTTTTTTTTTTTTTTTTTTTTACAATTTTTGACCAGGTATCATCAAACGCGGCAGCCATCTTGCACAGACCTTGTGAAAACTCAAAACATTACTTAAAATATTACCTGCTCGTTCTTCTGATATGTTTACAGCCTCTGCTATCTCAAACAACTTAAATCTGCTGTCTTCCAGTACTAAATCTCGTAGGTCCCATTTTAAACTCTGCAACCCACCTTTAAATCATTGTATATGAAGGAGCAAAGTCTTTCAATGTTCTGTTCATTTCCTCTTTGCTTCTTTAGGCGATAAGCCTTTTAAATGGAAGTATTTAATTACTGCTCGTTTTTCCAAATCCTCCATTTTCGTGAAACCTGTACACTTGTCTTTTTTAAAATGCCTTCATTCAAAAACTAAACAAGCTATTGACCTGTAACTATGGATACAAGCTAGTCTAGAGTTAAACTGTATGATGCTATCCGTCAAACTGGTCCAGTGGCGCCATCTCTATGTGAGGCCCGGGACTTATCAGCCGACCCTCGTATATGGGACTCGAATATTTTCTCCCTTCCATAAAAAGCGTAATTACAGGTATATGAAAACTAGAGCTACCATGCGAATTTAAACATCAGTTTCGAATTTCATGGCACTAAATTAACGAAGTTTAGCTCAAAACTTTCGTGTGTAGAACAGTGTATTTGGTCAAATCTTTCCTATGTCTTTCTCTGACATATAAGGCCATCCAACTGTAGGAAAGCGTAAGATAACAAACAGTAAAAACCGAGATTGTGTTCTGTTTCTTTATTGTTAATTTATTGCTGTTTATGGGAGATAGGCAATTAGTAAAGAAACCTGGAGGGGCACTACACCTACTTTCAACTTATGTAATAGTTCATGGGCAACGTGTAACATGCACAGGCCATCCACGTGTGATGGCTCATATCTCCCAAGCTTATAGGGTAAGAGCAGGCAGAAATAAAAATGAATGGTGAACCTTTATTAATTTTTTCACCAATTAATAATTTAAATTCTTCATGAAGTTTATTATTAGGATTTTTCCCAAAATGAATTGCAATTCAATTTGTAGCCCAAAATTTAATAATGTTTACTTCATCTACATGGGGCACAAGGTATTTTGCTCGTAAAATTGTAATTTTGCGACCTGAAACTAAAATCATTTAATGTTTTGCAAGCCTTCTGAACTATCAGCGCAATAGGAAATTTTAATAAGGTCTAGAATTATTATTTAAGCAGAATAATAATGTTTAACATTTTGTTTATAATGGCATTTGGCGGGTAGTATGGGACAAGCTGGATAATTTAAAAGAAGAGTAGAAATATTTTCACATAATTCTTTTGAACATTACAAACGTCAAAAAACTCTGCATTAACTTTGGTAAATTTCCAAATCAAGCCCTTCCTTCAGTTATCGCTTTTGCCGAGATTATAAAGATCACAAAAACAATACATATAATTTTCAAGATCTGCACAATCTTCATGCGCTTATCCTTCTGCATATTTATAACACCGAAAGCCAGTTTTCGTCGATGTTTTTGCTGAAATGGTGGTCTGTTCTTTCAGTGTCTTTGTTCACATTCGGCTCTGGTTTGGGTTTTGAGGTCTTATTTTAGACATTTTGAAACTAGAACTCTCTTTTTTTATTAGAGCTACGTTCTTCCTTCACAAACAACGTATTGTTGTAGGGACTTTAATTCAAAACTTTATTCCTCTAAGTTATTCTTCTTCTTTTTTTTTAATTCTCCGTCCTCCAACGTTAAGTCATATCGGATTATGAATGAAATGGATGAAATGATGCTCAAATGTTTCCAGTGTTTATGGAGCTTAGAGTTACCCGACATTCGTTTATCAGGATAAGGGAAAACCCCGGAAAAAGCCTTATCCAGGTAACTCACCCTGAGCGAGATTCGAACTCGGGACCTCTTGAACGTGAGGCAGACATGCTACCATCTACGCTACCGAGGCGGGCATTCTTTTTTGGAATTTAGTCATCTTTCACAGCAGGCTGGAAATGTAGAGACTGTTTCAGAGCTGCGGGAATATAAAAAAATTGGTCTTCTTTTGCTGAAGACAACGTTGAAGGTTTTGTCCTACTTGTAATTTCGCACATTGTATCTTATGGTCATTTTTTATCAACAACGTTCCTTATTATAGATGCCATATTAACTTCATCCTATTCTGCTCTTCCGGAATCCTGAGGCATCTTAAATTTCAGCATTGTGTTCTGAAATGAAATATTGCTCTGTAAATTTGTCCCATACTACCCACCAAGTCTACTGTTCCATATTAAGCGAAACGCACTAACGAATGAAATGAATCACCATAGTCACAAAATTGTATTCTGATTTGTTTAGAGCAAGTAAAAATAACGTTCCAATCATAGAGGTGACACTACAAAACAGCATTCAAATCTCTTACTTGCAGTGCCACAATAGATCTCTGAGGTTATGATGCAGCAGGACTTCGTAACACAATACACACAATGGAATCGCTCACCCATTTGCCAACGCACCTACTTCAGCTAACTGCATATGAGAAAGCATTGTCAACGCTTCCCACTTGACACTGTACTGTCTGTCCACCAGACAGGCTAGAGAGGAATGAAGGGGAGAGGGGTTTGAACTGTTTATCTGCTCTGTTAGTGGATCTGTTTACTAGGAAATGATTGGCCTTATGAGTCACCTATGTTGCCAGATCTAATGCTTATTGCAATAACTGCAGTGATAGTATTATGTATTGGTGAGTTATGTGACAACACTTGCGTATTTTAAACGAACCTAGCATCCTTGTCATACTCGGAAGACGAACACCATGCGGACAGCAAAAGTGATTAGGTTACACACTCCTCTACCTTGCCTACAGACAGTAGTTTTCTGCCCTTTACATATAACCTTGGAAACACGAACCGTCCCATGCTACCCGATGTCCCATCCTACCCGACTCTACCCTTGGGAACTCTGCAGCTGCTTCTTACCAATTCTTACTAATTTAGATATAGTACAAATAGAAAATATATGTAACTAAGCAGGTGTAAGTATCAATTAAAATTCAACTTATTGATCTACACATATATTTCATGTGATATTTAAATGTCTAAATATCGTAATAATTTTAAACTCTACATATATTTTTGTATGCATCGAGATGAAGCGTTTACCATAAATATACAAATTCTCTAAATATTATATAATTTTTTCGACTAAAATAATTTACAGATTTGTATTAGACTTACGTTTTCTTAGATAACTTCCATATATATTTAAGCTATTTTCTCTAACCACAGTCATTACGGGCAGCGAAATGGATTAATACGAAATAAATAGAAAAATCAGTATATTAAGAATAATTTTTAGAATAGATACAAAATTTTATATCTATTTTACAAATCATTCTTTAAATACTATTACTTTCTCTGTTACGTACAGTAAGTAGAGAAACAATTGCAACACATCCAAACCTTTCAAATCGAGATTTCGGTTGTAAAACTAGTTTCAGAATCCCCTGAATGTAATAAAAGCATTTTTGAAAAAGGTCCGCGCGCGCTTTGTCTTTGAACAGCATTAACTAAATGTGCGTTAAATACCAAACTTCGCATTTAGGTTCAACGTATTCCATCTTTGTCTACACTTTATATGGGGCAGTTTTCTAAACGTTTGATTTTTTTTTCAAAAGTGCCACTAATGATTTAGATTAAAATACCATACATTTAGGATATTTTCATGGCATATAAATGTATATCTTGAATTTTCTGGGAATGTCCATAAAAGTTACCTCATTCTGGATAACATTTGTATAACTGGTAAACCGTGTATGACAAAATCTGACTATACAAAAAAAAATTGTTGAGCTCGTTAAAACTCATAATTTATGTGAAATAGCATTTTTAGGAGTAAAACATTTTCGATATATTCATTGTTAATTGTCTGCATTTTCCAATAATTATAATTTTCTCAAATGTTAAGTCGATTAATTTTGTTTTATCTCTTGTTCATACAAAGAGAATGAAATTTCAAAAGCATCACCAGCTTTTAAAGGATTTGACTATCGCTTAAAGCAATGACGCCCAACCTTTGGCGGAAGAGGGCAGCACGGATTTACCCACATCCACTGTTTTGCGGGGCGGCAGACAAAACCCTCTCTATCTCTTGACTTCGCTTTCATCGGTGGCGGTGGCTTGAGTAATGCATTAGTGTTGTATATTATCGAAATAATGCCAAAAAGCTTCTTGTTAGTGAATTGATTACACTGTTTACTTGCAACAATATCATCAATGTTTGCCGCCAGGGTTGAACAACAGATTTAAAAGGCATACCAAATGATCCTGCCCAACCCTAGTACAATACTTGCTTTTAATTTGATTCATGTTCGAGAACTTCTGCTATGTGCAACTAAATACAGACGATATTTAAATAAATCCCAATCTTTTTCCTGAGGTTGTTGTTCCCTAATTGTTTAATTCTGTAAAGCAGCTAACCTCTGTTTCATATAACCTTGCCCCGCTGAAATGTATCACTCCGCGTTCAACTACCTTCCCCCTCACCCTAATTGGCTAATGCTTTCGCGCCATACGCCATAGGCGGTGCCTTCCCGTCACATTTAAACCTGCAGTAAACGTCATAATAATTTCCGGGAAGATAAATAAAATCATACACATAAGAATATGAAGGCATGCAAAAATACAAGTTTATAATGAACTGAGCAAGTTGAAACTGAATGACTGAGCAATGAAACTGAAAGAGTTTATAATGAAAGGCCTTTGGCCTTTTCCACTGGGATTTTTTTAAACCAGCACATATACCTTTCAAAAATGCTTGTCTTTCAGTCTTAAAAGTCGTGTCACGCCATACCTTACTTTTCGTGTGTTCTTCGTGTAGATTTTGCGATTTGTATCTCGGTACAGTCTGATTGTCCTTAAATAACGTCTTCGTCACACAGCAATATCGCCTCTGTCTTTTAGCACATTTTTCTTGCCTCTTTTTTCATTCACAAACCCCAGCTGTATAAGCAATCTGCTGAAATTTGGTAAATCTGCATCCTCATTTACAGCGGACGAAACGTTACTTATGTTAGGGAGTTCGTTTCTAAAGAAAAAAACTATGCACATGACGACGCACAACATTTTTCACGCATTTTCTCCGAGCACGCACTTTTGTTTATTCCTGCTTTTGCCTGGAGTGGTAAGTTTTCTCAATTTCACATCGCGATGTTCCTACGGATCTAACACTCACACCTGTAACTTCAGAGCACAGTTTTTCGACTTCTCTCACTGACAAAGACGGATTCTTCTCTGTGAGTGCATTAAACACATGCACCACATTTCTTTTTTCGTCTGTTTGTAAAGAATTATCCTTGCGATACTTCGGCGAAAAACTGGCGGTAGACTCTGCTATTATACATATAACACGCGCAATAAACGATCAATAAAATAATTTAGCTCTCGCACATCACACCGTCGAATGGCGATATATGACTATAATCCAGTTCAAAACAAGGTCAGTGATAAAAGTCATATAAACAAATGTCACCACTACCGCTGAATCACGTGCTGTCGTGCCATGTGCTTGAGAAAAAAGGAAGCTCCTCTTTACTTCGTTTGAGAATTAACATGCATTTCAGATAAATCAAATCTGTTGCGTAATATATTTAATTCAAATAGTTACGAAAATATAAATTTTACAATTCTCTTCCAACATATAAAGATACAGGCTGTTACAAAAAGGTACGGCCAAACTTTCAGGAAACATTCCTCACACACAAAGAAAGAAAATATGTTATGCGGACATGTGACCGGAAACGCTAAATTTCCATGTTAGAGCTCATTTTAGTATTTCTCTTAAAATGTAAATTGAAATCATTCGTGCAGACAATTGTCAAAATACCCCATTGTGGTTCATGCACGATGGAGCTCCTGCACATTTCAGTCGAAGTGTTCGTACGCTTCTCAACAACAGATTCGGTGACCAATAGATTGGTAGAGGCGGACAATTCCATGGCCTCCACGCTCTCCTGACCTCAACCCTCTTGACTTTCATTTATGGGGGCATTTGAAAGCTCTTGTCTACACAACCCAGGTACCAAATGTAGAGACACTTCGTGCTCGAATTGTGGACGGCTGTTCTCCAGGGCTGCATCAGCGCATCAGGGATTCCATGCGACGGAGGATGGATGCATGTAACCTCGCTAACGGAGGATATTTTGAACATTTCCTGTAATAAAGTGTTTGAAGTCATGCTGGTACGTTCTGTTGTCGTGTGTTTCCATTCCATGATTTGAAGAGAAGTAATAAAATGAGCTCTAACATGGAAATTAAGCGTTTCCGGACACAAGTCCGCATAACATATTTTCTTTCTTTGTGTGTGAGGACTGTTTCCTGAAAGTTTGGCCGTACCTTTTTGTAACATCCTGTATATCACCATGTTAAATAACGAACTAATTTTTACCGCACGACAGTCATTACCACAAATGCAGCCAATGAGAGGTGATTAGGTCAAGTGACCGTTAAGAGATACGGGGGCAAGCCTATGTGAAACAAGGTATAGTTCTATTTGGAGATCATGAGGAGCATCTTTACAGGGAAATTTAAAAGGGTTACTAATATGACCGAGTTTCTCCTGTATTGCTTTCAAGTCTCGGAAATTGAACTCGAAAGTGCCATAAAGCTCGTGTGGGGATTAGGTGTTTGTACGTCGGAGAGGACGGTCGTGCCTTACCTGTCCGCCTGCTGCCGTGTCGCCTTCACATAGCACCGGGCGTGTTTGTTATTTTGATACGTTTTCAGTCAAATAGTGCTGTTTTGCCGGTGAATATCTTACATATTTCTACTCATTTTCGTTAGTTATTTCACCATCTGTCATGGCCTATGCGGCACACGTAACTGGCCAGTTAGTTCGCTCATCTTTAAATGTGGTTAACAATATGGACATTACCTCCGAATCATCAACATTGCAGTCTTCATCGTCAGAACAGATGGAGAGCTCCAGGTCCACTCTAGAAATTACGTCATCGTATCCTCCACAACATCCACAGACTTCGTTTCCACTACATCAAGCTTAATCACTTTCTACGACCTCTGGTATAACTGCTGATCTCAATGTAAGTAAATCAATTCTTCGGCCACCTCAGCTTCAGCTGACACAGTCTACTCACTCACTCGATACCAGTGTACCGCATGATGCTACCATGGACATTGGCATTGTCGAATTGGGCAACCTCAACAGTCGAGATCAGCGCTTGTCGCCTTCTCACTGCGAAACTCAAAGTAAACGCCTTTGTATGACACCACCTTCTGAGCAGTCTAATACCTCCCGTTATGCTCACGCTATTCCAACATCTAACCGATTCCATGCTTTATCTGAAAGCTCTGACCAGACAGATTCAGCTCCTAATGCCGCACCCAAGGAGAAAGTTCCACACATTTGTGTGCTCAGTGTTCAGAATTACCAACTGTTCCTTCAAGATAACAAGAAGTGTGTACTCTCGGATTTTCATACTGAGCTCCGAGGAGCCCTTATAAAAGTGTTTGCCTCTACTTCAACTGACTTACTCCGTGTTACATCCTACTTTACTTCAATAAATCAAGAGTTTTACACTTTCAGGAACCCAGCTGACAACTTTTTTTCAGTGATTATCCGCAATCTGCCTTGTTCCCTCAGCGATAAGGAAATTTATGATGAACTCATCGCTCTTAACTTTCCTGTCAAAAAGGTTACACGTCTGCTAGGAAGAAACAAACAACCTATTCCGATATGTGCAATTGAGCTGGAAAATACCGATGGAGGTAGGGAAACACTTAACCTCAACGTTTGATGTATAGTGTTGTGTCAGGAAAATAGACTCGCTTTCTGTTTTCTTTAAAATTCCACATATTTGGCCTGACAGCACAAGTTACTAAAGAGAAGTGCCTCTTCAAAAATTTTTTAAAGTATTTTAAAGTTAATGAGAAGAACTACGATATATAGGTACTGTTAAGTGCCTATAAAGCTATTTTACACATAAACAGCCTCCTTTAAAGATATATACATTATTGTCCATCTGTTGAATGTTGGGGTTTACGAGTTACAAAACTCGACAAAATCATAAATAAACAGGACTACGTAGTCTTGTTCGCAGAAAGTTCAGCATATCCAATTTATTAGATAAGTATGCAAAATATATTAAACAGTGGCATCTTAATTTAAATCGTTAGTCATTTTGGAGGAAATAAAAAAGAACAAGAAAGACTCCTATAAAGAGTAGTTTGGGCTGGAAGAATTTTTCTTTGTGTGGCATCCTTGGCGATGCTGAACCAAGTAAATATCAAGTATGATATTTATCCAACATTTCATTTTTGAGTTATAGATCTGTACACACATACACACATCATGGATACACACACATATAGACATATATAACTTTTCTATAGCAAAAAGTATTATTTATACAGGGAGTCTCAAACCGTTCATTTCAGATCAAAACTCGAATTGAAAATTCTTTGGTTGAATGCAACATTTGCTATATTGCTGTTACAAGTAGATGGTAGAGGATGTAAATACTGCTTGCGAACAATGAAACTGTCTAATGAATGTTATTTGTCTATATAATGTACAGTACCATCAAATATATGTGAAAATGTCTTAAGTGGTTCTGAAAAATGTGTGCAAATGAGCTTATTGAGTTGGTTTTGTACCAAATGATACATTGTCGCTTCGAAGTTTGTTTGTTTTCTTTCTTAGGGTTTAACGTCGTTTAATCTGGTAGATGATACCGGACGATGAATAATTGAAATGGATGAAATGATACTCCTATAATTCCGTTGCTTAAAAGGCTTACAGATATTCCCCTCCATATGATAAGAGTACCCCAGAAAAATCTTCATGTGGATAACTGGCCCTAACGAAATTCGGACTAGGAAACTCTTGGTTACTGTAAAGAAAACATTTTATGCCGCTAGTTTGTGTACCTAACTCTAAAACAGTTGGAAGCTAGCGATTGCTTCTGATTTGCTAAGCGCAATCGACAATGTTACATCAGTGTCGGGAGCACTTTCCAGTGCTTTAGGTGAAATATACCTTAGGGACATTCTGTATTCGGAATTAGCAGTAAGCTTCGTGTATCTGCACTCGTGCTGTAAAAATATCAGTGGAATCGTGGGTTCATTGTCCAGAAATGGATTAAGTCCTAATGTGGCTACAGTGGTTCGTCCTCGTTTTGAAGTGGGTCAGCCGCGTGCTGTGTGTTTGTCTTTCCTGTGACAGAAATATCTTACTCAATCAAATTCCATTATCAGATATAGCGGCTGCTGTATTAACAGCTGTAGAAAGAATGTAGGAAACGAGTCCTCAATTGTTGCATAACTTCAAGAATATATCTCTGTTACGGGTCACAAGAAATGTCATTCAGGCGAACCCGTGAGACAAGATAAAGTAACAAAAATAATTGAGGCATTGACATGATTAAGGTCCTGTATTACATATATATATATATATATATATATATATATATATATATATATATATATATATATATATTATATGTCATATAGCATTACTACCTTCTCTGACGATTGGGATGACCTTGTACTGCCTTCTCAATGAAAAAACTAAAAATTCACATATTTGGCAGCTACGATCTTTCCCATATATATGCCTAAAAACATGTTACGTTTTGAAGAGAAAGTATTTGAAACGATTTTCGATTACTCTGTGGATCCTATTCTTCTACTGACAGTGATCGTTGGACAGCTTCGGTTCTGCGTTTTTTTTTATTTTGCACCTGTGAATAATATGTGATATATCTAGACATCCTGGGACACAAGGGCATCCCTATGGAATAGGCAACATGGGTACATTAACTTTCTAAAATTAACATTTATGATTTTTTTTCAGTTTAAGAGACAAAAAGGGCATTGGATTTTCAAACAAACATTCAGTGGTCGATTAAAAACGTTATGCCGCCAACGTAACGTCTGCCAAATTTATGATCCATTGTCTCCGAAACTAAGTTGTGAGAATGAAATTTCTGCAGGATATACAGCTTGTGTAGAACGTCGTGAAACTCCATTGCCGAGCCGTCCTTACTTATATGGCGATGTAAACAAAAGCACGTGTACGTGTGTGACACTATTGGCTGTTTAGGCTTGTAACTTTTTGCGGATGAAAAATGCATATCATTTTTAAAGACTACATCTAATGCAAAATATATAAACAGCTTCACATTATTACATATGCAACAGTCAAACAGTAATTAATTAGTGCTTTGTTTGGTATATTTAAGCGTAATTTTTATGTATTAATCTGAGTGCACGGTGTGCTTGCGCAGCATAAAGGCAGAAGGAAGTGGGAGAATCAGTTTACAACATGACTGCTTCCGTGCAATATGTAAACATCACAGAGTAAAACCGTTAAAAAGTGGTGAAAAACAAATTATATTGAACGTGTTTTGCAAGTTGTATGAAGAATACCTGACGTTAGCATTGGAGGATGTTAATTTGTCAGCAGAATAAACCGGTGTTTCCACGCCAAATATTAATGCCGCTAGAAGAAAACCGGCTTTGCACCCCAGGAAAATATCGGAAAAGAAAGAAGCCATTTGTGGAAGGTGAATGTGATAAAAGTGCTGTTCGTTGCAACACGCATAGCTTCTATGAAAGAAAGGAGCCACCAACAGTTGCAGACGTGTTTCAAGCAGTAAATAATCCCGATTTTCCGAACTTCCACGCCATTCTTCGTGACATAGGTTTTCAATTTGTGAGCAGAAATAGAATATTTAAAGAATTCGTCCTTTGTCAGATTCCAATTAGGTACGTAATGTACCTTTTGTCAGTTGCATGCCAGTAGAACTTTCAAGTCATCGCCAAAAAGGCTACGCACAGTTATTTACCACTATTATTCCGCAGAAGGACCCATGCCTTAACTTTTAATTTATAAATGAGTTTTGTGTGAAGAAATCAAATTTTTAAGTAATTGTAAGCATTCAGTCACTTTTCAACGCAGAAAAGGAAAAAATAAGAAACAGTAGACAGGCCTCGTAACGTAAAAGTGCTACCGCAAAAGGTACTCAAACATCCAAAGCCTGAAAGTATAATGTTGCATAGAAGTTAGTTGACAGCGCAAGTTTGCCACTGGTTGAGTAAAATAGTTCTAATATTCCCTCCGATCACAGTCGGCGGCGGAGTAGTACATTTTCAAGCTCTGTTTACATAGAAATCCTGGCACACCGGTGGTGCTGATATGCTCCCGGAAACTGACAGTGTCCTGAACACTGTGATTTAATTTAAGCTCAGTCGTCAATAATATCTAAGCTCGGAGAACAGTGCTTCTTGCTGCACCAGAAACGTACCTCGCTCCCTACGCCGGACCCGCTGACCTGCTTTGCCAGACTTCTCGAGACAGTTCACTTGGAGGTTTCCTAACTGGAAAGTTCGAGGAGAAACATTTAGAAGGTTGCAGTTCTCTGGCAATATCTAATATCACATTTACGCTGGGTGAGCGTGCGGCATATCTGTTTACCTTCCTACTGTCCGCTGCCGACCTTCTGATAACTTTGGGCAGAACTTCTGCGAATATATTATACCTGTAAAGCCCCATGCAACTGGAAAAATTAACGTGAGAACTTGAGCTTATGACATGAACATGAAATTCGCTTTGCCATTCACAGTGACAGTATAACGTCAACATCAAAATAAAATAATAACCATTTTATCATTCATATAAAACATGTTTTAAAAACTGGTAGGTAGTGGGAGGTTTTTAAATTAAATTTGTATAACGAAACTGCCCTTCTTCGAATTATCAGCCTCCTTAGCTCAGTGGTAGAGCACTGGTCTCGTAAACCAGGGGTCGTGAGTTCAAACCTCACAGGAGGCATTAGGTTTTTTTTATTCTCTAAATGGAAACAAGATATTAGGTAAACACTATAATTGATGGTGAGCACGTAATTTCACAATATGGGTTATACATAATGAAGGCAAAATATGTTGTAGCCTACCTAACCTAAAGTTTCTTACGAGGTCGACATATACTAATGCCTAGTAAATAACAAACAACTATCAGCCTCCTTAGCTCAGTGGTAGAGCACTGGTCTCGTAAACCAGGGGTCGTGAGTTCAAACCTCACAGGAGGCATTAGGTTTTTTTATTCTCTAAATAGCAACAAGATATTAGGTAAACACTATAATTGATGGTGAACACGTAATTTCACAATATGGGTTATACATAAAGAAAGCAAAATATGTTGTAGCCTAGCTAACCTAAAGTTTCTTACAAGGTCGACATATACTAATGCCTAGTAAATAACAACTATCAGCCTCCTTAGCTCAGTGGTAGAGCACTGGTCTCGTAAACCAGGGGTCGTGAATTCAAACCTCACAGGAGGCATTAGGTTTTTTTATTCTCTAAATACAAACAAGATATTAGGTAAACACTATAATTGATGGTGAACACGTAATTTCACAATATGGGTTATACATAAAGAAAGCAAAATATGTTGTAGCCTAGCTAACCTAAAGTTTCTTACAAGGTCGACATATACTAATGCCTAGTAAATAACAACTATCAGCCTCCTTAGCTCAGTGGTAGAGCACTGGTCTCGTAAACCAGGGGTCGTGAATTCAAACCTCACAGGAGGCATTAGGTTTTTTTATTCTCTAAATAGAAACAAGATATTAGGTAAACACTATAATTGATGGTGAACACGTAATTTCACAATATGGGTTATACATAAAGAAAGCAAAATATGTTGTAGCCGAGCTAACCTAAAGTTTCTTACAAGGTCGACATATACTAATGCCTAGTAAATAACAACTATCAGCCTCCTTAGCTCAGTGGTAGAGCACTGGTCTCGTAAACCAGGGGTCGTGAGTTCAAACCTCACAGGAGGCATTAGGTTTTTTTATTCTCTAAATAGAAACAAGATATTAGGTAAACACTATAATTGATGGTGAACACGTAATTTCACAATATGGGTTATACATAAAGAAAGCAAAATATGTTGTAGCCTAGCTAACCTAAAGTTTCTTACAAGGTCGACATATACTAATGCCTAGTAAATAACAACTATCAGCCTCCTTAGCTCAGTGGTAGAGCACTGGTCTCGTAAACCAGGGGTCGTGAGTTCAAACCTCACAGGAGGCATTAGGTTTTTTTATTCTCTAAATAGAAACAAGATATTAGGTAAACACTATAATTGATGGTGAACACGTAATTTCACAATATGGGTTATACATAAAGAAAGCAAAATATGTTGTAGCCTAGCTAACCTAAAGTTTTTTTACAAGGTCGACATATACTAATGCCTAGTAAATAACAAACAACTATCAGCCTCCTTAGCTCAGTGGTAGAGCACTGGTCTCGTAAACCAGGGGTCGTGAGTTCAAACCTCACAGGAGGCATTAGGTTTTTTTATTCTCTAAATAGAAACAAGATATTAGGTTGAGGCGGTCCTGGCCCGTTTGGTACCTCGTTGAGCCCTCCCGGTACTCAACACCTCATATGAGAAGATAGGTGATGGGTGAGGATTGCCAATGGGAGGTTTCCAACAGGTCGGGGATTTTCTCAGGGTAGATCTGCATGAATTATCTCTTTTTGGGTTTCAGGGGGTGGGTGCGTCCGGACAGGGTATGGGTATTATAATTTAGAAGACACCACGACCGTTGAATGTGAAGTTTATTTATATAAGTAGTCCTCTCCACTCGTCACCGTTATCTTGATGTTATGTATGTACCTGTGTACACCTGGTTTGTGAAATTCGATGGCGTTGCTTCATGCATTCGCGAACACGGACTTTGATGTATTTTCAGTACTTGTGGACCCATTCACTCGCCGACACAGAGTGTTCGCACACACGGACTTAGGTGAATTTTCATTACTAGTCGCTCCCTTAACTCCCCGAAACAGAGTGTTTGGGAACACAGACTTTGATTACTTTTCCTTACTTGTCGCCCCCTTCACTCGCCGAAACAGAGTGATTTTCCTAGCGACGATCAAACGTCGTCCTTGTTCAAATTTCCCCTTCCTTTCGCCAACTTTGGACACTTTAGAGGTCATGTGACCTGTTACTTGTTTCTGATAGGTCGTATTTCACCCCTACTCTTAAATCTAAAAGCAATTTCTCGTGTCTGAAACGTGTATTCTATGCGATTTTCACTTTCCCACAGTCAAGCTAATTAATTCATAAACACGTCTAAAAATGTGTAACTTAAATCCCGGTGTCCATTCTATGATCACGTAGCGTGTACGGTCAAGACATGGACTGGCGCCGAGGGTCTAGCCTGAACAATGTCGGCAGGAGGCTCAAAGGAAGTACCTGTGAAGAAAGGTGTTCATTCACCTCGCAGTTTGGGTTCTCCTGTTTTCGATAATATATATCGGGATTGTTATGACAATGCTATCCCTAACAGGGGCGGTATCATATGCCCTTCTGATAATTTAGAACAGGGCTTTTATATTAAAAGTCACTTTCGAAATTATCAGAATATCCCATCATTGTGTGAGCTGGTTGGTGTATGTATATTATGATATGCGTCGTCAGTAGTGACGAGTGGAGGTAGTTACATATTAACTTATACAATACGTTACATCTAGTATACAAACACAATATTTCTTAAAGCTATAACCAGATATCTCATAAACATATAACCTATGAATTATATTTAATCACATTCCTCATTCATATTTTTTTATACAAATGTCGTAGTCTCCTCTAGCGGACGTTTAATCATTTCACTCACTCACTCACTTACTACACTCATAAAACTGCAGTGTTCTGGTTTTCCAGTTCTCTTAATGTCTTTTCTGACCCTAGATATACATTCTTTCTACTCTCTATTTTTTTACATTGTATTTATCACTTCACACTAGCATTCAGGTATCTATATTTACATGTCATTCTTATCATTTTAGTATTCATTCCTATATTGATGACCCCTTCAATTACACTACTGCCTTCATTAACATTCCTAGAATTCCACCCACTTTGTTCATAACCCTTTTCTTATGGCGGATTAAGTAAAAACAATGGTGTCCACAACAAATGGTTTCACGCACCTTGTTTCAACCTTGTTTGCATCCAGATGTATGTGTACATATATCTCTTTTATTGCTATCACATCTTAAGCTAACACATATATTTACATACACTTCACATTTCTTTTTCTTTTATTCCCATAACACAGTTACCTTCGTTCAATGTACCTGGTACTTTCTGTTTTCGGACATAATTGTAATCCTATGACGTAAGGCAATCAATGAAAGAAAGAAAAAATGAAATAAACAACCCGTGAGGAAATCCTCTTTACTTCCTTGTTATTTAATGTCAAATTACAATGAGGGGACTTGGGGTGTCATGCGAATATCATGTTGTCGCATCTGCACAAATGGTTCTCCTGTTCGAACTCTACCGGTCTCACACCAACCCGTTCAATGCTTAGCGGAGGTGCTTATTTATTTAGGTGAATTCGCTTCCCTATATGGACGTAATGCACTGATGTGGTATTTGCCAATGGGTTTACCCGTTCTTATATCTTGTAGTATGTAGGTTCTATCTCCTATTTGACCAGTTATCTTGACGGGTCCCTTCCACAATAAATTTAATGTTTTGTAAACATTTTTTGCTAATGAGGATTTATCGAAATTCCTTACTAGTACTTTGTCATTGATTTGTGGCTCCCATTTATGTAAATACCTTTTCTGTTTGGCACGCCTTTTGTCTGCTTTATTCTTTGTGCGCAAAAATGCCTTTCCTATCCTTTCAGCATCGCACTCAGGTATACTTGGTAAAGAGGCTGGTACTCCACTGATAACCGGTTCGTGTGGCCTACCTGTCATCAGCTGGACAGGTGAATAACCATGGTTTGTGTTGATTGAATGGTTCATGATCCATTCTATATAAGTTAGATACTCGGGCCAGGTCGTATGCTTCAAGTGGCATATTATTCTGAGATAGGCATTTAAATCTCGCATTACTCTTTCGCATGGGTTAGAATTCGGGTGGTAATTGCTGATGTGGTAAATCTTTATATTTGCATCGTGTAGTTCGGTTACAAATTTTCGGCCGTGATGCACAGAAGCATTATCTACGAGGATTGCCTTCATTTTACCATACTTCTGAGCGTAATCTTTTACTATTTTGTCCGCGCAGGTCGCACTTGTTAACTTTTTCATGGGGTATAATCTTACAAATTTTGACATCACATCAACCAATACGAAGATATACTTTAAGCCTGCCCTTGCTGTCGGTAAAGGTCCGTGGGCGTCAACTGCTACTAGTTCCAAAGGGAATTGCCTTAATATTGACTGAGGAGGGCGGTCATATCGTTTATTAAGCGGTTTCGCTCTTTGGCACAAATCACAAGTTGCGACAAACGCTCTTACTTTCCTACCTATCTTTGGGAGGTATAAGTGTTCGGAGATAACTAGGCTAGTCCTCTCCACACCTGCATGAATTAGTGCAACATGGTAGGCTTCTATAATTAGTGCTTCCAGAGCTGCTGGTACATATGCTTTCCATGCTGGGGCATGCTTATCTACTAGCTTGTAAATTACGCCATCCATTTTTCCAAACTTCGTTTTGTTCTCAGGACAGATAGGTGGCACGCTCTCCCATATTGCAGCTAATTTGCTGTCTTCCTGTTGATATTTCTGCAACAATTTCATTTCTTTTGCGACGCGGTTATTTAAATGTAAGTCTAGCTTCAATATTTTCACCTCTCTTTGAGAGCTTCCTATTGTTTCCGGAAGGTTCTCTCCTACTTTAATCCTGGATAGTAGGTCGCTGAAAACGTTAATGCTCCCTGGGATATGCCTGATGTCTACGTTGTAGGACATTATTTCATGGATGTAACGCGATAGCTTACTACTGGTCATTTTGCAGTTCTTTATAAACGATAAGCTTATGTGATCCGTGTACACTATGATTGGTTTATTGTATATGTAATGTTTGAATTTCTGAATGGCAAAGAATATTGCACTAATTTCCTGTTCGGTCACGCAGGCAATGCGTTCCGTTCTGCTTAAGGATCTGGATGCCGTTGCAATTATGCGCATTTCGCCATCTTGGGATACGTGTGCTAGGATGCAGCCGTACGCTATCATTGAAGCATCGGTGTATATAAGAAATGGTAAGTTCATTCTCGGACGTGTGAGGAGAATGGAGTTGCTAAATAAATCTTTTAATCGTTGGAAGGCTGTCTCTTCCACGTCAGACCACCGCCATTTTGTATTCGCAACTAACAAAGCTCTAAGCGGTGCTGTCTCCTTGGCGTAATTTATAAGGAATCTACTTTGATAACCTAAAATACCTAGAAACTTTTTTACTTGTTTGACGTTTTTCGGACGCGGTATATTTAGTACTGCTTCGATTCTCTCCTTGTCTGGTGATAAACTTTCTCCTGAAATTACGTAGCCTAAAAATTTCACTGATTTTTCAAAAAATTTACATTTTTCCCAATTTAGTGTCATGCCACAATTTTTTAATTTGTTAAACACGATTTCTAAATGGTCAAGGTGTTCGTCGGCACTCAAGTCATGAATTAATATGTCGTCCACATATTGAGATATGTATCCTGCCGATTGTGTACCGAATATGGTGTGCATGGCTCTTAAGAAACCACTTCCAGATACGCTCAGTCCAAATGCACAACGACGAAATTGATAAACTCTTCCCTGGTGAATGAATCCTAAATATTTCCTGAGTCTTGGCGCAATTTCAATTTGGAGGTAAGAATTAGTTAAATCAAGTGACGTGAACCATCGCTGCCTTCCAATACCAGCGAGGATTTCTTCGATATGTTCTGTGCGCATATGATCTGGGACTATGTACTCATTAATTAATCGTGCATCAACTGTCAATCTCACTGTCCCATCTTTTTTCTTTACGATACACAAAGGTTGTGCATATGGAGTGTCTGAAAACTCTATAATTCCTTGTTCCAACATCTCGTCAATTTTTTTTGACACCGCGTCTTTCACGGCCAAAGGGATCATTCTGCATTTGTGTCGGGTTATTGGCATTTCTGCTATTTCAAATGAATACTGATATGCGTTGCATAAGCCTGTACGGTCTGAGAAAATTTCTCTGTGTGTCAATATCAGCTGGTATAGGCGTTCCTTTTGTATTTCACTCAACTCGGTTAACCCTCTGATGCGAGCTTTTACCTGCCTGGAGAAGGGTTCTCTCTTGCTCTCTACGTTCACTATTGTCTCCCTTTCGGCACCTGCTGCTTCTTCCGCGTCATTGTACTCTAGCACGTCTTGTACATTCTGTGCCATTAACCTAATTATCTCGCCGCATTTTCCTATATTTACTAGCTCAACGAAAAATTCTTCGTTTTGACTTTCTTCCTCTTCAGGTAAAAACATGTTATCCTGTGCCACAGAGGTAAATGATATTTGAGTTGTTACGCCTGCTATGGTGAATGTGGCCTGCGACTGCTCGTAATCAATCACAGAGTACAGTGCGTTTAATAGGTCACTTCCGATAATTATATCGGTGGCTAGGCCTTTTACCACGAAACATACAAAATCTACGCCATATCCGTTTATTTTTGCATTTATTAAAATCTGCTGCGAAATCCTTTGTTTAGTTTTGCCGATAGCACCCGTACACACTGCATTTTTGACTGGGAGGGACTGCAATTTTATGCCTAAATTAATTAGTTGATTGTACAAATTCTCGCTGCAGACCGTGACTGAAGATCCCGTATCTAAAATAACTTGGAAAACCCTGTCTGCAATTTCGGCAGTTATTCTTGGAGCTTCCATTATTTCTTGGTTTACTATAAATTCTGAGCAGCCGATAGTTCTGTTTGAGTACAATTCAGAATTTTGTGTTTCCTCCCTGGAACAATTGTTTACATGTACGTCACTTTGTGTTGCTATATCATTATCATTAGTGTCCCCTATAGACTGAGAGCTCTGGGTGGCTTCTAATCGGGAAGGATGCGGAGACTCCATACGTCCCTGGTCTAGTTTTCCGGTGGCGTCAGGGTTCGAACCTGAGTCGTGTGTGCCTGAGAATGTACATAGTTCGTGTTGACTCTGTTGGATGGGGGTGTTGTTGGGCGTGGCACCTCTCTCTCACGTGTCATATCAGCGTTTGTATTTGTTGTATTCAAGGGACTTCTGGGTCGATGGGTTGGCCTAGCATATTCGTTACGGAAACTTCTATGTGCGTTTCCCCGGTTCGTTCCTCCTCGTCTGTTGAATGACATGTACTGAATAGGGTAGTTATATGGGGGCCGATTATGGGTGTAATTCGTTCTCTCATTCCTCTCTCGTCGGTCGTATGGCCTGGAGGTTCTCTGTCTATTGGACCAGTTCGCGTCAATATGCCTGTTTTGAGGTCCTTCTGCCCTCATCCCATCATTATTTTGCCTAGTGGGATGAGTACTTGTTCTGTGCCACGTGACTGGCTCTTCTATCTGCGGTTCATTACCCTGTAATGCTGCCAATAATTCAATAGCCTCGCTGAGGGTTTGGGGCCTGGCAACAACTAAATGGTGACGAATCATATTTGGGTAATGTCGACATATGGCACTAATAAAGTCATGTTCAGAAAGAGGAGGGTCAAGTAACTTGTTCAGCTGACCCAATCTTAAGAAGCAGTCAGTCATGGATTCGTTGTTAACGCGCTGATATCTCCCGTTATTGATCTGACTGCGAACGTTGTACTGAGCAACCGCATTCCAATATTTCTGTAGGAATGCAATTCTAAAATGTTCATACTGCGCCAAGTCTCCGATTGTTAAACGAAACCAGCTTAGAGCAGAACCAGTTAAGCTCCTCTGAATTATGATCATTTTGTAATTGTCGGGTATCCCTCTCAACGCGAAGTAAGACTCAATATCATTGATAAACTGTTTCGTATTGTCGCGAGCGCTGTCAAACCTCGGCAGAGGAAGTTCATTGAGGAAATTCATGTGTATAGGGGGAGGTGGACGTGTCTCAGTACCTTGAAATTGGTAACTAGTGTTAGGAGATGACAATGGAACGCCTACATGATCTCTCACTCTTCCCTCGACACTTACACCACTACCTGAGGTTACGGGCACCGTTGAGGCATGGCACTGTAGCTTACTGGCTTCGTGCCTCATCGCTGCTCGTATCTCAGTTACGGCAATTTCCTTTGCCTTTTCTTGCAATTTATCGTACTGGGCGGCAACTACGTGTGTCATTTCTTCCCTTACTTTGTTAATTTCCCTAAGATTTAAGCTTTGATTTTCACCCATTACAGCTTTCACTTTCTCTAGTTCTGTACCAATTACACGTTCCAATGCTTTATGTCTCTCCTCCATATTGACACATTTGGTTCTCGCCTCAGACCTTACTTGTTCTAAATTATTACTTAAAGCTACATCCATTGTCTCTCTGATGCTGCCAACTTCGTTTATACACTCAGATCTTATCTGGTTCATTTCTACCTGCGTAGATCCCAGTTCACTCCTAATGGCACTTACTTCTATTTGTAAGGTATCTCTGACGCGATTAACATCACCCACTACGCTATTCAGTTGTTTCTCTAACTGAGAGCTTAGCTCACATTGTTTCTCTGTAAGCTTAGCTTCCTGTTCCCTAAGTTGTTGACTTAACCTTAGCTCCATTTCAGTATTTTGCGCTGTTATCTCATTAGCTTGTGCTGTGATTTTACTGTCTAAGGTATTCATTTTTTCTATCAGCTGAAGCATTAAGCTATTCATACTGCTTAGTCCTGGGTCGGCAAGGGGAGGAGATTGCTCTGCTATTCTCATTTCTGCTTCTGGGACTACTTCTACGTTAGCTTCCGTATCCCCTAATACACTATTCTCTACCATACATCTATCATCTGCCATTTCGTTATTTTTATTTATTACTTTTCTATTCCTAAGTATCATTCATGTAAAATTACTGCCTCGTTTCTTGAAGAAAGGAAAACTATTTTTTTTACCGTATTCTGTTCCCTATTACTGGCATCATCAGCTTATTTAAGCATAAATGGTTTAGCACAAGATTACAAGATTATTAGTATACAACTGAAATTGGTTGCACTTACTCGTTGATGTCCGTATCCTCGTTAGGGTAATCCTGGGTAGGGGAATAGCACTGGTTTGACACTTTCATTAGGGGGATATAGGTTGTTGTTTCCTGTGGCTGTTCTGCTGGTGATGGCCGCTGTGTTGTCTCCGTCGTCGACTTCCGCCGGTGTTCTAGAACTCGAACTCCGTTGCGTCTGTTGTTCTCCGTGGACGTTGTAGTTTCCCTGCCGCGTCGGTCAGAACTCCTACACAAGCATACTGGTTGGCACTTTATGATGTTGTCTCACAGTTCTGCAGTCATACCCATTAGTCACGGCTTCGAAGAAATGCACTTTAGTCGCCAAAAACTATGACACCATATTCAGTACTACATGAACCTGGTTGCTCGCCATATGGTCACTGGTACAGTCCGGACTTCGAAAACCACGTTGGGTGCCAAATTATGAGGCGGTCCTGGCCCGTTTGGTACCTCGTTGAGCCCTCCCGGTACTCAACACCTCATATGAGAAGATAGGTGATGGGTGAGGATTGCGAATGGGAGGTTTCCAACAGGTCGGGGATTTTCTCAGGGTAGATCTGCATGAATTATCTCTTTTTGGGTTTCAGGGGGTGGGTGCGTCCGGACAGGGTATGGGTATTATAATTTAGAAGACACCACGACCGTTGAATGTGAAGTTTATTTATATAAGTAGTCCTCTCCACTCGTCACCGTTATCTTGATGTTATGTATGTACCTGTGTACACCTGGTTTGTGAAATTCGATGGCGTTGCTTCATGCATTCGCGAACACGGACTTTGATGTATTTTCAGTACTTGTGGACCCATTCACTCGCCGACACAGAGTGTTCGCACACACGGACTTTGGTGAATTTTCATTACTAGTCGCTCCCTTAACTCCCCGAAACAGAGTGTTTGGGAACACAGACTTTGATTACTTTTCCTTACTTGTCGCCCCCTTCACTCGCCGAAACAGAGTGATTTTCCTAGCGACGATCAAACGTCGTCCTTGTTCAAATTTCCCCTTCCTTTCGCCAACTTTGGACACTTTAGAGGTCATGTGACCTGTTACTTGTTTCTGATAGGTCGTATTTCACCCCTACTCTTGAATCTAAAAGCAATTTCTCGTGTCTGAAACGTGTATTCTATGCGATTTTCACTTTCCCACAGTCAAGCTAATTAATTCATAAACACGTCTAAAAATGTGTAACTTAAATCCCGGTGTCCATTCTATGATCACGTAGCATGTACGGTCAAGACATGGACTGGCGCCGAGGGTCTAGCCTGAACAATGTCGGCAGGAGGCTCAAAGGAAGTACCTGTGAAGAAAGGTGTTCATTCACCTCGCAGTTTCGGTTCTGGTGTTTTCGATAATATATATCGGGATTGTTATGACAATGCTATCCCTAACAGGGGCGGTATCAAGGTAAACACTATAATTGATGGTGAACACGCAATTTCACAATATGGGTTATACATAAAGAAAGCAAAATATGTTGTAGCCTAGCTAACCTAAAGTTTCTTACAAGGTCGACATATACTAATGCCTAGTAAATAACCAACAACTATCAGCCTCCTTAGCTCAGTGGTAGAGCACTGGTCTCGTAAACCAGGGGTCGTGAGTTCAAACCTCACAGGAGGCATTAGGTTTTTTTATTCTCTAAATAGAAACAAGATATTAGGTAAACACTACAATTGATGGTGAACGTGTAATTTCACAATATGGGTTATACATAAAGAAAGCAAAATATGTTGTAGCCTAGCTAACCTAAAGTTTCTTACAACGTCGACATATACTAATGCCTAGTAAATAACAAACAACTATCAGCCTCCTTAGCTCAGTGGTAGAGCACTGGTCTCGTAAACCAGGGGTCGTGAGTTCAAACCTCACAGGAGGCATTAATTTTTTTTATTCTCTAAATAGATAACAAGATATTAGGTAAACACTATAATTGATGGTGAACACGTAATTTCACAATATGGGTTATACATAAAGTAAGCAAAATAGTTTGTAGCCTACCTAACCTAAACTTTCTTACAAGGTCGACAGATACCAATGCCTAGTAAATAACAAATTATCAGCAAATTATCTTCGCAGGATTTATTCTTTTTGTCAAAAGACAACGATGATTTTGAAATAAAATAATACGTCGTCAAATGACTCCATATCTCTTCTTTTGTTCCTGTGCAGTGCGATAGTGATTCTCTCCTCTTTCTCTTGTTTAATTGGCAAACTCGAACATGAAGGCTCGGAGGCTAGGTTTATAGTCACCATCTGGCGATAATTGTTCATGTTAACGAAAATCGTTGTCAATGGCCTTATTTATTAACCTGACAACAAGCTTTGGTGTTTGCGTTGCGTTTGCGATAATTTTTCTATTTGAATGGGACATTACATACTATGCATTGATAAAAATTGTTGCATTTCACTTAAAGCGTATTTTGAAGAAAAAGAACAACAAGAAGGACCACTGATACGCTACTTTAACTGTTTCGGAGATGCTTTACTGACGCAATTTTATATTCTTATGAAGGTTATGCTTTTGTGATTGTAATGAAAATGCATCCTATTTATTATGCCACTGTTGAATTGTTTTTCGTGCTTTTAAGACCGTTAGGTTTTGAAGTTATCCGCCATGATGAAATAAAATTTTATGGAAATAGGGTGATTGCTGTTAAAAATAAATAAGAATGCGTAATGAAGTATATGTTACTGAAAACATAAATAGTAGTAGTAATTTTACACCGACATATGAAATGGAAGGTATGGTTACACGATAAACAACTGGAAATGTGAACATAAGTAAAACAAATTCACAGAAACCACGAAAACATGTCCAAAGCGCAAAATCACTCACCGCAAAGGGGAATTAAATGAATATCTCCTGGGTCTTACCGTATGATGAACCTATCCTAGCCCAAGAGAGTGGAGTAAATAAATAAAATACCACGTGCACATTTCAATCTCATTTCCACCAGTTGCAAAAACTTCTGCTTGAAATATTTACGACGCTAGAATAAACTCCGACTTTCTGCTGACTTGATTATTGCATAAGTCACTCGTAGTGTAGGGAAGCGGTCAAAGCCAGGTAGAACTGAACTAAAACCAGTTTTTCACGTTCAACATCTCTTCCGCACTCGAGCATTCCAATATCAAAAGCCACACCAATTGCATTTTCAAACGATAATGTTGGTGGAACAAAGTGAAACCTGCCTTTTGTCAAGCACATTTTAACAAACTTGTGCTTCGGTGCAGAAACTGATTATTATAGGATGAGTTACCTAAACCTAACACCGCAAATGCTTCTGAAATAAAAATAGGAGTTGGAAAACGACTTTCGCAGATATTAGGGTAGGGGTGGGGCTTATTAAAGTAGATGATAATGGCCACTCAAACCTTTAAACTAATACGATTTTCAGCGTATAGACCGTTTTTACTTTCTCTACTACGTAGATAATAGCAAGTAGAGAAAGTATCGAGTGGGATGGCTCAGGCAGTTTCATCTGTGGTCCGAATTTGGGAGGTCCGGGTTCGATTCCCGTGGCCGACTACCTGACCCATTTTTTTCGGAAGTTTTACCGGGTCGCTAAGCGAATGCTGGATAGGTTAATTACATCCCCCGAATTTCCTGCCCCACCATTATCATTTCACATCATCTCTCATCTGGTGGTCTGTTTCAGAGTAGAAGTGTCGGCGGCTGTCTCGGCGGTGCATGGCAGGCTGATATGCTCTGAGTGAACCACTTCCTCCTGTGGTAGGTCGGTTGCCGGTTTTCGAACCGGCTGCTGGGACCGCTTCCAAACGACAGTAGGGGGAATGTCCGTTGTCCTGGCCTACCGGGGGAGGTTTCCATCTAACTAAAATGTGGAGACCCTGCCCTCTGCACTGTCCTGGCTGCTCGAGACGGCCGCTCTCTGTCTCCTCCTGCCTCATCCTTACTCCAGGGATGGCCCACTTTGGGGCATAGGTACAATAGATCAGACTGGTTACAATGCCAAATTCCCGCCGTAGTAATCCTAATCCTAATCAGATGCATTCTAATCAAACTTGAATATGGAGATTTTACGGGAAATACATAATCCCGTAAATCTAAAAGAAAAGCAGGTTCGCGCGTGTTAGAACAGCATAATTTAAAAACGAAAAGTCGGTTAAATACCAAACTTGGTATTCAAGTTCGAGAAAAGTTTCAAGAAAGTCCCCCACTCCAAACTACCCTTTACATGGAAAAACAAAGTTCGACTTTTTTTTTTAAATGACGATTTTGATTAAAGTACCATATATTTATTTTAGTAAAATTAAATGTATATCTTGCTTTTTCTGAGTATAAGCTTCTAAAGACCACTTATTCTGATTGACTTTTGCATTACTACGAGACTGGTTTTTTCCTGTAGCTTCCGTGATAGTTTCCTATCTGTATCATAAATATTTGAAAACGCGGGGTTTTATGTAGTGTCCGTACGTGACAGCACTCTCGTATTTATAGGTTGGTAGTAATACTCTATTTTGCAGACTCTACATGCATTTCGCATACCAAACAATATAGGTGACACGTCTCTGCTGATGGAAAGGATGCGTTTTTGAAATCGGTTATCACCGGTGATGAGTCAGGCTGCATCATTATGAACTGAAGGAAAACAAGCCAACAGAGTGTGGAAATCGCCAGGTTCTCCTACACACAAAAAAGGTGAATGTTGTTCCAGGTGCAGGAAAAGTGATAGTGATCACATTTTTTGACGCAATAAAATGATTTTCGTACCAGCATGCAGTTCCCCCTCACACCATAATTACAGCAGCATACTGCACGTCAGTATTGGCTACACTGAGGAACCGCATTGCAAATAAATGACCAGAGCTTTCTTGGACTGGGTGGCGACTTCATCATGACAATACATGGCCTCACGTTTTAAATCAATTCATGCCAGTTCTGGCTCGATTCAACATTACTCGTGCACTGCATCCACCTTAAAGCCCCGATCTTACACCCTGTGAATTTTTTATCCCCATCACTAAAGGCAAAGCTTAAGGGCATTCGATCCGAAAACTCTGAAGGAGTGCTCAAGAAAAGTGAGGCGATTCTCGAGGATCTGACAGAGAATGATCCCCAGCATGTGTTCAAGGACTAGCAGAGGCACTGTAAAAAGTGCATTGAAGCAGGAGGGGACTACTCTGAAAAAGACCATGTAAACATTGAAATGGAGTAATAAACATCTATGAAAAAAATCAGCCTCAGATTTGGTTGATCAACACTCGTAATAAACCTAAGAGATAACGTCTCAGTTGCACAAAAACTAGGTCTCGTTAAAGCACACAATTTATGTCAAATACATTTCTTCTAGACATAAACATTTTCGATATGTTCGTTGTTATTGGCTTCAGTGTTCGAATACATATTATTTTCTCAATTAAGAAGTCGTTTTTCGGATTTTTTAAATGCCTTGAGCATGCAAAGGGAATGAAATGTCAAAACTTTCACATAGCGACGATTACTTAAAAGATTTGACTATCGTTTAAGTTTACTGTATTTGCCTAGAAGAATAGAGTTGCTAGAAGAATAGTTTTTAGGGATAGTTAGTACAAGCTAGGGTAGTGAAGGTCCTGTTAGGTACACACAAAACATATTTATTAACTGATAACACCTATTATTTTGACGCAATTGATAACACGGAAAATAGCATTTAGAATGGCGTTTACTGTGTCTTAGATCAATAAAATCCGAGAATCTCGAAGCTTGAGATGTAGTTAAAGAGATAAACCTTTATTTATTTTCTCTTTTTGACGGGAAAGGCTATGTTATTTCCAGCACAAAGCAACGTGAAATTCGCGCTTGAGATTCACGACGCGGAAGAACCTCAGCATGCGCGCTTCGTTGTATCCCAAGCTTCAGCTTTACAATTTCTCGAGAGGTGAATGACCTATTCCAAAGGAACGAACGCCAATTTTGTTATCTATTGTCAAAAAAAAAAAAAAAAATTAAAAAGTTTGTACTAATAAGGCAAAAGTTTATGTTGAAACTTGTGTATGCTTATATTTTTGAATCCCCTACCTCCATCATCTACTTTAATGAGCCCTTCCTCTGTGCTTCATGCCTGTGAAAGTCGTCTTTCAACTGATTCCTTTTCACCTATATTTGGTCAGGTTTTTGGAAAGTAATAATGGTGATACGTTACTTTTTGTGGTTTTTCACATTATAGTATCACAAAATCGAATGCCCTCAAGTAAAGCATACAATTGCGTAAAGAAGTACAACACAAAAAGCTGGCAATAGTTTGCAGTGGCAATAACTTCAGGTAATATCCTTATTTTGAAAACTGTCATCTAAAAGTGTATGATAATAGTGACCTGACAAGGAATTGCAGGAGATAAGAGATTCAGCTCATTTACAAGCCCTGAAATTAAGGACGTTCCATGTGCTCTTTCGTCATTTCCCCAGCTCTGCTTGCCTCCACATAAAAGTTTTTAGGAATATGTGCTGCACGTTTCTTTGAAATATGTGCCCGTATGTGTTCTGTGTCTCTCAGAAACCGATACAGACCTCCTTAGATAATGTTCCATCTTCTTACAAAGCCACATCTATCGTATAGCTCTGTGTTATAACTGTGTACTATTCACATACTACCACACTCCTGCTGTGGCTTTCTTCCTCTCGGTAATAGACTGGACAGTGAAGGCATTTCATAATTAAATTGTTTTTTTTTTTCACTGCTCCAATTTTGTTTTCTTTTGTTTTGTGTTTTACATTTCCCTCTACAAGTCCACCTTCTTTGTAAAACGTTGGACCTTGTGGCGAACACTATGATTTTCTATATCCTTACTGTAATTGAACGTGGTGAAATACGTGAAAGAAATACCATAACCAGCCTTAAGACTTGAATGCTTCTGAATTGTTCAAGCCAACCACTTAAGACGTTTCTAGTGACTACATTTCCAGGTGGCAATTGTAAACCTAACATCCGTATGCCTTGTGACAAAAATTTACTCTTGTAAAGTTTGTAATTATGACAGCCTTTTTATTTTCAAGTGAGTTATTCCTTGCTGTTCGCTTTTTCATATATTGTAATTTCAAATTACATTACAAACAATGCACTAATAGTTTTTCTGTGTATATTTTACAGTGAACTGTCAGCAAGGACATTTTTGGCAGAGATGATTCGTTTCACTATGACTTTAAGATTCTTGCTGTGCAGGAGATTGAAGACAGTACTCTGGTACAACTAACAAAAACTATCGGCTCTTTCTATTCTTCGTACTTTTATAAGTTATTCATTCTATACTTATAATTTGTTATATTGCATAACATTTACTAGCTGCATGTCCTCGACACTCAAAACGTTGCCAGTAATATTTTCGCAACCTTCATGGGATAAATTCACCGGCGATGTAAATTTACATTATTTACACTCTGTACTCTATAGCCATCGTTATAAACCTGCACCATTTTAATAGGCCGTAATTTCTCTCTGAAAACTCGTAGAAATGTGAAATTGTTTTTAATGATCTAAATGACTCAGGTAGAATCGGCAACAATGCCATCTGTTGACGATATTGTTGGTTTAGATGGAAATTACGAGCGTTTTCATGTCATTGTTGATGTTGTGGACAGTTTTTAGTTTGCAGTCCCAACAGAAACGTGCAGTACGCATTTCGAGAGCGTGTTTTTGTTGTGAAAACGTATTGGAAGACAAATTCATTGATAACAACACAACGGGAATTTTGAAGAGAAATGTACGCAATGTTCCAACAAAGGCAACAATTTTATAGGTAGCAAGAAATCTGTAGACAATCGGTATACTCGTTAGCGATAGTGGAAAACATAGACCATCACTGAGTGCAGAGACTGTTAATTTTCGAAGGGGTTAGTAAACTCTCCAAAGAAATCGTTATTGAGCCAGCCACATGTCAAAGAGCTGTGAAGAAAACAGGATTTCGACCATACATAGTGCATAAGGTGCAACAACTGAAAGAAGCAGATCAGGAAAAACGAATCCGTTATTGTCGATGGCTTCATCATTTTCTTGTTCCAGGTCCTGATATTCTCTCCTTAATGTGGTGTGTAGATATGAGGCATGGTTTGGTCTGTCAGGTTACATAAACACACAAAACACCGGTTTTTGGGCTGCTGGAAACCCCCGTACGATCCACGAAATACCACTGCACGATGAAAAGGTTGGAGTATGGTGTGCGGTGTCAGCTCTAGGCTCGTTGGTTCCATTTTCTTTGATTTAACTCTAGACACTGCCGTTTATATGGATATCTTCAATACATTTGTGGAGCATTTGGATGATATCGAATTGAGAAGTTATTTCCAGTAAGTTGGAGCAACATGCCATACATCTAATTCCTCCGTGGAACTTTTAACCAGTTTATTTGATAACCGAATAATCTCAAGAAGTCTGTGGCCACCAGATTCCCTGACCTAACCTCACCGCATTTTTTCTTGTATGCGTGTCTTAAAACATAGTGGTATACAAGAATAGACCCCGATCAACTGCTGATCTCCGTGAATCCATTCGTAGCGAAATAGGCAACATTGGATACTTTCCCTAGAACATCAATGTGGTGAAACGAGTGCAAATATGAATGGATGCTGGTGGAGGATACTTCCAACATTTGCTTTGAGAAAAGGTAAATATGCAGTGGAATGTAATCTCCCAATTGTGTATTATATTTTCCCAAAGTTGTTCATGTATCCTGTTATCGGTTCAAAACTGATGGTCTATTATCATCATGGTTCAGGTTTATAAGGACGCTCTGTAGAACTAAACAATCCAGAAGACGAACTGTTACTACTGTGTAACTATCATTCAACTAAAATAGATAATCACAAATTGCACTGGGACAGACCTGGTGAATATTATTCCGAGGGCCCGCCCTTGCTTATCTTAGCCCCCCCCCCCCCCCCACACACACACACTCACACACCACAACACACATTAGTGGAACCGTTTTCGGTTTGGTTTCCTCCGATTTTCTATTTTGGTGGTCACGAAGGGAACCGGGCCTCGTAGCCGTGGTCGCTAGGGTCTATGTCTCTAGCTTTCCGCCGCATAGAGGGTCGCCGGTTCGAGTCCTATCTTGGGCACGGGTGTTTATGTGTATCGTGTATATGTGTAACATTACAGAAAACAATACAGTAAAACACGGAAAAAATAAAAAGGAGAAAACAAGAAAAAGAAAAAAATGTTATATGTACTTTTTTATATAAAAACAGGAAGACGAAATAGGAAAATGTCGTGACACCTTGTGAGAACTCTTCCTCGGGCCTGCGCTAGCAAAAGACTTAACTGCGTTTAGCATGCACATGATTACGAGACTCGAAAACACGTCCTTTGGGTTGAAATCTGACGCCCACGCCGAGGTACTTCCATATTTAATAACTAGGTGAGTGTTAAAACCACTTTGTAGTCTAGTCATTAAATGTCAGCTGGACAAGTTTTGGTGCTATGCCAATGTAACAAACATGTGCTTCTTAAACTAAAACCGAGGAGGGCGTTTGCGAGAGTTTAAGAAGACACCTTGTCTCCATATGAAGGATATTTTGTGGACATTCTGTTTTGCATATTGTATGTTTTATTATTATTATTATTATTATTATTATTATTATTATTATTATTATTATTATTATTATTATTATTATTATTATTATTATTATTATTATTATTATTATTATTATTATTATTATTATTATTATTATTATTATTATTATTATTATTATTATTATTATTATTATTATTATTATTATTATTATTATTATTATTATTATTATTATTATTATTATTATTATTATTATTATTATTATTATTATTATTATTATTATTATTATTATTATTATTATTATTATTATTATTATTATTGTTGTTGTTGTTGTTATAGTTTTTGTTTTTGTTCTTGTTATTGTTGTAGTTGTTAACAAAAATGACAAAGCACGAAGTTTTGACGAACTCCTTTATTTATTGGACACTAGAGTCGTTAGCCCAATACTAACTTACAGTCACATTCATTTTTACAAATACACAGAACCAACAGCCTCTTCCGTAGCAGTTTTTATGCCTCTGTTACAATGCCAACTCGTGCTGCTTGTAACTTAAAAACTTACTGTTGGCCGACTAGTACTTCTTTACTTGAGCTGCTTGCCGAGCTCCTCGCATCTGATTCTCTCGCAACTCACTCACAACTACTCAACGCAAATGAACTGAACCGAATTGAGCTGAACTGAACTCAAAGCTGGCTTATGCTCTCTTTTATATCAGCAGGTCGTGGAAGAAATGCTGGAAACGGAAATCTCTCGAATCGAAAAATTTATCGAAGTCAATTCTTCTCGATTTTCTAAAATCGAACGGTCTGGAACATTCTGCCTGGTATAACAATGAGATACTTTCGACTCCTGATGTCGCAAGTGGCTCTCCTTTAATATTTCATATTTTTGCTACTCCTGTCACCCTGGAATGGGGTGACTCACACTTAATCCCTTTATCGTAGGTGTTCGCTGCCGCCGTGTCGTTATTATTAGTTACAGGAAATCTTGAAAACGAAATATATTCTTGTATGCATATTTTAAAATCTAATTAAATATAAGTTCCGTAATTGAATGCCCCAGCTTATGAAAAATATTTTGCGCTTAACATTGATCAATGTCAACTGACATACACGTATACCTTTATATCCATTAAATAGATCATAACATGTCTATTATTTTTAATACATTATATACATTATCTTTCTTTAAATAATTGTTTAAAGATGTTTCTTAAATATCTTTAGCACTTCCCAAGAGGTGTTATAATCTATTTAGGTTCGTACAGAAGAATAAGTGCTGATTTCTTTCATTTGACTGAATTAAATATAGAATAAAATGTTTATTTTCTTGTTTCCTACCCGCTCACCCCACTTAAGACAAATACACGTATAGGTAAATAACACTTTTGGATATCACCATCCCTGGTGATTTTAAAACGTTATCTGTATGTAATGTGTGTATGTGTGTGTGCGCGTTTTATTTAAGTATGTATCTAATGGTATGTGGACGTTAAAGAAAATTCCTCATACTAATCTATATTTTACATGGAAAAATTTCGAAAATGTTTATTGTCGCAATAATGGTAATAACTAAAGGCGGGAGAGATGTGCGCCCAATGCGATACAAGTTAGCTGGACACAGAGATGAATGACTTCTGTTCCTCGACAGGCGTCTGATGCCAGGCACCCACTTGTTGATACTCTGGGGGTGGAAGTAATCCATATAAGGACGGTAAAAAGGAAATGCAGAACGTGTAAAATATTAACATCTTTATAGGAAAAATAAAATATGTATATTTAGTTTACTGGAATAGCCTGTGATGTCATCTTTGTAATTCTGTATAACTGATAAACGAAAACTTATTACATAGAAACATTGTTGCTCTCGTTGAAGTATACAATTGAAGCAACTTCGTGAAATCAGATATATCCTTTGTTATTGGTTTAAATTTTTCAACATCTTTTAATTTTTTTTTTTTGGAGCGCTGTCATATACGGTGATGTCATGGAAAGAGTATTGATTTTTAAGGCCAGCATATGGCGGCCCGGTTTTAAACAAGTGACGTAATTCAGATTCGTGTATCTTCCTTGTACAGTCGTGTGCTCGGAAATCTCTACTTTTGTTTAGTATTCGCAGAAACTCCTTATCACTTTGAAGCAGAAACCTCAGGTTCTAAGAGGGAAAAGATCAATAGAAACTAATACAACAGTAGAGATCATAAATAAGCATAATGGGAATAAAAAGGGAATAAATGATATAAGAAACAAAGTTAAAAAGAATATTCGAAATAGCAATACAGTACAAATGAAGTAAAAATTGGACAGGAGTTGCCTTTGGGCACATAGAGGGCAGGAAGCACAGAACAATAGAACCGACATCAAGACGCCAATAAAATATGCGAGGTATAAGGAAAACTCAGCCAAGCATGATAGAATACCGTTATGACGCTGAGAGGTCATACAACCCAGAGGGGCGGAGAATAGTACTGATGCACAGGAACGACATACGGAGGTGACCAATAAGAGAAAATTAAAGAAATAAACCCTGCCAATAAAATGTAGAGCAAACCACGTGATAGGCGTAAAATAGGAAAGGAATAGAAAATGGGCGGTGATAGGAAAGAAAAGCTAGGATAGAAGCTGAAAATACGACAGGCAAAAGAGCGTCACTCTGCTAGTGAGGACGACGGGGAGAAGACGTGTTATTGGAAGGTTACTCCGGTACTGAGTATTGTGATAAAAGTAGGATTAGATGTCGCAGTCCGACTTAGAGTTATGGTCTTGAAGATAGTGCAAATATAGGGAATAACCAGGGAGTTCGCGAAGCAACGTAAAAACATCGTAAAGGGGAAAGGAAAATTAGGAAGACAACGCAAGTGTTAACAAGAGAGCTACGAGAGCCCGGCTAAAGAAAAATAAAGGAATTGAAAGACGGTCAACACGAATTTTCATAACCGAACCCTGAGAAAGAGATCCCAGCTCACCGACGATTAGACAAAACACCCACCTTTCCACCTCACCGTCAAACCTTTCACACTCCATCCCTAACCAAGCACACAATAGGACAACAAACCGAAAAAGAACCCACACCAACTTGTTTTACACCAGCCGTTTTGTGCCAATCTCATATTGGCGTGAATTCATATCCGACACACACATTAGCCTTTGAACAAAAGCCAGGCTTAGAGGTAAGCGACAAAAGGGAGGAATAATGAAATATTTCACCTCAAAGGCTAGCTTTGCAACGATGGTCCATACCAGCCCGCCGTCAGTCTGTCTCGCATTGGTGTGAGGTCAAACATATTGAAACTTTAACTTATGAAGATAGGTCAATTTCAGGCTCAGAAGGGAAGGAAAAGTTATGACTAGGTAGATCGCTAGAGCCAAATAAGAGTTGAGTGCTGGACAGTTGAGTGCTGGACATGTCCAGGACGCCGGGGTAAACCCAATGGTTGTTTTGTTTTAGGCTCTAGTGCTGAGGGTCCGGGGTTGATTTGCCGGCTCCGAAGTGGTGATTTTAAGTCGACCCTATCCAAGCCTTCACCCCTGACTTCTTTATGTGGAATCTACGTTAAAGGCTGTAAATACTCTCATCACCCTACCATCGGAGGTATCTGATTCTATCCTCTGGGTGCCTCCATCTCCGAAATGGGTCCAGTCATAGATTGGTGGAATGAGGTTAACCTCGAAGGTCATAGACCATGCTGCAATGTTTAGAAAAGGTTCAGAAAATTTGCAGCTTGAAAGATGTAAAAATTGTAGTTCATTTCTGACATTACAATTTATAAGGGTTATTTTGATTGCAGAGCCTATCTTATGCAACACTGATACGTCCGCTTTAAAGAAGCGGTGTGACACGTAACTTATACAAAGTTTTGGTAAATACCCTCTTACAAAAAAAGAAATGTTTGTACCTTTTTTAAATTTTGCGAGAAGTATATGGGGAACGTTAGAGACGACGGCGTATTTCCTTGCCACCATAGTTTGTCCATTAGCTCATGGCCCCTGGCAGAAATTCAATGTGAGCAAACAATGTTAGCCACACGGCGATATCTGAATCTGGAGAAATGGTTCTGGTTGCGATAACGACACCAGTACCAACCTTGGAATGTGTATTCACGCCAGATTAAAGCTAAGAAGTCGTTCAAAACAGCGAAACTTAAATGTTATACAGTTATTCACTTCATGCAATATGTTTACCTTATAAAAATCACAAGCTCACGTCAAGCAAGTGGATTAAGCAGCTCTTCTTCGGAGCCAGATTCATTTTCGCTGCATGAGTAGGACATGGAGAAAGAAGAATCGCTGCTGTCATCTCCCAAGGAAATCAGAATATTCAGGGCTATTCTGTTACTTCTGGTTAAGAATAGTCCTAACAATTATTGTTAGTCTAATAACTGAGCGCTAACAAGTATGGCGGGTTTTCATATTCTGTAACCATGCTTGTTATGATGACGGATCTTCTCAACCATGTTGTTAAGCACCTGGAGCGCCTCATCGCAAATTGATACTCTTTGCAGGCGTGTTTTCTTTTTCCACCGCTCTCGGCGCGCCAGTTCAAATAGTGCAATTGCGATCATTTAAAGACATCTGTTCTGTACAAACCAAGTTGGAACGCAAGCCAGCTACAGAGTCTTCGGAAGAGCAATGCAAAATATATATTGATTATTGCAGAAGTAATGTCATTATTAATTCGACATACCTAATCATTTATAAATATAAGAAATGAAGCTGTTTTAGGGTAGTACATAATTTTTAGTAAATATCGTCTTATATGAACGAAGCATTTTAAACTTTTATTTGTTTGGTAGATCAATGACTTATTGAAAACGATACAGCAAATAACTTCTTGAAGTACTAATAGCATAATTGAAATTGGATCTCGTATTTTCATTGTAAGTCTCTAACCAGTACTGGAATGAAGTATAAGTTCTAGTGCATCATTAGATGCATCGTCAAACATGAACTTTCTACTTTTATACCTTCTACTTAGCTGAAAAATATAACATTTTACAAACATTTGGCTAACTGTGCGTCATATAAAAGATGTATTTCTCCGTTAGGAATTAAGAAATTCGTCAGAGATTAGGTTAGGAAATTCTTCCGCTCAGGTAGGACGTTTATATTTGCACACATCTCTATGGTTTAACTTTACCAGGATTAATGTTTAAGCAATTGTCGCAAAGTAATGCAAATACGAAGTAATAGCTGAATATTAGAAATGCTTTGCATTTAATAACACTGTCCTGCGATACTTTCCCGGTTTTGATGAACCATGAATGAACCGCAACCTTGGTATACTTTCAAAGAGGTAGTCAATAAGTTTCTTATATACCGTCAGCTATACGAAAACATTATGAGAAATATACTGCAAAAGCTATGAGCTTCAGGGCGAAATATGAGTTTGAAGCTTCACTACTACTTTTACTGCCAGCTTAACCATTTTCTTGATAATTTTGGATCTCTCAGAAATGAACAAGGTGAATGATTTCAGCAAGAAATCAGGGAGATGGAAGGAGATATCAAGGTAGATCGAACAATGAGGATTACTGTTGGTACTTGGAAACAGAAGTTCCTTAATCACGACTTAAACGTAAATCAGCGAAACAGACTTTCCGGCCAAAGGAAATATAATGTCACAACCTTATTTTACAGATATGCAGGTACTTCTATATATTTATTACTCAGAAATTTTTCTTTTTGTATTCATTTTGTGAAGCATGATCTTTACATAGAAACGTCACTTTCAAATTATTATTTATTTCCGAGAAAACCTTACGTGATAGAAAAAATGGACAGACAGCATGATTATATTTAGCACACCGAAATTAATTAACATCACCTATCAGATCGCAAACCGGCGAACAAAAGTTATATTTTACTGGACAGTATAATTTCCCATATTAATTTGTAAAGGATACTGAAGTGAAATACGAGTTCTGGTGATCTCATAGTATACATGTCATATCTTCTGGCATTTAATTTGAAAGGAACCGCTTTAATTTTGGATATTTATTTGCTTTGGCACAGCTGCTAAAGGAAAGTGGAAGTTATAGTTTGCAGGACTTTCTGACCCAAACCAGCACTTCAAAAGTTGCACGGCATAAAATTAAATGTAAATGCTTGATTACAAGGTAATTCTGACGAGAAATGAATCTCAGAGCAAACATTTCTTCGAGATGTTCTTTACTACCGTGTAAATGACAAGAGGTCAAAAGTGAGGTTAGGAAACTCTTTACGTACTTTTCATTATTTTAACACACACAAACTTACGGTTTCACCTTACGATGTACGAATAGCATAAGGTTATGTATCTCCTGCAGTGTTCTTTATTCCTTTGTGCTTTTAAATCAAATTTCAGCAAGGGAAAAGTAGTATTGTTGGCGCTAACAACACGGTATTGCCTCTTGTCATCCTTAACCACAACTTTCTTCCTCTCAACAAGATGTTGTGAAGGTTACGATGTAACAGAATAACAAATGGCGCGTACCCAGTGGATATCGGCTTTAACAAGTGGTTCAGCTTCAACCAGACGTTACAGAGTAGCCCTGATTGTCGATGATGTTAGCAACTACGCCGTCTTTCTCCCAGTAATCATTTTATATCTTTTCGACATGTTTACAAAAACCCAGTTGTACAAATAATGATGCCACCAAGGAACGATATGAGGACGTTATATAAGTATTTTTCTTTTGCTCTGATCTTTCCTCCATTTAAATCCTAGCTCTGAAATTACTTTCCAATGCGAACTTTGTTCCCATGTAAAATTTATCTTCTCTCGAACAGTAGGTAGCAATTTATGTGGAGTAGGAGCACACTTTTCGACAACGTAAGTCATGTGTAATTCCCTGAAATACACACCTATCAAAGTCATCCATATTCACTACAGAGTGTGCAGGTATTGTTTTTAGGTTTTTCCCTAGATTCGTTAGAACACACTTTTCGCCACATACACTTAAATGTTGCACCTGTTTGCGAATTCTTTTGCTTGTTCTTTCAGAATCCCCTGTATAAACGGCAGCTCTTGCAGTTGCTTGACCCACTGGTAGTTTTATAGACTTGCCCCTAGCGTCCTCGTTACATCCCTCAATCACTTCCCTGATTACTTCTCTACCCTCAGAATGTATCACCCCTTTTTTATTGTTTTAAATACTTCCAACATAACACTAGTGACTCGTACGATTTTACAATTAAACTAAGAGAATTAGCGGTGAGTAAACATAGCGTCAATAACATTGGAAGAGTAGATTGGCAACACCTGAAAAAAAAACCTTTGCGTAAATGTTTATAAAACTCAGATTAGATATGTAGAATGCCTTTCCTCTCCTCTTCATTCCCCTGGGGCCATGAGCTCGTGGACACACAATAAACAACTGCGCACAATTTCATGCAGTCGATATCTGTGCGTACAACGAAGTGCGTTAACGCGTATCTCGATTAAGATAAAGTATATAGACAAATTAGCTTTCGCAAGAATAGTTTGTGGAAACTAGGTAGTGTTATGGGAAAGTCATGTGAATGTGATAAATGGGTTGTTTTATTGTGGGTGCAGTATCTCAACAGACTAATTTCAGATGTATGTTTCAGATTGTTTGCTATTATTGATTCGTTTATGTTAATCAAAGTAAATCTCCGCAGTTTATAAAGTGTTCTCGCTCACTTCAAAAATTTACCTCTCGATCGATGATGAATTCACGACTGCCGATGCATTGGCTGTCGTGAATCCGCAGACAGCAAGCCAGTCACAAAAAGTAGTTCAGTTTGGTTCCGTAACCATTTAACACTCCTTTCATAATAGTTGCTGTTTAGCAAGCAGAGGCGTGACAAGAGTCATCGTCCACAGGTGTTTTTCCATTAGTGATGCCTGTATGAACATTTCATTATATACAAGAGGTCCCGAGTTCGAATCTCGGTCAGGGTGAGTTACCTGGATACAGTTTTTTCGGGGTTTTCCCTTATCCTGAAGGACGAATGTCGGGTAACTGTAAGCTCTATGGACCCTGGGTATGACAACGTTGGAGGACGTAAATTACAAAAAAAAAAAAAAAAAAAAAAAAAAAATCAACCCCCAACTCAGGTAATGCACTCATCTGCGAACGGTTATCCTTACCATATAGAAGGGTGCTACAACAATTTCTATTATACCCGTCAGAATATTTGCACTAGAAATATATCTCTGAGTAAGTTGAATAGTTAGTATTTCCAATTACGACTTTTGTTATAAACACAAAAATTGAAGCTAATATGATATATACACTGACTCCAGAAGTTTAGTCTCTACTTAAGAAAGAAAATCAGAAACGAAAAGGAATTTCAATTTGTTACAATTCACAAAGGACAAAGAAAGGATAGTTTACGAGTCTGACATATTCAGAATTTTTCGTTTTTAGTTTCATGACATTGAAAATTAAACCATTTTAAGTTTAAAAGTTATGCAGCACATCTTTGGCATAAAGCTAGAATTGCTGTGAGCTTATATATTAATCGGACAAAGGTAATAATGCCAATTTCAGGAATTAACAACGTTATCATACTATCCGCATCAACCTTTCAGTTCTCATGACTTCAAAATATGTTCCCCCCTAAATTTAAATCGTAAGTCCATTACATCAGTTATTTTTCAAGACTGTGCTTCTTTAAATGTACATAAAAGAGTTTTGTGAATACCACAGAAAAAGTTGAAAATCGCGGCAATTTTTACAAGAATTATAAAATAATTGTTTGTTCTTTCTATTTGTTAAAATATAGATTTTCTCTTAATTTGGCTGCCTGCATTTTTACTTTCTCCATTACTTGGAGTGTAAGCAGGAGTGAGTGAGTGAGTGAGTGAGTGAGTGAGTGAGTGAGTGAGTGAGTGTGGTGTGTTTAAGGACCCGATGACAACGAGGTCATTTCGGCTCGTGTAAGTAGGATAAATGTAACATACTATTCAAAATTTCAATATTTATGTTCGACATTAATGATTTTGAGGTCTTGCCAATTCAAAAAGGAAATACATAAAGATATTCGGAAATGTATTTGAAAGAGAGAAGGACGATGGAGCGGAGAGAGAACATAACTCAAAACTGGATTTTGGGATAAATACCAAGCTTGTCATTTGCATTCATTTCCAAAGGATGTAATATATGCACGAAAATGTCCCAAACTCCATACCGCCTTCTACGTGGAAGATGTTTCAGTATTTCTTATTTTTTCGTTAGAAATAAAAATTTGTGTAAAATGTTTGGGACATGAACTATATTGGAGACATTCTTTGTCACTCCTTTGAAATTTCAAATGCTTTTTACTTTTTTAAAGCGCCAAATCCTGTTTGGCTTTCTTATGTATTTATTTTTTATCTATTTGTCATGCACAGAGTGAAAGTTCAAAGCCAGTCACATAGACAACCAATCGGAGTCCTGCGGTGTTGTGTTGCATTCCCCCTAAGTGGTGCGTGACGAGCCGCAAACTAATTAATCTGTAACAAATACTATTCGCGCTAAGACAGAAATTCATATTTTGCAAAAACCGATCCATGAGAAAGGATAGAGTAATGTATTTAACCTAACCGCAAAAATCCATTATTTTTAGCTCAAATAGTTGTAACAGTAGTTTTGGGTTATGTTTTGAGGAGGTATGAAAAGTTTATAGATTTATAAAAAAATGATGATTATGTAAATCTATGTAGTAATTTAAATAAATAAAAATATATGTAATTTTGTGATTGGCCGTAGCAATAATTGTATGACGTAATGTTGTGACGTGGAATTAAATTGGCCAATCACATAATTAAGATAGGAGTAACGATAGTTACGAAAAATGAATAATCTGTGTAGAGGTTTTGTAATCGTGAGTGTGATGAATAGTTGTGCAAGATCAAGAACTTTTATGTAATAGTTGGAACTGTTTAAATATAACAAGGTAAGAATTTATCGATATGTTGGAAGTGACTGGGAAAGGAAGTTCAAGTAAAATGTAATCCAAATAATACAATTAAATTGTTACAAAATTTGACTTCTCCGAAACTTTATTCCGAACCACGCCTGAAACCAAGATTCTCATGACTCCTATTTAATTAAACACAATCATCAAGAAACAACTCAAAACACAACGAATTAAGCCTGTTATATCTGGCTTCTCGACGTGGGTCTTCGAAAAGTCAACGTGCATCCCATCTCAAACTTATAAATCCCGCACCAAATTGCGCTGGAACATGTGGCTGATTAAGATGGAGAGAAATTAACTACGGATAAGAAATCCTGTCCCATAGTTTTCTTAATACAAATAAAGTAGATGCCGTTATACTATAACAATGCATTGCGACGTAAGCACTTTAATGAACATCATTATTTGTTGGCATGTATGCGTGAAGGTATATTTGAAATTACTCAGAACTGAAACGTAAGCATTTGACATGACGTGGTAAAAGAAATATATACTTGAATAAGCCAAGGTGTTTGTTAAATTCGATGAGAGGAAACGGTACACTTCTTGCTAGTCTGGCAGAACGTGTCTGGTCATATTATATCTTTGTTTATGAATGGTTCGTAATCTCTATTTATTCTAGAGTTCAAAGTAGCATTCAGTTACTCTTCCATGAAAAAGTGTATCAGTTGGATTAAGGAGACGCGATCCACCCCCCCCCCTTACTACTGCTAGAACAATCCCATAGTTAATGTGGGCTCAAATTATGTTGCAAACAGAAATAATATTTTTAAACTGACTGACATTGAACGACAAATTGACAAGAACACAACAAGACTGAGAAAACTGCGTGAGACACCAGATAAACTACAAGAATACTTTTGGAAAGAAATAACACGTAACGAGATTTTGGAAAATATCATCATAAATTTGCAATACTCAGACGTTGAAGATAATGACAATGACGAATTGTCTCTTAACGTAAGTAACATTCACAGCTATACGGATGTACCGCTGGTATTTTCGTTGGATTAGAAAAATAAGTAATTTATAAACTATAATTGTAAACTGAATATTTAAAACATTTGTGTAATATACGAATATTCATGTTGCAATTGTGATTAAAACAACTGCATTGTTATAAAACTTTGGAAAATTCAGTTTGCGTTCCCTTACGTCTAGCGGCACTAACTCTCGCAAGTGTGTGAGAGTAAGGGAAATATAAAAAGGTGGCAACGCTGAATGCGCTAACGCATCTGATTGGCTACAGGCGAGAACTCTTCCCATTTTTAACACATAATAAGTATTTTAAAACGACACAAATCATTTTTAGTGATATTCAGTGTAATAGTTTGTTATTACAGTTATAATGACAATTCCATATGTTGTAGCGCAAGGATCTTCATGTATGATTCCTATGTGACAACATTTTTTTGTTTGTAAAAAAGTCATTCGCAGAATTATAGCTTTCCTGCTGTTCGTGTCCTTCACAGGAAAACGACACGTACCTAATATTGTTAAAATGTTTAGGAAACGAAATGTGTTATTAATAAGAAAATGAAATTAAATCTCTGGGTCCTTACAGTGGAAAAAACATGGATGATGACTGCGGAGAAAAGGTTGAACAAAGCCTAAAGAAATTCCTGAGAAATCTTGCACAAGAAGCAGGAATTTCGTTAATATTGACTTCAAATGCCAGTTAACCTTTAAAATTAAAAAAGCAAGATAGGAAAAAATGTAAGATAACCGTAGTTATAAAATTATAACCACGAGAGAAATGTTAACTTCTGCAGTTGGGTGTTGGTTAATGTTGATGATCGCTTTACTGACCGGCGTGTAACATAATGTTTAACGAAGTATGACTTTATTTACTACATGGCCATGAAGAATTAATGAGTGCAAATGATGTTCTTAAAAGGGTGAAAGTGATGGAAATAATGTACTTGAGCCGACACACGAAGTTATGTAGTTGCTTTGGAAGAAAAGTTGTTGGAGAAAACTGCCCTTAAATTGAAGGGGCCAATATATATCCGACTCCGCCAGCAAATAGTGTGCTTCCGGTGTCGAGAAAATTCCCACAAAGCCGCAGAACAAAAAGGTAAATTCGTTTGCTTGAAAATGCGTATTTTGTTATTGTGCACTTCGTATTAATATACGCAATTACCCAAAGACGACATGTTATTTAAAATGAATCGGTAATATTATACAGCCTTTTCAACTAAAACTGTAGTGAATAGAGCGGGAGTTTTTTTAGTTATATTTAATGTTTGGAGCTACAACAGCAAGCTTAATATTGAAAGCAGTATTTAAATTTAGTCGTGTGTCCGTCAAAAAGACGAGGTTTTCTTCCTCTGCCCAAGAGAGGTATTTTAATACAAAGGTAGCCTGACTCATAACACTTAGATATTTCTGACTTTATCCACCATTATATTCGTGCATATATACAGGTTATCTTGGAGTTCGTTTGGCACTGATAAGAGAATTATCGCCTAATGACGCATATGTTTATCTTATCTAACACCCGCATGTATAGTTGGATTATTTCTTAAGCATACCTCGTTGATAAATGTTTTTACATATCATCCCGGCCTCGTCATTTGAATTCAATCCTGTCAAACAGGGCCCGTAGCTGATCTCCAGTTCTTTCAAATTTTAGGGAGGTGATGCTCCAGAATTGGAATTTATTGTGTCTAGTGTGTGTGCTTTCGGCTGCTATTTAAGTAGGAAAATACCCAAAATTTTGTATTCTGCTTGTAGTATCTGGCAGTTTTTGATTAACCTTCTCCAAAATAAGTCATATCGGACAATGAGTGAAATGGGTGAAATGATGCTCAAATGAGCCCAGGGTTCAGTCTTAGAGTTCACCTGACATTCATCTTTCAGGATAAGGGAAAACCTCGGAAAAATTTATCCTTACCGTGGCCGAGATTAAAATTTGGAACCTCTTGAACATAAGCCAGACACGCGACCACCTATACTACAGAGGTGGGCATGGAGTTGAATGTCCGTCTCATTTTGAGCTTTACCTTTCTTCTCCCTGTTCGTTTAAAATTTTCGCTGTATTTTAAATATTTTTAGAACTTGGAAATGCGCACATTAAATACAGGATGTTTATAAAGCTTCGATAAATGTGAAAAAAATATGCATTAGATGCGAACCAATAGACTAAATGAAACCCCTAACACATAACTCCGAATTCATTAACAGTTTCTCTTAGTGTTTAACATTGGCTGTTCTAGCATCAAACAAAAAGTTGCTTGTGACAGTTCACTAATATCACCCTTGGAAGGACAACGTTGCTACATTTTACTAAAAGCTGTAATAATAAGGAGGTTTTTTTTTTTTTTTTTTTTTTTTTTTTGTATTCTACATCGACTAAGAGAGGGCGCTAATAACCCTACTATTCTCCTCACGTGTTCTGAAAAAGGAGTCATTGAAGAAGACTTTAAAGGAAAATATGGGGGAATTTTAGAAATGAAAAGGCAAGAAACTAGTGTAAAAAAAACCACGTTGGGCCAGACATTGCACAACGCCCCAAGAAACAAGCTTGACACATCAGATTATTATGAGAGAATAAAAGACACACTTCACCAATTCGACAAAACTCTAAAATCAGTGTGCAGTAGCAACATCCATACCAGTGGGTGGAGACAGCCAATGATAAAGGTGCTATTTTAAGGTAAAGGAGATTCCAAGAACCCCAATGAATAAAGAGCGATCGCTTTGGAAAATATCCTTTCAGAGTATTCACAAGAATAATAATACGAAGAAATGAGGAGACAGTCGAAGGAAGTCTTTAAGAAGCTCAATTAGCTTTCAAGTTTCCTAAAAGGGAAGATCAAATCTAACCTTAATATAACTGCTTTAAAAGAACACGTGAGAAACCATCGAAGGAAAGGAAAAGTTGTTTGTCATGTTCATAGATTTAACCAAAGCATTTGATGTAATAAATAGAAGGGCATACATAAACTAAGAAAACGTTAAACAAAAGCAACATATGGATAGAAATCATAAGTCCAATAAGAAGATAAAACAAAATAACAATTTCAAGCAATCTTTCCTTATCAGAGCTGATACTCCGATCAAAGGTAGGGCGTAATTTCATATGCTTATGCTGATGATATAATTGCATCAGAAGACACTACAAAAGTTCATTAGCAATAAACTACATGGAAGAATGATGTTTGAAGCAAGCGTTTGAAATGAACATGTGGAAAAATAGAAATTATAATATTCAACACGCAGAAAAAGGACTTGCATTGGCGGAAATCTTAATACATCGGGGAAAACTAAAAATGACACCGATTACAAATATCTAGACGTCACGCTGATTTAGTGCGCAAACAAGTGCTAAATGTTTCTGAAAATATGTAACAAGAGAAGGTATCGCAAGCAATAATGGCTATTACACGAAATAAGGTAGGTACATCAGATCCCTCGGCCTGCAGACAGCAATGTATAATTCAGAACTAAAATATCGCCAATACTGACTTCATCTCTCAGTTAACAATCTATGCACAAACATTTACAAACTTCTAAATGTATGAAATGCAACGTATTCCACAACCTGATTTTTAAAAAGACTGATGATCCTTAAGGCAGCGTTGTTTAGATTTCTGTAACTGCATGTGCAGTTACGATGTTTTCCCTGCGACTAGTGTTGACTGCACATATATTGTATATTGAGTCCGCGACATATAAACTACAATACAGATGGCGTTCAAAATGGGGGGATTTTAATTACCATACTTTTGTTTTTGTTTTCCATTTTTGCCCAAAAAGCCGCATGGAAAGTATGGGAGAATGGCAATTGAACATAAAACCTTCAACGATATTGAAAGCGTTTATGCTACAACCTGCGTTTTCCTGCAGGTTCTCTAGCATAAGTCTACGTATGCAAAGACTGAACCATGACACTCGTCACTTCGCTTCGAGACTTCGAGGAGAGAACATCGTCCGGAGAGCACCGCAGCAAGACCAATATAGCCCTTTTCAGGGCTTGGCTCTTGACTGTTAGCGATCTTCAAAGAAGAACCACGCCACCAGCGAGCTGCAGCATCGTGTCGGCGAGCCGTAGAAGCAGCTTCAGAGACAGTGATACAACAAAGTGATTGGGCAGTGTATCAAGGCTGCAGCCAACAGTCCGAGTGACTGGTTTTTAGGCGCCCTCACCGGTAGGCCCTCTGATACTCGAGCTATTGCACCCTACACTTGTTCTTTCTCTATTTTCTATTTTTTCCTCTATCTTTTACATTAAGTTCCCCGAGACACCCCCTTTCTCTTGCACGCAGCTTGGCTGCATTTGCTTGGCTGGCAGCTGCGCTGCCATTGGCCAATAGATGGAAAATAACAGCAATCAGGTACAGCATGCTTCGTCCTCTCCTAGACTAGCTACCCCTGAGCATTGTGCCATGGATTCTTCCGGTAGAACTCAGTCACATACTGAGCCAAATTCTTCCTCATCTACATACATTGCACCACCTCAACTCTCTCCTGCTGGATCATCAACCATAGATGCAACCACGGAAAAAGCCGCACTTGAATACTACACTCAAGGCGGGGATTTTCGCACCTTCATGGGTAGAAACTTAATAGTGAACCCAAAGATCCCTCTTTCACCAGAAGTTGCTAGATATTTGCACCTCGAGCGAAAGGCTCGCTACATTTACTTAAACCAAGCAGATGCGTCACTCGCTAATATGCTCTCCGCTGCCGACGTAAATGCAGTTGCGGCAGAATTCCGCATCTACTCGGCTCACCGTTCAAGGGTAGAAGCCCTCACAAATTATTTAATACAGCATGAGAGCCATGTAAAGAACAATCCTAGTTGGCAAACACCCAACCTCAAGAGGGCAGCCAAACCCCGTCAGTCAATGCCCCAGGCCAAACCACCTGTTACTGCCAACAAATATGACGCCCTATCGGAGGACAGCTCCAAGCAAGACTTTCCGGCGCTTGATGATGCAAACCAGAAGAAACGAAAGGTCGCCGTTTCTTCCCCACCACCAGAGCAAATGGTGGAAGACCCAACTGACAGGTCTGCCCACCCTTCAGCTCAAGTTGAGCAAGAAGCCCCTATCACTGTCAAGCAATCTACACCCTCGCAGAGAACAACTCCCATATTCCTGCGCAACCCAGGACAGGCTCGTGACCTCACAACAAGGCTACATAATAATAATCCTGATGTTAAATTCACTATAAAAATATGGGAGGAACCATTGCTTTCTTGCCAGACACGCCCTCTGATCACCGCTTCATTAGGAAATTGCTATCTGAAGCAGAAGTCCAATATCTAACCACCCTTCTGCCCGAAGAAAAACTCCTATACGTGACGCTCAAGGACCTGCCCATGTACGTCACAGAAGCCGATGTACAAACCCACCTACAAGAGCTCAACTATCCTGTAGAGCGAGTTGGGCAATTACGATCAAACCGCTCTCCCACGCAGCAGAAACTTCCGCACTTTAGGGTGGCTCTGCGCAAAGAATCCCGCTCATCAGAAATCTATAAGGAAACGAAAATGTTCGATGCCATAATCAGGGTACAAGCTTATCGTCCTCCTGCTCGCCCTCTTCAATGCACAAACTGCCAGCAGTTTCAGCATAGTGCTGCAGGATGCCGTCTTGAGCCCGTATGCACGTACTGCGGGGAGCCTGGGCACAAACGTCCAGAATGCAAAATTATCGGAGTACCAGGGTCAAAACCTGTGTGCTATAACTGTGGAGGAAATCACTCCTGCCGATATGCAAAGTGTCCCGTATGGCAGGAAGCGAGGATAGAAATGGTCCTCAATAAAAACGGACAACGCACGAGGTTTGATGCACCTCCCAAAGTTTCAAACCCCATGGGAATACCAAAGGAGGCTTTTAAGGGCACGCGTTATCCAGGACTGCCTCCAGCTCAGAGGCTGCAACACGTATCTTATGCAGCAGCGCTCTCATCATCTCAGCAAATACCGCAGGATGAATCTACTCTGCAGTCCTCTACTCCAGTTTCTAATCCTCCGGCCGTCACCAATACACAAGTGGCACCACCTCCAACACCACCACCACCAACACCACCACCACCTCCAACACCACCACCACCAACACCACCACCACCACCACCACCACCACCACCACCACCACCACCACCACCACCACCACCACCACCACCACCACCACCACCACCACAACAACCAACTTCAAAACGTCCTGAATCTAAACACAGCACAGGACATACCATCAACCACAACAGGCTTCATCTTGCTGCAACTTCAAAATCTCGCCCTCCTCCTGCATTAGGGCAAGCCACCCATCAGAGAAGGTCAATGAATGCTCCAACCTTCAACACCACACAGTCGTTCCAACACGCTACAACACCTTTACCGGATGAACAGTTCCTGAACCTAATGGCGCGAATACCTCTTCATCTACAGGCTGATTTTGCTGCAGCTCTGGCGGACGCCATGGCTATTCGGCCCCCATCTATTCCAGCAGAAACCATTTTGGTCCACACCACCTTTGTATTCTTAGCAAACCATGGCAGACACGAATAATATCATTCGCCACCTTCTAGACCTGCGCATTTGTTCATGGAACGCCAATGGACTCAGAAATAAATTACGTGAAGCAGCCAATTTTATTGCTGTTAACAAGGTGGACATATTTCTGGTCCAGGAAACCCACTTCTCTCCCAATATCAAGGCTACCATCCCTGGAATGCTATGTCATCGTGCTGACAGAGCTGATGGCTATGGAGGCACAGCAGTGTATATTCGACGTGGCATCCTACACCACCGTCTACATTTGCCAGCCACTGATGGCTTGGAAGGGACAGGAGTCCAAATCGAAACAGATAAGGGCCCACTAAACGTCTTTTTTGTGTACATCCCTCCAGGAAGAGCCATTTCCTATCGTGACTTGGACTTGATTTTCACCGGACCATCAACTTTAGCATTAGGAGACTTTAATGCAAAGAATACTTTATGGAACTCCACCATAACAAACCAACGTGGCCGCCTACTAGAACGCTATTTAGAGCGGAAAAACTTGGCAGTGCTTGCTTCTTCATCTCCTACTATCACTCATGGAGAGCGGCTTCCTCCTGACTGGTTAGACATAGCCCTATTGAACAATGTCCGCTGTCATCCGAAAATATTTTCACTCCCTGAACTCTCTTCCGACCACTATCCTCTACTACTTTTCTTCCAAGCTAAAGTAAAGCCTAAGCCCCTCACTCCATCAATTCATCCCAGGTGTACCAATTGGAATAAATTCAACAACATTATGGCTAGCAAGCCAGCCTTAATAGAACCATGCCACACACCAGAGCTGGCCGATGCGCTTGCCAATACCATTACCAACACCATAGCAGCAGCCATGCGGGAGGCAACACCAGTTCGTCGAGCCCCATTCAATCCCCAGAAACCCCTTCCACTAACAATACGCCAGCTAATATCAGCTAAAAACAGAGCCAGGCGTAGATACCAACGCACACGCCACCCGCAGGATAAACATGAGTGGAATAGACTCCAAGCTCTGGTAAAGATGGAAATCTCCGACTTCAGCAATGATGAATGGGAAAGACGTCTCAGCACCCTTGATCCTGCAGATGTCTCTCTCTGGAGGATGTCAAAGGCCTTACTGCGCATACCCGCTTCCGATCCGCCGCTAACTGATGGGAGAAGAATAGCCCAATCATCTAGAGAAAAGGTGGAACTACTGGCCGAACATCTGGCCTCCACTTTTCACCCAGCTGAATCCCCAGATGCTGAGCAAGTGGAAGAAATAGAAGAGGTTGTAAACCACTTTCTTCACACTCCTTATGAAGCGAACGACATACCGCTTACAACACCTCAGGAAGTTGGACAAATTATTGCATCCGTTCGACCTTACAAAGCTGCCGGCTGCGACCAAATACCCTATGCCGCCTTCAAAGCCCTTCCGAGCAAATGGGTTGAATTAATCGTCCACCTCTTCAACAGTCTGCTTCTCCTCTCTCACTATCCTGCTACATGGAAGCATGCCCGCATAATAACTCTCCCAAAACCAGGGAAAGATGCAAAAAACATCTCAAATCACCGCCCAATCAGTCTCCTTCCTGCCATTAGCAAGCTATTTGAGAAGGTGCTTCAACGTCGGCTACAGCAAATCATGGACGACCTAAACATTCTCAGGCCAGAACAATTCGGCTTTCGCCGACAACACTCCACCTCCCATCAACTCCTACGCTTTGTCGATGACGCAATCCGGGGCTTCAACAATAGGCATTACGTTGTATCCCTATTTCTCGACATCTCTAAAGCATTTGATTCAGTCTGGCATGAAGGTCTTCTTTTCCGCCTAATTCAATATGCCTTTCCCCCATACCTGGTCCATTTAATGAGTAATTACCTAGCAAATTGCACTTTCGTCGTTGCTAGAGACGATATGATCTCCCAAATACACTCAATCCATGCAGGGGTTCCACAGGGCAGCGTCCTTGGCCCGCTGCTATTTCTAACCTACATGAATACTATACCTACCATAAATGGCTGCAACCTATATTTATTTGCGGATGATACTGCAATCTCCACGGCATCCACCAAGCACCTGACAGCTGTACTTCGTGTTCAACGATATGCTGACATGCTAACTGTCTGGTTCCTCACTTGGAGGCTACAAATAAATGCCAACAAATCGCAGGCTGTAACATTCAGTCGTCGCCAGCTACAAGATGTCCCAGATTTGCGCCTGGCAGGAACACCAGTGCCCTGGAGTTCAGAAGGCCCATATCTAGGGGTACAACTAGACATGCGGCTCACCTGGAGAGCCCACATCACATCGGTCGCCAATAAGATCTCCAGACGTATGACCATGCTCTATCCCTTATATAACAGAAAGTCTCCGTTAGCACTGAGGAACAAACTACTCATCTACAAGCAGATATTAAGACCTGCCTTAACATATGCCTGCCAAATATGGGGCGTAGCTGCCAAAGTCCACCTCAATAAACTTCAGGTTCTACAAAACAGATACCTACGTACAGCAACAGGTGCAGATTGGTACATACCAAATGAAAACATTCATTCTGATCTATCATTTCCAAAATTATCTGAATACATCCTAGACCTTTCCCGAAAATTCTACGCCAGTCTCCCTGACAGTTTTAATCATTTAATCCGTGGCCTCGGGGAATATGATATTGACCCTGGAAGCTCTTATCATCATCCCAGAGCTGTCTTAGGTACCTAAAAATATTCTCTTCAATGCAACTCCAATCCAAATTCTAAATATCTCAAAATTCTTTCCCTATACCTATACCTAACTTCAACTTCAACTTCAAAACTTCAGAACAACTTCTTAGGCAAAAAAACCACTATCTAACCACCGTCTGTTTCTAAAAGTATCTCTATGCCAGTTAGGGACACTGTCCCGGAATGGCTAAAGGTCGAAGGCCCCTACTCTTCGGAATAGGGTTCACCTTCAACGACACCATTGCTGCTGCTGCTGCATGACACTCGTCTGAAAACCTGGGCTACTGATTACTGGAGATATATGGCCTTCCTAAGTTTCTTTTACCAGTTAGAACATAGTCGATTACTATTCTAGGGACTCTGTCCTAATTCTTTCTCTTTACATGTCATCTCCACTTTTCTTTGTTCTGTTTAATCCTTTTTTAAGTTAAATATGTTCAATTGTTCTCTTATTTCTTGATTTGTTTTATAATCTAACAGAAAGTATCCAGCTATTGATCTTAAACATCTCATTTCTGCTGATTCAATTGTTCTTTTCCTTTTTTCTGTTTAATGCCCATGTTTCGCTTATACAGGGACTGTCATTGTCTTTCAGAATTTAATGTGCGTTTCTCTTCTAGTTTTCCTTCTAAGGATTCTCTTTATTGTACTGCAAATAAGACTAAATTTATTTGGAATCGTACTTAACAATACCAAATAACTGTTTTTAGTATTTGAGAACACATAGGTATCTTCTCTGTGCAGTATATTGGACTCGGTTGCTTTTGTTTTCTTCGCATTCTTAAATTTTAATGGCTAAAATACGTAACTGTTCCTTTCTTAAATGGCAGAAAATTAAAATAGCAAAAGGATACTAAATTATGATATATACAATAAATCCAATACATCAAGACTTTTGCTTTCGCGGAACACTCATATGCTCTATTACTATAAGATTACTCCACCGCGCTCATAAAGTTACATTAATTAGCACTTTTTAGAACACTTATATTCATAAGCATATTTGGTAACTCATAATTTTTAAATGAAAGCTTTTTTCCCCTATCTCTTGATGTATATTATCACTCTATGTACCTTCTGTGGGTGGCAGTTAAGATAACTATTTGCACTAATTCATAGCCAAGAAAATGCTACAACCCGCCCGTTATAAAACTCATTAACAACAAGCGGTAGACACTGGCACACAAAGTATTAGTTCAAGCAAATGAACTAAACCCAGATCAGGCTACCTAGTTGAAATGAGCCACTAATGGCATAAATATTAGGACAACCTGACAGATAATATACATATCCGTTTACTGTGTGTATAAGTATGTATTCAACCCAAAAAATTTATTCCGAGATTTAATTAAAAATTCATATTTTGAGACTTCCCCGAAAACCTCCCTCCACCAAAGGCATGCTTAGAAAGAGGTCTGTGTTTGCTTCTCGATGAACTCGAAAAGGAGAAATCGGTTAAGTAACAGTTGGTATGTAAGCTCAGCATCTTATAACTATGCAACACAAAGATTAAAAGGAAACAAAAAAGAGCGAAGGAAATCCTCTATCCAAACTACTCTTTAGGTATTTGGAACATTTTTTTCAAAGATTTTGATTTGATCAAAAATAGTTCCAACAATGTTGATTAAAATACCATAATGTAATATGTTTTCATGCCATATGAAATGTAAGTTTTGAATTTTATTCGGATGTCCAGCAAGTCCTCTTCATTCTGGGTGACCTTTGTGTAAACTGGTTAAACCGTAAGAGATAGACTGTTACTTCACAAAAATGTACATTCGTCAAAACACAGTTTATGTTAAGTGCACTTTTTGGCAGAATAAACCATTTCCAAGATATTCTTTTTATTTGTTTTAATTTTACAGTAGTTATGTATACTTTTCTCAAATAGAAATGTGGAATTCATTTATTTATGTTCCAGCCATACAAAGAGAATGGAATTTCAAAAGCATCACATAGCGACCAGATTTTAAAAGATTTGACTTTAGCTGAAAGCCTACTTACTACATTCGCATATTTACTTTGCACCTCCAGGAAAATTAGCAATGTTTAACTTAATTAACATGAATTAAGGTGAAGTCTTTTCCTTCGTTTGAATTCAAACATTTTCAAGACGTCTTGGATTGACGTGTGTGCAAGACACGGTTACTCATTGTGCATATTACGCACTACTACTCTCCTGTTACTCTCTGCACTATGCAGCTAAAATGTCAGATGCCTCTAGGGGATACAGGAGATAATGTTCAAAGCCATAGCTCATCAATTATAAAATAAACACAGGCACATATTTAGCCTATAATAACGACCTTGAAATCCCATTGAACTGAAGAAAACAACAGGCTTAAAGAAAGTTTCGATAATGTTGTTTGCATACAAAAGCAAACATTTACAGACGCATTAGATTGTCTCATAGTCTGTTTATCTTGAGCTTAAGACGCAGATCTGCCGCTTTAATGTTTATATTTACTCTACAAAGAGTATAGTAATTTAACAATAATAACTATAATAACGACTCTTAACAATATGTATTATAATAACTATAATAAATATAACAACAATTTTAATATACGAGGGTGGTTCAAAAAGTAATGCCTCCTATTTTTTTCTCTTTTAATTGCCAAGAAAATTGAATCCAATTTACATCGATTGAAAACTACAACATTGACGATTAATGTGTCACTATTCAGTATAATCTCCGTCCTTTTCCACAGTTTTGGTCCACCTTTTAGCTAGGCATGTATTCAAGTGTGGTAAAACACACGGTCTTGCTTCCTAAGTCATTGACGCAAAGACGTTCTCACAGCCTTCTCATCTTCAAAATGAATCCCACGTTGAGATTCATTTAGTGGCTCGAACAGATGGAAGTCTAATGGTGCCAGGTCAGGGTGTATGGGGGGGTGAGGTAAGATTTACCATCCCAATTTCTCAATTTATGCAGTGGTGTAACGGCTGGTGTGTGGTCTTGCATTGTCGTGTAAAAGAACATCCGCCAAAGTTTGTTGGACGAACTCGGTGAACGCGTGCTTTCAGCTTTTTGAGAGTTCTGACGTATTGGACAGAATTTATTGTGCATCCCTGCTCCAAAAAATCAATCATAAGCACACCCTCTGCCTCCCAAAACACTGTCGCCATAACTTTCCCTGCCGACCGCTGAGTTTTGTATTTTTTTTCTTCGGTGACGTTGTGTGATGCTATTCCATTGACTGCCTCTTTGATTCAGGTTCAAAAAACTGAACCCACGTTTCGTCTCCAGTAACAATTTTTTCCAGAAACTCCTCTCCCTCCAAATTGAAGCGCTGCAAGTGTTCGGAGGCTATTGTTTTCCTTGTTTGTTTTGGGCGGTTAACTTTCTTGGTACCCAGCGTGAACAAACATTTGAGTAACCCAGTTGTTGAATAATCATCACACTGCCTTTACTGAGGGAGGTAATGCGACACAATTCACTTGTTGTTACCCGGCGATCACCACGAATGATGTCATCGACTCGCTGAATGTTACATGGAGTCACTGCAGTCACCGGTCTGCCGCTTCGCTTTTCATCTGCCAATGGTGTTTGCCCTTTAGCTTCGTTACAGCGACGAACACATCGTCTAACAGTGCTGACATCCACCGTTGCATCACCATACACATTTTTTAGCCTTTCGTGAATGCGAATTGACGTTTCACCTTCCGCAGTCAAAAATTCAATCACAACGCTGTCTAATACGAATGTCGATATCAGCCATTTTGCAAGAGGATGCATTGCTGCCACCTGTTGACTTAGAAAGTTACTACTGCAGGGGATTGGAGAAGAAGCTTTGAGGAATTGCGCCAAATTCAAAGTTTTCACATAACTTACTTATTTAAGGGAAAACATAGGAGGCATTACTTTTTGACCCACCCTCGTAATAATGGAATAATAGCAATAGCAGAAAACGAGCAAATGCCTCTGAAACAAGACGTGCCCTCAATGTTTTCATGGTATTTTTTACGGCTCTTTGTAATGCGTATAATTCGCAACGTAAGCATAATGTAGATCTGATTGATGCTTTCTCTGCTCTTGTAAAATTGAACTTACAAATGCTTATTGCTCTATCAACTTCGTGTCAATAGAGATAAATGTTATCATATTGCTAATTTTCTTGTATATACAAGGTCAATGTTGAAGCAGAAACTACAGGTTACCGAATATAAGAGAGGGACGATAAAACTATAGAATTTTTTTAACAAGCATATTGGAAGTAGTATGAGAATATTTAATCATAAAGCAGAATGTTTAACACAAGCAAAGCAACACAGACATAGCTTCATGTAGAAAGGGTAGTTTGAGGCAGGGTGTCGAAACAGAGAAACAATAGAAGGTAAAACCCTGCCGCCAGACCGACGCCAATAGGAATGCGCTACATAAGGAAAACACAGGAAGTTTACCGTTAGGACGCCAAGGGTCATACACCCCGGGGAGGTGGAGTAAAACTGCTGAATAGATAAACAAGGGATGAAAGACCAATCAGGTTAAAGCAAGGAAAACAGAACTTCCAATAAAATTTAGTATATATCACGTGATAGGCGTGAAATAGACCTGAACTAGAAAAGAGGCGTAGATAGATCAGCCAGCGTAGGGCGAGGACGTGAGAACGCGAGCCTAGTCGTGGCACTTCACTGGACATTTCACTTGAAAGTTCACCGGAGAGAATTCCGCGACTAGGAAGGACTTAACCGCGAGAGTCGCGATACTTCGCGTGGAAATTTGTGCTGTCATGTAACTGTGAAGAGGCCCATTTAACAGTAGGTGTAGGAACGCGAAAGCGGGTAACGTAAAGGAGGTTGTGATACAATTGTTGTGGTGAGCGAGTGAGAGAGGGAGAGAGCAGCTGTACCACTTAAATCAATAAACTTGGGGGAAAAACCGAGTAGGAAGCATCGTTACTCCCAGTCAAATGCTGGACCCTGAGAAAGAGACCCTTCATGCTCACCTTTGCCGACGACGGAGAATAAGCAGCTAGTCCGGGAAATATTCGGTTGTTCGTCTTTACATCCTATATCAAAAGAATCCTGACCTCTCTTGAACCAGCCCTGCACCCACCGATCCTGCACCACTGTGGAAATGCTGCAGGCTTTAAGTCGACTCTTTAAAGAGCTGGTCGCTTCTGATGTCTTTGACATTCCGTTCTCTTTGAATGGACAAGCATTATAAATGAATATCGGCTTCCCATTTGAGCAGAAGTTTTGGAAACTAACTTCAGACAAATACTCGTAGTATGGAATATCTTCAAAACTGTTCACCCCCCCCCCAAAAAAAAAATCGGACATGGTGTGTGTTTTAACGAGATCATTTTTGTGCAATACGATTTTGTCTGTCTCTTAAGGTTTCCGACTTATACAGAAGTTATGCTGCATGTAGAAGACTTCTGAGGACATTCACAGGAAATTTGAGACATAATTTTAATTTATCATGAAAATATTTTAAACATGTTATATTTTAAATAAAATATTTAGTGATTTTCAAAAAAATTACAATTTTCGAAAAATTTTCCATGTATAGGGTAATCTAAGGTGGGAGGAATTTCTTGAAAATCTTCCTGTCACATATTTGAAAGGTGCTGAACTAGAATACCAACTTAGGTATTTAACATACCTTTTGTATTTGAGTTATCCTGTTCACAGACACACAGGCACATACATACACACAACACACGCACAAGTGCGTGTGGATCTGTTTCTAAAATACTTTTTGGATTCAGGGGACCACAAAGTTTGTATTTACACTGAAATATCGAAATGGGTTTTTTGGGTGAAATGCAAGACTTTCCCTACTTACTGTAATTACGTAGTAAGAAAAGTAAAAATGGCTATGATTATCCACGGACAAGTCAAATACAAATTCCACTACTGTTTTCTAATCTAAAAAGTGGGTTTATTCTCTCAAATATACTCTGTAACATAAATGGAAAACATTCTAAGACTTTTTCAGTCGTTAACACTGTTCTTGTCTATCATCACGTACCATGTACACGTGCTAGTTCAAGCTTGGGAACTGCCTCTCGTCGCTCGCTGCAGAACAAAATTCGGAGACGCCACTACCGTCCGTTTAGCTGTATTTACCCCGTCACGTTCCACAACAGTTCTAACGCACGAAGGGATATCTTCTTATCTCAAAGACGGGCCAGTTGAGCCACCTGGTATATCTATAGTTTCAACTGTAAAAATATCATATTATTTGTGCTATATTCTCCTTCGTTCTCACAACTAATGTAGGCCGATTATTTATCAACACAGAAGAAAAGTCTCTAATTTTGTAAATGCAACAGTGTATTTTCTTATTTGCTACTATACTTGCTTTATTGTCTTAATTTTGTTATTTCATTTTATGTTTTTACTTGGTTTTAAAACTCAATGGTTCTACAAAAATAATTTTCTGTGTGAAAATACAGTGCGCTGTGTGTAAGTTAACATCAAGACCATTAGTGAAATACTGCAGACTGAAACATTGGAACAACTTATGAAGTATCTAATATGTTTTGCCACAACTTTTCTTACTATAGTTTGGAAATTTAAATGATTTCCTTGGTAAAATGACAGTACTGTTTTATGCAGTTCCCAAAGAAGTTTAATTTCAGAATGTGATACTAAACGCTGTACTCTTCTTTGCGGTGAAAAAATGGGGGGCGGATAATTTAGGAAGGTCCTATCGATGACTCTGCTTTTAGAACGAGGGCAAGATGGGAAATATATTAAATATAGCTTACTTCAGATGATGAATGAAGGAAATCTGTACCATGGTCCTATGATATTACTTCCAGAGGCATTGAGCAGGAGAATAAACTGTAGTAGTCTCAATTTTAGCATATACGCAGTTCTGAAATTTAAAGAATGCAAAATAAATTTAATATTTAAAGGATAAGGACAGCCGTTCAACTCTAGCTAACAACTGTGAAGCTTAAATAGGATACCAAATATTGTTCACTAGTATTTCACTCATCAAGATACATTTGTCAGTAGTGTTATGCATAAGAAGTTTAGATTCGAACTATAGTTGCATTGCAAAAAAAAAAAAAAAAATATTAGCCAAGCACAAGTTTCATATTGAAAATAAGTGACTGTGTAATACAGATACAATTCAGGTATAATTCATTATATAATTTTGGGTATGATAATTATTTATTACATACATAAATCCCATGTATCAGTTAGGCCTTTGTAAAATAAATTTGTTTCCTTCTTACTTTTCATATACTGTCGTTTAAATTGCATTTCCAACTTCGAAATTTCGTCTCAAATAAGATACAGTAATGCCCGATTTCACCAACAGATGTTAAGATTTAACACGGCTGTTCGTATGTTTAGCAATAGTTATAACAAAAATTGCATTTCACCAACAATTTAATGTCATATCGGCACGTTGGCCATAGTAGCTCAATGGTAGAGCGGCTGGACGGAAATCAGAAGGTCCGTGGTTCAAATCCCGGCTATGGCATTGAATTTTTCAGTCGGACTCTACGTTTCCACAGCTCTATAATAGTCAAGATGGCGGGCGTGAACACAGGGTAGTAGTCGATTTGCTATATTTAGACCGTCTAAATGGCATTCGTAATAGAGTACGGCCTATGAGCAGAAATGATTTTGAGGAGCTATCGGAAGATTTTCTACAGAGGTATAGACTGTCGAAACAAGTTGTTATCAAGGTGACTGAGGAAGTACAAGAGAGGTTAGAACATGCATCGAAAGGAATATGCCGATGCTGCCTTTGCTTCAAGTATTAATAACTGCGATTTTATAATTCACTGAATTCTGTGAATAATACACTGTCCACCGCCCGTCTTGAAACGTTAAGTCACTCGTCACTTCTGCCCTTCTTTGTACCTCATATTAAATTTACGTAGTACTGACAAAGTTGCTTCGTATTTCTGGTTGTGGCATTTGCATTCGAATTAAACTCATTTCCAATCTTTTCCTACGTCACATCTTTCTCTTTCACATTTAGCGCAACCGTCCTCTTATTTTCCACAATATCCTTATATTTAGTTACTAATTCAACTAATAATTCTTTCTCCATTGACGAGAAATTTGTCACACAGCTTCTCTTCTGACTTGTTTACCCGCCATTTTTTTCAGCTGTATGTAAACGAAAATAAAAACAAAAGCGCATCAGAAGATGATAAGATTCACCAACAGCCATATGTATCTGTAATATTTACAAGTCTCTCGGGATTAGCACATGTTTCTTAACATTTTCAGAAAACGAGTTGGTGAAATTGAAGAATTTTAACACTTTTGTTAAGTCTATAACAATTGTTACATTAAATTTGTTAACGTCGATTTTAACGTCTTTTGGTGAAATTGGGTATTAGTCAATTATACTGTTTTATTCACATCGTATATTGAGCTCAAATGCAGTGCAAGATAGTCAACTACCATAATGAAATGATCTGTATATACAGCAAACTAATACAATATATCAACTTTGAACTATAATATAGGTTATTTCTTTGAAATTACTTAGTATGCGGCACAGTGATCTACAATATCTTTATTGGCAGCCTTGCATGTTTAACGTATGAGTTGTACTGTATCCTCTAGCGTGTAAATGTGAAAGTAATAATCATATGCAGAGCTCCCAATAACTGTTTCGAATGGTAGAAGTGACACCGGAAGTTCTTATTTTACTTGGCAGGCCCTGAGCGGCCCTAGTTCGGGCGGCCTTGCTGTACATCAATTACCCAAAAGATGAGCGAATTAACGCCGTAGCTGTGGTCTCCGTTTGCGATTCATTTCAACGCATCCTGGTTTGATGTCTGTTTTCTCATGTTTATATTCCTTCTAAGTGCGTACGCTACTGTGGAACATCCATTAGTATTGATTTGTCTCTGTCTGCGTCCATCCGGCCGTCTGTACTGAAGAAACAACTCGCCAGCCACGGCAAATATGAAATGAAGATTGTATATTAACAACTTGGAAGAAAAAGTAACAAATTTCAAGTTCGAATGAAATCGTTGCAAAAGTACTGACCAAATTAAATGGAGAATCTGCCACACTAATTCCACTTTCAGGCGAGAACCACTTCACAGAAGTTGAAATTTTCGCCCGTTTCAAAGTTTGTTGAAATTGGTACAAAATTAAGGGTGGTTGAGGATTCTTGCATCAAGTATTAGTCATTTTCCTTCCGGGACTAAAGACTTTGAAACTTCGCTAGCTAAAGGAATGCTAATATGAGGTGTAATAATTAGACGTAGTTAAGATCTCAATTCGCTTTTTAAGGCTTAAATGGCATAAACGTGTTTTATTTATCTGCATCTCGACAAGGGCATAACTAACTACACGTCATTTTTTTACTTAACTACGTAGTAGAAAAGGTTAAAGCAGAAAGTATTGAGTTCCACCCTCTATGTCAGTGCGTAATACGAAGTACATGTTCTGAAGCGTTTTAAAACCAACAGCTAAACAAAAATTTATGCATTTTTAGAAAATGATGCGTGTGTAATTGTGTGTATGTGTGTGTAGCGCGCGGATTCTCATACTTCCTTCGCCTGTTTAAAACAAAACACTGTCTACTTGCGCGCGGATTTTGTTACTTCCTTCGCCTGTTTAAAACAAAACACTGTTTTGTTTTTCCGGCGGATAGAGGCTGTTAAAATATTTCCAAACATTTTAAAAGGGGAGGGGGGACATTCATTCCTCTGTCACCCAGTTTCAGTACAGCTTCCGTGTATGTATCAGATATTTTGGCATTTAAAATGAACATGCAAACTTTTTAAAATTCCAGTTCAAAGTGGTAAATAGGAAGCGTAAAATATTTTAAAATTTAGTTACTTATAAGTGTGAGAGAAGTGGAATGTCACCAAATTTCATTCTTAACTGTAGGAATACTAGCCGGTATTTTAATTATATCTATATTAAAAATATAAGTTAAAAAAACTAATCCTTCAGTTTCAGATTATTTATTGTATTGTGTATGTTCTGTACCTTCTTAATTTGTTATCACTAATGTTTTGAATACTTATAAGAGAAATGAGGAAGGAGAAGCAGATAGAGGTTTGTTCATTTAACTAAATGCCAACGGAGCTGCAGTTTCTGCTATACAAGTTTGGTTTTTGGTTTCTTAGTGTTCCCAGGCGTCATTAATCATAACATCAGTGACATAGCGACACGAGTCGTGGAGATCACTAAGCTACGGACTCGTGGTCTTCTGTTCAAATCTCGCCGGGACTTCCTACTTAACTGAGATGTATTCCATGTGTCAAGTTTTCCTCAGTTCTTGTAACTTGAAAATGCCGAGAAGGTAACCTAAAATTAAGTCCCCCGACGTTGCCTTCCCAAAATTCTTGTCCAATTATTTCAAGTATCATCGATGTCCACCGCCTGTGGCACTGTGCGTAATAACAACGACCTTTGAATACAAAGGAAAAATAATAAAATCTGTGACGTTCTCGATCCACCGCACATTAGTATGCTTCATAGTGCTTTGGCATTTAACGTTGCATGCAGTTCCTGTAAAGCGTGTTATAATTTTTGGGCGGTCCTTTATTGAATAATGTATACATACATTTTAAGAACAGGTTTTAATAATATAGTAAGGACATTGCTTCTTCCTTTCCAGGTAACCGAAGACACTAATAAAACGTTAAATTGCATCACTGCTCCAAATGGTATAGACTATGCCGTTCATATCTGTAAATTGTTCTATGTTGAACTTATTATTATTACAGGGTTGGCACTGGAGGGGATGTGAGATTCAACCCATTCCCTGTTTGGTTCTTCGGTTTGTTTACTGTAGTACAATATGCTCTATTCTATTAGTGTCGTTGTGAAAGTCCGGCCAACCTGATACACCAAGTTGGAGGAAAAAGGAGGAGAATGACACTCAGTGTCAACATTGCATGACTGAGATGGTGCCTCATTCTGTCGGAGAGGCTTGCTTTATAATAATAGTTCGGGAGTGGCTTAAGCAGCGGGATATACCATAATCATTCCCTATCATTGGGAGGAGTTCTGAACTCTGGCGAATCAGATGCGTTAGTGCACTCAGCGTTGCCAACTCGTTAACCCTACTCTTCTTAAATTGCTCTCTCTCTCTCTCTCTCTCTCTCTCTCTCTCTCTCTCTCTCTCTCTCTCTCTCTCTCTCTCTCTCTCTCTCTCTCTCTCTCTCTCTCTCTCTCACGTGCAAGTTTTCTTAGCGCTAGACGTAAGTGAACACAAACTGAAACTTCCAAACCTTTATAATAATGCAACATGGATATTCGCATATTTTGCACATGTTCTAAATGATATAATAATTATATCATTACAATTATATAATTACAATTATTGTAATTATAGTTTATGAATTACCTATTTTTAATCCAACGGAACTGCCAGTGGCTCACCCATATAGCTGTGAATGTCACTTACGCCAAGAGACAATCCGTCATTGTCACTGTCTTCATCGTCCGTGTATTGCAAATTTATGATAGGCTCCAAAATCTCGTCAAGTGCTATTTCTTTCCAGAAGTCGTCGTCTTGTAGTTTATCGGCATGTCTCGCACAGTTTCCCCAGTCTTGGTTACCTTGTCAGTTTCTTCGTGAATAAGTCGTTCAACGTCAGTCAGTTGAAAAATATTCTTCTGTTTGCAACATAATTGAGCCCACATCAACTCAATTATATTGTACTGGCTGCGGAAAATGGGAAGGCGAATCACCTCGTGTCTCATTTCAATTTCAACTTGATCCAGCTGATACACATTTACCTGGTTTTTAAACGGAAGAACGACTGAATAATGTTGCGTTGAACTCTCTAGTGTAAATAGAGATTGCAAATCATTCATAAATAAACATATAATGTTACGCGTCACGTTCTGTCATGCAGCATTCTTACAGGCCAGCAGGAAGTATACTGTGACTTTGTGGGTTCGTAGAATTAAAAGTCAAATTTGCAGAAACTAAAAATCGTTCTTTATTTGCGTAGGAATACACTGTTAAATTTTCACGTAACAACATTACGTCACATAGACACAGTCTACCAAGGTCGATGACAATAACAAATAACGTTCTGATCAGCTCTCAACACAACAACGCTCGTGTTACACAACTACTGCTGTTTCAACTCGTCACTTCCTTAAATACCTCATTCATAATTCTAGAGATTTCCAGAACAATAAACAACCGGAAATACTGCAGATGTTACGAGATATTTCCATTTATCTTAGTTATTTTGTTTCGGTAAGTCTTTTATCTCAGTTATCTTCATCTGCCGTGTCTTTGTGTACACTAGCCGCGCTGTTGCTTATGCAAGCCATTTATTACCATGAAATACTATCCGCAGTCTGTTATCTATTTGCGCCGAAACCTTTATGCCCGTTACCGCGACAGTACTGTTAACTCTCTCTCTCTCTCTCTCTCTCTCTCTCTCTCTCTCTCTCTCTCTCTCTCTCTCTCTCTCTCTCTCTCTCTCTCTCTCTCTCTCTCTTTCTCTCTCGTTTGGCTTATTCAAAGTAATTCTCTTATCACGTCATGTGAAACGCTGCATTTCAGTTCTGAGTAATTACAGATATACGTGCAGGCATACATGCTAACCAATAATGATGTTCATTACAGTACTTACGTCGCGATGCCTTGTTATAATATATTGCCACGTTATTTGTTTGTATTAGGGAAACTATTTATCTAAAAATATGGGATTTTTATGGTTATGTTAGACAAGTTACTTCTGCCTGCCTCATGCACCACTCTCTGCAAAATCTGAATTTTTGTCTTACCGCAAACAATATTTGTTAGAGATGGACTCAATTGGCGCTCGTCACCTACCATTCACTGGGGATGCAATAAGACAACCCCACATGATTCCGATTGACTGCACACCTAGTAACGTTCAAGGACAAACACCGTCCCATTTGAAATCATTATGGGACATTATGGATTCTCTGCGTTTAAGATGACGTTAGTGGGTTTTTTTTTTGTGAATACGGATTTACGAAATGCACTACTAAAGGCGGAAGTATACCGAAATTAACCCTCTCTGCCGTTCTGCATAGACAATCTCTTTGCCTTGCCTGACTTCTATCATAAATTCCGCCTTCTAGACAAGATCTCAGCCGCGACTATATGGCATAGATACTGTCTCATAATTAATTTAATTTTTTTAGAAAAACGATTATTTGAAATTTGTTCTGACAAGCAATTAACTAATTTTCAAAGTATAGACCATTAGATACTATGATCTTGAGCATCGTTCAGCGAGGTTCATTATCTCACGATCGTATCAGTCTCGCATCTTTTGGATGCGAAGAATTCGATGACACTCACTTGCGCTGCTTCAACATTGTGAAAATTTCTTCCACGTAGAAAATGGTCCACGGATCGATAAAGATGGTAATCAGATGGTAATCCGATGTTGCGAGATCAGGGCTGTATGCTGGGTGCGGTGGCAGTTCGATTCCTCCCAATTCCTGAATTTTTTCCATGGTTGTTTTCGTGCAATATGAGGTGTTGCATTGTTCTGTTGCCATAGAACTCTATTTGGGCTATTATAATTAATGCTTGGTATCTCCGTCTCAGAATTGCATAAACTCGTTCCAGTTGTTGAGAAGAAGGATCCACATCAACCGCCCGCCCGTTTGAACAAACTCCCAGTGAATTACACTTTCAAAATTCCCCCAGACGCACATTACTTTGGGACCAAACTGATTCACTTTAAAGAGGGCTTTGGCTGGTTGGCGAAGATCAAGCCACTGTTTCGAGACCTCAGGATTTTGCTAATATAACCATTTTTAATCACAAGTGACAATTCTATCATCCATGGGATTACGGATAAGATGACGACAGATATCCACTCTACGTTCAGCCTGTTGAGGTGTCAGTTTATGAGGTGCAGATCTACAGCTACTGTATTATTTTCCAAGTGTCTTAATATGGCGATATATGGTATCCTTTGATGAACCAAACTTTTCTGAAAGCCTACGGGTGCCTTTTTGCGGATTTTCTTGCAAAACTTGGCGTGTATCCTCAACATTGTCACCCAATTATCGGAAGGCACGACCAACTGGCAGCTGGGTGGGGGACAGGAGGCATTCAGGCCACGCCTACCCATTTATCTTGGGCGCTCACTGAGGAGATGGTTACAAAAGTATCACGAGCCACTGTACCGTATCTTTTCCCTCCTCCTGACGCCTAGAATAATAGGGATCATTGTTCCGAGCCGCGAAGCTTCGAAATTCAGCGATCTGCCTATAAGCGGCGCATTAGACGACTCAGGCAGTTCTCAGTTCTCAGTCCTGAGTTCTTAGTCAGCTCTAGAGAGAGTTGTACGGCAAGTTGCCGAGTAGCGAGTGTTACGTAATTGTGAGTGTTGCGTAATAGTGAGTGTGGAGTGGACCTGTGACAGACGAACTGCTGGATTGTAATTGTGTGCGCTACGTAATTCTATGTAATCGGAAAGTGTACCAACTGCAATTCGGTGGAAATAAAGAACAGTTTGAGTTTTTGCAATTGGACTTTTAATTCTACGAACCCACAAAGTCACAATATTCTATACTTTAGATCTTCCAGAATGTGTTAAAGCTTTAGTGTTTTCGTCTCCATTGTTGAAACGTTGGAACCACTTTGTGCCACATACTCACTAACGGCAGCTTCTCCTTCCACTTCACAGCTTGAGCTGCGGCAGCGGTTTTATGATCTTGTTTACAGCAGTGTTTTAGAAGGACTCTTAAGTTCAAATTTTGTTATCTGAATTTTCTGATTGTTTATTAACACTGAAGACTGACAAATGCTCGCAATGTACGCAACACTAGCTACGACATCCAAACCAAAAGAAACCCAATAAATTCTCCAAAACACCAAAATAAAAAAAACGACATTACTTAGTTATGAGACAACGTTGCAAACCTCTTTGGAAGTTTGGTATTTATCCATAATTACTGTTTTGTGTTGCTGTGCTCACAAGATACACTTATATTTTTATTCAAAATAACACAAAACGTACATTTTTGGTGAAATCTCGAAATTAAACTTTTGGTGGAATACAACGTTCGCTACCTACTAAGTACTGGTAGAGAAAGTAAGAAATGGGAAAGGTTCGTCTCCTCCATTTGGTTTTGATTATACTTTATAACTATAACATCAAATAACTTAATTCCATAGCGTGTATTAATAACTGAAGCAGCGAATTCAACTGCAGCAAACAGAGAAGCGTAGAAGTAATGGGTTGGCTCGTAAGTTCTGACTTTTTTTAGTGAACGTTTTGCGTGCAAAATAAAAAGTTTTGGTGGTGCGTTTTGTGTTATTCGGTAGAGAATTGTGATAGAGTATGCTTATAGTGTTTGTTCTTTTCAAGTTAATAATATGGAGTGTGAAGTTGACAGCAAAGACAATTTTCGATTCTTGCTCTTTGTGTTTAGTGGAAGTGCCAAAGCCACAGAAGTTGCTCCCGATACTTATGCACCGGCTCATTAGTTTGATTGCGTTTTGCGCACAAGCTAATTATTCTAGCTACCTAACAACTAATTGCTCACTGTTGTAATAAGTTGGGCAAGAAGACTGACTTGTTTTTGCATTGGTTGGTTAGAGCAGAGGAACTTAAGCATCACCTGTTCAGTAAATGCGATTCATTCGCCTATATTAGTACCAGGACTGCTATAATTAATTGATTAATAATTACACAGCATTAAATATATGTAATCACTAATCATCAGTAGTGAATTTTATAATTATTGTTTTTGTTCCATTACAGGTAAGCAAGTTTGCGGCAACAGCAGTGAATGGGTCTTTATCCACGTGAGTTAAAATACAAATTTTAGTCCTTGATGCAATGAAAATTAATTGTTTTTGTCACTGTAGCCGTATGTAGGGCAAGGTTTGGAAAGGAGAGTCGGACTGAAAAAGTCAATGCCATAGCCGGGATTTGAACCACGGATCCTCCGGTCTCAGTCCGGTAACTATAAACGTTGAACTACCATGGCAACATGACAGCACGACATTAAATTGACTATCATTTTTCCCGGTAGACTACTAGAGCACTAGTTCTCATATGCTTCCAAGAATTATATGATTATTCTTTGACATTTTGTTTTCAAACATTTAATATAGGTTTGGAAAGTATTTTTAAACTCATACAAATACAATACTCCTCGGACATTCTGAAATAAGGATTCAGTAACGGATTTGATCCTCTGGCTATTCGGTGTTATTATTTTTTCTTTAAAAATTATTTTGCATTTAATTGGGCGTTGGATTAATACGCCAAAGCATGTGACTGGTTCTATTTCTAATGTGGTAAGCCATGGAGGATACATAACTTAAGCTAAAGCTGATGCCCCACCTCCTGTCTCCGATATGGACCCTACTTGGCAGTAAATATGGCCCAGTCTATCTTCAGTTTTTGCAGTATGCTTGTGAAATCAAGTACCTATCACCTTTAAAAATTACTCAGAATTACATAATTTTATGCATGATATAACTAACAAAAATATTTCAAAACTTAATATGTGAAATATCTTTCTTATTGATTTTGAAAAAATTTAGGGTTCTTCATATAGCTTACGAATAACATATACAACTCAAACTAACTTCAATTAAATTTAATTTAAAAAAGGGATAAAATTAGACTTCTTTTTAAAACAAAAATGGATCCATAGCGATTCATTCTATAGTTCTCAAATTTGGTATTTATTATTATTATTATTATTATTATTATTATTATATTATTATTATTATTATTATTATTATTATTATTATTATTATTATTATTATTATTATTATTATTATTATTATTATTATTATTATTATTATTATTATTATTATTATTATTATTATTATTATTATTATTATTATTATTATTATTATTATTATTATTATTATTATTATTATTATTATTATTATTATTATTATTATTATTATTATTATTATTATTATTATTATTATTATTATTATTATTATTATTATTATTATTATTGTTGTTGTTGTTGTTGTTGTTGTTGTTGTTGTTATTATTGTTGTTATTATTATTATTATTATTATTATTATTATTATTATTATTATTATTATTATTATTATTATTATTATTATTATTATTATTATTATTATTATTATTATTAACCTAAAATTGCATCTAAATTTGTCAAATAAGCGAAAAAGTGTCGCAGAAAGTCTTGAATACTGTCCTAAATTTCTAAAACCTGACGTTTTAAATGAACATGTGCAAGAGTGTGTTAATAGCGCTTAAGTTTTAAAAAAAAAATTTCTTCAAATTTTGTTTTATTATGCTTCGCTCACTTTAAAATGTTCTTATTTTTGTAAATTTTACAGATATATACAGCTTGAACATCAGATTAAGTAGTTACGTTTCTCTGACCTGTGTTTTCTACACCCACGCCATCTTCTGACCTGGCATTTAATTTACTATATAGTCTTTTGTTCATTGATGCGAGTATTGCTAGCGTTTTGTCTTTGCTAACTTGTGTGTTATATCAATTTAGTGTTTATAACATTTCTTATAAATATCCTGATCATGGGAGGGGTGCAGGATCGAAGCCTCCCATACACAGGTAAGCTTAGCAGGTAACAACCCCCAAGCCTCCCGCGAAACCGGTGTAATTAGCCAGCAGGTGGAATGGAATGGGCATGCCTAATTTTGTCCTTGATTTCTTTTCGTATACGGCAAATTAGTTCACAGTTAACAATATATGTAGATGGAACTTTCAAATATCCCACAAGGATTTTTTGCCAGCTATTTACAATCCATGGGCTTGTTAATGGAAATTACATTCCAATGGTATTTTCTTTGTCGAAGGACTTCGACATATCAGCAGATATTTTCAACAGTTGTTGATAAATATAATAAGCTAGATCTGAAATTCTCTCCAATGTTTTCTGACTTTGAAGAAAGCATCATGAATGCTGTAAGAGAAGTGTGGACTGATGTTAAAATCCAAGGAGGTAAATTTCATCTAACACAAACCTGGTGGCGAAATATACAAAACTTGCGACTTGCACATGACTAAAATTCCAGAAATGAAATCGGAAAACTTCTGAACTACATATTTGGTTTGCCAATGCTGGATCCTGATATGGTTGGTGACTGTTTTGCTGAAGACTTCGTGGCAGCGATGCCTGTCTCGGAAAAACTACAAAAGTTTTGAAACTATTTAGTGGAAACTTACGTATACGAAAATGCACTTTTTCTCTTTTCATGTGGTCAGAACTAAGTTGCAGTAGATAGAGAACTACCAACGCTTGCCAAAATTTCCACAACAAATACAACAATCAGTTTTACTCCTGCAGCCCAGATCTGTATAAATTTCTTGAAGTACTGAGAAAAATGCAGCTTTATATTAAAATTTCAATTAATTCCTCAACAAATAAAAAAGAAAATGTCTTATCCACACTTGAAACTCATGATGCATTAAGTAGAAAATTTCAAAGCTGGAAACATTTCAAGAATGGAATACGTGAAGTCAATATCCGAGAGATCCAAACCTAGAAATAAAGCCTTAAAGGGAAAATAGCTGTTATTTTAAAGATGATAATACATATTACTGTATTATATATGTTTAGAATCTCAAAATAACGAAGCATCTAAATGCGGTTCCATTGTGAGTAAATTACAGAAAATAAAGAAATAATGACGTAAATGATAAATGTGGAGTAGTTTGGAGTGTGAGCCAGTTCGCCTCATCGTGGTGCACCCTGGATAACGCTAAACGAACTATGACAACAACCACTAATTCAAATTTAAGTATTAGAGGTTCATTTTCTTGTGGTACTAGAGCCGTGTTTCTTTGTTATTAATCATAATCTCAAAACGTGTAACATCTTCCACTTGAAGTATGTAATGCTTCATAAAATACTATAAACACCAAACTGGAACTGTTACGTGTTTCCACCGGAAGTCTTTGGTCCTATGTAATTAGGGACTGGAACCGGGAGGCTTGAGGGCTATGTAATAAGGGACCTTTAATGGTCCGGGAGGCTTCGGTCCCGCAGCTGAGTGCGCTCCCGAAACGTCGATTTCTAGTCGTCTTTTCACTTGGCTTCTCTCCCGAGAATATCTTAAATAATTGCTTTCTTATTTTCAGTATACATTCTTAGAAGATTGATGGTGTCATTTAAAAGCCAATTTCTTTATATCTAGTGTAGTTGTCCATTTAGAGCTTTAATAATAATACTTGCTTACTTTCAAGAAACTTAAACTTGTACACACTTGATTTGTATATATAATATATAGGAGGATTTTTGATGCTATACGAAATACAATCTTTCACTGCAGATAACCATAATTGTGAAATAATACGTGGAGTTCAACCCTTTGCGGTACAGCCATTTAAATCCCCGGTGGCAGTTGTACCTACCTCAGTCAATATAAATTTAAATGCTGCCTGGCCTTTAGATCTCCACTCTATGCCTAAAAATCTGACGACTTCATTTGTTTTTCACGCTATTTCGACGAACTAAAATATAATAATTGCAAACGTTCATTCTGTAATTACAATGCTTATGATGCTGCATATGAGAGGGTTGTTTAATTTTTGATATTAGACTTTACTGCCTCTAATTTGGGCTGCATATTTCAGAGCATAAGCTCTTGGGACTTGGATTTCCTTAAGCAGGTATAAAAATTACGACGTGATTACTTGACTGCCTGTCTTCATTTGTTTCTCAATTCATTGTGTTTTGTTTACTGTTTGTCATGTGGAATAAACAACTGCAGGAAGGGTTCTGATTTCAATCTGTTTGAGTCTTAAGTTTTTCGGAATGTGAACAACTCTAAGCAGAAAAGATTTACAACACTTTATAAACACAGTTTGATTGCAGCGCTAGTGACACGCAGTAACCAACAGTAAGTAAATGGGTACGAACATTCAGTAATGGACAATGGGCCTACTGTCTCTCATTGGGGGTACAGGGCTATTTAAAACTGTAAAATGGGGAGATAAAATAAACCTTTAGATTTCAGTGTTAAGGGCATACAACCCGCTTCCCCCTTATAATAAGTAAAGTCAGTGGACGACGGACATTGTTAACTCCCTCAGGTAAATTGTTAAGCTCATTGGCATTCTGTGGCTCCAGGAATATAGTTCCCCATTTTTGCGACAGTTTTCTTTTATAGTTCATGTTATGAAGTGTAACATATGAACTAGAAATCTGTATACACTTGGCGGGGTGTTCTTTGCTGTAATGTGTTTATTGAGATCCCAGGAATAATTTCAGCATGTGTCATCAAGGACTTTTATAAAGCAAAAAATTCCCGTTTATTTTACGTGAAAGTTTTGCAAGTTTACTGCGCTGAGGACTTTATGCATTCTGAATAACATGCCATCGCAGAATAAATTACGCTTTGCTGGAAGAGGGAAAGAATACAGGTTTCGGTTTCAGGAAGTTTGCAAGTAGTATAGAAGACAAATTTTAAAAACGATTTACATACATATGTACATGTCTGAGAATTTACAAATGTGCCTCGCCATTTCACTCATTAAAATTCTGTAAATGTTTATATTAAAGTTTTCTTATAGACTTAGCACTGTTCACTCAAAATATAATTTTCTTTGTAATTTTCGAGTGTGTGTAAACTGTAGTTGTTTTTAAGTTCTGCGCTGTTTAAAATGGCAAACCTAAAATTTCTGTGCACAGAATGACTAATAAATGTCATCTTTGAAGAGCAGTCGTAAAGTACTACATTAAAACGTAGAACGCTCTGTCTTGCAATGTTCCGCAAAGTCAAATGGGGCAGGGATTATTTCCATAGTAACGACCTCTACGCTTGGGTGTAAGCTCATTTTAACTCCCACATCTCGTCCTACAGCTCACTCTTCTAAATTGATCTTTCATCTCTACAAGCGCCACACACATTTGTTGGTTTGTTAGGATTATGGTTCGGGCCCAAGCTGGACGTGTGGGTAGCAGCATGCTTTGTTAACTGGACCATGCGATGTAAACCCCACTTGATTACATTACCTTAAAATTAGAAACAGATACTACTGTAGAGTGGATGAGAAATGAAGTTGGACGAGCTGAATAGCAAAGTCATAGCAATGAAAATGCTAACAAATAAAGGGAGCATTAAGAGTAAACAAACATGGGGAAAAGTTTTAGGGAGGCACAAGAAATGGGCAAGGAAAGCAAAGAGTAGAAAGAAGGAGGGGGAGATATTAGAAGAAAAGGGAGAGCAATTAGAATAAACGGATGTACCTATGGCACTCAAAAATATTCGATCAAAGTTCTGCAGTTCAAACTCAGATGTTTATTTTCCAAAACCAGCTGTAAACATTACAGTAAAAATAAATGCAGATAAATACATGCCGTTTCCAACAATAACAAAAACAATCGCACTTCTAAAGTGAAACAGGTGTTGACAAAAAGTATTTCAGTGCACTTCGGTCAAAATAAATAAATAAATAATAAAAATAAATAAGTAAAGAAATACATAAATAAATAATAAATAAATAAATAAGTAAATGTATTCCCTCATATTAGTTAAATTCAATACTTTTTAGGCCGATCCTGTAGCTCAATCGGTAGAGCACCTGCCTGCCGTCCAAGAGGTCCCGGGTTCTATTTCTAGCTGAGGGTGGGAATTTATCTCCAACTAAGATGATTCCCCATCTTCCCCAGAGTCTCGAAGTATGAATGAGAAAGCGAATGTGTGCGTGATCTAATGATTTAACCCAATGTTTACGAGTTAACATCATCCAGATGTTCCGAAGGAGAACGGCCGGTATAAATCCAACCAAGAAAAACCAAATACCTTTTAGGGCATATTTTACGCCTGATTTCTTCTAGCAGGCGCGATTTAATATCAGATTTTTTTTCTCGTATAGGCAGGCTCAAGTTTTACCCATTCTTCAAACAGTTTATCTTAGAGGAGATGGGAGAATATCTGATGATTTTATGTGCCTCACTCTTTAAATTCTCTGTAGGGTTAAAATCTGGACTCTTTGGGGGCAGATGTATTACTTTCGGACAGTTATATAACAAATATTTCCTGAAAATATACATCTGCTGCTTCGGTTCATTATCCTCATAACATTTAAATTTATTTCTTATTCCTAATTTGTGCGCACACTGGTAAAGGTTTTCACTAGAAATGTTGGGATACTAGTGCTTATCTATGGTGTTCGCAATAAATACCAAATATCCCATTCTATTTGCTGATATGCACCTCTATACCGTGACATTACCACATTTATGTTTCACTGTAGGGAGTAAATTCCTTATATTTCGATCTGTGTTGGGTGTGCACCAAACCCGAATACCAGCATCAAATATATTAAACAGACTTTCATTAACAAAAATTACATCACTCCACCATTCTTAGTATTTTTTTTTTTTTTTTTTTTTTTTTTGCATAATCATTTAGAAACTGCGACCTCTTAGCTACGTTAGTTTTGTTTCATGGGGCTTTTTTCTTAGTCAGATGCAATGCGGTCGTCAGTTTTGGGGTACTTATTTTAGGATTACTTATTACTAAAGACCGTAGGAATGTGCACTCGCATGCGATTCAAGTTGGCTGGACACAGAGTATAAATGACATCAATTGTACAGCATGGCCATCAAATGTGCAAACGTCGAAAATAATGTAGCGCAGCATTCTGCGAACTTAGTAAAATATTGCCTTGCAAATGTATGCAGACGCAAGATCAAGGTGCAGTATAATGCGACTGTTACGTTTCCTCTCGCATTGTGGCGGTTGTCATGGTCAGGCTGTGCCTGCCTGCAGTAGTTTACATACGCGAGCGATAACAATACAGTCCATGTGCAGTATACTAATTTAAAAATGCACACTTCTCCGGGCTTTACTTATTACCAGAGCTAGGAAGTTCGTACCGATTTTCTTTAGCAGTGTTAAGAGCGGCCAGGCATGGGTACACAACGCAGCGCTACTAGCGAGAACGAGGTTCATCGTAAAATGCATCTCATTACCGCAAAACAGGTGTAACTGCATGACACAGAGCACGTTGGTAGGAAGCAAGACATTCGAATAACATCTTTGTTGTGCTTCAAAGATGAGCAACTAAATTTGCTGTACAACTATTGTATGTTTTCTAGAAGTGTACTTGTTCATGATCTTATTTACTTTATTATTTACATTTACATTTCAGTGGGATACTTCAGCAAACATGGGAAAAAGGTAAGCCAGATCGAGAAATTAAATTAGCTGAAATCATTAACAAATTTGCAACAGATTATCAGTCAACTAAATCTCGTTTTACGGGACAAGGAATGAATTTTTTTTTTATTTGAAAGGCTTCAGAGGTACACTATTGTTTTTTATTAATACGGCCGCAGATGAATAAATAAGTAGTAAAATTCGTGCATTGGCATTTTGTCTAGTAAGAGTCTTCATATATTTAAAAAATTAATTGTATTATTTGAATATTATTTTACATTCGATCAGGAACTGTTACAATCCGCATTATAATTGCTTGGGTGTTGCCACAATGTACCAATTTAAATATATGAAATCAGCCAGAGACAAACCCATATGTACTTTATAAGAATTTGCATGTTACACATAATGATCTAAATAGATGTGCATTTACGAATGTCTCATATGTCTTTTCTCTCTCTCTCCCTCCCCCCCCTCTCTCTCTCTCTCTCTCTCTCTCTCTCTCTCTCTCTCTCTCTCTCTCTCTCTCTCTCTCTCTTTGGGCAACTGGTTGCAATGATTCTCCGCTGTGCGTTTCTTATCTATGACGGTTGGATGCCGCGAGAGGGTCGGTTGCAACTTGCATAGGGAACGGCAAGCGGTACGAACTTCCTAGCCCTGCAGTCTCTTCTCTCTCTGATTCAGTTTCTGTGGGCGTCCCATTTGTGTCAAAGATTCGATTCTGTATTCTTTTCTGTATCGTCGGATGAGCGTATTCATATGCGTAGGGCCCTTAGCATAGTGAAAGATCACAAGCTGTCGTTGTTCAAATGTTTTATTGTTTCCTTTGCGTCCTTTGTCACAAATGCTATTATAATGGAGGTGCAAAGCTCCCCATTTTTATAAATGTCTAAGCAAGCATAAGAGTGACCGAATATTTAAGTGGTACATGTACATACATATATCTTGCTTTGGAGTCAACGGTACCTAATAATTGTTATCTTTGTTGTAAAAATCCCAAGTGGCCAGATTTATTTAATATTCTGTTCGTGCTTTAAATTCAAAATAAACTTTGTTTAGTAACACTTCATTATTTTAAATAGCTCTCCATTGTGCAGTAAAGTCTTACATGACCGAATATTTTTGTGAGCACCTGTATTTGGCTGCCAAAGTTGCTAAAGGGCAAAGTCCAAAAGCAAGAGGTGACCAACGGGGGAGAAAAGACACATGCCACATATCGCACAATGGAAGCATTTAAGATTTTTTTATAATTTTTTATTGATCGATCAGCAGTACAGTGCTTTACAGATCAGAGTGAAAAGAAGGTAACAGTACAATAAGAACAATAACACTCAGGGGTAGGCTAGCAGGCTGCCCCCTAACTACATTAAGTTAGAACTACAATAATACTCTCTGAGAAACTATGTCAATATTGAAGATGTAAGACAGACATCAAGCACTAGAATCACTCGAGTCAGAGGTGTCACTTAGAAGCAGGTCCTGTGGTAGTCTCCTCTTCAAGCTTGAGGGCTGGCGCGTGCGGACGCCGATGTTATAATGCACAGCTCCTGGAACTTCTTGCAGTGTGGAAAAGAAACGACGAAAGAGCCTGCGAATGTAGTCGTGAAGAGGTAACAGTCCTAGTTCGTGATGGAGCTGCTGATTACGGATGGACCATGGAGCGTTGGTAGCGATGCGCATGAAGCGATTCTGTATGACCTGAAGACGACGCAGATGACATGTGTGTGCGGCCCCCCCCCCCCACACTTGGCAGGCATATGTAATAAGCGGACGAACGAGTGATTTGTAGAGTAACAATGAAGACTGTAGGCCGAGGCTGGAACGGCGATGCAACAGAGGTGAGAGTTTTGAAAGTCGCCCGGAGGCCAGTGATATAAGACGATCGATATGAGCACGCCAGGTCAGTCGAAAGTCCAAAAACACTCCAAGGTATTTAACGGGAGTTGTAGTGGGAAGCCAAGGGACATTGTTCCTGTAGAGACACAACGGAGTAAGCGGAGTATATCGGCGAAGAGTGAAGATTTTAGCTTCGGTTTTCTGAGGGATCAAAGAGATCCGCCAATTGCTGAACCAACGAGTTGGGCGATCTAAAGAGAGCTGTACTACTTGTGCGTGCTGGAGATTAACATGAGAATAATATAGTACTGTGACATCAGCGTAAATAGCTAAAGAAGTCGGAGCCAAGTCAGGAATATCAGAAATGTATATATTAAATAGAGTCGGAGCCAAGATAGAACCCTGTGGGACACCTGCGGTAATGTTACGTGGGGATGAAAGCTTTCCACCAATGCGTACTAAAAAGCTGCGGTCGTAGAGGAAACTGTGGATTAGATGTGATAAGTAATTAGGAAGACCGATGCGGTAGAGCTTAAGGAGCAAACCATCATGCCAAACCCTGTCGAATGCCTGTGCCACATCAAGGAAAACAGCCGTGGTATACTGATAGGCCTGAAGCCTTGAACAATTGACTGAGTTAATCGTAAAAGCTGATGGGTAGTGGAATGTTTGTGACGAAATCCAAATTGATAAGGCGGAAGAATATGGTTATGATTAAGGTAAGACAGAAGACGGCGATGAATTACTTTTTCAGACAGCTTGGAGAGGGTCGGCAACAGACTTATAGGAGGATAGCTTTCGGGGAGGTGTTTGGGTTTATTGGGCTTATGGAAGACTGCTATATGGGCAAACTTCCAGGTGCGAGGAAAATAGCCGAGGCGTAGACAGGCATTGAGGATGGATGTCAACTATGCAGCTGCTTTTTTTGGTGAGCTTCTTGATAACAATGTTAGGAACCAAGTCGTGCCCAGGAGATTTCTTAAGGGGAAGGGCTCGAATCAGGGAAGATAGTTCCGGTGGGCTTGTAAATGAAATCCTTTGTGAGACTGTGGGTCGAGTGCGATAGGTATGTAGCTCCTTTTCCACGTCTGCAATAATCTCATCATCGGCTGATATGGGAAGTGCAAACACAGGCTCAAAGTGATCGGCCAAAATTTCACACTTAATGGGAATATCTGTAACCAGTCTATCACCTGCAGACAGCGCCAGTACAACAGTCGGCTCACGAAGAACACGTTTGGTGGTCTCCCACAGCGTGTGGTCAGAAGGAGAGAGTGACGCAAGATAGCGCTCATAGGACTCTAGACGATATCGCTCCAACTCCAGTTTCACCCGTCGAATGAGTCCGTTGAGCTTTCGACGGAGCCAGGGTTGTCGGTCCCATTGTGCCACTGTCGACGAACATGGTGTTTTTCTCGGATGAGACTTAAAATGGAGAGGGGTATGAAGGGGGAAGAATGATGTCGTCTATGTGGAGAAGTGGAAAGTCGGGCGCAGCTGCAAATGGTGTCAGTGAAGTGCTGTATCGCGAGATCCACATCGTGATTAGTGGCAAGTTGGTACGAACTGGTGAGTGTTGCATCCAGATGAGACTGGAATGTTTCCCAATGAATGTAACCGTTGAGCAGCCTAGGAGCTAATTGGTGGAAGGCAGGTGGAATAGAAAAGGTGACAATCAGCGGGCAATGATCAGAATCAAGCTCTGGTATTGAAAAACAAAAGTGGGCAGGTTTAGATTACGGTGTATACCGATATCTAGAATATCAGGGGCAAATAAGGGATTGGTAGGAAAATGAGTAGGATCTTCGGGTGCTAATATCGATAGGCCATAAGCAGCAAGGGCTGTAACCAGAAGTCGGCCATTTGGATTTGTCGTTCCGCATCCCCAGGAGGAATGCTTACAGTTGAGATCACCTAGAAGAAGAGTGCTGTTTCCCGCAGGGAAGAGAAGTTGTAGTATTCAGCCTGCGATTCGGTGGTTTGTATGCGCTAAGAATGACAAGGTCACCACCGTCTGCACAATAGAGTTTAATACCCACCACTTCCAAATTGGGCACATGTGGGAGAAATATCTCGCTGTGACTCAGAGAACGTCGGATGAGAAGAGCCACTCCACCAGATGCTTTATCTGCGTCACGGTCCTTCCGGTAAATGACGTAACCAGGAACAGTGAAATTCATTGGGAAGAACATGTGTCTCTGTTACACAAGCGATATCAACATTGTGATGCGTAATAAATGCTATGAAGTTTAGCCCGAAGACCATTAGAGTTCCAATTCAGGAGTGTGAGCTGACGTAGAGATGACAAATTACGGGTGGCCATTGTGGAAAATTGGAGAAAGAAGGGAACGAAGAAGCTGCAGCAGTTGCGGGAGAACCGGAGAAAACAGATTGCATAGAAAAGTACATAGCGGTGCAATCATTTCTTTCAAGGAAGTCCAAGACGGGGGTGCAGATGCAGAATCCTCTGGTGATGGAATTGAAGAAGTCCTTGAGAGGGAGGTGAACGCCCAGTCAGTACCTGTGAATAAGTCCGTGATGGGGGAGAAGGAACAGTTGTGAAAAGACCATGTCGTGTTTGTTGTTGCTGTTGTGGACGCTGTGCTTGTTGTTGCTGAACCAGTGGTTATTGTTGAGAAGCTGATGTTGGTTGTTGTGAATTGTGACGGGATGGTATTGCCTGCTGCTGAAAGCGCCGTGACTGTCGTTCCTTCAGCTGTAAGTAATGAGAACAACCGCGATAGTTTGCCTGATGATCTTGTTGGCAATTAACACACTAAGCTGGTGTAGTAGAGGGCTTCGTGCACTGAGAAAAGTGATGGTTGCCTGTGCAGCGAACACAACGGGGCTCTAGGTGGCAGTAATTTTTGGAGTGTCCATAGTTTTGGCAGTTAGTACACTGAGGCAGTTCTGTATTGTGTAGGGGATGTTCTACTTTGACTACGCTGTCAGTAGTCGGGATAGATTAAGAATATGTTTACCTCGGTCATTGTTAAGGAGGTCAACCACACAGATAGGCATCGGTTCCTTGTTCTTACGTAGTAAACGTGTAACTTTACGAACAGGGAAGTTCTGAGCACAAAGTTCATCATAAACTCTTGGTCACTGAGGGAGCACGGTAGGTTGCGTATAACGACTGAAAAAAGTTTGTCTGAAGGGTTGTGAAATGTGTAGTATTCTTGTTTAATTGATGTCAAGTACGAGGTAAGGTTGCGGTAGTCTGTGGACGTCAAAGTGTAGACCTTTAGAATGGCTCCCCGTAGCTCAGTGTGAAATTCAGATAAGACACATTTTTTTTACATCTTGTAGTAGCAATTGATAATTGTGCACATTGCGGACACACATAGGAGGAATTTTCTCTTTCTGAGAGATGGAGGCTGTGTCAGAAGAATCGTGTTCTGGTGCTTCACTTAAAGGATTGAAGCGATTAGATGTAGGAATTGGGTATGCATAGCGTGAGAGAGTAGGTTGTTCAGAAACTGAAGCAGTGCATCGGCGTTTGTTTTGTTGTGAACCCTGGGAGTGAGGGCTGCGAGCGTTGGCTGCGCTCTAAACAGTCAGATGGGGCACAATCTGCCATTGTATCATCGTCATGCTGCACGGAGTTATTTAGTGTATTAAGGGGCTGAATTGAGTGAAGTTGAGATGGTCGTAGTATTGGTTTACTTACTGTATTATCCCCGATAGCAGAAGACAGTTGAGATTGGTGGTGCTAATTAGATGACGTCAGTTGCAGCATAGAATTGGAGCTATCCCGGAAGTTCCTGTCGTTATTTAATACATTTAGCGCTGAATATAATAATCTGCCGGTATCATCCGTTTGTAGAGCCATGTAGATATATTATATATAGCAATGAACAATACACAAAAGCTAACTGACACAGCTAACTACAAAAACACGCGATTTGTAAGCAGATCGTTCAGAGACAACCTGCGCGCTCGACGTTCACTTGTCGACTTCGGATTTAAGAATGTTGTAGAAAATGTATAAGTTTATATAGATAAGCACAATAATTCTATTAAAATACATTGTGACGTAACATTACTAGATACTATAGGAGGGAGAGATTTATTAACGAATCTGTCAGATTTTTTATAGTGTTTAACGCCCGCTTTTACCACACGCGGCACCGCAGACGGTGATACTGATGATATGTACATGGAGTGAAGATGGAGCACCGGTGGAATGAGATGGCGGGGGAAACCGGAGCACGCGGAGGAAACACACCTCTACGCCACTTTGTCCACCACGAATCTCGCATGCGGTCGCCTGGGATTGAACCTGGGACGCTTTGGTGAGATTCGAGTGGTCTAACTACTCGGCCACGGCGCGGCCTAATCTGTGAGACGGGACTGCGTTTAATGCCTCTATTTTGTAGACCTTAATTCCGTGCGCTGTTAGCGCCAATCATGATCGAGAGTTCTGCTTGTGTGATTTTTGAAATGTTTTGCTAGGTGTCCTCGGTTTAGGAAATCGTCGAATCGGACGGTTTGACCATTCTATAAAAGCGCTACACTGTCAAAATAGGTTTATGCTCGACCATGTCAAAATTTAGCATTTGTATGACTGGTAGCAGTACTTTAATGGGCCTCATTAAAGTACACCTGTTCATTAAATATTGGTATTTGACCATCAGAAGTGACCACGTAACATTGTGAAAGCGCAAGTATCGAGTGAGTGAGTGAGTGAGTGAGTGAGTGAGTGAGTGAGTGAGTGAGTGAGTGAGTGAGTGAGTGAGTGAGTGTGTGGTGTTTTAGGACCCGTCGACAACAAGGTCATTTGGGCCCGCACAAGTATCGATTATTCTCGTTTCGATCGACAACGATACTAGCGTTAGTTTAGAAAAAAGTCAAAATGTCTAACACTAGTAACAGTGACATTGATTACATTCCCAGAAATTAGGACAAAAACACTCAATGTTACCAATAACTTGTTGCCACAAAAGTCAAGAAAGATGTACGAGAAATTCTATTCACAATTCATGGATTGGAGATTATGAAAAGATATAAATTCGTTCTCGGAAAATGTATTCCTAGTGTATTTCGAAGAATTGTCTCACAATATAAAATCATAGACCTTGTGAACTCACTATTCTATTTTGAAATCAACACTCAACATTAGGCACCAAATTCACTTATCTAAATACTCAAAACTGAACAGCTTACTAAAAGGCAAATCAGAAGGATGTAAAGAGAGAAAAGCCAAAACATGTCCACCTGATGAATTGAAAGCATTTATAAATGAAGCACCTGATGTTAAATACCTCATGATAAAAGTAAGTTTCTTCTTTTTTTTTAATGTTACCAGTGTTTTGTTTTAATGTTTTTAGATAAAACTGTGTCACACGTTAACAGCTGTTTGTAGGGAAGTAACATTTCTGCCCCTCCGTACTACGTACTACGTCTCACTTTAGACAAAGCAATAACGGTTTTAACATCACTCAAACCAGAAATGAATACTTTGAAATGAAAGATTTAATTTAGATACATGATCCAACATTTTTTTTTGTAACGTCCTCCAACGTTGTCATATCGGACGATGAATAAAAATGGTGAAATGATGCTCAAATGCGTCCGGGGTCCATGCTGCTTAGAGCTACCCGACATTCGTCTTTCAGGATAAGGGAAAACCCCGGAAAAACCTTATCCAGGTAACTCACCCTGACCGAGATTCAAACTCGGGACCTCTTGAACGTGAGGCAGACACGCTACCATCTACGCTACCAAGGCGGGCGTGCTCGAGCATAAATAGTCGTATGAAACGTGACTTTAATGGTAGTAATTAAAACACTAGTATCATAATTATTAACCAGGCTTCACTTCGCTCGCTCGGTTAATAATAACACTCGCGGTTTAATTACTACCATTATAGTCTCTTTGCATAATATACTATTAAGGCATCACTAGGTTGAGAAATATATGCAAATGCATGTTTTTATTGACAGATCCTATCTTAATGAAACTTGATAGTTACCCATTTCATCTCGAATTAAGGAAATTTGAACATAGCAGCTTCTGCATAATTGTGCATATTATGGGTGTTAGTGCATATTTTGCTCACGTTTCTTATTTTCTTCTTCTGAAACCTATCTAGTTTTTGTGCCTGGTAAATTGGATAATAGCAACTTCTAAGAAGAAAGTCTCTTTCCGCAGCCCTCTATAATGCATTTTACCTAGAACCTTTAGGTTTGTCATTACGAAGCTGTTTAGCTTGTTTCCACCCTGTTTCCGTAATTCTAAAGAGAGAGCCAATTCTCCTTCTGAACATTCTTAGAAAAAGCTAGTTTCTGTTTCTGTCGCTAATTTATTGCTCATGGAACCTTTTCGCTCAGTGCAAATAGCGCTATTGAAACCTACCTCTGTAGGCTTAAGTAGATAACTGGAGGGTAGAAGCTTCTTTCTTTTCTTTGAACTGAACAAGATTAAGGGCATATATTTTACCCATGTCTAAGCTACAATAATGCTTTGGTGTTCTGCCAGATTTGCAAAAAGTGAGCACAACAGTGTATATTTAATATACTTAATTAAGATTTATGTCACGTAAATTATATCACGTGGAATTAATACTTATCCTGTTGTTTTTGTAAATTTCTTAGGTTAAATTTCGGTAAACAGTTTCCAATAATGCGCCACTTTAACACTATTTGATATTGCCTATTTGGGTGCATATTTGCGCAATCTTTAGTGCATTATTTGCATGCATTTTCAGGTTTTAGTGCATAAATTTCTCAATACTAGACAGTACACGTTTGCAAAGAATGAAAGACAATCTTGGAGAGATTAAGAAAATCATAATTGCAGTATCCACCAATATTTGGCACCATTACCGAGAGTGTAAATTGATTTTTCATCCCTTTGGAGTATCACGCGATTGCAATCACGTAACGATGTAGTCTTGTGGTAAGTTATTATCAACAAAGCTCAAAGGATTGGTTATTTCTTAAGCATCATTCAAACTGTAAAATTGCCACAAGTACGGATGTTGGTGACATTCTATATTTGCGGGTTATATGTAACAACGGTAAAGTTAATGGCAGCACAAGGTGTTGACTAAGATTAGAGAGCCTTCAGAACTCCCAAATCTAATCTAAGATTAAGTTAAAATTATTTGAGATCATACATAATTATTGCATGTTTACAATGTGTGTTTACTCTAAATGAATATAGAGATAAATACACTTTTGTTACTTTCACTTATATGGGTATAACGTAAAGCAAGCTTGATGAAGAGACAAATTTTGATCGAATATGCAACATGGCCAATGGAAAATAATGCTCTGATGTTACTGCTTCATTTTAGCATTTCTAGTTGCCAATAGCAAGTGCGACCTTTAATGGGAATAGTGTCCTAACGCAGCATTTTAATACTTGTACTAGTTCATAATGCTGCTCAGTAAACAGTTTAGGTACACGTTCTGTGTGCTACGATTTAATTAGGTCTGAAGTTGACAGTGATGTAACAACGGTTAAAGTGTAATTTTCAAAATTTTAATTGACGAAATATTTTAAGAAATATAGTGACAAGAGGCCGAGTTTAAGTGCAGTAGTTGTTTCGAGTAATAGAATATTAAGACATTCCGTAATTTGTGTAATATTGCCACAAGTTACATATTTGCAGAAAAGGTAAGGTTATATACGCCCACGCTCTTAACCTATCGCAAGGAGTACATCTGAGCTTGTACTTTAGCTACGTAGTTGCAAAATCCTAATTTTGCATCCGAACACGCTTGTGGCCATACCTAATTATTTTACAGTACCGCAAATAATAATAATAATAATAATAATAATAATAATAATAATAATAATAATAATAATAATAATAATAATAATAATAATAATAATAATAATAATAATAATAATAAAAATAATAATAATAATAATAAAAATAATAATAATAATAATAATAATAATAATAATAATAATAATAATAATAATAATAATAATAATAATAATAATAATAATAATAATAATAATAATAATAATAATAATAATAATAATAATAATAATAATAATAATAATAATAATAATAATAATAATAATAATAATAATAATAATAATAATAATAATAATAATAATAATAATAATAATAATAATAATAATAATAATAATAATAATAATAATAATAATAATAATAATAATAATAATAATAATAATAATAATAATAATAATAATAATAATAATAATAATAATAATAATAATTTAGAAGCACCTCGTATTAACAACAATGCAAATTGCTGCTTCATAAGTTTTTGCAAAATAAAGCAGTGATTACTACTGGCCATGAGTGACACGCATTGTAAGCAACTTTATTTTCAAACGTACATAAACTTCATCTACAACTCGTCGCTACATTTATACCTTTGATAGTCTATTCTAAGAATGCTAGTTCACACAACCGGCCCTGAATGAATGTCACGTCTGCAGGCCTTAAAGTTTCTATTAGTTTATTACCTTATTTTAATTTGCGGTGTATCGTTTAGATGATTTACTAAAACGTCTGTTTTTTTTTTCTTTATTTCTAAGAATTTGTCTATTTGGTTTCTGTACGTCTGGTCTGTCATAGTTGTGAATTTTCTATTAAGTAATACATTTCACTTAGTTTTATGTAACATTTACACGAGTTCAAGGAGCACTGAATTCCATTTTCCAGGTGTTCTTGTACCAAAGAGAAAAAGAGACGAGTGATAAATCCGGGTAGGTAGACTGTTGTATGGGTAAACCAAAGAGAGTGGGGGAATGCTCAATTAAGAGAAGGACGTTGTTAAGTAAAGTGAAGGAAGGAATAATGTTGGGGGAACGGGCAAGGTGAAGAGAGAGGTTGAGGTTAAAGTCACCACAATAATAATCTCCTTACTGGATATCTAATGAGATCGATATAGTGTAAGGAGAAATTGTAAAGCGTCAATAGTGGTAGCTTAGGGAAATGTACGAGGATAGCCTGAAATTGCCCATCGTAGCTAGTAATGTAGTGAAAAGAAGTAGCTGTTAAAGAGGGGTGTACACAAACCATGACGTCCCCACCGCCCAATCGATCCTGACGTAAAATCTATAAGGGAGTTCACCTAAATTTAGTTGCGGTATGAGCTATGTCTCTTCGAGCACTATAATGCCAATCTTATATCGCATTGATCCATAAGTTTAGATTTCATGGGACATGTATTCCACTGGACTATAGTGTAATGACATTCATCTAATTTGCCTGAATAAAAGAAAATGATTTGCATAAAACGATACCAAGTGTGGAGCTATGAACAGGACCGGGTTTTCGATCATTTAGATAGTAAAAGAAAGAAGCAGCGAGAGGAGCGTTCCTGTTTGTGAGAGAGGTTGATCCCAGGAAAAACTCCTCCGATCTTAGAACGCACTGAGATAAGACAGGAAGATGAGGCCCACTGGAAGGAAACATCATGGCCCTTGAGGAATCTGGAAGTTATATTTGTAGGGACGTGGAAGCTGGCTTTGAAATAATGATGATATATCGGATGATATCTCGTGTTACATGTGTGAACCAAATTGAGTGGTATTAGTTTCCTTGGTGCATTGAACTTCTCTGGCATATGATTGATTCCCCCGAAGCAATTGAATTGCCTCATGTCGCGTGAGGCGTAATGAGGAAATTTTGTCGGTGATGGATTGTTTTAGCCCTTTGAATGATTGGACAATGGCGGTCATTGGCGCGGTGTGGCAAAGTGCAATTATTGCATTACTGCATCCTGATCACAATACTTTATTAAATGTGTACGCGACAACGCATACAAGTCGTGCTGCTACGGTAAGTTATAACCTGATGTGCAAATTCTGTGCGTGTTGCAACACGTTTTCCTTATAAGGAGAATTTGAACATTGGATATTGACTGTAATGCTATCGGAAAAATCTCAGAATAATTTGTAATCCTTAAGTTAATAAAGAGATATACATAGTGTTAAAAATTACTAATTTCCATCAATTAACTTAAACAATAAGGGTTAAATTATGAAGCCTAGGATTTAAGTACTTACTGTAGTAAGTCGCCACAAGTGGTGTATCTCGAATACCAGAGCCCTTAGTGGTTTACCGGGAAATATATACGAGTCAATTGGAGAATTTAATGTCAAGACGGCAAGTTGGCTATGGTAGCTCATGGACGGAAACCAGGAGATTCGTGGTTCAAATCCCGGCCATGGTATTGAATTTTTCAAGTTGACTCAATCTATCCAAAATCGTAGCCTATATGCGGCTAGTGAGAAGAAATGATTAATTTCCATCAATTAACATGTGTCTGTGTTGGAATATGTTTGGCGAAAGGCAGGACATGACATTGACGTATCCATATCATCATTTGCGAATGTAATTAGTGTGGTTTGTGATATTGGGCTACTGAATGCAAAGATGATTTGGAATGTGAGGTGTACATATTGTTCTCTTCCACTTTGTTTTAATAGCTTCATGGGAATCTATCATCTGCACTTTGAGGACTAATATAAGCACTATCAAGTGTACAGTTGATACACCGACATCGTAGAATTATGCATAATTCCTTTAATATTGTGTTTATATTTTGTTACATTGTTTCTATTAAATTGTCATTTGCAACGTTTTGCATTGAAATTACATAGACCACTGTTTTGTTTATGATCGATTGTTATTCTAAGCATCTTTTCTTGCGGTTCCGACCGTTCATGTTAAAAGTGTTCCCTGTTAGTGCCGCTTTTTAAAAAAATATCCAAAATAACAAAAGAAGTGTTACATCTAAAGAATGGTTAGGGTTTTTTATTTTTTAATTAACGTTCTCGAACGTTAAGTCATATCGAACGATGAATGAAATGGATCAAATTGAGCTCAAATGAGCCCAGGGCCCACAGAGCTTAGTGTTACCACTCATTGCTCTTTCAAGATAAGGGAACCCCACGGGAAAAATCTTATCCAGATAACTAACCCTGAGCGAGATTCACACTCAGGACGTCTTGAACATAAGGTGGACACGCTACCACCTACGCTACAAATGCGAGCGTGGCTTGGAGTGGATGGAAATTCTAAAATAATTCTTCGTGTCGTATTCTTAGATGTTGAACTTAAACAGGAGTTTGATATTTAATGGACGTTTCCCTTTTTGAGTTTCGCTGTTCTAATACTCACATTTACGTTCCTTTTTATAAAACTGCTTTATATTTGGGGATCTTAAAACACGCATTTCCAGTAAAATACATAATTCGAATTTTTCGGTGGAACGCACTACTTTTGCTACTTGCCATAGTAAATAGTAGAGGAAGTGAAAAGGTATAACCACAAAGGAGCCGAGCATTACTACAGTGTCGGAAGCTACACCATTTTGTTGCTAAAATATCATGTGCTCAAAGTACACAAATAGGCTACAGTAGGTTAATTTTAATGAACCTATCAGGTGAAAATGGCACAAAAAGACTATGAGAGGTTTAGAAATTTGTTCTTATTCCTTTAACTGCAGTTTTTTCCCATCTAAATGTCAGTAAATGTATTTAAATTCCCTTTGATCTAGTGATTGTGATTCACCAGTTTGGAAATGTAAGATGTGCCGCTCCCCAAAAATTCTTGCTTCTAAGAAATCAGTTGAAATGACAGTTCTTAGTTAAGTTAATGGTTTCAGTAAGTCTTGCGGAACTTTGTAGTCTTTATAATTTAAAGCCTGATTGAAGAACGAATTTTCAGAGCTTTATTGATACAAAAACCGCTTACGATTGCCTTCTTGGTCTAGTGGTTAACAAGCTAACCTCGATTCCCGGCCGGGTGTGAGAATTTTCTTTAATGAGGCTTATTCCCTACTCTCATTGGGTCTTGAAGTTTGAATGTGATTATGAATGTGTGTTCGTGCGTGAGTGCGTGCGTGAAAATGAGTTAAAAGAATGAGGAGAAACTTGAGTAGTCTAATCTAAATGTTCAAAGAGTAAGAGCACACAGTATTTAAGTCAAAGCCACACATGACCTAGCATTTATTGTGGACTAGAGAAATGAACCTCCAGAATAGACTGCTTGTAGAATACTTACTGTTCAATAGTAATCAAACTTATGGGCTATACTCAGAGAAATGTGTTAAAGAGAATTACACAGGAACTTTGTCGAATATCTGCACAGCGATTATAATCCCGTATTTACATTTTTAACTAAGCTTTACCTGTACAGAAAAATATACATTATTACAAATATAATAAGTGCACTACGTGTAACATTTTTATAATATAATAGTCACATCATAAAAAAAATATGGCTCTAGAGACTTCAAAATTTGTGGTCACTATAACTGATATATGACTTATGTTGTATTGATATGCACCTGTGCTGTAGAGACTTCAAACTTTGTGGTCACTATAACTGATAAATGACTTATGTTGTATTGATATGTACCTGTGCTGTGATATAAACAATTGAACACAACTTGGTAAAGTATGCTTCACTTCCCCTTTGCCTGAGACATGTTTAAGTAATTACGCATTACTTTGATGTGTTTTAAATGGGATGATCTTTGTCCTTAAACGTTATTAGGTAAGCAACCAACTGGAATCCTGCGGTGTTGTCATATTGCATTCCCCGTAAATGGTGTGACTGAGCGCCATCTCTAATAAATACTATTATTCAGATTTTGCTAAAAGTGATCCATGGGGAATGTAAAGGGTTATGTGTCTAACACAACCGCAAAACTCCATATTTTTAGCTCAAATAGTTTTCCTAATATCAGTAAATAAAATACCCAATATATGGTAACAATGAATCGCGACGTAAACACACTGTAATGAGCATCATTATTGGTTGGCATGTATGCGTGTACATGTATTTGTAATTATTCAGTACTGAAATGTAAACGTTTGACATGATATACGTGATAAAAGAATGACTTTGAATAAGCCAAATTGTTACATTCGAGAGAGAGAGAGAGAGAGAGAGAGAGAGAGAGAGAGAGAGAGAGAGAGAGAGAGAGAGAGAGAGAGAGAGAGAGAGAGTGAGAGAGAGATAGCATCACACTTTCTGTTGGCTCTGCATGCTGCATCGGCCGAACGTGAGTCTTCACATATGTTTGTTTATGAATGGTTTGTAATCTCTATTTACTCTAGAGAGTTCAAAGCAGTATTATTCAGTTGCTCCTCCGTTTAAAAACAGGTAAAGTTGTATCGGCTGGATCAACTTGCAATTGAAATGAGACACAAGGTAATCCGCCCTCCCCCTTGCCACTGCCAGTACAATCCAATTGAGTTAATGTGCGCTCAAATTATATTGCAAACAGAAATAATACTTCTAAACTGACTGACGTTGAACGATTTAGTCACGAAGAAACTGACAAAGTAACACAAGACTAGGAAAGCTGCGTGAGACATGCAGATAAACTACAAGAAGACGATTTTTGGAAAGAAATAGTACTTGACGAGATTTTTGAGTCTATCATCATAAATTTGCAATATTCGGACGATGAAGAGAATGACAATGACGAATTGTCTATCGACTTAAGTGACATTCGTATGGATCCGCCACTGGCAGTTCCGTTATATTTGAAAAATAGGTAACTCGTAAACTATAATTACAATTATAGGAGTTAAAATATGTGCATAGTAATCGAATATACATGTTGCAAATGTGATTTCAACAACTGCAGTATTATAAAAATGCGGAAAGTTCAGTTTTGGTTCCCTTACATTTAGCTCCAAGGAGATCCGCATGGTAACTAGGATAGTGTGTGAGAGAGAGGGAAATATGAAAAAGTGGGGGTAACGAGGTGGCAACGCTGAGCGCGCTAACGCATCTGATTCGTGGCGGTCCGAACTTTTACCATTTGAAACACATGAGTGTAACTGTGATACTTTATTTCATATAAAATACGACATCTGTATTTATTAACTCCGCCGTAGTTCACATTTTACCTGAATGCTGACATTTGGTCAGTCAATTCAGTTGTATTTGAGGTTTACAAGTTCTGAAGTAGGCGATATTGAAAATTCAAACTAATAACAAAGACTGTATCGGAAATGGTTAGCGAATAATGTTGTTGATGATGATGATGATGATGATGATGAAAAGTTGTGTGCTTTAACGAAATCTGCGTTTTTTTGTATAGTAAGATTTTTGTCTCTCTTACGGTTTAAATTTCACTGGTTATCCCGAAGCCAAATGTCTCTGAGTGTATTTTACATTTTCATTGAAGAATAGCCGAGCTGTTTCAATGAAATGTGTACAAATGTATGGTTTAGAGGTGGCGAATGACCTTGCTCGGATGTGCGCGAGTGACGTCATGCCAATCAGTGTTAGGGGTAAAATTTCTACTTTCACCAGCAGATTACTGATAAAGCTAGTGGGTTACATGACAGATGACTAACCTGACACCCCTTTTTTTTTCCAAATAAACAAGTGGACTCGACCATAAACTACATTACTTCATTCGCCATGTCTAAAAAATACATCTGTACTATAAACGTTTTGTCTCTCTTAGGGAATAGGCTATATGCCATCTCATTTCTTTACCCAATGAGGGGAGGAGTGGTCCAATGGGGTAGGAAGTAAAAAAAAAAAAAATAGAAATCACTTAAATGTTGAATGTATGCTTTGTGTTAGGTAGAAGTTCATGAGAACAGTGTTTATGACTAGTTTTATTTGCAAAGTTCAATAGGATGAACATTTAGAAAGTTATGGCAGTGCTTGTTAGCATTTTAGCGTATTTAACTGACCACCATTCACATTACCCGCATAAGGAATAGGCCCATATTGTGTGCTATTAAACATTTTACTTCTATTTTGAGATGTATTAACACCTGAAAATACCCACTTACATAAGTTGCAGAGGGAGACAATAGAAATGGAAGGTAGGTAGGGGGGAAAGAGAGAGAGAGGGATATCCCCAATTAACGCAACAATGCTAGCGGAACGCCCGCCTCGGTAGCGTAGATGGTAGCATGTCTGCCTCACGTTCAAGAGGTCCCGAGTTCGAATCTCGGTCAGGGTGAGTTACCTGGATAAGGTGTTTTCAGGGGTTTTCCCTTATCCTTCAAGACGAATGTCGGGTAACTCTAAGCACTATGGATCCTGGACTCATTTGAGCATCATTTCACCCAATTCATTCACCGTCCGATATGACTTAACGTTGGAGGACATAAATTACACAAAACAAACAAAAGAAATGCTAGCGGAACTGCCGATTCTATTTTTCTAGCCAAAATACAGGGATACATTTATTCAGATACTTAAAAAGAACAGGTTTGACCTCAAAAGCTCGAAAGCGCACGAAGACATACTTAGAATAAGAAGCGACCATTAAAACAACAGTGGTCTCTATCATTTTTGTCCAGGAGTTCGCATTTGTCTACTAGCGCCATTATAAGCTCAATATCAGAAGGGTTGCTAATTTTGTAAGACTACAATGTGCCGAACCACAAGTGAAGATACATGATCCATATTCAATCATCAAATTTCACTGCGATTTACTGTCATTTGCTGTACCAAAGTATAAGCCTATGGTGCAATATGCTTGGCGAAATGCACGGTATGACATTGACATACCCGTATCATCATTTACAAATGTAATTAGTGCCGCTTTTCATATTGGACTGCGTGAATATGAAAGTGATATGGGAGGTGACAACGTGGCTTTAGTGCGGTATGAATATTGTTCTCTTCCACTTTGTTTTAACAACTTCATCGAAATCCCGCATCTACACTTTGAAGACTAATAGTATATGTATGTTTAGTATATGTATGTTATAAGTACTCTAAGCAGAGGTTTTTTTTAGTACTGTGGATTGAAAATGCAATTATGCACTGATATCATTGAATTACACATAGTTTCTCTCTTATGGTATTGATATCCTGTCACGTTATTTCTCTCTGTTAACGCCACTGGAGGTAGAACGCAAGTTTTTTCATAGAAATCACACAGACCACTGTTTTGTTTATGATCCATTGTTATTCTAAGCACGTTTTCGTGCGGTTCCGAGCGTTCGAGGTAAAAGGTGTCCCTTGTTAGTGAATGCATAGCTGCACTGTGGCCCGTAATCCAAAGGAATGTATCTAAATATAAGTAGTCGTGCTAACAAGCAAACGACATTTGCCGCTCAAATTGCTAAAGAGTATTAAAATGTAGTCAACAAGTCTTCAAATAACGAAGAGCAATAACACTACTTTTTGTTTTATATCAGAGAAAATAACGGCATCATCAGCTCATAATCACCTTTCTGTCGTGCTGCTTCTTTCCTTAGCTCTGTTCTCGCTTTTAAGACCTCAGGACAGGAATGAATCAGATATATTATTTGCTTTTCTCCATGGTGCCTCTGGTACTTGGATGGCTGACTAGTGATCCTTCCTGGAGGGCAGGTCGTTCCCGGGACACATCATAATAGTGCAGGCAGGCTCGCTTTGTGGTAACGATTAATGCCATTCAGGAATCGTTAGGCAACCCATCCTTGCTAGCAAACACCATCTTTTGGTACTGGTCGCCCTGCATCTTAGGATTCGCGTAAGTCACAAAGGGCCTTACAATGGTCTATGCGCGGTGTTAAGCAGCATCATTTGCTAGCATGGAAATCAGTTGTTTTATCCTCATATTGCTTATCACTACTCGTGATTAATGGCAAAACGGTTTGTTTCTAGCTAACAAGTGATCTTCACGATCATCACAAATTTCCATCTCTCAGCTTTGTGTATGTGTACACAACGTGAACGTGATTGCCAGCAGCTATTTCCTTTATTTCCACACGTTTCTTAGTTGAAAAATGCAATTAGTTCACAAGTTCAACTAGTTTCTGCGTCACATCGAGAAGCTGATAGCCTTGATAATCAGATTGGCACCAAATCTGAAGGAATATTTCCTGAAACAGGTTTTTGAAATTATAACATTTCATTCTGTAAGTTTTAATGATAATAAGCAAGTCATAGGTTTTGATGGTATAGAACTGTAAGGGAAATTGCCCATAGCATTAATACATTTATTAAAATTAGAGTACAGAAAGTTATAAATTTATACTTGGATATAACTACTAAACAAGTAGAAAAAATAGCCCTTAGAATACTGATTATATATGGAAAGGTAGAGTCAGACTAAAAAAGTCAATGCCAGAGACGGGATTTGAACCACGTATCTGCCGATCTGCGTCCGGCTACTCTTAACCATTGCGCTATTACGGCCAACGTGCCGATAGGATCTTAAATTCTCCAACTGACTCGTGTTTTTTCCGGTAAACCACTTGGAGCTTTTATGAAGTGGTTTACCGGGGAGTTGGAGAATTTAATGCCCTATCGGCACGTTGGCCATGATAGCGCAATGGTTAAGAGCAGCCGGACGGAGACCGGAAGATCCGTGGTTCAAATTCGGGCTATGCCATTAAATTTTCAGTCTGACTACCTTTCCATGCTTCGTCCTACACACGGCTAGTGTGAAGGAACAATTAATTTCCACTGATTATAATTTATAAAGTAATTTAAAATATATTTGTTCCATGATCTTCTTTGAATAATCTGTAAAGAAATGAAGAATATCGTATTTTAAACAGACCTTACAAAACTATAGTATTAATTCTTTTTTAGTTCTCAGTTTATACAAAATTCCATACGAATAAAGGGGACTCCACAAGCTTTGGCATGACACAAGAATAAGAGTGGATGATTGTATGACCCTGTTACCGCCAAAAGAGAAACCCGAGCTGTCTTATCCCAAGTTAGATCCCTCTACCTACTAACAATTATTCTTCCCAGACTAAACATTAAATAGGAAGGTCATTTTTCTCTCCAAAAACACAAGTAGAGGATAGTACAAACTTAGTTTGTCAGTTGAATAGTGGAAGTTTTGAGAGAGTCAAACTTTTCCAAAAATTTTCCTTTTTAAATGGTAGTTCGGGAAGAGGAAATGTTTCGAAAATCTATCGGTAACATGCTGGAAGATGTTGACCTTTATTACCAAGTTTATATTTCATCGACCTTTCGTTTTTGAGTTATGCTGTTGACACATACATACACACCCATGTACATGCACACATACTATAGCTTTTCTAATTTTGTATTAGATTTGAGAAGTCTTAAAACATGTATTTTCGGTGAAATCTCGGTGTCGAATTTTTGGGTGGAATACAATATTTTCCCTCTTTACTGTAAGTACAGAAAGTGAAAATGGAATCTTTAGCCAGAGTTAAAACACGTTTCCTGAAGTTGGTACTTCGGCTCTCCGTCCCCATGAGCTTACTGCTAAGCACCATGGCGAGTTGTCCATGCGAATGAAACCTCCTCGTCCGATTCAAATGTTCCCTTCTGGCGCGCCTCAAATTTTCGAGATGTGATACCTCAAAGGCGATTTTAAATTTGCGGTATTAAGAACATTTCAATATGAACAGATTGACACTGCAGTCTGGCGGTTAGCACGCTAGCTTCCGAAGTTAAATTTGCTGTGTTCGATTCGTGGATGGAGGAGGATGGGAATTTTTCTTAATCCAGGATTATTCACATTTTGAGGCTACCTGAATAAAAAAAGTAGTTTCAGAAAACGATCCGTGTATGCATGTCTGTGAGAGAGGGGGGCATAACTCAACAACAAAAAGTAGTATCAAAATTGGTATTCAATCCTAAGTTCAGTGTTTTACGAGGATGCCACGCAAAGATTTTTAAGAAAATGTTTCCACTCTAAACTACTCTACATATCTAACAGTTTTCGTTATTTGTGATTTTGAGAAAAATTGTACACACACAAAGATATATACCTATATATATATATTGATTAAAATGTCACATTTAAAATAATTGCATGAGAAATGAAAGGTATATGGAGTTTGTTCCGGGAATAGCGTATGAAAGCGTATTCACGTTGAATGACTTGTATATAGATAAACTTCTGGTTAAACCACATAATTTATGTCAAATAACATGTTTTGCATGACTAACCATTTTTGAGATATTCCTTGTTATTTGAATTTTCGAATACTTTAAATTGATATTACCATTATTTTGAGTATATAAGCGTGCATCTGAAGGTCCGTTTTGAAAATTGGTAGGTATATTGTAATAGACAAAATAGAAAACACAACACAAAGAACTCGTAAAATCACACAATAAAATGTATGTCATGTTCTTTCGCGTTGACAGTTTCTGAGATATTCTTTGATATTGGTTTGAATTAAAATTAGAATTTTCAAAACGTATTATTTTCAAGTGAAAAATCGTTATTTATTTTCTCTCACTCTCTCTCCCTCCCTCGCAAAGAGCATGGGATTTCAATGCCATTGGTTAGGGATCAGCTTTTTAAAAAATTGATTACGCGTTAGCCTGCGTATTCCTTTTATATCTCGACGAAATATGTAAATATATAATGAAAGTATATCTTAACAAGAAGTGTATTATTATTGTGCACTCTGCGCAGGGTATGTGGCTGGACGGAGGAAGGTGGAGTTAGTAGCGTCCGTACCGTTGTAACATCCGCAGAAGAAATTGAAATTGCTGACCCTAAGATTTACTCGCTGACTCAGGTCCCCTGGCCATAAGCCTTTAGTTTTCCTGAGCAGCTTGGTGTCATCCCTTCTTGATCTTCGTTTCTTTTATCCTAATCCACTTTTATCTTAACTTATGTAACAATTCACCTATACATCTATTTTTCTGTGCACCCGTCCCCGTTAACACGCGTAACGCCACCACCCCTTTGCTCAAACTGTCCCATTTCTTATCCCACATTTTTCTCTTGCAATTTGTTAATTCCTTACATTCTACCAGGTAATGAACAGTGCTCTCTTCATCTCCACAAAATTCACATATCCTTACCTCGTTATTTCTCAACCCTTTTAAATATATTATTCCTGCTCTCATCCGTGCTATACCTTCTCTTCCAGCTTTGTCACATTGATCTACATATATTTTTCCCTACCCCATTCTGTCTTTAATTGCTTATAAAATTTAAAGTTTTTTTCCTTCTATACTTTCCCATATCTGCTGCTTATCTATGTCCTGTACTCTGTTTCTCACTTCCTTCCAAAAATCGCCATGATTTGACCCCTCTGCTATCCATATATCTCCAATGCCTATGTTCGAAAGCGTTCTCTCCAATTCCGACCAACAACTGTTTATGTTCTTAATGCTTTTATGTTGCTTCATGCACAGATTCAGTAATTCCCCTTTCTGCCCTTTAATACGCTTATAATCCGCAAAAGAGCAAAGCGGGCATTTAACTTCCAAACTAAAAACCAAGTCAACCCACAAAAGCCTTATCCCAAAATACCCTACCTAAGTCAGATTCTGGTGCGCAGTAACAATATTCAGGTTCACCACAGCCTGTCAGCAGTCACGGACGGACGGACAATTATTATTATTATTATTATTATTATTATTATTATTATTATTATTATTATTATTATTATTATTATTATTATTATTATTATTATTATTATTATTATTATTATTATTATTATTATTATTATTATTATTATTATTATTATTATTATTATTATTATTATTATTATTATTATTATTATTATTATTATTATTATTATTATTATTATTAATTATTATTAATTATTATTATTATTATTAATTATTATTTATTATTATTATTATTATTATTATTATTATTATTATTATTATTATTATTATTATTATTATTATTATTATTATTATTAATTATTATTAATTATTATTATTATTATTATTATTATTATTATTATTATTATTATTATTATTATTATTATTATTATTATTATTATTATTATTATTATTATTATTATTATTATTATTATTATTATTATTATTATTATTATTATTATTATTATTAATTATTATTAATTATTATTATTATTATTAATTATTATTAATTATTATTATTATTATTATTATTATTATTATTATTATTATTATTATTATTATTATTATTATTATTATTATTATTATTATTATTATTATTATTATTATTATTATTATTATTATTATTATTATTATTATTATTATTATTATTATTATTATTATTATTAATTATTAATTATTATTATTATTATTATTATTATTATTATTATTATTATTATTATTATTATTATTATTATTATTATTATTATTATTATTATTATTATTATTATTATTATTATTATTATTATTATTATTATTATTATTATTATTATTATTATTACCACTGTGCTGGATGTATGCATGATACTATTTAGGACTTCACATCGCCGATCAAAATATTGGATAAATTAATTTTCTGTGTGTATTTTCAATCGCAAGAAATATTTCTTAAATGAGGGACTACGTTCTCTACTGCCTGCGTCGTCCATATTTCAGAAACACTAGCGCGAAAGTCTTTATGGTACCCAACTCTCTACCACCGAGTCTTGTAACATATATTTCTTTCTAAATACATACTGCATTTCCCTTACATTTGATGCGATGTGATGCATTTGCACGGATTCAGTACATTGTTACCCACACGCGTGTAAAATATCAAATAAATTTCAAATTAAAATATCGCTTATGGCTTCTCAACTGAAACTGGATGGAACACGAAGCCATACAAGAGTCGCCCACTCGAGGAGGGATCAGAATAAAAGCAATTAGAGAAATCTGTGTTACCAAAGCCATAGTTCTAGCATACAATTAATTAAATTAAGTATCATGTTCCATGGAAGTAAATTGACGACTTTATTGAATTAGTGAAGCTGAATTCCAGGATTTATTTACGGGTATTTTAATGAGAGGGTGAATAAAATTTCAGCATAAAGAAGTAAACAAACAAACCAACGTTAGTTAATCAATCAGGCTAAGGCTTCCTCCATTTATTTGTCACTCGGTTACAAATGAAATATGCTTTGAACGAAGGTTTGATTTATTTTAAAAGCTAATATGTTGTTATAGTCGGAGGGGGGGATTCCTAAATATACCTACATATATTGTGTATTTTCAAAATTCTTGACATCCCTCACAGAAACCCGGAGAAAAACATCCTTATTGGTACTGCTTAAGTTATATATATACTGACTGCACAAAATATTCGTCTCTACCTTAAAATCTTCTGGCAGCGAAATTATAGGAAAGAATATTTTATGTTGTAATGCGTAAAACAAGCCGTGTTCTGGCGTCTTTAGCATTATTACTTTTACATCTTCGTTTTTGGAAACTTCCCGATTTTTCAATTTTTTTGTGTGTGCAGGGCTTTTAAAATTAATTTTTATGTATTTACTAGAAGCTGACTTCAAAAAATATAGTATCTCACAATTCCACCTAGAAATAATATTGGGGAAATAATTGGTTAAGTGGAAAAAAATGAGCTGTATATGAGTATGCTCAGTCGCTGAATTAAAATATATTTTTCCTCCTTAATACAAAAACTCTTTTCATCCAACTAACTTTAAAAATTATCTCTACCAAATTCAAGCAAAATATTTGTGTAAACACTGCACAAAACAGTCGAAAAATTGGTGCAATTGAAAACTGAACACCTGGTTTCCCTTAATAATGTGCACCCACAAATGTTTGGGTGTAGTCGAAAACTTTTTGGATTTACTAAATGTACAAAGGAGGCTGGAGCGACCGTCTGCTATTACATAAAATATGTGATGCGTCGCATTCACTTCCAGGCTTCAGGTTCTCTGGCCTGGAAGGTTTGCTTCCTTAATTGCTTTACCAGATATACTTTTATTGCGTGTATCATAGGCGTACACAATTTTTGGGGCCATAACTATTAAGAACGAGCATTGCACACTATTAAATAAATAATAAAAATAACAGTTCTGTAAAATTTTCTTGCAAAAGCATATTGTTCTTCCTGCTTCTTAATAATCAAAACAAACCTTCCTCAGACATTTACGGATACATTAATTTCGCAAGAAGATTGCAATAGGCTAGAACGGTAGTCTTTTTTTTTTAATCAAATGCAGTTTGCCTTTGGAAAATGTTATCACTTAAAGCTATAAGAAAAAATATTTTGGAAATGTGTAATGCACAAAATATGTTATTTGTCATACTTAATTATGTTCTTTAGATACGTGTACATTTTTTGTGTAGTGAGACTTCATCTGTCTAGTATTTAGACAAAAGACATTCAGAATGAAGAAGGACTTAATGATCTCATTTAAAAAAATTCAAGATGTTAGTTTTTTATGATTTTGTTTAGACTAGAATTAAAAGAGGTATGACTAAAGAATTATCTTTGTATTTTTCCTCCGGCCTATTGTGAAATTATAATCTAGTTTTGAATTTGTTTTCGTGAATTTACATTGCACCTGTATTAGATCATGTTATTCCTGCTGTATTGTTCAAAATGCAAGCGTCATATCATTTTCTGATTATTTCTTTATCCTTGTAACGGAATATTTATTACAGCTCTTTTTACAACTTTTTATCATTAATTAATTTCATCGTTTAAATATAACTGAATATCGCTGAGTGATTTGCAGAAAGAGGTAGGCATGTTAAGCATTGCAACTGCACAATAATACACGAACTTCAAAGCAGCAGTTTTATATAATGCGTGGAAAAGAACGGGTTTACTGAGGAATTTAAAGCTCTTTTTGTCTAGTTTATCAGAAACTAGAAATAGCATTGCTATTCAGGTATACTTGTACACGCACTTCTCACCTTAGACGCAAAAATAGAAACAGGCGTTGTTTTATTGTTAGGTTAAATGAAAGTGTTAATCGGTATCGATATGTAACAAACTGAACTAGTACAATTTGTTGAGATTGCTTGTAAAACACCAAATACGATAAAATTCTGCTAAAGACAACAAAACCCCGCAATGCGTTAGATCTCTTCTCTTCTTACCTACTTTCGTGGGTTCAAATCCTGTCCAGAACGATGGCTTTTAAGTGACAGCCCAATATCAATAGATCTTACTATGCAGCCCGTCCCGGCGTCCATCTGCGAGATCGGTCATCGTCTCGTGTTCCTCTTGGGTTATATCCTTTCTTCACGGGCGGATACGGCGGACACAGAGGGAAGATGGAAAGAAAGAAGAAAGAAGCCATCGCAGCTCGCAAGAAGCCTACACAGACGCCGAAACAAGCTCCTCCGAAGTCTTCACCGTACAACTGACGGGCCTCGTCTCCCGGCTCGCTGCAATACCGGCAACCGAGTGGGGTCTGCCCGCCGCGCTGAAAGGAAAGTTTGGGCAGGTGCAGCCGCCCAAAAGAAATTATCTTCACCAAGCACACCTGACGCCCAACAGGCCGTAACCAGGGCGTCATGAACAAATCAGTCTACAGCGACCACTGCAACGCAGGTATCTGTCCCATCTGCACCAGACTTGCAGTTACGGAATTTGCACCTGCAGCCCTTTCTGCAGAAATACTTACGCCGTCACCAGTACGTGCAGTTAAGCAGCCGCTTTCTTACGCTGCTGCTGCTGCACCACCACTGCCACAACCGCCACAGACGTCATCCCCTCACCAAGTACCAGTCACCACAAGCGAACCTTGCAGTGTTATCATAAGCGGGGTGCCCCGCGATCTGTCCTGCAGGTATGTCCTCTTCGCCGCACAACAGAAATGGCCTTCTGCCTGGAGAGCAAACCAGATCACTTCTAGAGGAGGCACCACCATCCTAGTGCGCCTGCACCTCGTCGACACCGTGGACAAAGTCGCAGCCTTGAGGACCGGCCTGCCCTTGTTAGGGCGGTGCTTCAGAATCGAGGCAACGAATTTTGAGCGACTCGTCCCTTGACCGCGTTGCTGCAACTATGGCCACAACGCCGCCACTTGTGCCGCACCTCCTAGGTGCCACTACTGCGGGACACAGTGCCTCACCGCAGAAGGCAGAGCTCATGATCTTCGTCACCGTCGCCGGTACTGCACCACCTGCAGTGGCTTAGTTATTTCACAGGTCAGGCGCAGTGCCCGCGATATCCGAGATTGGGACCCCTACACCAGCTCAGTACACACACAGCCAGGGAATCACCAACTCCTGATCCGCCACCTGTGATGACCTCGGCCGAAGCAGCGCCTGCCGCTCTTCTGGGAGAAGCCCTGTGTACTTTCGCCAGGAGGTTATAACATTGTTGCCCGTCTCGCCTCACTCGGGGAAACCGTCGCAGCCACACCAACCGCCTCGCAGCCCTCCGGAGGGTATATGCAGGATCTGCTGAGATGCTGAACGGGACTGCTAGACTTAATCATCTGAAGGAAACCCTCAATACTAACATCGCAGGAAACCACACCGCTCTACACATACCCGAATCTCCGTACTAGCAAAAAGCACCGTCGACAACACCGCTGAACTGCAGACCAGACTTGACCGCATCGAGACAATCACCACTGAAAACACGGACCTATTTACATCACTGCAAAGGAAGATGCGCCGGATGGAGACTCAGCTGGGCAACATTCTCGACCCTGCGAGAATCCAAACCAAATAATAACTCTCACCACACTATAACTGATTCATGACAAGATGGGGCAACTACATCAAGGCCAGCAAAATATTGAGTCGTAGCTAATCATTGTTCGGAACGCCAGCCTGACACTCAGAGAAAAGCTCACCGAGAATCCCACAGTTGGTCCTACATTACAACACTGGTCCATCCTATGGAATAGCACATATATGCTACTCGCAACCTTATTGCGAACCGACAAAGAGCACATGCCGCCAATTAACAAAACCACAATTAACACATGAATAAAGAATTATTACTTAGTAAATCCCCGAAATTCCCACCTTACTCACCTTTTTACCTAAACCCTTAAGTCCCCCTAGGGCCTCCTCAGACCTTCGACTGTGGTCAATGTCCCTGGAACCACCATTTACGCGCCCGCACGCACTGCGTGCCGCTAGGCTTCATACGTATACTAACCCGGGTGCATACGCTGAACCCCATCCTCTCCTACTTTTCCTTTCTTAACCCTCATATTTACTTTCCCTGCTAACCTTAACCTGAACCCTAGTAGTTAGTTTATATATATATAAAAAAATAAAAAAAAACTTCACTCATCTTCATTAGGTGTTCTCTCCATTTCTTGTAGTTTGTTTTAATGTTATCTTCTAATATGAATATGTTCTTATTAGCTAATTTCGTCTATCTACTCTTGTGTATCCTTAACGTTTCGCAGAAATAGTGCCGCCGCTGCTTGTATTTTACAGCTATTCTTTGATTTAATTACCCAGCTTACGCTTCCATACAACAATTACACATTGTTTTGTATAATTTAAGCTTAAAATCGTTTCTTGTTTGCCGACCTAGTTCTTTTGAGGATTCCACATATAGCCTGGAGTTCATGTACTTTGTTTACCATATCTGTATCTTCTTCATATGTAGGTAATTTCTTATCCTATATTTAAAGTGTGTAAATTGTTCCAGTTTTATTTTCTACTTCTTATCCTATATTATAAACGACATGCTTTTGATTTACTTACTGATATTTTGCAATTGTATGTTTTGGCCACCACTTGGAACTTGTAAAGCAATATTTGTAAATCTCTTTCAGATTCTGCCATTAGTAAGACATCGTCCGCAAATAACAGGGCATTTATTGCACCTTTATTGTCAATTAGTGTTCCTTCCATATTTAAATGTTTCTCCATTCAAATATGACGTCAATATAGATATTTGGGACTGGCCTCGTAGCTCAGTCGGTAGAGCACCTGCCTGCTGTGCAAGGGGTCCCGGGTTCGATTCCCGGCTGGGGGTGGTTCTCCAATCAAGAAGATTCCCTATCTTCCCCACAGTCTCGAATTATGAATGAGAGTGTGAATGTGTGCAGGATCTAAGGATTAAAATACAAAGTACAAGCAACCCACGCATACGAGTTAACACCTTCATATGTTCCAAAGGAGAAGGCCGCCGATGTGACCACTGCAGTTAAAGGCGGAGTGTAAATGGAACAAATATATATATTAAATAAATAGGTGAAGAAATGGCACTCTTTTGTCACTCCTTGGTTTATTTTGAAAAACTTTTCATTTTTTCTAGTTAGTAATGGATCTTCACACATTTGTCTCATAATATAAGCTCTTAACAGTCCCTATTATATGATTGGGGAACTCCTTTTTCTCAGGGTATTCCACAGTAGTCGTCTATTTGCTATATCAAAGGCTTTTTCTAAATATATGAATAATATATATGTTCCTTTGTTTCTTTTTCTTCTTTTATCTATAATTTGTTTTACAGCAAATACTCCATTTGTACAAGATCTCCCCTTCCGAAACCCATTCTTCTATTCTCCTAATGTGTTTTCAATTATTTTTTGTATTCTTCTGGATATTATTCCAGCATATATTTTATATCCACTATTTAGAAGGTAAATACCTCGATAATTTTGTGGTTAATATCGGTCTCCTGTTTTATAAATTGGTGTGACTTCTCCTTGTCGCTATGTAGTTGGTATATTATGCTTTTTCAACATATATTAAGTAGATGTAAGAATTCGTATCTAAAAAACATATCAGAATATTTAATTAATTCGGAGTGGGAGCCTGGGCCACTAGCTCTTCTATTATTTGTATATTTTAGGGATTATTCTTCTAGTTCTCTTATTTGAAGTTTGTGTACTTTTAGACTTCGATGAACTTGGTTCTTCTTCCTTTATATTTTCATGGCACCCCAACTCCCTAAAATTTTCAATAGATTGCTTTTCCATAATTTATGTTTATAAATATAGTGCTTCTTTCTCAGATTTTTTTTTTTTTATTCTATGTGCTGTCCATTTGCGACTATGTAAATCGTGTTCTAAGTTTATATATATAGCTGTCCTGGCTGTCTTAATGGGCTTCTCTTACTATCATTTTAACCTCTTTCCTTTTGTCATTATATGATACTCTGGAGTCTTCTGTTTTCTTTTGCACGTACTGTAGGTAGGCCATCTTTTTCTCTTTTATAGCCGTTTTAATTTCATCGTTCCATATTCTCAATATTTTCCTCTTACGGTTTTTTCTTCTTGTTCCTAATATTTCATATGCTGCCTTCTTTATAGCACTGTTATTCCATTCCTCTTCAATATCCACGCTTGTTTCTTTTTGCAATATATATTGAGATAATCTATTTTTCTACAGGTTTCATCTTGTAGTAGCTGAACTTAATATGTTTCTTCATTGTGAACCTTTTACGTGGTTGTTTTTCTCCATCTGTCTGACAGTTTAATATTGCATGTCAAGAGGAAGTGATCTGTTCCAACATCAAAACCTCTAATATACTTTTACTTTGGTGACCTACGGTATTACTTTTTTATTCCCTGGAAAATAATATATAATTGGTTTCGAATCTCCGGCAGATCAAGTAAACTTGTGAATTTATTTTCTTCTGAAATAGGCATTCATCCTTCGGAAAAAAAAAAAAAAGAAAGATAGAGCAGACTCTGGAAGCGTATATTTTTCTAATCGTGTCCACGGCCGGTTTACAGTGGTGTCACAGAACACGTCCTTTTATCTTCTTCCTACTGAATGTAATAATAATAATAATAATAATAATAATAATAATAATAATAATAATAATAATAATAATAATAATAATAATAATAATAATAATAATAATAATAATAATAATAATAATAATAATAATAATAATAATAATAATAATAATAATAATAATAATAATAATAATAATAATAATAATAATAATAATAATAATAATAATAATAATAATAATAATAATAATAATAATAATAATAATAATAATGATGATGATGATAATAATAAACAATGTTCACACATTGTGTATTGTTTCATATATTGCGTGCATATTCACATAGGGAATCCTTCCTGTTTTCGCACACTGTAATGTGTGCGAAAAGTTGAGTCTCATAATTGAGTCTCAGTTGCTAAGCGTGCACAGATAGCCGAGCGCTTATAGGTAGACCTACAAAGGTTCCAATCCCAGACACCTTTTTTATTTTTATTGGAAATGCGAAATATGTATTACACACATTGTAATATAACTTCCAATTGCTAATGTTTACTAATAGTATGGCATTTATGCTCACACATATAAACTGAAACACTCTACTCTGTTTTTAAACTAATTGAAACAAATGTTTTATTTCTATATGTAAAATAAAATAAAAATGGAAATTAACTTAATTGAGGGTCTGTAACCCTCTGCTTCTATTACTGCTCTCATTCTACGGGGCGCGGATGAGACCATATGCCTAGTGACATTTTCATGAGAGGATACTTCGTATCATATGCCAGCACCATTCATAACATATGAATGAGCCCGAGTGTTTACACAACCATATTAATGCAATTTACAAATAACATTGCACTTATTTTGAAAACGATAAGAATACGTTATTTGCGTTTTTATAAGTAAAGGGTGATACCGAAATTAAGGGGTGCAGTGAGTGAAGAATAGTAATGGATTTCAAAGAAATGTTGGATCTTTGTTACAACACGTGCAGGGGCAGTTGGTTGAGTTGTGTAACAAAAGACACGGGAGAAAGAGGTTTTCTTAGCAAGAATCCTAAATGGGTGACCCTTGACTCCGTTTGAACAGAATTCTTCGGACCTTAATAATGGCATGGCCGAGACTAATAATCACAATGGACAAAATAGTCACAAAGGAGTTTAGGGTGAATAAAGGGCTTCAAGAAGTGAAAGTGACACACACGCATATGTGTGGGAGGGACAATCCGCGGCTGGCAGCCTATTAAGACGGTCATCTGCCTCTGTCTTGGTTTAAGGCAGACCAGAACCGGAGAGAAGATCTGTCGGGTTATACATGAATAAAGAATTAAGTGTTATCGCGTACTAAGCATTCTAGATACGGTCACTCTGAGCAGTGAAATATTGATAACCTTGGTCGGCAACTTCGAATTTGATGTGATGATAAAAAGAAACAGTCATTAAACCAATTTGAAACTTGCATTCCAGTGTCATTAGAACCATCCTTACTCATACATACCCACGCATACCCTGAGAGTATCTCTTTGCTCTACCCTGCGCCACCATCCTTTTTGCATCAAGGGTTTAAATAGTATTATTTAACTTCTGCAAGAAAACGCAAGTCATGGCTATTAAAGTAACAATGATAAAAAGAAATATGCACATCAAGGATTCGAACTCATGTTGGTCTACTTACGAGACATGCGCTTTACCGCTCGGTTACAATGCATAAGGCCAAGCCGCAAAACATCTTGCTATTTATCGCATAGCTTTGAAATGAAGCCAGAAATAATTATTCTTTCACATTAGCCGTGCGCAGGCCAGGGTATGGAAAGGTAAAGTCAGACTTAAAACTTCAATGCCATAGCCGGGATTGAAATTCAATTTAAATTTTTCAGTCTGACTCTACCTTTCCAAAGTGTATATTGTGAACGCAGCGTTAGCGATTGCTTCCGATGTTTTTCGAATCAAACTTTGTTTCTGGCAGCTTTCCTTTTTTCTTTCTTTCTTTCTTTTTTTTCTTTTTTTGTCAAAGGGTGATTGGTGATTCTATATTCATTAAATATCCCAATTGTCGAATTTATTTACCATTATCATTTTGCAATGTTTCTCCTTGTGTGCCAGTTATATTAGAGGTTGACAACCTATTCTTGCATTAAAATCCCCTCCTGTCACTGTATAGTAGTTTTATTAATTTTATTTATAACTTTTTGTAAATCTTATAAAATCTCTGTGTGTTGCTTCCTTCCTTGTTCTGTTACACATACCCCTATTACAATTATATATCCTCGTATTTTAAAACGTACTGTAAATTATTCTTTCTGATATAAAAGTGTAACTATGTATCTTCCTGCTCCATGTAGTGTCTACCGTGATAGCTACTCTAGCTGGTGCCCGTTGGTGTCTTTGTACGCCTTGGTAGATTAGTAAATCTAGTCTTGTGTTCCTTTTAACTTTTTCTTTATTTTTGTTAAGACCGTTGTGTTTGCTTTTTTCCTTTTCACCTCGCTTAATATTTCTGTCTTTTTATTATTTAACCCGCTTATGTTCCAAGTAGCCAATATTGCATTTTGATTCGTTTCCCTTTCCGTCCTTCAACAACATGTCCATTCGGTTTTCGACTTCGCTTGCCAGTAATTAAATTTCATCTGACCGCCTTACGAGGGCTGTGCTATTTGCAGCTTCCTAACCTGCATCAGCTTTGTATTCGGGTGCCTTCCCTTGCGTAGACTGCCTTCTCTTTGGCTATAAGTTAAGCCTACGCATTTGCAGCCGCCCTGTCTGAGTACAGACATTGCTGCTGATCTCGGTTCGCCCCGTATAGTTTTATTTCCTCAGTACCACCTATATCTATGAGACGTTCTCTTATCCACAGCTAGGAAGGCACCCGATGGGGCATCAGCAACCCCACACGGGATCTGGCAGGTAAACGAGCTCCTGTGGGACGAAACTCAGGCACATCGGCGACGTTAATATGACTCCGGAAATTGACAGCGTCGTTAACAAACAGCAGTTTAAATTACTGAAGTATTGCCCTCCAGAACTGCACCCCGGCCGTGACACCCAGTTTTGGCAGAGATGGGGGACGCAGCGGTCGTGCGTTAAACCTTTGGTCATTATGGCGCTGTAGTGCCACATATTTTATTTGTTGGTTTATTTAAAAAGTTCTCACCTGCACTTAGCAAATGAATGATGCCTTAAAGGTATATTTTCTATTGTTACTGGATTATTTAAATCAATTTCCTAATGTGCTTCTATTTTCAAAATTACTATTCTTTCTGGCTAGACTCCAGGGGCTGTTACCGGCAGGTGCTGACGGTCGCAAACTAGGCCACCATTGCCTAAAACGTCATAGGTAACATATGTAAATATAACTAAACTTAAAATTCTGTATACCAACTGTATACAAGAACAAAAAATCTACCAACAAATCTAGAAGAATTAATGTTGTTGTTAAATATTGCTTTTGAGAGAAGGGGAGAGGTATTAGATCTAGAAGAATTATATAATGATCTTGTTCTATGTTATGGTCGAGTTGTATTTGATTCAGCAGCAAGCTGACCACATTGTTATGCACAAATTAGACATTCAGGATTAAATAGATCGGAGATTGTTAAAAAAGATGTCGTAAAGGATAATGTAGTAAAAACCGCCAATTTTAATCCTAGCTTTAAGCCAGAAACAACATTTTATAAGACCAATGCACAAAAAATTCCAAATAAATCTAATAAATCGGAAAATATTATAGCAACATGTTTATCAGCTGTAAACACAAATAAATCTATAACTTCTAAACAAAATACATATAAAATAGCCCAAGTAAATAAATTTAAGGACAATATAAGAAGTTTCAATCATAATATGGCAAATGAAGTAAATGAAAATAGAGAGAATTTCGCAAAAGTAAGAAGAGATGTATTTGGTGGATTAAATTTAGGAAGTAACTCATGGAGGAAAGCTTAAGAATTGCACAGATAAATGGGCAAAGAAGTAAATTGGTTATGGCGGAAATAAGAAAAATTGCAGAAGAATTAAAATTAGATATTATCTGTATTCAAGAACCGTATGTGGTAAATTCCAAAATTCCATATATGCCGTTAAGATCCCGACAAATCTTATCTCAGGAAAAGGCAATGGCAGCAATAGTAATTTTCAAGCAAGATTTGCAAATAGTAAACATAGCGCAATTTCTGGATACGCATGTTAATTGCATTGAAGTTATAACAAAGTATGGAAGTTTTATATTGGCAAATTATTATTTTCAATATAGTTTGGATATTGAACCCTTTCTATATAAATTACAAAATATTCATAATAAATTCAGAAATAAAGAAATCATGCATGTATGTGATTGTAATGCAAAATCAACTTGGTGGTTCAGTAAAAGACCAGATGAAAGAGGGGAGAAACTGGAAGAACATATCTCGGAATTAAATTTATATGTAATAAATAAAGATGGTAATCCACCAACTTTTCAAAATAGAGCAGGTGCTGAAGAAAATATAGATATTACTTTAGCGTCAGCAACAGCAGAGAAGAAGATTAGAAATTGGTGGGTCACACAGGGTCAGACCACAAGTGATCATAATTTGATTTATTTTGATTATATATTGAATGGGGAAGTAATTCAAGAAGAACATGAAATAGAATTACGTTATAATTATAAAAGAGCAAATTGGGATAAGATGAAGCAAGTATTTAAGGATTTAAATTTACAGTATACGGGAATATCAGTGGATTTGGATGCAATAAATTTAACACAAGCAATAAAAGTAGCAGTATCAAAATTCGTTCCAAAGATAACAATTTCTAATAATAAGGATAAAATAAAATGGACAGATAGATTGCAGAAGCTGAGATCGTTAGCAAGGAAATTAAGAAGAATATATCAAAAATCAAACACATACGGAAAGAGAAGAGAACTTAAAGAATTATAGGGAGGCCAAACAAAAGTATAAACAATTATTAGAAGACACCAGAAAACAACATTGGGAACAGTTCGTTGAAAATAATTTAAAACAAGATGTCTGGGGACAACCGTATAAAATTATTATGGATAAAATTAAGAAGCCAGAAATCTTAACCACATTAGATAAGGGTAATGGAGAGATGACAGAAAGCGGGAAAGAATCTGTGGAATTGTTATTACATACGTTATTGCCAGATGATAAAGAGGAAGAAGATGATGATATTCATGTTGAAAAAAGAAACCAGATGATGTTGCAGTATACAGGAAATCCTATTTATCCCTTTGATATTACAGAAATAAAATTAATTCTGCAGAAGTTAAAAAAGAAGAAGGCACCTGGTCCAGATGGTATTATAAATGAAGTCTTGTATAATCTACGAGAAGAAATTGTCTTGTTTTTGTGTTTCTTGTTTAATGACTGTTTGGCAAGAGGGAGATTTCCAAACTTGTGGAAGGAGGCAAAGGTTGTAATTTTGTGCAAAGGAGCAGATAAGGACAGAACGCAACCAAAATCTTTCAGACCAGTATGTTTATTAAATGCTATTGGCAAGATCTTTGAACAGTTAATATATAAAAGAATAATGGAAAATAGGTTGATGCTGGGTATGAATAATAAACAATTTGGTTTCAGAAAGGGATATTCAACTGAGGATGCAATATTAAAAATGCAAGAAACAGTGTCAAAAAGCCAAAAGAATTATGTAATTGGATTATTTGTGGACATATCGGGCGCTTTTGATAATTTATGGTGGCCGTATTTTTTCGGCATTTTAAAAGACAAGAAATATTCAAGTACTATTTATAGTTTATTAAAGGATTATTGTTCCAATAGAGAAGTATTCATTGGTGGATCAAATTTTGAAACTAAGAAGAAGATAACCAAGGGTTGCCCTCAGGGTTCTATCTTGGGGCCCCTTTTTTGGGATATTCTATCAGAAGATTTATTAGAACTACTGGAAAGAGATCGTAAGGTTTTGGATGTAATAGCGTATGCTGATGACATAGTCATAATGATGGATGGACAGAGCAGACTAGAGCTAGAAAATAAAGCAAGAGAAGTTACAAATACATTATCAAATTGGTGTTTCAGAACAAAACTAAAAATTGCACCAAACAACTCAAATTGTGTGCTTTTTAAGGGAAATTTAAAGCGGGATCCTACAGTGAAGATAAATAATCAGAACATTAAACGGGAAAAAGAGATGAGATATTTGGGTATCATGATAGATGAAAAATTTCATTTCAGAAAACACACGGAGTATATTAGGCAGAAAACAGAGAAAATAATGCTAAAGCTAGCAAGAATAACCAATTTAAATTTTGTACTTCCATTGCGTAACATACAGATATATCATAACACCATTTTTGCTTCAATTATGACGTATGCGGCAGCAGTTTGGGCAGAAAGGATGGATGATGTGCAAATAAGAAGATTGTTGAGAAGAACGCAAAGAAAAGTATTATTACGTCTGACAGGAGCTGTAAAAACAACACCAACTATGGCATTGCTAGTAACAACGGCCATTTGGCCGATTGATTTATTAATAAGATTGAAGGGCTCAAAATTTTGGGCGAAAAAAGGAAACTTAGAAAAAGTTTATAATATAACTGGAGTCAGAACAAACAAATCTTGGGTGATTAAAAATAGTTTAAAAGATAAATGGCAAAATGAATGGACAGAAAGTCTAGAAGGTAGAAGAGTGTTTGAAATTTTTCAGAACGTCAAAGAGAGATTAAAATTGAATTTTATTCAACCAACAAAGGGATTTATACATTATATAACAGGACACGGACCTTATAAGACCTATTGGAAGAAAATCAATAAAACTGAAAATGATATATGTGAATTATGCAACAAACAAGATAATCCTGAACATGTAGTATTTGAATGTGGAAGATATGCAATTCACCAACAAGAAGAGAGGCATGCGCTAGCAGGATATATCGTATATGACATAATTCGAGATCAACAATTGGTAAATAAATTACAAGTTTTGACTAACTTTGTAAGTAAGAAAGCATGGGAGGTAAAAATATTCAAAGGAGAAAGAGTTGATAATAGGCGAAGAATAGTACAAGATCCAAGAAGGAGTTCTAGAATACAAAATAGGATAAGACGGGAAGAATTATTGAATTATTGAATAATCTAACGATGGAGTTGACTGCATGGGCGGCGGAGGGAGAGAGTGATGGCAGAGGCCATGGTGGGCTACAGAATTAGTAGATTTAGATGTAGATTTAGGAAATAAGGATTTTGTAATTTTTATAGTTGTTTTCTTTTGTTTTTTGCTTTTTTGTGTTTATTTCTGTTATTTTATTTCATTTTATTTTTGTAGAGTAGTTTTCTGAGAGATTTGTATAATTATAACATTTGTAAGGATTTTATGGAAAAATAAAGAGAAAATTTGGATATATGCCCCGGTATAGTTGTCTAGGTGCCGGGGTAGAATATTCAGATTTTATTTATTTATTTATTTATTTATTTATTTATTTATTTATTTATTTATTTATTTATTTATTTATTTATTTATTTATTTATTTATTTATTTATTTATTTATTTATTTATTTATTTATTTATTTATTTATTTATTTATTTATTCATTCATTCATTCATTCATTCATTCATTCATTCATTCATTCATTCATTCATTCATTCATTCATTCATTCATTCATTCATTCATTCATTCATTCATTCATTCATTCATTCATTCATTCATTTATTTATTTATTTATTTATTTATTTATTTATTTATTTATTTATTTATTTATTTATTTATTTATACCAACTGTATAAGCCATCACTGACCCTTGATAACATTTCTGGACACGTAGAAGGCATTTTAGGATCCATTTCCCAATGGCTAGTGTGGAATGACTGGATAGATTCGTTTTAGAATACTGTGATAAAAACGCAAAGTTCACCTCAAAGTACTTTATTTGTCACCAAACTCGTTAGATCAATACTAACTTATAGTCACCTTATCTTTTACTTCGACACGTCTCTTTAATGTTTCTGTTGGCGTCTTTAGCACGCACCAGCTTGTGTTGCCAGTAATCTCTCTGTAGGTTCACCTCTTAAACACGCCGACTGTGAACACAAGAACATTGTTTTGAGTGGATAACAAAGATAAACTATAGTTGGTAAAGAAAATCCCATTAGTGCTTTTTGTTTCTTTTTTCCCTATAATGTTCGAGCACAGAGGTATACATTTGGAACCCAGTTGGCCAAGCGGTGTAATTTTGTATAATTATAAAAAATGTAAAAGAATAGTTTTAACAACGTTTTAAAAGAAATATAATTAGGTCAGATTTCCATTGTAGTCATATGGTAAATTTTAGTTCAGGCAGATCATTAACATGCCTCAACTGAGGCGTAAATTGTGCGTGACCTTTGCCAATGTACATCTTTTTGGCATGCGTGTAAAATTTCAACCCTTATAAATAAAAAAGATTCATATTCGCAACGTTATGACATTTGTGCTACAAATGTGGACAATTTCGTAACTTTCATTATCACTGAATTTCTTTGGGTTGCGGCTATAAGCAGATATTTATAACATTATATACTATTGGATTTGTGTTCTTCCACCGAGATTCGAGTTCCAAATACATTTTCGTGTTCCGCATAGACTAGCATAGGTACATAGTCTGTGAACTATATTAATTTATAGGTAATTGTAGAGAGTATTGCACGAGTAGCCACTTCATTTCATTTTATGTAGTGTTTGGTACTGAAATGAGAAAAGAACATTGCCATACTAGAGAAACGTGCCACTGCATTAGCAACAGAATGCACAATGGGTGTAGCTTGCAACATATTCATGTCAAGGAGGATAGGAGGAAGGGCGTGACTCTGGTTTCATGAAAATAACACTGCTTTCGAAATGTTAATTTGATTCATACAGTTTTGTAGTTTAACTGAAAGGAGTAATAAGCAGGCATAGAAACTCCTAAGCAGTTTCATTCAAGTTATACACGCTCAAACCATGTCAGTACACTGCTAAATATCGCAGACGACAGGTTAGTGGTGTCTGCAAACGCAAATAAGAGTACACGAGAGATGGGAAGTGGTTTGTTATCCGTGGTCTCCCTGCATAAAATCCAATAATAATTAAATTTTATTTCCCTGCGTGTTTGCCTAAGAGAGGACGTATGTTTATTTACATGCTCAAACAAAATAATTTTTATCTCTCATAATATTCACTGTAAACAAATGAAACTTTGGATTTATGTTAAAGAGATCATAAGAAACACACTCAAATTTTACTGCAACTTAAATGCTAAAACTCTCTCCTCCCTCATTTCAATTTTGAAAATGTTCTCATTTATTTGTGTAGCTTTTTCTGGAAAACTAATCATGTAATTACATTGTAAATTTATATTCTTGCTCCTCTCTCTCTCTCTCTCTCTCTCTCTCTCTCTCTCTCTCTCTCTCTCTCTCTCTCTCTATATATATATATATATATATATATATATAAATTTAAGCTGTATAATCTTTTTCTACATCTCATTAAAAAGTTTAGAGCCTTTTTAAAATTACTTTTCCTGTTAGTAAATTTTTTTCATCACATTATAATCATACAAGGCAAGAAATGTACACAATATTTTAATTTCATACAGCATAAATTTGCACTGCTATTAGAGTATGAAGTCTAGACAGTTTCATTAAGCTGTTTTAACAGGTTTTTTAGAAAAAGGTACATACATGTTGAAAAATGTTGGTTGCTGAAAACTACAATTGAAAGTAATATGAACTTATATAAACCCCATGATAAATTAGAAAGCCCCAGATCAGTATGGTGCCTTCTTCATCTTCTCTGGCTCTCTTTTGACCCCTCTTTTCCTGCCTGCCATGTTTATTCCAATCAGTAATGAAGTTTTCAGCTGCAGCAACTCTGATTCTATAAATTTCACTCAAAATTAGATGTGTAATAGCTCCGAGTTTGAAACCCATATTTAAAATCGTCATTCTTCCTTTGTCACTATCATTATACACAATAACAGAGTCGTAAGTAGCAATATTTACAACAGTAGAAACGGTGGTTTTAGGGCAGCGTTTCCATATTTAGAAGGTTCAGAGATTCGTTTCCCACGAAGACAATTTTTTTAGAAGTTGAAACGGTGCTCTCTTCCTTGAGTTGATTAATTAAATGTGAAAGGTATATATATATATATATATATGTATATGTATAACAAAACTCTTGTGTGTATTGTCAAGTTTATGACGGACTCTGAAAAACGTAGTTTCGTTCTCCTTAGTAGGACGGACGCAGCCATATATTTTAAGGGTGGCAACCGGTGTTTATTTGTTTTGACAGGAGAAATCGTGGGAGATCTAGAAAGATGGGAGAGATGTTGTTTCCATTTAAGAGACGCCATATGCGTTCTATCAACCAATAAGCTGTAGGGGAGAAAAGAAAACTGTGGTTCGCCTACCCGGAGAACAAACGGAATCCAAAGTTAGTTGGCGTCTGTGGGCCAAACAGAAAAGTCGCATGATAGTACACGGGAGAAACCGCGTCCATCAAAGAGTTGGTGTATAAGTGCCAAGCTAAAAAGTTGTGTGATGATACGCCGGAAACAATCACGCCAGCGCGAAGCCAACCATCCATAGTTCGTCTAGCCAAAATGTATTTCAATAGTAATTGAAATATAACCGATCGTCATCAGAGAATAAAAGTGTGTTTCTTTCCAAGTACCCAAATTGACCCACCCAAAACACCCTGAATCAAGAGATCCTTGCTACAGATCCTATATTCATGAGCTTTAGGATAACTCCAAGAGCAGCCGCAGAGTTCGACATTCCCAATCTTCATTGAGAGGCTGACGAAGGAAGAGTCACCGTGCAAAGTTCTGGATTTTTAAGTGCCTAATATATGGGTTTTGTTGCAAATAACACTGAATTAGGTAAACTATATCGATGTGAATATTTCTGTGGATCCAGTGTTCTCTTCAATCTCATCAACAGAAATATGTCCAGCCTACTTGCTAAGTTTTTGTTTGGAAGCATTTGGAAGTGACGTAACCTCAACATTGCCTACCTCATTTCTCTTCCATCTACTTATATTTTTAATGTTTGGATTAAATATGTGTTCACTTCTCCCCATTTTAAAAGTAAAAGCAACCCAAACACAAAAGATACCACCTAAACTCAGAGCTTTAAAAAAGTGTCAGCTCAAATAGTAATGCGGAAATTAATCTACAGTCTTTTGACATGTATATGGAGATCTAAACAGTTTCGAACAAATGACTGTCAAGGGAATGCATTTGAAAGCTTTCTATTGCTGTCCAATCCGAAAAAAGTGGAAACATCTGCAGTGTTCCAAGTAATTTCAAGGCAGGCTGTTGACTAACCTGAAATAGGGGAGTGGCCCAGTCGCAATGCCAAGGTGTTAAAAAATTTAAATGCACCTAGAGGTGGTATACAAAAGTGATACCCTGAGAAGTTCAGTGTTCAATCTAAAATAAAAATTTAAAAAAAAATAGCTTTTTGACCGATTTTGCGTACATCTCCCCTTAAATGCTTAGAAATTCTTATGCCTGGTGAGAAATAAGGCTTGGAAGTTGGACCTTTCGTGCCTAAGGGACGGGTATTCTCTGACAACCAACACCTCCTACCAATGGACCATTGTCACATTGTGGGCGCAGATAGAGTTGTGTGTTTTGTCGTGAAAATACGTCGAAAAATTTTTATGTTTCGGCTTTCTCTCCTATAGGATCCCTATTCACGGAAGAAAGAAAAAGGTATAGTGTTTTAAGGTGTAACGGCTGTCTTCCGTTCAGTGATAGCTAACTGCCTAAGACGGAACAATAAACTCTGTCGCGCATCGAGATCCTAAGTATAAGCGCGCAAGACCGCATTAAAGATAATGTACAACCAAGACTATATGCAGTGAAGAAAATTTGCAGCAGTTAAGTTACATTTTTCCCAGTAATGGATGCCTTTAAGGGGGAAGGGACAACCGAAGATAAAAAATTGCACATTTTTGTAAGTTCCCTTGTTTAATGCATTTCAAACAATGATATATACAAGGAACTATGTTTCTTTCCGATTTACTGCAGCTAAAAAGAAATCCCATCACAAACTGTAACAACAATGTAACAATGACCCTTTGGAGTACACTTAGTGTTAGCTTTGTTTACGTTATACCTGTAGACCCAATGGGCACTATACTGAGCACACTGAGTACTACCTATATTGATGACCAATCTAGAAATTGATTGACGTTTACGAACCACGCGGAGGAACTGTTTAATAAATTGGGGGGGGGGGGGGTACGTCATAACGGTTGCCATAGCAGCGATTAGAAGGTGAGAGGTTTCCATGACAGCGTTAGACGCTAAACCCTTGTTGCCGAACGTGTTTATAGCATGACGTGCGAGTGAGTGAGTTGTATATGCAGGTCTCATCACGTTTGTTGCTGCTTTCGTTGGAATAGTTAAGAGATTGTGTATTGGCAAGTTCCTTTGCATCCTATTTGTGGAAATTTGCCTTTGTTTACGTGTGTGTGTGTGTGTGTGTGTGTGTGTGTGTGTGTGTGTGTGTGTGTGTGTGTGTGTGTGTGTGTGTGTGTGTGTGTGTGTGTGTGTGTGTGTTTTCAAACTATATTTGAACTTTACTATTGTCTGCGCGTATAGTGTTATAAACAACAATAATAATAATAATAATAATAATAATAATAATAATAATAATAATAATAATAATAATAATAATAATAATAATAATAATAATAATAATAATAATAATAATAATAATAATAATAATAATAATAATAATAATAATAATAATAATAATAATAATAATAATAATAATAATAATAATAATAATAATAATAATAATAATAATAATAATAATAATAATAATAATAATAATAATAATAATAATAATAATAATAATAATAATAATAATAATAATAATAATAATAATAATAATAATAATAATAATAATAATAATAATAATAATAATAATAATAATAATAATAATAATAATAATAATAATAATAATAATAATAATAATAATAATAATAATAATAATAATAATAATAATAATAATAATAATAATAATAATAATAATAATAATAATAATAATAATAATAATAATAATAATAATAATAATAATAATAATAATAATAATAATAATAATAATAATAATAATAATAATAATAATAATAATAATAATAATAATAATAATAATAATAATAATAATAATAATAATAATAATAATAATAATAATAATAATAATAATAATAATAATAATAATAATAATAATAATAATAATAATAATAATAATAATAATAATAATAATAATAATAATAATAATAATAATAATAATAATAATAATAATAATAATAATAATAATAATAATAATAATAATAATAATAATAATAATAATAATAATAATAATAATAATAATAATAATAATAATAATAATAATAATAATAATAATAATAATAATAATAATAATAATAATAATAATAATAATAATAATAATAATAATAATAATAATAATAATAATAATAATAATAATAATAATAATAATAATAATAATAATAATAATAATAATAATAATAATAATAATAATAATAATAATAATAATAATAATAATAATAATAATAATAATAATAATAATAATAATAATAATAATAATAATAATAATAATAATAATAATAATAATAATAATAATAATAATAATAATAATAATAATAATAATAATAATAATAATAATAATAATAATAATAATAATAATAATAATAATAATAATAATAATAATAATAATAATAATAATAATAATAATAATAATAATAATAATAATAATAATAATAATAATAATAATAATAATAATAATAATAATAATAATAATAATAATAATAATAATAATAATAATAATAATAATAATAATAATAATAATAATAATAATAATAATAATAATAATAATAATAATAATAATAATAATAATAATAATAATAATAATAATAATAATAATAATAATAATAATAATAATAATAATAATAATAATAATAATAATAATAATAATAATAATAATAATAATAATAATAATAATAATAATAATAATAATAATAATAATAATAATAATAATAATAATAATAATAATAATAATAATAATAATAATAATAATAATAATAATAATAATAATAATAATAATAATAATAATAATAATAATAATAATAATAATAATAATAATAATAATAATAATAATAATAATAATAATAGCAATAGCAACAAAATGCCTACTGCAGTCGCAACTGAATTACCTTCGTACACATAATCCTAATGCGCTCTCCACGTGGCAGCAATAAGCGGCAACGTTGCCTCTCTCTCTCTCTCTCTCTCTCTCTCTCTCTCTCTCTCTCTCTCTCTCTCTCTGTCTCTCTCTCCATAAGAAACGTCAGTCACTTTCTAGATTGGCGACCAGTATAACTTCAGAGCCTTACTGATAAGCAGAACCCGGATTTGTATGCAAACATGCATAGAGTTTTTGAATAGTCTAAATGTATGCATTAACAGAGTTCTTTATCATTCTCAGCTTCAAGAGGTCACTAGTGCAGTTTTAAAATGCGTATTTTTAGGAAAAACTGATTTTGTATGCATTTTTATTAAAATAATGGAATTCTTTATCATTCTCAGCTTCAAGAGGTCACTAGTGCAGTTTTAAAATGCATATTTTTAGGAAAAACTGATTTTGCATGCATTTTTATTAAAAGTTAACAGGTAATGGATTTTCTTAACATGATGACCAGTGACTGTTGTACGATTTCGTAGTATGAGCTAATAGTTTACCCATGCTGCAATAGAAGTTGGGGTTCCTCTTCTTCAGTGTGATACTACCATCCGAGGTATGGCGTAAGATCATATCTGCCGAATATATTTGGTTGCAGTCACAGTTCAGAAGTAAGAGTGCGGAGTGTAAAACCTTGGCTTGTAATACCACCGGTAAAATTGTGACGTTCGTCTGTGTTACGTAAATATGTTACGGATTTCGGAAGTGATAATTTTAGTGAGGATAGACAAGTATTATTTTGTTTAACATACGAATGAAGTATCGCTTCTGACAAAAATTTCCCAGTAGTAAGAGCATCTGAACGCTTTGAAGCACAAACAAAATACAGTCAGAAATTCTGCTTTACGTCAAAAATTTGTTAGTACGTCACTTAGTCACCAGGTCAACTCCTCGTAGGTTCACATTACTTATTTGCCAATGAATTGTATTCGGAATTTATAAGTACAAACATTGATTTATGGAAAATAAATAATAAAACTTTTTTAGAAAACCACAGTAATAAGCTAATGGCTGACCATCTACGCTTCTCAATACGTGTGCGCACGAATGTTTCAATGAAGTTATTCGAGAAATTCGGGAAGCGTTTATAACATGAAATGATTTGGATTTAGATTCCGTTGGACGCTGCAGGCCAGTGTGTACGTAGTGCAGTAGTCGGAGCAATGGAAGTAAAACTTACCTGTTAAATTTTCAAATATTAGAAAGGGTAAACCATTCTACAATTGCAACATTTTTCAACGTTTCCTTAGTCTTTTTGTGGCCAGATGGTATAAAATACGACAGTGTCCTGTCATTTCTTACAGATGTGGCTCCACGCATTGTAAAAGCAGCAAATGCATTAAAAGTTCTCTACCCCAAACTAGTATATTTGATCTATTCAGCCCAAAGAATACACTGCGTAGCAGAGGCAGCTCACAATATCCAGATTTTTTTTGTAATGAATATATATAGGGGAACATGGGGCATATCGTGGTAGTGAGGCAGAACGGGGTATACGTGTTTTCTCTCTAGTAGGTGATACAATCTACCGGAATCTGTCAAAACTACGTCATCTCAATCATAGCTACCAGTACACGTCAGTTGGCTGCCATAACAGAATGTTGTGTGCGAGTTGTGTGTTGGATACAGTTTGAAGCAGTTTTTACAAGATTCGTGATATCTTTCAAGGCATGTAAGTACATCATATCTACATTTAAATAAAAACAATAATTACTATGGAATATAACACTTAATTTACTTCTAAATCCATGTTTTTCGCTAAGTTATCTTTGAATATCGAACCATCGACAAGCATTAACCTAAGTTTGTGTTTACGGGGCGATATGGGTGGGGCATAATGGGGTACTACCCCATTATGCTCCTGGTGTAAAACTCTTTATGTGATATTCATATGATTGACTACTCATGTTTCATGTGATTTCGGAATAGTGCGTAATTACGTAAAGAAGTCACAGAGGCAAGAGTGGTCTTTAATCTCATTGGAGGGGACTGTGAATGCTGTATTTGATGGTTCAATGGGGTACAAAAGGGCAGCTAGTCAATTTCAAGTGCCCCAAACAACTCTTGAACGCTACGTTAAGAAGAAACGAGATAATGCTGATTATGTTGTTAAAAACGTTCTCACAGGCTGCAGCCGCTAGATGTTTCTTTCATGAAACCATAATCAATTATTATGAGGATGAAATTCGCTCCTGGGTTAGATCTAATCCAGGACAATTCGTGACAATGCTTCAGGTTGCATCATTGTTTGGCGCCAGTTATATGCGAGCCTCAACAATGAACGCAGCAGTCAATGGGTTTCGAAAAACAGGAATATGGTCTGTAAATACCAATGTGTTTGATGATGCTGATTTCCTACCGTCCAAAACGACAGATATTGAGCTTTCTTCTGGAGTTCCTGATGATGTTAATCCTTCAAGTTCTGAGATGTCCGTTGTCTTTGGTTCATCTATGGAGGGAGAGAACATTGAGATGCCAAGCTGCAGTAGTTTCCAGAGTTCCAGCCCAGAAAATATCACACCTATTACAAAGGTAGATCAGAAAAACAAGAGAGTTTGGAAAAACAGAGTGAAAAGCACAGTACTGACATCATCCCCTTATAAAGAAGGGCTATTGTATGCGGAACAAGAAAAGATGAATAAAATACCTGTAAAATGACGTCTTGCTCTGCCAGAAAGCAAAAAAGAACGGGAATCATCGAAAGGTAGGTCTAGATGTCCTCACCCTCCTGTGACCAAACTTTCCAAAAGTCATTTGTCTGCTGGTAACAGGAAAGAAGTGGCAAAATACAACGAAGATGATTGTCTTTACTGCCACGATTATTCAGGAGGGTGGGTTAGATATCCCTGCTGCATGCAGTTGACTCATAATTCTTGTGCAGGTGTCGAAAGTGAAGATGAAGATGTACATATTTGTGCATATTGTGAGAAGTGAATTAAATGTTAAAGAAATAAAACAAACTGATCAAAAATTGGTCAAAGAAATAATACGCCTTACTGTCCCACCTATGGGGCAAAACGGGGAAAATGTACTAATTTTGTTTTTGACGTGATAGCTAATCCCATTATTGCGAGTGTCTATTTAATTTTTGTTTTTCAGGTAATTATGCAATAATAAACACATTTACATTACCAAAAACAATTTCTAAATGTTCATATGTGAAATATAGATGCACAAATATTAAGTACCCTGTCCTGCCCGATGTCCCCCTATATGCATACATATAAACACCCATCTACACATAAACAACCATGCCCAAGGCAGGACTTGAACTCGCGACCCTCTATGCGGTGGACGCGAGAGAGATGCACACTACGGTTAATATAGTACATATGTAGCCCTTTTTCAGTGCTACCACAATCATAAATTAACTGCAGGCTAGGAATAATTCATTACAAGACGCATTGCCCCTAGAGAATCAGGTATTACAAGCACTATCCTTCGAAACACACGGAGTTGCAAAAATTCCTTTTGATAAGCTGAATGCAGTTCTTAGTAAACCTACAGGCTACAAAACAACTTTGAAATTGTAAAACAGCTGGCCAGAGAAATGTGTGAAGTACAAGGACTCACTAAAGAAGAGATACGGACTTTGTCTCATGCACCGGTGAAATCTGGTAATGCAGAGAGATCTTCACTCTACAAAACCTTGTAGAACTTGAGGATGACATTTCTGGTCTATTGCAACAGCAGTATTGGACAATAAGTAGGGTGAGTCGCTAGTATAACATGTTCTTTCGTTCTTTCTTAAGATTTAAATAGCGCAAAACAAATAAGTAATGATAATAAAATATAATAACTAACCCTTATTATTAATGAATAATAATTGATAAAGAATTAATTAATAATGAATTAGTAATTTAAGCAATAATTAAATGTTGACCTGATGAGAATAATTATCAAGCATGCCATTTTTATTTTGCATATCGTTTATGCATATTTTGACATTTGTTTTTGCATACAAATATGGTCTCTGCTGATAAGTTAAAGGTCACAGGTCCATATGGACTGGAACTAATCCTTGTTTCACATAAGCTTGCCCTGTATCTCTTAACGGTCACGTGATAAAATCACTTCTCATTGGATGCTATTGTAGTATAGACTGTTGTGCGGTGAAAATTAGTTCGTTATTTAACATGGTGATATATCTTTATATGTTGGAAGAGAATTGTCAAATTTATATTTTCGTAACTGTTTGAATTAAATATATTACGCAACAGAGCTGATTTATCTGAAATGATTGTTAATTCTTAAACGAAGTAAAGAGGAGGTTCCTATGCTTTAGCATGCCATTCAGATGACACGTTAGCACGTGATTTAGCGGTAGTGGTGACACATTTGTTTATATGACTTTTATCACTGACCTTGTTTTGAACTGGATTAGTCATATATCGCCATTCGAAGCTGTGTTGTGCCAAGTGCGAGAGCTAAATTATTTTATTGGCCGTTTATTGCGCGTGTGCTCATTATATGTATAATGGCAGAGTCTACTGTCAGTTTTTCTCTGGAGCATCGCAAGGGGAGAGGACTTCACGAAGCGGCGAAAAAAGAATTGTGGTGCATGTGTTTAATGCACTCACAGAGAAGAATCCGTCTTTGTCAGTGAGAGAAGTCGAACAGCTGTGCTCTGAACTTACCGGTGTATTAGATGCGTAGGAACATCGCGACATGAAATTGAGACAACAGGAAAACTTACCACTCCAGGGGCGATATTGCTGTGTGGCGAAGACGTTATTTAAGGACAATCAGACTTTACCGGGATACAAGTCGCAAAATATACTACCTTGACGAGACTTGGGTGAATGAAGGACACAAGATAAGTATGGCGTGACACGAATTTTAAGACTCAAAGACGAGCATTTTTGCGAGGTATGTGTGCTGGTTTAAAAAATCCCAGTTGAAAAGGCCGAAGGCCTTTCATTATAAACTTGGTTCAGTTTCATTGCTCATACATTTAGTTTCAACTTGCTCAGTCTCATTATAAACTTGTATTTCACATCCTTATTTGTATGATTTTATCGATCTTCCTGGAAATTATTATGACGTTTACTGCAGGTTTAAATGTGACGGGAAGGCACCGCCTATGGCCTATGGCGCGAAAGCATTAACCATTTTGGGTGAGGGGAAGGGTAGTTGCACGCGGAGTGATACATGTCAGCGGGACAAGGTTATTTGAAACAGAGATTAGTTTACGTTTCGATTAAATTTCCAAGTATTTCCATTAGAATTTACTATGAACCGTCCCGGTTCTTTTTAGGTGCGATTGCTACTGCAGAACACCTTACAGCGGCTGCTTTGTTCATTTCTGCTTGCTTTGTTCATACCTATGAAATAAATTACCAGCCGCTGTAAATACAGAGTTGAGATTTTATACCAGGCGAGTTACTAAAACTTCCACAGCAAATATTTTTTACACGAAAAAGTGGGCGTTGAAAACACATATTTCTCAGTTATGAAGGTAAGGGAAGTGCTCATTAAAGAGGTAATGTAGGCCATTCAAAATTATCAGCAAGCATAATTTTCAATTCAAGGTTCTGTTTTTCCTTTATGTTAAGTAATCTTGTATTATTTTGACGTAATTTACAATGTGGAAACTCACATAAGAATGACGTTTGTTGCATTGCAATACGAGGAAATAGACAGGTTGCGCGCATCGCAATACTGGGTCACGTCGTAGTTGGTGGGACTAATCCATGTAGCGCGTAGTCAATTACATTAAGAGAAATTGCAATGTGAACACGATACCTGAGATGCAGCGATCAGTTGCACATTGTGAGGTTCGTCCTCGCCGGCGAACCTCACGTTTCAGTTAATTAGCCGTCTACAATGCGTGTTATTTTCAATGTAAATAACACAGCACTACGTTCACAAAAGGGGGTGGAGAGGATAACAGATTGATGCTTCGTTGTCTCTCAAGCGTAAACTTAACGTTACAATTTCTCCTTATGTAATTACTTGTTTTCCATCAAATTAGGGATGGGACCTCGATAACGTCGATACTTCCATACCCGTGATATCGAAGTATAAACCTGCATTACTCTTAGATACTTTTAAATTTTTTAAGTTTTGCATTTACGAAGGTTATTGGTTTAACTTTATGCTAGATAAGAAATGAAAGCAGTCGAAAACTCACGTTGTTTGGTAATGTGAATAAAAATGTGAGTATGGGGTACGTGATTGTGTGCTGATGGCGTTAACATTTCATTTTCAAGAATTAAAGTTTAATTTGCCCACAGATTTTAAATTTTATTAAAATCTGCTTAAAAATGAAGGGTATTTAAAATTCTGTCTTCTACTCGTGTTTGCAGTTGAGTATTTCCGTGCTGAGGTGAAAGGTTTTTAAACATTGTTAGGTAAGAAGTACTGCAATGAAATATATACCTAACTAAACTAACCCGTGGCGTAACAACCCTAGTGGGCCAAAGCCTGCCAAACCGACTGCCGGCCTCACGCCCACATACGCATGGGCGATCATCCAACCGATACGGGGAGGAGAGGTGGTCAGCATCTCGTCACCCCCGGCCGGAAAGTTGGCTTTCGCAACCAGGGTTCGCTACCTATCGTGGCTTCTCTCTTTCCTCACGATGCTGAGTGGGCACCGGTCCTATACCCAAGACTTAAAATCCGCACTCCAGGGGTCGGATCGATCCCGGGCCGCATTCCGTGGCAGGAAACCAAAGCATGACGCTTTAGCCCACTACGCCGCGGTCCAGAACGAAATATATATACCTGCATCAGTGCAATTCGGTATGCAGTGATAAAATACGCTGCGTTTATTATTTTTATTTGACTTCTATTACTGTTATTAGCAAACTGCAACCGTAAATTAATCCATGGCATTGCCCCAAATCAGTTTTGGACTTCTATTCCATATAGTGGCTATGTGGTATAAAGTTCAGTGTGCTCACTTGTCACAGGGAGACCGTGATTAGATCCATATTCGATACTAGACATTTAATTTGGATTTGAATTAAAAAGCGTAGAAGAATTTCAGCAGTACCTACAAGGTTAGGCATATTTCGCATTTTAAACCTCCGGGAGGAAATAATCTGCGAAAGAGTACAAGGGCAGCAATTTGTAGATTAGCAGGATCTCTAGCGGTTCAAGATGGAATAATCCCAACCGCTCCTCCTCACGGACAGGTTCATTATTATCTATGTATTTATTTACCTTTTAATTAACATTCTCCAACGCTATGTCATATCGGGTAATGAATGAAGTGGGTGAAATGATGTTCAAAGGAAGATCTCCCATAGAGCTTAGATTTACCAGACATAGGCCTTTCAGGATAAGAGAAGGATAAGAGAAAATCTCGGAAAGAAACCTTATGCAGATAATTCATCCTGACCAAGATTCGAACTCGGGATCACTCGAACGAGAAGTAGACACGCTACCATCTACGCTGTAGAGACGGGCCGGACAGTTTAAGGCAGAATATTTGATGCTGGAGTAGGAATAGCTCTCTCTTCTCAAACCGCGTACTACATGGCAAAGCGAGGAAGCGTACCGGAAAGTATTCCAAACACAGAGATGTTTATGTGAAGTTATCGCACACACACGGCGAGTCCAGTGTATGTACACTCTTTTCATTTGGTTTTCTCTGTTTTTTTTTTTTTCAGTTATGACAACTGAAGAAGATGCTGCTATTTAGCCCCATTTTCATTATTTGAGAAATATTATAATAAATAATTACGTGGAGGTTATTTTTCATAATTATGCACCCGTGTTGCATATAATAATTGACTAATTTTACATATCAGACACGGAGGTCGCAAGTGCTCCGTTAGTGTTTCGTCCCTTACTTACATATACTCCAATATTTCACTCTTCTAATCAGCAGGTAAGACACGATCGCAGCGCTGGTCACTGAAGGTCAATACGCCTCGATGCTCTGTCGGGTAATACCTACCGTCCAATATGGCTAACCCTGTAAGGCGAAAACAGATTAAGTGAAAGGACGAACAAACAGAAGGAAATAAAATGTGTAATACTCCGTACTGGTGCCTAGTTTCTTACACCAGAACATGCATTAAAAACTCTGTTAATTTATCACTTTCATAATTCAATACGTCATAATTTTACAGATATACAGGACAAGGTAGAATAAAAATACTGTAAAATAGAGAAAATGAAATAAGAACCATATTTACTAATTATTGATAGCTGGTTTGGTTTACTAATTAGTAAAAGTAGCTTATACCCATTATTTTCTTCATTAATCTCGTGATCATCTTTGCTGTAACTACGCCAGTGGTTATCACTAAATAATCATGCATTAACCAGTGCAGTTTATCCAATAAGTACATTTTCTAAATCCCCTAATTTATTTAATTGGCTTCTTTGTATTATTTAATGTTTACTTTTAATAAAGCTTTATTTAATCTTTTCAACCTATTGCCCAAATTATGTCTTGATATCAAATTGATATCTCATAAGTACCAACATTTAACTCCATTTACTTACTGATTATTTATATTAAGCATTAAATGTCACTATCATTATTCTCTTAATAATACTTTATCATATATTATCACTAAATTACATTTAATTTATTCGTAACAGTTTAGTTTCAATAAAAGCCTTTATCTCTCGTTAATTTGCGTTTGTAATGTATGAAAAGATTTATGTTTCTAATGTAATCTGCTATTAAATATTTTTGTTGAAATTATTCTTCTTATTAATAAACTACATTTCTTATACTCTCTACCATCTACTGTGATCACTAATTCAATTTTCTCTTTCGCTCCATTAACTGTGCCAGTTTTGCATTATTTGTGATACGCTCCAACACCAGGTGAAACCTGTGTGCGGGTTTGAACGCTGCCTGATCTTCTTCATCCATTTCTTTCCCTCCTCTTCCTCCTTCTTTGGAGGTGACGTCTGTCCCACATCGGGGTTAGCTACTGAGCTAGATGCCTAACTAAAGCACTTGTTCTCCAGACCTTTACCTATATTTGCGTCGGTAAATCACTTTGGTGAGTTCTTCCTAGAGACATACAGCCTTTTCTAGGGCAAGTATGTGCCATTTTGGTTATTCTGTTCGTTTCTATAATTTATGTTAATATTTTATGGGATGCAAGTGCAGAAATACGTGTGTTTGTTGATTTCTTTATTCTTATTTGGCTGTAGATTTTAAAGGGAACGTTCTGGAACGTCTAATGTTTTTAGTTGCTTTTTTCATATTAATGAATTCTTGGTCGTATAAGGCCGTTGTTAAGTCATTGTGAGGATATGCCATGGAGCTCTCCTATGTGATTTGGTGAATTTTGATAAAGGGCAACACCATTCATGGCATGTATGCTACTCCTTATTATCTCCTGCCATAGTATATTGGGATCAGATATGTATATGTTGATAAATAATAATAGTACGGGCTTAAACTATTGCCCTAGTTGTGTGCAAACTGCGAGAGAAATGAACATAGATCGAACATTTCAGTATATCAGATAATCATTTTGTGCAGTAACATGCTTCAAGAGAAGTTTATATTGTAATTGATCTTACGTGTCTTTGAATTTGTTACTTTCTAAAATACCATCAGTAGCCATATCGTTAAGTGTGAGAGTTACTTCTTAGTAAGTTAACTTTCTTAGCCCTTTCTGATGATCTGTTTGGCAAATTCCTTCGTGGTAATTTACTCAGCGGAATAAGCACAAAAATCCAAATGCAGACCATAACTCTCCTTTAACTTTCAGTTTTACTGTGTTATACTTGGCTAATTTACACTTTCTTCACTTTTTACAAATCTCCTTCTCAACTCATTACATTTACTAGGAAGTCCTAAAAAATGAAACTTTTTCATCAAAGTAAACTTTAGTCTCAGAATCACGAAAAGATACAATCATTTTGCAAGCGGCAATGCTGCAAAAGAAGTTATTCGAAAAAGAATATATATATATATATATATATATATATATATATACCGGGTGTCCATAAATGAATATCGGGGTTTTAACGCTTTATAACATTAATTTTATTAAACTTACAGTAATGAAATATATGTCACATGAAAGAGCAACTCAAACAGTTTTATTCGTTGGCACCAGTGCGCATGTGCGTGAAATGTTTACGCCGCGATCCGCTAGAAAGCGGTAGTAGCAAAGATGGCGACTAGTGAGCAGAAAGCGTTTTGTGTTTTGCAGTTTGCAAAGACCGAATCTGTAGTTACTGTGCAACGTGCGTTCCGCATTAAGTTCGGGTGTGATCCTCCAAGTGACAATAACATCCGTAGATGGTTTCATCAGTTTGAAGATACAGGCTGCCTTTGTAAACGGAAGAGCACGGGACGACCAAGAGTTAGCGAAGAGGATGTTGAGCGAGTGAGAGAGTCGTTCACTCGTAGCCCAAAGAAATCAGTTCGGAAGGCTGGTCGTGAATTAGAAATTGCTAAGTCGACTGTTTGGAAAGTTTTAAGGAAACGATTGCAACTACGTCCTTATCGTTTACAGTTGTTACAGGCTCTAAAGCCTGCAGACCATGGTTTACGTGCCAACTTCGCTAACGTAATGCTGTTTAATGACGATGAAGATTTTCTAGATCATGTTGTTTTCAGTGATGAATCGACCTTTCACCTCAGTGGACATGTTAACACTCATAATGCGCGGATATGGGGCTCAAAAAATCCTCATGAGGTCGTACAAGTGCAACGAGACTCCCCTAAAATCAATGTTTTTTGTGCTGTATCCCGGCGGAAAGTTTACGGACCTTTCTTTTTTGGTGAAGCTACTGTAACTGGTACTTCCTACCTTGATACACTAGAGCAATGGCTCTTCCCTCAGTTGGAACAATATGAACCAGAGAATTTCATTTTCCAGCAAGATGGCGCGCCACCTCACTGGCACAACGCAGTACGCGAATGGTTGAACGTAACTTTACCCGACCGCTGGATTGGCCGCAAGGGACCCAATGACAGAGCTTGCTATGCGTGGCCTCCACGTTCACCCGACCTAACGCCATGCGATTTCTACCTTTGGGGTTTCATCAAGGATCGTGTGTATGTACCTCCATTACCAGCTGACCTCCATGAATTACAAAACAGGATTGAAGCAGCTGTTGCAACAATTACTGAAGACACACTGCTCAACGTCTGGGAAGAACTCAGCTATAGACTTGATGTGTGCCGTGTGACAAATGGTGCTCACATAGAACACTTGTAAGCTCGTATATAAAACTGTTTGAGTTGCTCTTTCATGTGACATATATTTCATTACTGTAAGTTTAATAAAATTAATGTTATAAAGCGTTAAAACCCCGATATTCATTTATGGACACCCTGTATATATATATATATATATATATATAATAAATACAATTTCCAGTAACATGTTTTTGTTTGTTCTATGATTCCCCATTTACCTATAGATAATTTAATAAGAATTTAATTTATACAAGGTATGCAGTCAATTTTAATGGGGATATCTCCAGCATATTTTAATTGTAATCAAACTGATTGGTTATGTTTGAGTCAATATAGGTGATAAACAATTCTTTATGCAATTTTTAGAGGAGGGGATCATATGAAAATCTTGGCTTTTTGAATTCCTGAAATATGAATTTGATATCTTTTCGATACAGATGAGAGAGGGAGAGAGACATTTGTAACACATGATTTGAAATTATATTTATTTATTTTAAATCATATATATATATATAGAGAGAGAGAGAGAGAGAGAGAGAGAGAGAGAGAGAGAGAGAGAGAGAGAGAGAGAGAGAGAGAGAGAGAGAGAGAGATGGACTGCCCTCCATGCATTTTACAAACTCCTAATAACGAAATAACATAGCATACAGAAAACAGTTCTTGTACTTTATAGTGCTAGAGACAGTGATAGTTCTGAAATAATTAAATACTTACAGCTTAGCTAGAATTGATTGTAATCAATTATTACATTTGCATTATTCCTGAACGAATTTGAATCGTTCCAAGTTCATACTGGACGTCTTTCCAAGAAACCGCAATTGTTTTGGGATGTTTATTGGCTGTTTCGTGATTTGTTGTTGTTGTATTTTCTTTTAGCTTCGTAGAAGTTCCTAAATCACAACACAAAATCGAAAATCTTTGATCGAAAGGTCCATTCTTAGCAAAGTGTGGGAGCTTTGCAACAACGGAAGAACAGCTCTTAAGTTTAGACGATCGAAAGATCCATTCTTAGCAAACTGTGGGAGCTTTGCAACAACGGAAGAACAGCTCTTAAGTTTAGACCAGACTTTACTGTCGTGTTTTGTCTGATCCTCTCTCCATGACATAGCTTGTTTCTCGTACCTGTCGCACTGGCAGTTTTTTGTTGTAATTTTACGTCCTCATATCGGACGATGACTGGAATGGGCGAAATGATGCTCAAATGAGCCCAGGATCCATAGAGCTTAGAGTTACCCATCATTCGTCTTTCAGGATAAAGGAAAACCCCGGGAAAAACCTTATCCAGGTAACTCACCCTGACCGAGATTCGAACTCGGCACCTCTTGAACGTGAGGCAGACACTCTACCACCACGCTACCGAGGAGGGCACTGGCCGTGTTTACGCCTTCGTTGTCACAGTTAAATCTTTCGTTTGTGCTTTTTTTTTGTTGCTAATTTCAATAAAAAGTGATACAAAGGTTATATTTTGTAATAATGCTTATAATAATTACTTAGGGAATTATCATTATTGTCTTTGCCGTTGCCATTCTTAATAAAGTATACTATTACTATTATTTCTAACTTCGCATAGCGTATAAAAAAGTCTGGAATACTAATTTATCTAAGAGTTATTTGTCAATGCATACCCATTACACATTACCAACACAAATACTATTTTATGTACTGAGCAATAATATCGTTAAATATAACAAAAATTAATATAGTAACCTTTCTGGCCAATGCATGCATGAATAGACAACTAAAATAACATTTTACTTTTGAAGTAGATTTTACTTGCTTTTTAGAAGCCTCCCTGTTAGCTTCTGGTATAAATAAATATGAGGTCAACATACAGATTTTCATTTAATTCCAAAATGTTTATTCCGAATAAAATGAAATCAGTTTTTTTTTTCATTTCTAAAGTAAACTTTTTTTGCGGATTTGAACACTGATGCTTGAAACCCATCTCGCAATCCCTTTTCCAAACTGCTAAGATTGTTGAAAAGGTAATGTGAGGGAGGAAAAAAAAATCAATGAAACAATCAGCCGCATAGACTTCTTCATAATGATTCTTCTACAGGAACTTCCTAATTTCTAAGGTGTCAAGCTTGCCACCCACAGGAGGAACGGATGAGGTGAAGGAGGCACAGGAGGGTATAAGCCACTGGCAGGTCGGCCGACAGGATGCGCAGATGTCACTAGCTTAATGACGCGATCTCCCGGCGGGCTGGACAGAAAAGGCTCGAGGATAAGGAAATTCGCAGTAGAAAAGAAGCTTTCTATTTCGCTGTGCCAGTCATGAGAAAACCATGAGAAACCCATGGTGAGAGTGATTGGCCTGAGGAATCGAACTGAGGATCTCCCGAATATATGTTTCTACCTCACAGCAGAGCTGCTAGAAAATTAATCACCATGTAATCACATAAAACTTAAATCATAATACGCATCTAAAACCACATTGAACTATACCTAAATAACATGAATAAATTATATGTATGAGTATACTGACTAAACATCTTCTGAAATATTCTTTATGAGAACTTAAAGACGTTTAAAAAGCACCTAACGACCTAATGTCTAGCAATCAGTTGTCATGACTCAGTATTATAAGGATGATGATGATTGATGACGATCATGATGATGATGATGATAATAATAATAATAATAATAATAATAATAATAATAATAATAATAATAATAATAATAATAATAATAATAATAATAATAATAATAATAATAATAATAATAATAATAATAATAATAATAATAATAATAATAATAATAATAATAATAATAATAATAATAATAATAATAATAATAATAATAATAATAATAATAATAATAATAATAATAATAATAATAATAATGACAACCTCAATAATGGACAAAAATAATAATTTATACACATATCACTAAAGGCGGGAGGAATGTGCGCTCGCATGCGATACGGCCATCAAATATGCAACTGCCATTTGGGAGCAAACATCCAAAATAACGTAACAAGAACTCTGCAAACTAGTGAAGCACTGTCTTGTAAGTGTATGCAGACGAGAGGTTAAGGTGTAGTATAATGCCACTATTTTGTTTTTTCTCGCTCTACCTGTCATGATCGGGCTGTACCTATCTGCAGTTGTTTACATGCGCGAGGGAAAACAGTAGAATCCGTGTGTAATATAACTATTGAAAAACGCACATCTCTCCGGCCCTTATATATCTCTTTTATTTTTTATTTTATAGTAATAATATTGTCGTTATTATTATATAATAAAATTATTATTTTTAATATTATGAATTATTATCATAATAAAAATACGAGCTGCTACGAAAGATCAACGACTGTCAACCTGAATATCGGTCTCAGAGCTACCTACACACGGCAGAAATGAGCGACGGCGCAATCTAGTCGGCAGGGGGAGATGATATGGTCAGCACCATGCAAACCTCTAGGGTAATGTTGGTTTTCGTGTCCCACAAATCGCCACCAATCTTATATCCTTACCATTGTGACGATGCTGAGTGTCCCGGTCCTATACATTGGTCGAACAAATGTACTACTATTGTTTTTCGTAAATATTGAAAACTCTTCTCTAAAAATTGTTTTAAAATGTTAGAGAAGGCTAGGACGTCAGGGTACTGTTAAAAAGCAAATAGAGCATGTAAGCTAGCGTTTATATTGCATGGTTTGATGAAAAAGAGAAGGAAAATGCATAACATTTCAATAATGCTCTGTTTAAAATATTGGAAACTTCCAGTGAACAACAGGGAATGTTTCGTAAACGGCTGACGCCAAACAATGTGTATGAATGGCATGTTATAATGAGTTCTCGATGTTCTTGATGAGTTTTTCAGTAGTAATTTTCCCCGTCTCTTTTCTCTGGTATGGGTGGGGTTTAATGGCTGTTTTACTGCTTTCGGCAATGGACAGTGATGAATTAAATCAAATTATTATTGGGAGAAAAAATAGGGCAAGGAAACGTTCCAGGCCTAAGCTTAGAGTACCTTTCCGGCATTATCAGCTATAAAGACTGATAGAGGACGATCCAAAGAGGACGATCCCGACGGGATTTGAACCGCACACCTGTTCACGCGGCCATGCTATAACCCAGGGATGTCCAACTGTGGTCGAAAGATGTGGGCAAATCTCTATCCACCTGACCCGGTATTTTTCTGTGAGCATGTAAGATTACCTTACGTTGCAAATCAAGGCCTATGTTTGCCGAGTATCTGGTAGCTTGAATGCAGTGCATTATTCTTCAAATGCGATATACCATGTTATCGAGCCATTTGTACACATGGCATTTTTGTTAGTTACTTTTCTACTAAACCTTATTTTTAACACGTTTATCGATGTTTGGAACTTGTATAGATTGTATCAAAATCTTTATTTTTTATTATCTAGCTTTAACTATACGTTAGATATAGAAGTATAAAAATGCAAACATAAATAAACTAGGACATGTTTACAGTGCTATTTCAATAATGTCAAATATCATACCTGAAAGAACGTGTTGTACCATAGTCAGAATTATTATACCTTTCGAAATGTCGTTTGATATTATATTGGGACTTCAAATACAAATATTTTGCACAAATAAATATTTTATTTGGTCATTTTATTTGAAACTAAAATACTCCACTGTACTTGATTGGTCAGATAAATATATGAACATTTTTTAAAATATCAACGCAAAACGTGAACTCACAAGTTCACCGCCATTACGACTGAAGTTTTTGAATGCTATAATTACGACGACGTGGAACAGCCTGTAGTATATCATGTCCGTTGGACCTTTCCCCTTACGTCAAGGAGATTCACGATCCCCTTACGCTAAGGAGATATAATTACGTCCATCGTTCACTAGTTCACAGAGGTTAAGTTTGGGCATGCCTAACCAGTTTCACCAACCTCATCGGTGGGTCGTCTTCCTGTTATAGTTTAGCGGTGCTCAACTGTAGGCCACCTTTCACCCGCTAGTACAGAAGGGCCCAATTGTGCGTGGTTACTGAATTCCAGTGACGACACTTCGGTGTCATTCTTAAGAACAGGAAATGGAAAGCTATATGCATTCATCCGCCTCTGACAACTAGGCCTGTCTCTCATTGCCTTGGTCAATGGAGAGGGGAAAATAGCATGTGTAGGGTAAGCGGGCACATACTGCAGAGTTGAGCACTGCTGTTGTAGTTTGAGTTTATAGAATCGAACAAGTTGATCCCGAATTTCAGTCGGTAGATCATCTGCCTGCTGAGTGGGTTCAATTTTCTTGGGTAGAAATTTTTCTCTGGCCAAAGTATCTTTCCCAGAGTCTGGAAGTGTGTGTGTGTGTGTGTGTGTGTGTGTGTGTGCGCGCGCGCGCGCGCGCGTGTGTGTTTGTGTGTGTGTCTGTGTGTGTGATCTAACGCACAAAATGAAAGAGAAACCACTGATAGAGTTAATACCATTGCCGATAGATATGTTCCAAATATTGAGATTTAAAAGAGCGAATAAGAAAATTCTTAGGTTATTCTCACAATTTTCAGGACATGTACACGTTACTAGCTATGCCAATATCTTCATAAGTATGACATTTTAATCAAAATCTTTCGAAGTGTTTTTTTTTTCTTCAGAAAATAAGTGATAAGGAATAGTTTTTCTACCTAAAACGTAATTGCTATTGGGGGAACGCGCGCACACACAAACGCACATTTTTCTTAAACTTGCTTTTGGGGAGTTGGTGGACCTCAAAACCTGCATTTCCAGTGGTAGACTATCAAACATTTATTTGGATGCAATATTCCTTGTAACTTCCATGTTACACAGTATTCTTATTTCGTTGCCCAAACATTCAGTTTTGAACTTAGGTTTCCACAGGTGGGTTCCAGTTCACACGTTCATCTAACCTAAGTTCTTTAAATAACTTCCCTTATTTTCCCCGTTTCCAGATAACACATACGCAGACACGAGGCAAGTTTGCAAGTACAACCCATCACTGGCTGGAAGTTCTTGCATGAAACCGCCAGGGGCGATGACCGCTTCATCGTTTTTATTTCTGGTTGGCCCGCATATGGAATATTGTGGAAACTTTGACCTAGAACAAACCGCATGAGCTCCAGCTGAGAAAAGCCCTGAAGAACTTCTTTGTTTCTCTCTTCAGAATAACAACAACGCCAGTGAAACAAAGCCCTGCATAAACAACAGGAAGACATACATTGTTCTCTAAAAATAATCATGAAGCACCCCAAAGACTGCATAGCCCAAAAGTAACGAGCAAATAAGTAATACTGTTATAAAATAGAAGATAAACTTATGTGTTATATTTCTCATTTTCTCTACCTACTATAAAGCTTGTACAAACTATTCTTCGGCAAATTTGTTGATATATTTCAGATAATAGAGATAAACCTTTAAAGAATGTTTCATTACACATTTCGTTGCAGATGAAAACGGATGCAGCTAACTGATTCAATAGTCTGATGTTGAATAGTGGCACGCCATATGCCGGCCTTAGAATTCGTAATCTTTTCATGATAATGCGGGATAGCGACAGCACTTGACATAAATGACAATTCAAACCAGTAATAACGGATATCTTGGACACGATTGATACTACAAAAATGTTATTTGAAATATATTATATATTTTAAAGAGATCTACTTTTCAATATTCCTGTTTGCACGTTATAGAAAATTCTTTCCGAACGAAGCATACTACACAGAATATTTCCAGAACATTAAACTGCATATCACGTAAACATTTTAAATATAACGCTAAGCTGTTTGGGGCATGTACTCATTTGATCTTCGTTTGTTTCGCTATCTGATATGACACAATGCTGGATGTGTTCTCATATCTGAAACGATTGTCATTTGTTTGTCATTAGAGCTATTTTTGTAAACATAAGAATAACAAAAATATTTCAACGTAAAGGATGGTTTGGAGTGATGGAATTTTCCTGCAGATGTTTGTGTCACATCGTTGAGAGATACTGAATCTCTATACCAAGTTCGGAATTTATCGAATATTTCTCTTTAGCGCTGCTGATCCACACCCACACACAGCTACATCCACACCCACACGCAACTCATAAGGATAAAATTGTATAAAGGCCAGGAACAAAATTAATAACACTGCTTTCCAAAAGTAGGTCAAGCAAAGAAAGAACACCCACTTTTCTCGAAAATATTGTAAAATGTAATTGTTCAATAGTTCTCTTCATGTTTTATATTGGGTGAGATATTCGCTTCCAACTTAACGTGTGTCGAAAAAAATAATCTGTCTTGGTGCATTTCAGATGTTTGCTAATAGTTCCACTGAGCACTCTTGTTGAGAAAACCTCAATAATTGTAGTCAGCAATAAATAACCGAGAGGGATGGATCAGGCGATTTCGTCTGTGACCCCACATTCTGGAGGTCCGGGTTCGGTTCCTGTGGCCAACCTACCTGAACCATGGGCTTTTTCGGGGTTTTCCAGGGTCGCAGGCGAATGTTGGGTAGGTTAATTACATCCCCCGATTTTCCTGTTCCTCCATTTTATCCCCATTATCATTTCATATCATCTCTCATCTGGTGGTTTCTTTCCGGGTAGAATTGTCGGCGGTGTCTCGGCGTTGTATGGCAGGATGATTATGCTCTTCGTAAAAACCATCCTCTTTCGGTAGGACGGTCTTCCGGTCTCCGAACCCGGTTTTGTGGGGCCATTTCCGGACCATAGTATTGCGAGCTGCCGGTTGTTCTGGCTTGCCAGGGAGTTAACAAATTGTAAAATTTAGGGACCCTGCCCTCTGCAGTGTAGTGGCTCCTTGGTATGGCCTCCTCTTGCCTCATCCTTACTCCTGGGGTTGCCGCACTTGGGGACATAGGTATAACATACCAAGTTTTGACCTCCGTACCGAGTACAGTCCAGCAATAAGTATAAATACTTTGGACGAAATAGCATTTTTGTATACTACTACTGTCTGCGTCGTCAGTTTCCTTTACCGTGAAGGGGATTGGGCTTAAGGTGCATTCAGCCTTCCAGCGTTGCCAAATCTGAAGACTGGTCGTTAGACCTGAGACTTTTTGAAGTCGTATAGTGACAGAATTACAAAGTTAGCAACTAGTGACTTCGGTAACTATTTTAGGTGAAATTTAGAGAGAACTTTGGGTGGAATATTCTGATGTTTGGCTTGATACTTTTGTTAGCTAAAGAATGATAAGTTCTTTTTTTTTTTAAATAGTATCAACTAAAATAAATACACTGTAATTTTTTCCCTTGAGAAGCATTGCGGCTAAATTTCATCTCAAGTAAAATAGATAACGAGTGGTTAACTTAAGTGTTATAAAACACCAACGTTAGAAATGATGAAATGATGTAAGAAAAATATAAATGTCTGAAAATTCAAACCAAATTAATATCCTTGAAATGGTTAGCTCCACAAAAAAAACTTTATTTTACATAAATTGTGCGTTTTAACAAGATCTACATTGTTTATGCAGCAGTGTTTTACCTATTAATTACGGTTTAGAGGTCATACAAAAAACATTTAGAATGAGACTTCAGAGCCTATTCCCAGAAAATTCAAGATATACGTTTCATTTTTCATAATAATACCTTAAACGGTATTTTAACACAAATCTATAGACACGTTATTAACAACATCGAACTTTTCGAAAATATTTCCATACGAAGATCTTAAGGCTCTTCTGGAAATGGTTTTCCGGGACAATTTCTGATTGTAACGTAGTTTGTAAGTTGCACACCATGAAATGTGTAAATTGCGTGCTGTTGCGGGCATTTGTTCATCTAAAGGCTGCATTAGCTCACCTCTATTTACCTTATTAAAGAACGCGTTGCTAAATATATTTGTGTTTATAAAGTATACTTGCAAATATTCAATTTTAGTTTTGCATTTGCCTTGAATGAAACATAGCCGCATGTATAAAGAAAGATATCCGACTCGTCACATTTAAAAGTTCCTTGAGTAGTCAAGAATTTAAACTCCCATAAAAGAAAACATCTATTTCTTTATCATGTCACAAATTTTTGTTAAAATTTCACTGCAAAGTCTCGCCTTGCATATCTTGCCAAATGAAATCCTACTACACCTTTAAACCTAAGTTTCTTTCAACTTCTAATATTTCTGCTACACATGTTATAATACCACCTGCTAGTTGTCTGTTGGCCAAAACTAGACTCCATATTGTCACAGATTGTATTAATTTGCTCTGTTGACTCAAGTAGTAGGTGACGTCACTCCCTCCCCTCCTTTATGACTAGATGAATAATCTTTAAGAGAGAGACTCTCTCTCTAGAATTGCTCACTGATGGGTTAGGATGATTTTGTAGGCAGCTCCGCTTCTGGGCAGGTAAACGGCCATTATGGCCGCTTTTGTAAATATGTTTGGTGTAGTAAATATTCTTATTAAGTGAATTCCACTTTTAATTAGCTTTACCCTACCTTTTTACCAATGAACCATTATAGAAAAGATCCCATCCTCTCGCATAAGCATGTAGTTCTGCTCTGAGTGTTTGCTCCCGAGTGTTCGACTTGACCACGTGTTTCTTAATTATTCACAAAGTAAGAACAGGTCGTCACAATATACATGTCTGTTTAAAATTTAGCAGATACAGCTTTGCATTTAAATTAGAGAATAGTACACTACCCTTAGTGCTGCAAAGTATTATATATATATATATATATATATATATATATATATATATATATTATGTCAAATAGGACATACATAATAGATTACTAGGACTTTTGTCACTAATTTCCCTCCATTCCTTAATCCAGCCAAGCTACAAAATTGCTAAGAAGAGCCAATCGTTTATAATCAGTCTTTTCAAACGTTTTCTGTAAAGGATTGTTGGTCACTGCACAACTTAGGGATGTTTATGTTAATAAGAGACCAAATGAAAATCACTCCAATAAATTATTCTGCATCTTCATTTCCATGTTTTCTTAAATCTAAGAGAGTCCATTTCTTAAAAATGTATACTACCAAGTTTCTCCGCTTGAATATATTTCAATTAAGACCTTTAGTTGTAAACGAGAGGTTGATTTTAGAAGCAAGTCAGACTCCTTATCCCCCTACCTTTACAATAAGAACATTACTACCCACTCTCGTTGAATTGGCAGCAGAAAGTACTTATAGGGACAAATCACCGAAGAATGGGCTACCATGACGATGTCTTATGCGAAGTTTCATCACTAGATAGCAGGACTGCTCCATTCGTTGAGCGATTATTTTTATTCTACCCGTGGCTCTTCTGCATCTTATATTCAATAGATGACATATTCAATATATGGCTTCGTATCATTAATTGTATGATTTATTTTCCGCAAAACAGTTTTCGAATGAGGTAAACTGAATTATGCATAAAATAGATAAAATGAAGGACCGTGCCCTTACAAAAGATTTGCGAAAATATAAGGAATGACTAAGGGAAAACAAAAACGTTGTCAAAAGTGATATTGATGTTTTAATCATCTCTGTAAATGTAAATGAAAAAAGAGGAAGAAGAATGATAAGTAAAAACCACATCGAGCAGTTCTATGTGTTTTAATTTTATTTATAAGTTTCACTTGCAAATTACTATGTCTTGAAAATCGTCATGCCAGTTTGGCATCCATCCACATTTCGCTTTGATTATGCTGTTCACGAACAAACGCTCGCGCGAAAGTTTTTTTGTAAATGTTTTTTTTTTTTTTTTTTTTTTTGCGTTCAGTGGTCTAAAAGAAATTCCCAGTGAAATCTCGATATCGAATTTCTGGGTGAATTGCAATACTTTCTCTACCTAGTGGATAGGTGGTAGAGAAATAAATAAGTACACTGCGAAAACCTTCAAGTTTTTGTTCTCGTTATATGTTTCCACATGTCTCATTGTTCTATTTAGAATCCATCTTTAACTGCAATGGTCATGTCGGCGGCCTTGTAATGTATCACCTATCGACAATTCTCGATCAGGGTGAGTTACCTCCAGGTTTTTCCGGGGTTTTCCCTTATCCTAAAAGGCGAATGTCGGGTAACTCTAAGCTCCATGGACCCTGGGCTCATTTGAGCATCATTTCACCCATTCCATTCATCGTCCGATGACTTAAAAAGTTAAAGGACGTAAATTACAAAAAAAAAAAAAAAGACTATCGACAATAAGTCATTCATTAACTTGTATGCCATTCCCATGATTTCCACTATGAAGTGCACTTGAAGTTTTCGCGTTATCCGCCTTATTAAAATGCGATTGTGAATATGTTTTTACAGACTTGACTACAATCTCTCTCGGTTAAATCGATCGATTGTTAGCATGCTATCGAGTTAGTTGGTCGCGCACTCTTGGTGATTGGCGACCGTCGGTCACATGCTGGTTGGTTATGAAAGCTGAAGAGTGGGAGTAAATGCGTCACTCTGTTCTCATAGCAACCAGTAAACGCGGACTTCGATATCTTCCGAAACGTGTTTCGTACAAGAAACTCTCGTGACTATGTGACATTTTTAATAAAGTGTCAAGAATCAAAGTACATAAACAATTCATTAAAACGCTCGCCTCTGTAGCGTAGATGGTAGCGTGTCTGCCTCACGTTCAAGAGGTCCCAAGTTCCTATCTCGGTCAGGGTGAATTACCTGGATAAAGTTTTATGGGGGTTTCCCTTATCCTTAAAGAAGAATGTCAGGTAACTCTAAGCTCTATGTACCGCGAGCTCATTTGAGCGTCATATCACCCATTCCATTCATCGTCCGATATGACTTAACGTTGGAGGACGTAATTTTTTTTTAAAAAAAGAAGAAATAAACATTAAGAATACGAATTGTGCATTTAGTTCTCAACTAATCAAGTGGTCTTAAGCTATTTACATGCTTGTGCTATCAATAATAAAGTACAATTCATAATATTAAGCTTGTACCTTTATTTTATGCTAAATAATGTTAACGACCCTAGGTGTAAGGCATTTGTAAACACTATTGTTTGCAGTAATCTCGATACTCTTAGAAAATGGAACACTCCAAGAAAAGGCATCAAACAAATTGGAACAAAGTTCTGAAAACATTTCAAATTCTTGGTTCTCCTTTTTATAATGTTGCATTTTCCAGTGGTTAAAAATAAATTTGAATATTTATTTTTCTAATAGAAACATGTTGAAATATTTACAAGACGGAGTAACTGGCAGTTCTTTGATAAATGTCTAGCACGAAACCATTAAATCTTATTATTTATTGGATTTAGTTTTGGCCAAAGTTTTGATACTGTATATCTCCATAACTCCACGCTTACTGCTATTTTATACACGTAATACACCTTGCTTAATGTTTCCTGTAACATACGCAAAAATAATTTAGTTTCGTCTTGTCAATATGTGTCCCTAATTTCACTCAGAACAAGCACCATAAAAATTGTTTATATTGCCCATGATATTCCAGTATAAGCAAAACATTAAAAACTGTTGGTTTGCGCTAGGATAGCCTGCTTTGGATAATGAGCAACTTAAGTTATTAAAAAAAAAAAAAACATTATGTGTAGATGGAATAACACGAAACTGATTACCACCTTGTATACAGAAAGTATCAGTATTCATTTTCCTTTTGTTTTAAGAGGAGATTAAAGACCCATCCCACCAATGTTAAATCTCCTAAATCCATGAGATATCCATGATATCTTAAACTACTTAAGATATCAGCTTGACATTTTTATAGGGTGTGAATACATGCCTTCTAACTTTCTAACTTCACTGGTCTGCTTTTATCCAGTAAGTTTGTTTATTAAGCAGGGTAAGGAGTGTTTTCCAAACTAAACCATCTTGTTAACACTAAAGTAGATACACAATGGCATTTAATGAGTTGTTTTTATTATCCTAAACCTCAATTTAGCTATCTTCAAGGTGCCTCTTGTGAGGGCATTACCTATCTGCATCTTCGCTGTTTCTAACGAATTTTCTCGTTTTTCGGAACACCTTGATTAAATTTGCGCGAATATTTTCCTCACAGTGATATGGGTTCATACATGATATTTCATGGGTTTACATACAAAATATATCACGTGCGGAAGGTTTATGTATTTTCTTTTGAATAGCTAGTTCTTCCCACCGTTGCATGAGTCTACCTTCTATGACAGTTTAATATTTTCTCACTGGCTTCAGTGCATCTCATTACTTCCCTTACTACGGATTTTCCCAAAATTGCAAAAAGTTTCGCCGTATTCCGTCTACGACTAACGCGCCTCAGACGAATAATAGTACCCTTTAAAAAAATCTAAGTTTCAGAAATTACGAAACCAGAAACATTTGAACATTGCCGGGTGTTCTGTACATTGACATTTGTGCGAATTACAGTACTATAAAACTTTATATAGAGCACTTTTCTCGAATTACTACATGAAGACGTGCCCCAGCAAATAAGACAAAATGTATGGTTTGTGGTAGACATGGCACATTTTAGTCGTATCATTCGAGATGCATTGACTGATATCCTTTGGATTTTTATCGCTGGAAGCACGTTAAACAATTGATTTATGCAGCAAACATGCCGGATGAAGAAACAGTTCGACGTGTTATGGAAGGCTGCTAAACCATTCGACACCATCCCGGAATTTGAAAGAGTGCGACAGTCCATAATTCGACGAATCCACACGTGTCTAGAATCCAGAGGAGGGCATTTCTACAATTTGTTATGAGTTTTGTGTGTTGAGTTATGAACGCTGACTGTTCACTAATTACAAGAAAACAAAGGATTATTTGATATATGTTCTTATCAACTTTTATTCTTCTGTTGTAAAAAAAAAACTCATGCCTGAAGTTTGTAAAAGTGTTTCTGAATCAACTGTATAATTTTGAAGACGATGTTGCTAGAGGAGATAAACATTAGCATCAAATTTTATTTCTTCTTCTTTTTCATCACGGTTTGGGCTTCAGATTGTTCCAGCTCCAAATTGTTGTTATCATCGATTCTCGGTCTTGCTGGGTCTCTTCTACCTTGTGGCTTATAATTTATAGCTGGTTTAGGTATCTATTATTTGACAATCTATCTAAGTGCAACTTCCAATTTCCTTCAAGCTTCTTAATTATGTTATTTAGTTCCTCTACTTTTAATTATTCACCAATACTTACATTTGCCTTTTTGGCTAATTTTGTATATCGTGCTATAGATCTCAAGAATGTCATTTCTGCTGCTTATATTTTTATGCAGGTGTTGGTTTGTATTAGTCCATGTTTGAGTTCCATATGTAACTGTAGGTATTGCCATGCACTTATAAAGTTTAATTATCCATTCAGGTCTTGCCGTGTTGTTTAATGTCCGGTTCTTTAACGTTCCAGTTATATAGTTACATTTATTTAGTTTTCCTTATATATCTACTTCATTGATATATGATATTTTGCGCCCAAGGAAATTAAATGTTGATGCTTGTATTAGAATTTTATTTTCCAGTACTGTCTTGGAGCGAATTGGGTATACACCTTCAAATGCCATTATCTTTGTTTTCAATTTTGATATTTTGGTATTAAAATTCTATAAAAATTTGCTCAGTGTATAGTCATCCTTTGCAACTTATCTTCAGTTTTTGCGAGCAAGATCTGTTCGTTTGCAAATAATTTTTTTTTTATATTTGTGTTCTCTAATCTAAGTCCCCCTGTAGTCCTACTTATCCATAATCGTGTCATTTCATCCATGTAAGCATTAAAAAGTTCGGTTGTTAGACGGCAACCTTGTCTAACTCCACCTGTAATTGTAACTAACTCATGCTGGTTTATTTTAATCATTGTTTCTTTACGCATGTTTTGTATTATATGTATTAAGTGTAATGGCATTCCTTTCGTCTCTAAGATATTCCATTATTTTGCCCTTGATACCGTATCAGATGCTTTTTTATGGCCGACAAATAATATGTGTGTTTCCAAATTATATTCTCTACGTTTTTCAATTATTTGTTTTAAGTACAGATATATTATCTATGCAACTTATTCCTTTTCGAAATCGTGATTGTGTTTCTAAACTTATTCTGTCGGTTATTTTATTTAAGCTGGTGCTTGCTATCTTCGCATATATTTTATATGATGCACAGAGCAAATTTATACCTCTATAATTATTTTGGTCATTCCTGTTGTCTTTTTTAAATGTTATTTTCGCTATTTTCCACTCATTGGGAATGAGTTTTTGTTTCCCACACATGTTGTGAAACAGTAGTAGAAGTTCCTGAAAATTTCTCGGTGCAAATTTAATTAGCTAGGTGTTTATATTGTCTATTCCAGGAGTTTTGAAGCTCTTGATTTTCTTAATTGCTTCTTCTAACTGTTCTATTTCTGTGCCATCTATCCCTGCAAGAGAAGTTTCGCGTTGATCCGTTTCAGTTTCTTCATTAGACCATAGTTCTTGGAAATATTTTTCTGGTGTTTCTGTAATTTTGCTTTGTCTTTCTCTTCCAAGTTCAAATTTCTTATGAACTTGTATACCCTATCTTGCTGTCCATGTAAATTGTGTTCCATTTCTGCTATATATTGCTCCCAATGAATTCTATTTAATTGTCGTGTATATGCCCGCCTTGGTAGCGTAGATGGTGGCGTGTTCGCCTCACGTTCAAGAGTTCGAATCTCTCTCAGGGTGAGTTACCTGGATACGCCTTTTCCGGGTTTTTCCCTTATCCTGAAAGACGATTGTCAGGTAACTCTAAGCTCTACGGACCCGGGCTCACATGAGCATCATTTCACCCATTCCATTCATCGTCCGATATGACTTAACGTTGGAGGAAGTAAATTACAACAACAAAAGTTGTCGTGTATATCTTGTCACGCCAGCTCTTGTTTTATTATACTTTATTTTGTTCTCATTTATATTATTATTAACATATTTTATAAATAATTCTTCCTTCTTGTTTTTAATTAGTTCTTGTAATTCTTCATTCCAAACTTCGACCCCTTTTCGCCTTTTAGTTATCTTTTTAGTGCCTACTACTTTGCTAGCTGCTTTGTATAATACATTTTTAATTATGGGTCATTCTTCTTCAATGTATTCTTTTAGAAGTTCTTAATTTGTGTATTGCTCTAATCTGCGTCTCTAAAGACTTCTTACTGTCTCATCACTTAACACTATTGTTTTATATTGCCTTTCTTTTATATCCGTTTGCTGATTCCAATTGCCATACCATCTGACTTTTAATATTATGCTACTTATTAATAGGTAGTGGTCGCTGTGCATATCCATTCATCGGTATTCTCTAGTATCTTTAACTAAGTTTTTCAAATGTTGGTTCACTACTATATAACCAGTTACTGAGTATAATACTCTGGCGTTCCATGCGTATTTATGTTTTTCTTTATGCCTGAAAAATGTATTTGTAATTTTTAGATTATTATAGTTAGCGAAGTGCAATAACATAATTTCATAATCAGATATTACAAAGGAGGTAAATAATCTCAGTTGGCTACGTACGTGTAGCGGAGTGGATAATTGGCAGACTTTTCTCACTAGAAGATAATTAGGTCGACAGTGCCAAGAGCCATCTTTTGCGAAGGAGATTGATACTGCTAACCAGTTGAGTTAGCTAGATCCCGATAAGCGATTCCAATGCACATGCATTGAATGTCACCCATACGGGGCAACCGTCTCCATTACTTTGCATACATTACTTTTATCCCAGTTTGGTATGCTATAATGCATTTAAACTCTTCATTTAGTGTCCCTAACGTTTTCTATTAAAAGTTATTTCCTTTATTGTATCCTATAATATTGGTCTGTCTACCCATCGTTATTTAAAAACCACACTTTATGCTAGTAAGGGAGAATGTTCCGGTATGCCTAAAGTTGAAGGCCTTTTTTTTTTTTTTTTGCCTTCAGTGACCTCTGAGCTGAGTTTTTTTACAGCATTGGCCTTATTTATGTTCCCTACCCTCATGTTTAGTAATATTGTAACTGCTAGTGTATTTTGTGTTAGTTTATCCCATTTTCCATATCCATACACTATCCCTCCGAATTTGTATCATTTCACTCACCATTAAACAATGGACGGTGTTATCTAATTTCCCACACAAATTCACCTTTCCTAAACTTTTCATCAATTCTTTTAGAAATAATGCCCCAGTGTGCATCCGCGTAATACCTTTAATTCCAAATTAATCAGTTATCTGTTTCACCGAGCCTTTTTTAAAACTATTTTATACAGAGAGGAACCTTTGTTCTCAAAGCTTGTCGAAATCTACTGCTTCTCTAAATCTTGCATTTTTACCTCCTTCTTTCCAAATCCCAAACATTTCCCATTCCTGTCTTCCCTAACAGTTTTTCCACCTCCCACCAACTCTCTCTTATTCCCTCTATTTGTTACTTAAGTAATTCTTTTATCGTATTGCTGTTCTCCAATTTAGAAAATGTGAACCAATACTTTAAAATTCTCTCCACTATTATGTATTTCCTTCCCACCCTCTCTAGTTCTACAAAATTCACTTCTCTTGCCGTTAAAATAATAAATTATTATTATTATTATTATTATTATTATTATTATTATTATTATTATTATTATTATTATTATTATTATTATTATTATTATTATTATTATTATTATTATTATTATTATTATTATTATTATTATTATTATTATTATTATTATTATTATTATTATTATTATTATTATTATTATTATTATTATTATTATTATTATTATTATTATTATTATTATTATTATTATTATTATTATTATTATTATTATTATTATTATTATTATTATTATTATTATTATTATTATTATTATTATTATTATTATTATTATTATTATTATTATGATTATGATTATGATTATGATTATGATTATGATTATGATTATGATTATGATTATGATTATGATTATGATTATGATTATTAGTATTAGTATTAGTATTAGTATTAGTATTAGTATTAGTATTAGTATTAGTATTAGTATTATTATTATTATTATTATTATTATTATTATTATTATTATTATTATTATTATTATTATTATTATTATTATTATTATTATTATTATTATTATTATTATTATTATTATTATTATTATTATTATTATTATTATTATTATTATTATTATTATTATTATTATTATTATTATTATTATTATTATTATTATTATTATTATTATTATTATTATTATTATTATTATTATTATTATTATTATTATTATTATTATTATTATTATTATTATTATTATTATATTATTTGCAGTAAAAAGGTGGATGTATTGTTATTCGTTACAGCCTAAAGCATTCACACGAAAGAAGCGTTTTATACAACTCACTTTGCTTAGGGAAAATAACTGATATATTCTCTGTGTATGAAGTGGAAACCATACAATGCAGAGTCGACATCCATTCAAATTCCTGAGGTGGGAAACCTAAAAAAGTCTTGAACCACACGAACAGTATTCATTGATGTTTTGTCTCAGTTGTGTGAAGGATGCCTGCAAAGTGCAATCAGTTTGCGAGAATTTACATGCGAAGTTTATTGACCGGCGCTGTGACTTGGCTAGTATAACCCCACCAGCGTGAATCCTATGTTCAAGGGACGCACTTCATTTTCTTCCCCCTTTACCCTGATTAGCTAATAACGATGTAGATGACAAGCCCAGCGCAACGCAAGATCAGACGATAAAAGCGATAAAAACACATTGTCATGATCTGAGAGACAGGTTTAAACAGAAGTACCCTTCTGTTTCTTGATTATAATTGATATACGATTCCAGATGTATTAACTCTGTTACTTGATTCACACGATTATGAATTTGACAATCTTCTCCCGTGTATTAAGATAAATGTTCATTGATCATTTTAAATAAGGAACTAGTGTGTTTGTTATTCGGCGGCAGCAGCTAATGAGAGTTTACTAGTGCACATGATAGTTTAGGGATATATGTCAAATATATTAAAACAGGGTGTAGATACTGAGACGGGGGGTGGGGGGCTCTGGAAGTAGTGCCTCCATGTCATAGCATTGCCTTAAAAAGGGGAAGAAGTGTGATTTTCAATTGTTTGTATAATCCGAAGGTAGTCATACTTAGGCGCAATAAAATGTATTACCTAACAACAGAAATCCACAGAAGCTGAAGGAAACGACTATAATGTGTCAGAATGCAACAATAGTGTATTACTATTCTGTGGATAGGGGCCACTTCAAGTTTGGCACTAAATGACATCATTGTGGAGGTTGAATCAAGACAAGGAGTGTTGGGACGAGTGGATATGAAAAAGTCGTGCCAGTTATCTGTCACAACTACCGATGGTAGCACATACCAATCAGAAGTACCACTAGTACAACATAGAAACTGGCATGCTATATTATAAATGAGAAATAAGCAACATATCACTACTTTGCGGTGTAAAAGCGGACAGAGTGCTGTTAATAAACTACGAAGGACGGGAGGAATAGTTTATCTCCGGCTTTCCTGCCTATAGTTCAGTGGTAGTTCAATCTTATGTCTTTCCTCCCTCCCTTCCTTCCTCCCTTCCTTTAATGTTTATTGCGATTGATCAGAATCCCCAATGAAAACCATATAGGGGAAGGAGGGGAGTGTATATAGAAACCTTGCAGGAACAACCTTAGTGGGCAATGAACGAATTATGTATTTACAAATGAGCTAGCGTGTGGCATAACATTCATTACCATGGTGATCAAGGAGATGACGCAAACACTTACGTAATATAAGGAACCAAATGCTGTTGACGTACTGCACCGTACACGTGTTTGTTCTGGAATGTGTTTGTTTCTTACGTACTTAGTTTGTAGTGCTTTATTTCCTCCTGCGTTGAATCACCTGTGTAAACGGTTTTACTTTTAAAAGCGGTATGTGCAAATTGTTTTTCCAAGGAGACACGCATTCACTTTCTGTGTTCTGCATATTTATGTTCAGCAATGCCGAAGAATGTTTTGGGATTATGCAACTGTACTTTACTCAACATTTGATGATTAAACCTAGATTTTGTGCATGATATCTTATTCTCTTTGTTGTTGTTAAATATATAATAAATAAATAATAATTAAAATAAAAACAATCGCTCGTTTCAGTCAAGTTTGATGTCTACTTATATGTTCTTATTCGTTGACAAGCAAATTAAACAAGAGTTTTCACGTTCTATAATTCTGCATTATTTCTCTATTATATATATATATATATAATTGTCAAGTGCCTTATATATTTAAGTGTTATCTTATTATATTCGCTGTCAGATCACACACTTCACTAATGCATTTTCTCCCAGCACCGTCCCCATATTTACTTTTCGTAAACTACTTGACCATTTACCAATTTAAATGGATGCTCACCGAAACTGTCATAAAAAGTAAGTTATTTGTTTGAATATACTGCAGGAACTGCGATACATCATCTCGGACTTCGGCTATCTTTATGGAAAGCTTGTATTGAGATACAAATCTTTTAATTATATGACGGCTTGTTGAAAACATAAATGTTGTTTTGTTAAGGCAAAATTAGGCTCACTTGGTTCTTTAGATACGAAGCGATGATTTAATTTGTAAGATGGCTCTATTTATATTTTATTCCTATAAGCTAAAAGTTATGGCTAATTTTCCTTATTGGCCTTTGCAAAGCTTGACTTTTCCTTGTCCCCATAATGTAATGGTTAGCCTTGCTTTGCGAGAATGATCAGCAATGAAAAATTATTTCGTTTAGTTATGTTGGGCTTCCATGGCCTGCTTTTTCCCCCTTGCATTCACAGAAAATGTTCCTTAGTCATGTCTATTATTCCTTGTTTAAATATTTTTGCCTGAATATTTGAAGAAACATATATTTTGGTGATATTAAATGAAATTCCGTATTCAGACTTTTTTTTTTAATTTTTGTGTGGTAAACTGAAAGTTTTGTTAGATTTTGAAGCTCAAGCTCCAAGTGATATGAGCTTTTGTTTGTGCTCACTGTTTTTAAAAATAAATGCATAATATTAATATCTAGATTCATTCGTTTATAGCGTTTATATTTCGCTAAAGGACCCTCGGTACCGAAAAAAAAAAAATCGTTACTGTGGGGAAAAACTGTTTCTTCTATTGTTTATGTAAATATACTTTGCAGTATAAGGATCAGGTTCTGACTTTGCCTTTTCTGGCCAATTAAATATCCAAACGCGACGTTTAAATGGGCATGTAATAGGTAGTTCAATTTCATGGTTTACGTTCCGTAAAAGTTGATCACATCTAAACAGGCCTTAATATTAAATATGTTTATAAATTTGGAGCTTAAAGCGCAGTAGGAACGTTGGTTTTCAGTGAACATTTAAAGAACTTCTTCTTCTTCTTCTTCTTCTTCTTCTTCTTCTTCTTCTTCTTCTTCTTCTTCTTCTTCTGCTCCTCCTCCTCCTCCTCCTCCTCCTCCTCCTCCTCCTCCTCCTCCTCCAAACATTAAACCTCCAATTTGCGTTCTGCAAATACGTGTTTCATTGGGTTATCCATTGTTTTTTGGGTGTTCCGAAGTTTCGTTTTCCTTTACGTCTGTAATTTAATATTTTTTCGGGTATTGTTTATCATTCATTCTATCTACGTGTTCTAGCCACTTTTGTCTGTTATGAACTATCTCTTCGTTTATGGTAACTGTAATTGATTTCTTGTATCATTATTTTATTTTGTTTCTTCTAGTGACTCCCAAAACTGATCTTAAAAAGTTCGTTTCTTGCTTTTATAAAATTTCATCATTATATCCTTTCATACTTTATTCTTAAAGTTCTTTTAATTGTTCTACATATTTTTGAAAAACTTTCAACTTTAGTACCAATATCTACTTCTTTAATGTATGATACTGTAGATCCTAAAAATGTAAATGTATTTATTGTTCAATTACGTTATTTTCTAATATAAGTTTATATCTTAACGGACGAATTCCTTGAAATGCCATGGATTTAGTTTTATTTTTATGAGATGTCCAAATTGTAATTATGAATTATTTTATAAAGCTCAAATAGTGTTCCTTGTAGCGTATATTCATCATCAGAAATGATACTTGGTCATCTGCGCATTGGAGTGACATTCTAAAAAATAAATTCCGGTATACTATTCCATATGCAAATAATGTCATTATTTTCTTGCAAAATTGTATTTAAAAGTTCCAAAAGGCCATTTAATTAAGGGGTTAGTGAGGAACAACGCCCACCACTGTAGTTGTTACCTCATTCTTTACTTAGTAATTACTTCTGTGATCTTCGAACGGTTAAGAAAATCAGAAAAGGCAATGATCGAGATGTACAAAGCGGGAAAGGAGGGAAAAGCTAAATAGAAAAGACAATAATCTGGAGGACCAGAATATGTGGCTAGAGGGTTTAGAACAATACCGGGTACCGACATTTGTTCTTGTCGCACACTTAACGCCGCCTGGGTTTATTTCTTTTGTTAATATACGTGTGCTCACCTCATAAACTGCTTAAAAATGGAGAATTTTCCCCCGTTCAATATAAAATAAAACTTGTTTTTCATTATAAAGTAAGCGATAAAATATTTTGAAAGTTTGTATGTTACAAAAAAAACGGTGTATGATATTTTTAAGCATGTAAGTTAAGTCTGTTTTCTTTCCAGTAATGAATAACATCATAAGAATGAAGTAGCTCTATAAACGTGTGAGAAAAAATAAAACAGTTAAAAGCTTCACAGCAATATCCCAAACTGTTTGTGATAAAATGTGAGGAGTTAACGAGTGTAAAAGCTGAACCCTTGTTAATGCCATTTGCTTCATGTACTGCATTTGATGTAAGTCTTGAACTAAAGCTATTGAAAATTATTTGTTATTTATTTATTTGTTTGTGTATTTGTTTGTTTATTTGTGTATTTATTTATTTGTTTGTTATTTTTGGAAATTTAAGAACTTGGGGCATGGAACATAAAACTTTTTGTGATCATGTTGAACTAATCTTTGACAGGCATTTCCTAACAATTTTGTTGACATTTGTATAAATCGGCAATTTATTAGTTGTTAGTATTGTGACCTTGTGGGTTCGTGGAATTAAAAGTCCGAGTTGCAGATATTCCAGATGTTCTTTATTTTCTTAGAAATACACTGTTCAATTCCCACGTAACAACATTACGTCACAATTATCACACAATCTAGCAAGGTCGATGACAATAACAAACAGCGATCAGCTTATAACATCAGCTCAGCTGTTTACAACTGTTCGCCACTGACTCTTGGCGAGTCTTTTTTTGTAATTTACGTCCTCCAACGTTAAGTCATATCGGGCGATGAATTAATTCGGTGAATGATGCTCAAATGAGTCCAGGGTCCATGTAGCTTAGAGTTACCCGACATTCGTCTTGAAGAATGAGGGAAAAACCCGGAAAAACCCTTATCCAGGTAACTTAGCCTGACCGAGATTCGAACTCGGGACCTCTTGGCGAGTCGTTGCTCTCTTACATACCTCATTGATAAATTCGAGAGGTTTCTGATACAAATAAGAAAACAACTTTTCTGTCAATCAAGATATCACTAGAACCTTCCAAACGTGAAATCCTATCTGTGACGGCAAGTCCTTTATCTCCGTGATACACTATCCGTCTGTTATTTATCGGGGCTATCGTCATTTGCTGTTGCTGGCTCTTTGTGTAGACTAGCCGCGCTATGGTAGATAACGGCTTCGCGACACTGCTCCCTCCTCAAGACTGGTCGTTCCGAACAGCACCATCGTAGCGGGCCAGACGATCCAGGTGTACCACCAACATCTACCCTCGAGGCACCTTCTAGATGCGATAGACCACGTCGTTAATCCTCTTCACCACCCGGTACGGCCCTTGCCATGGTTGCTGAGGCTTCGGGCAGCATCCCTTGGTCCGAATAGGGTGATACAACCAGACCAGGTCACCCTTCTGGAACCTTTGGCTATTGGCTTGCCTGTCGTATCGGGTCTTCATGCGGTCCCTCTTCTTCTGGGTGTTCTGAAGAGCCATCTCATGCATTCGTGGAGATGGTCCACCAGGTTCTCCACATACTCGGTTGCTGGCTGTTCCAGGTTCTCCATATACTCGGTTGCTGGCTGTTTTGCGTCCGGGGGGTACTTGTGGAAGTGCTCCAAGGTCTTTACTGTCGCCCGTAACTCTCCCCGGGTAACGCAGTAGTTTTTCTCTTCCTTGGATAGCGTCTTTCTGTAGTAGGCTATCACCCGCTCATGGCCATGCTGGATTTGCGATAGGACGCCTCCAATGCAATGGTCGCTGGCGTCGGTGTCCAAAATAAAGGTGCCGCCTGGTTGTGGAAATCCCAAAATTGGAGCACTGCACAGAGTCTTCTTCAGGTGCTGGAAAGCGCCTTCGGCGTCATCCGTTCACACATAAGGTCCGTTTTCCTCAGCCATGCGTGTGAGGGGCTTGGCGATGTTGGAGAACCCCTTTATGAAGCGGTGGCAATAACTGCACAGCCCCAGGAAACTGCGGAACTCTCGCTGATCCTTTGGGCGAGGCCAATCTCTCACAGCCTGGGTCTTCTCCGGGTCTTTGGCCACTCCGGTTGGTGAGACTATGTGGCCTAAGTAGTTAACGTCCTTGCGGAAGAGCTGGCACTTCTTCGCGTTCAGCTTGAAGTTGGATGCCTGCAGTCTGTGTAATACCTTGCTCAGGTTGTCGAGATGGTCTTCGAACGTCTGCCGACGATGATGATGTCATCCAAGTATAGCAGGCATGCGTCATATGTCAATCCTCTCATTACCGATTCCATGAGGCGTTGAAATGTGGCTGGTGCTTTGCAGAGGCCAAGGGGCATAACTGTGAACTGCCAAAGCCCTTGGCCTGTCGAAAAGCAGTCTTTTCCTTGTCTCTCGGGTCTAGAGCCACCTGCCAGTAACCGACTTCAGGTTCAGGGTCGAGAACTATTGCGCACCAGCAAGTGCGTACAGGGTGACGTCAATCCGGGGTAAGGGGAAACAGTCCTTCGTGGTGACAACGTTTAGCTTCCTGCAGTCCACGCAGCTCGCCGTCCTTCTTCTTCACCAAGGTTACAGGGGAACACCAAGAGCTTCAGACTCTCCTTTCGTTCAGCATGTCCCATACCACTAACAATGACCTGGCTACACAAGGTCTGTGTTCAGGCGTCTTCCAATCTAGTATTATGTGCTTCGTCCGCTGGCCTTGCAGTCGCGCCTTCACCACCACCTCGCTTCTCGCGAGGACAACCACGTCTTCTGTCGACATGAACCTGCACATTCCAAGGCGTTCTTCAGGTTGCCGGAGTATCACCACTTCTTCATTGAGCCGCAGGACCTTCTTGCCGACGTAGACTGTCGCTCCGTCGCTCCTGAGTGCCTCCAATCCCAGTATGACCTTCCCAGCGACCTCCGCGACGAACACCCACAGACGCACTTCACTCCGTCCCCAGGTCAACTGCACCAGGGTCTGCCTCTCCACAGGCAAGGTGTCACCCGATGCCGTAACTAGTTGGTAAGGTCGGCTCGGTTTTCTGGACGGCAAACAGCTGGCTACGTCAGATCTGATGATTGTCATGGCTGCCCCGGTGTCCACAAGCATGCGGCACGGCCTCCCCTTCACCCAAACGTCCGTGATGAGACTGCATTCCATACGTAGGTTGACGGGACTCAGTGTCACTCGACGGGATTGTGGTGACGGCGCCGACGTGCCCCTCAACAAGCCGGGCCTTACTCGATTTTCCCGTTCTTCCTGGTGTGGGCAGTCTCTCTCCAGGTGTTCCGACTGGCCACACCCCCAACACAGGCCACTAGGCTTCGCCGGCGTCCCTCAACTGGTCTTCGGTCTCCATTATAGTGGATACTCCTTGTTCTGGAAGTTGGGGTAGCGGTCACCTTGGCCGCTTCCATCCTCAATGCTGCCGTTAGCGCCTCGTGTATGGTTTTGTAGTTGTCGAGCATTAAGCGCTGACGAATCTCCGTGTCTCGTACCCCGTCAACGAATGTGTAGGCGGCTTCCCGGGATACGAACTCTGGGGGGAGATCGACTAATGCTTTACTAGCCAGTTGCTCAATTCCTGCAGCGTCTCCCCTAGCTTCTGTAGCCTTGCCTTCAGCTGGCTGCAGTACGCTGCGGCTAAGCGGTGGTTTCCAAGGCGATTCTCCAGGGCCTCCCAGATGTTGTTGGGTGCCGCCGCTGTCCTGACCGCACCCAGGACTTCTGCGGCCCTTCCCTGGAGACTGGCTATTAGCTGTGCGGTCTCTTCCTCTGATGACCACTTGTGTTTGGCCACCTTGTCGAACTGGCGGCGGAAGACTTCGAAAGTTGTCGCGCCGTCGTATTTAGGAGGTTTGACGCGCGCAGATGTTGTGTCGCGTCCCGGCGCGTCGACCTTTAAATCTTTTAACCTACTGCAGACGATGTCCTCCGCCATGACGTTCAGGGACTTTGTGTTGCTGTCGGCATTTCCCTCCAGGCCGTTTACACGGTTTGCCAGGTCTTCGAGGGATATGATGTTATTGTCGGCCTTTCCCTCTAGGTCGTTAATGTGCTCGTCCAGTTGACCCATCCGCTTGCCCAGCTCCGTGACGTCATCCCTCACGCCGCTCAATTGCTCTTCAAATTTTTCGACGAGGGCCTCGTTCGCAGCCTTCATTTCCGTGGTCAGTTCGGCCATCTTCGTGGTCAGATTGTGATTTGTCATCTCCAATTTTGCGGCCAGGTCGTTATTTGCCGCCTCCGTCTTCGTTGATAATTCGGCCTTCATTTCTTCCGTCTTCTCGGTGATGTTGTCATTAGCCGTCTTCATTTGTTTCAGCTCTGCGGCCAGGTTGTTATTTGCCGCTTCTGTTTTCACAGCGATGTTGTCATTCGGCGCTTTCATTTCCGAGGTGAGTTCGGCCTTCATTTCCATCATCTTCTACGAAATCTTTTCCAATGCAGCCTCCATGTCGTGTTATGTCGCACTTCTGACACCAATTGTGACTTTGTGGATTCGTAGAATTAAAGGTCCGAGTTGCAGATATTGCAAATGTTCTTTAGTTCCGTAGAAATATACTGTTCAATTCTCACGTAACAACATTACGTCACAATTACCACACAATCTACCAAGGTCGATGACAATAACAAATAGCGATCAGTTTACATCAGCTCAGCTGTTTACTACTTACAACTGTTCGCGACTGACTCTTGGCGTGTCGTTGCTCTCTTAAATACCTCATTGATAAATTCGAGAGGTTTCTGGTACAAATAAGAAAACAACTTTTCTCTGTCAATCAAGATATCACTAGAACCTTCCAAATGGGAAATCCTCTCTGTGCCGGCAATAACATGCAGCCTGCTTATTACACAAGCGACAGCCCGTTGTGTTCCTTGTGACACTGGATATGAATATAGTTTTTTCAAAGCTTCTTCATCACATTTATCTATAACGCTACTTATAATTTCACGCCCTTCCGAATGCACAATCTTAAATTTATTAAGATATTCAGACATGGTGAGAAGATTAGTAAATCTTACTGTACTGAGCTAGCTCTGCATCTTGCTACCCAAGTAGGCTAAGTGACTTGCTGCAGGTGAGTGTTGAATGTTTACTGTATTGCTCACACGCTGCGTAACCGGACAACGGTTCCCCTCTTCCCCACACCTCATCCCGCGGAGATCACGAATCCAGAACACATCTATACCGACAAGGTATTAAATGATTAGTAATGGATCCCGAGTTGCCTACTGGTATAATTATAGGGGCATAAAATAATTTAAACGTATGTACAATGTACGATAGTGCATTGTAAGATACTGGCCAAACGTGTTTGAACAACTAAATGAAACGAATAAGACACAACGTCCTTTCTCATGCTGAGTTGCTTTATTGAATGACGAAACCAAACCTATCTCCTATTTGAACTGTCGCATTCATGTTCTGCCTCTATCTCTCTAAAACATCCACCATGTATCCTGCGAAGCCTCCACTTTTTCTTCTCACTGCCGGCGTCCTTAGAGCTCTTAATCCTAGTGAACACAGTCTGTCCAGAGAAATTGATAATAATCAGTGCAGGAAACTCGGAATAAGTGACATTCCCTCTGAAACAGAAAACATGTCTGAATCGGATAGTTTCTGGATTGCTATTAAATACGTACCTGTGCAATCTTGATTGAAATATGTACTTTAAAGAACTAGCGAAATTTGTACTGGCAATGATTTGCCCTACTGAAACGCTTTTTAATAGTGTTTTTTCCTCCCTTCTAAAGTGGGTTTAATAAAAAATAAGTACGAAATACATTGGCAGTAAATGAGCCCATTCTGTGATCCCATTTTGTGAAAGAATCTATTAGATCTTAATACTTCCAAATCACCGGCATGTTGTTCAGCAAATTTGTATGCTGCTGCAGCAGTTCAAGCAATGCATCGATGAAAATCCAAAGTTCCAAAATTACTTTCACTTTTTTTTAAACATGGAGCATATGGTCCATACAATTAACGAGCAATGTGAAGCTGTTGTTAAGATTCGAATATTGTATTTATAGTTAATCGATTTTTGATATGACACTATGAAATTCTCCTTGGACCTACAGAGTATCATATCACCCCCAAACTTAGTCTGAGTTTAGTATATATACAAAGAACTTGTTTTGCAGATATATCTTAACTTTAATTCGTTTAACAGAAAACAATTTTCTTTCAGGTTTTGTTAAATGTTTCACCTTTTTCAATTTGGAAAATAATCTCAACCGAATGATTATTTAGTATTTTAGAGTAGTGCCCATAAAATTTAAATGAATAATGTCTGAAGCTCTTCTGAAAATTTCAGCCTAATGAGTCCTGTGCTGTGATTCAAGGACTATTTTTAAAAGCGAAGAATGCTGAAGAAACGGAAGTGAAAAAATGGGGTTTCCAAGTTCGGCGATCGTAGTGCTTTACCTAAATGGCACAGGACCGGCTATATAGCCATTTGTAATTTTGAAAATGTGCATACTAAAAATAAAAAGAATCATATACATTAAAATACAAGCTATAATTATAATAAAATGAATAAAAAATATTTTTACAAAATTTCACCTTTACATGCTTCAGGATGATGGTGGACTGGTGAGCAAATCGAGAAACATAGTGATAATCCTGCCTGTAGTCATCATTTAATATTATTATATCAACATAACTTTATTATTATTAAATGTGTTTTTATGCACGACAATTTTGTGTAAAAAGCTGTAACTGCGACTGGCTAATATCATTGATATGTATCATGGACTTGCGCCGTGGCTTATTGGGCTAGAACGTTGTCTTTGATTTCCTGCCTCAGAATGTACCCCGGAGCGATCTCACCTCTGGGGGGTTCAGCTTTTAATTCCCGGGTATAGAACCTGTGCCAACTCTGCATCGTGAGAAAATTGAGAAGCTACGCTAGGTAGTGAACCCTGGTCTAAAAAGCTAACTTTCCGGCTGGGGGTGCCATGATGCTAACCACATCAGTGGTGACCAGTATCAGTTGGATGATCGCCCATCTCTGCCTTAGATGTGTGGGCGTGAGGCCGGAAGTTGGGTTGGCAGGCTCTGGTTCGCAAGCGGGCTGTTACGCCATGAGTTACGTTACGTTGATATGTATCATGACACCACTTTAAAAGTTGACAATACAGCAGGGACCAACGACTTCACTTCCCTTCCAAAGCAAGACATGCAATGTGGTTTTACACCTGAAATAATACCAACTGCATCATAATGGCTGCACTTAATTTTTGCACGTGAAGTGAGCCCTTTTTGACTTCAAGAAGAAAGAGGAGGAGGAGGAGGAGGAGGAGGAGGAGGAGGAGGAGGAGGAGGAGGAGGAGGAGGAGAAAGTGGAACATTTATTTTTGTTGGTTCATAAATGATACTAGCTTTTTAAATTTCATTCTAAATGTTAATGCTATATTTATACACTTATTTTACTAATTAGTGCTACATATTTTTTTGCACATACTTTGATTTTGATTGATTTTGATATAGCATAGAAATCCTCGTTCTGCTGAAGAATGCCAAGGGCAATGTGTAGTGCTTAACGCCCGCTTTTACTACATACGGCACCACAGGTGGTTGCCAAGGGCAGCAAACACATTTCATGCACCAAGCTATAACAACGGAATGCTGCCACCCTCATCTCATTTTTCGTTAGAAGGCCAAAAACATAAATAACAGTTGTGTAACAGCTTTCTTTAAAATAAACGCGTCAAATGTTTTTCCCTCTTGTGTTGCATTGCTTTGTCATTAGTGTAAGAATTTTATAGCAAATGTAAATACAATTGCCGCATTACCTGTGTCATATTCTGTGTCAAGTAGTATATTTTCATAAATTTCATCTGAGGTGAGGTAAGGTAAGGCCGAGCGATTAGACCGCTTGACTCCCACCAAGGCCCGGGTCCAATCTAAGGTGACTGCATGTGAGATTTGTGGTGGACAACATGGCGCAAGAACGGGTTTTCTCCAGGATCTCCGGTTTTCCACGCTATCATTCCACCATTGCTCCATTATCATCTTTGCTTTCATTCATTTCGCCCTCATTCTGTCATGTACCTCTCTCACTCTCATACCGGACATCGGGTTGATCACTTCGCTCTCTGATGCAGTTTGTATTCTTCAATCCGAGGCCTAAAGACATAAGGGTAGAGGAAGAAGAATCCCCGAACACCACGATAGTGATAAACTAGGGAAGTTGAAGAATAAGAATAAGAAGAAGTAAACGCATCTGAGGTATTTTCAAAACGATGTTCAAGAATGAATCAGAGATATTGAGCTTATTTGCAAAAGCGTTCTCAATAAATTACTTATTTTCTCAGAAAAATGGAAACAGTTTTACTTGAATAAAGGGCAGTAATAGAAATCGGAATTTACGACAAATCAAATCTGCAGACAGTGCGTGAAATCGGCGGAATAATCTTTTAATGGGCCTTTGGTCCATTGAGTTACTCAGTATATCCTGACAGACAGCTGTCGTTTATTTTCATATAGATTCCATGAATTATTCTGACGAAAGCTTTTCCATCTACCTCATGTCAGTCGAAATAAAACTTTGCGGAAATTGTTCCATTACACATTTCGTTGAAGGTTCAAGGAGGTAGAAGAAATGGTAGTCGGATGTTACAAAGATAGTGGCTTTTACTGACGTTGAAATTCCATATGTTTGCATGATATTTCGATAAGCATATGAAGATTGACAACACTTTAACCAAAGTAAGGAAGCAGTAAAAATCCAAACCAATAATAAGGCATATCTAAGAAACGGCTAATGTCACAAAAAAGTTATTAAAAATCGTATGTTTTAATATCGTCTGTGTTTTGTGTTTTTATCTATCTGTTAACGTTTACCAGTTATTCAAAATTATACATAACTTCATATCACAGGCTATTTCCAGAAAATTCAGCATATACAGTTTAGTCACGTAAATATGTTAAGTAAAGTCTAAACAAAATATTTTAATATTATGAAGCTATCTTTGAGTGAATCAAGAATTTCGAAAAATTCTCCATATGAAAGATAGTTTGGAGTATTTTCATGGGGAAAAAATCCAGTCATATCTTTTGAAAATACTGAGAATAAGTACTAAATTTGGTATTTCTCCGATTTTTCGTTTTTGAGTTTTAGTGTACAAGACTGTGTAGCCTTACTTGCAATACTATCACTGTACTTCCTTATACAGATGCTTAAATTAGTAAATCTGCATGATTTTCCTTTCTTCTATTTATTTTTTAAAGTGTATGTGTATTGTAATTATTAAAACCACGATAGCCTTTCCTGTGTCGTGTTCTTCGGTTACATTGCCCCATTCTTTGCACATCCCAAACAGACAAAGGCCAATGTGTCAATTGTTTTGTAGTTGTTGAATTCTCTATCTTCCTATACTTAAACTCTATATCTTCCACACTAGCCGTGTGTAGGCTAAGGTTTGAATGAGTAAAGCCACACTGAAAAATTCAATGCCATAGCCGGGATTTGAACATGCGTTTGTACAGGATGTATAATAAGTTATATACGATGTTAAAGTCACTGTAAGTGAAAATTTAATGGGAACTGTACAAATAAATAAATATCAACATAGTTGGTAGAAAAGGCATTGGATTCCACTAAAAATTTGATATTGAGATTCCATGATCAGTTTATTGTGATAATGAAGTGGACAGAGATAACGATTTTATAAGCACAGTTTTTAAAATCTTATTAAATAAAGCGACAATGGCGTAGAGAAACTCGTGCGAATGTAACACCAGATTTTTCGCCATTGCATTCCTATTAGCGTTGAAGTGTGTCGACCTTAAGGTGACCAGCACCGTGATCGTCTCTTATCGGTTCTTATTTGGTCGATTAGAAGAGTGAAATATTAGTAAGTTGACGTACAGTAAGTTACGAAACACAAATAGAGCGATTGGAAGCTGCGTGTGTCTATATGATATGATTTCTCGCACCTGCCGATGTATGACACATTGCTGTCCAGAAGACATGATTACATCTGAACCATACACTGGACTTCACCGTGTATGTGCGATAAACTCAGGTAAACATCTCTGTGTTGCGAATTTTTCCCGATACGCTTTCTCGCATTTCCATGTAGTACCTAGTTGATTTTGTTGACGTTTAACGAGTACTTCCCGTCCGCCACCTTAATGAATACACGCAGCTGTTTAGGTGTGGTGACATTAGCTTACAATGGAATTTTTATTATGATGGGTGTGAGTGTGTACAGACATCTTGGTTTACGGCACAACTTGACAGCAGTGATTTTAAATTATGCACATTACTCACCTTAATTAGATTCGTAAGGTAGTGAACAGTTTCACATTGTGAAGAATACAATTTCATACCTTAAACACCGTCCTGCATTTTGCGATTGTCGCTCAGACCAGATTATTGTTTCAACTATCGAGGTTCCCATATTGTTCAGTTGTTCCTTTCAGTTTCCACTTTTCGTTTTGATTACAGATAGGTCCAGTCCACACCTGTATATAACTGCCTACGAAGAAACACACAAATGTATACGCAATATTTTAAATCCGTTTAAATATGTTTGGGGACATTTGTCTGTGAACAGCATTCTGTTGTTTATAAACAAATGTATCGTTGCTATTCCATCCGAGATGGAAAACAAAGGCAATAGCAATCACAAATGCACAGGTCTAGACATGTTTGCCGGCCGATGCATATTGAGCCAATAATACTGCAGTTAGTGATTGCAGTTCATTCGGTTAAGTGCAGATAAAATGGAGAAAAATTCGAGTTTTTGGAAAATAATATTGTCGCTGATCAAAATCATATATTCTATTGCATGCATGTAACACGTACAGAATGAAGATTGTAAGAGTATGGTAAATTATCGATGAATCGAAAATACGCTAAAGGAAATAAGTCAGCATGTTAAACATCGAGAAAAATTTTCAAGCATTAAAAATCTGTTTCGGCGTGAGCGTAAGAAATCAGTGGATTTTCAAAAGAGAGGTTCTTCTCGGAAAAAGAAAAACAAAGAAAGAGAAAACAAAAGAAAAACACTGGCCTTTGATGTGAAAAACTGTCATATTTACTCCAAAGGTGTAACTCTAGAGCTGGGGTGCTAATGGAAGGGACACGAGGTTTAACCGATTCCCGAGTTTTGCTCTTCGGTTTGCCTACCATCCAGGCAGTTTCTATTTTCTTAGGGATAAATTGTCGTAAAGTGTGATCACCCGCAACACACCATGGTGTAGGCGGCATGTCTGACCTAGAGGAGTAGATCCACTGAACCAGGAAGTTCATGACAGTGAGACAGGCATTGCATTCATTTTCATCAATGCATCGTTGATAGATACATCATTCATTGTGATTTTTTAGTTTGTACCACACGAACTGCAGAAAGGTATGCTCTGTGCTTGATTAAACAGACGGTGTTGCTGCAAACTAGACTGACGAAATGTTTAAACCTAACACTATAATTTAAATTGTTAAGTTCTTTGCCCGACTGGAGAAATGTATGCCTCCATCAACGTCTTTTAATTGCCTTTGTCTTGAACAAGACATATGAGAGTAACGTTAATACTTGCAGCTATTTCACACAAAGACATGTTTGTGACTGGATGTGGATATGGTATCAAAATTCGTGCAAATGTAATGAAGTTCCACAAATTTTCAAGAACATTCTTTGTATCAATTGTTTTTCCGGCTGCAAATATTCAGTACGTTCATTTGGAAACACTTGTGCTTTGGTTTGCGGGCAATTTGCATTCAGATATAGAATAGATTTTGCACGTTGTTTTAGGTCATCGTGTTGTCTCCATTCTTTGTTTGCGTTATACAATATTTTCCATAGATGTTCTTCGATGTTATGAGTTATTGAATCAATAGTTGGACTTTTGATCTTCACTGTTAGCTGTGGGCAATGGATACTGCTGCATATGGAAATATCGAAAATGATGAAAATACAATTATTACTAAATTATACAATAAAGAGACTTTCGAAGCATATGCCTTGGAACCTAGATAGTAACTGACAGAGGAAGCATGCGATATGGCTTCACGGTAACGTGTGAGACTCGCATTCGTGAGTTTCTGGGTTTTGACCGTTGATATTTCGTAGTTTTCCCTGGTCGGTAGACGAATGCTTGTGTGGTTTCACATCTACCACGGTTTCCTTTCCTTGTTTTATTATTATTCCGTTTCCCTCCCATCTTTCAGCTGTGTTTCTAAGTTTTGTGGCCTATGACAATGCTGAACAGATGACGCGGATGCTTGCTCAAGAAATAGAATACCCACTCCCTATGGACACTAGAGGGCTGCTTGGTCAATGGGTTGTTCATTGTCCTCTCTAAGCAGCTCCAGCAATGGGATGGGCCTTCAAGCTTGTAATTATTTGGGACTTCAGCGCATCTCTGGCGACCTGTAACGTCCGTGGTTGCTTCACTTCATATTTTTCTCTTGGAGGATGTTAGCAGCAATAGATCTATGTCGGGTGAGGTGTGCCTCTTCGTTGTATAACTTATGCAACTTATAACGTGATAAAGGAGACACTGTTAATAACGATTCAATAAATGTAAATCAAAGAGTACAATCATGTGTGCTGCACTATTTAGTATCTACATCGAAGAGATCTTCAAACAATCACAAAGTACATTAAGAAATGCTTATACATGATTCTGAGCAGCGTGTTGTTACGTGATCAAATAATATTTAGTACTTCACAGGATGACTGCGAGGCTACGCGTTAACGTATGAAGGCCGCACTCTATTCTCTTTCGGCCGACCATTCTGACATTGGAATTTTTCGTGGTTTTCTCTAACTGGCTGGAGTTTCAGGATCGGTGTTGGCCAAAAGAAATACTGCAATGAAATATATACAGTCTGCAAATCCGATGATGAAATAAAATAAGCTGTTTTATTAGTATTATTATTGTCATTATTGTTTTTGTTTGATTTTATCCTTTAGAATAACACAACCGCAGCGGAATTCTGTAGTGTCGAAAGCTGCTAAGAGTGATTATAGACTCGCATTACGAACAGTATAATGATGTGGTGTAATGATTGGTGCTCTCGTTTGTCACACGGGTAACCATGATTGCATTCTATACCGACTACTAAACTTTTATTCAGACTTAAGCCTCAAATAGGTCAAACGCAGATCTAATCATCCGTGTTAAGTAAACGTGGGTATCAAATGCTAACAAGCGAACTGTCGCTATGCTTATACCTGTATTCGCTTGAGAGTTCGATGGCATCATCACTGCTCAATGTGGGGCCCTGTGTGCCAAAAAGCAGGGTGCGAAGTTAGTTGGAAGTACCCGAAAGTGAGTCCAGAATACGTAGGAAGATTTAGGCATAACACAGCATTGTACGGTAGGGATTGCTTACCCCTGCGGGCGACGGTCTACAGATACGTAAAGAGCGTCGGCGGGTACAAACCTCGAGGGATGTCCATAGCTACTTGCTAGTCGTCACACGCGGCACATTTTAAGCTTTAGTTGCGATTCTACTTCACAGAAGATTTTTGGTGCATAGGCCCCACATAGAGCAGAGATGATGCCATCAAACTCTCAAGGGAAGCAAACATTGTAAGCAAACATTTATGGATGTAACTTTTTACATGAATATACATTTTGAAATTGATTATGTAAATTCTTCTAAAAATTTCAATTTTCTAAAATTGTTTCTTAAAAGTCAAATAAATAAATACTTAAGACTAACGTTAAGAATACCTTTGCGGTCTTGTACTTTAATACACCAAGAGAAACATTACAGAACTGACTGCGTTACCATAAGGGACGGAGGAATTTTTGTAGTGTTAAACTGTTTACTGTTTACCAATGTGATGGAGGTAGGAAAGACGTGAAAAGAGGGGGAGAGAAACGAAAGGAATGTCCGCGTTTACACCATAACGGAAGCTGCGGATTCTATTTATTAAAATATATTTGGCATCAAGTAATTATTCCAATCTGATATCTCTTTTTGCAAAATTTCTGTCGATAATTGATGCGAATAAGATAGGCTAACTAAAACACAACTTCGACTACAGCAGAGGTACTGGCCTGTACTTTTTGTGTACCGAACATCTCTAAATATAACAAAATACTGCATCAGGTACCAACACTAAATTAAAGAGTATATATTTTCTAAAATGCTGTTCGTATTCCTCAAGAAAATTCACAATTTATTATTATCAGAAAACGGAGGGGATTTCGAAATTTAAGCTGCCATGAGGACCTAATGTGGTTCTGGAAAGCTTCAGGTAAACGGGATAGCAGATTGGGGCACAATCGGATCCTTACGTCTTGAGATACCGAACGGAATGGCTCAGGTGGTAACGACTTAGGAGGCCGTGTGTTCGATTGCCGTGGCTGACCTACCTGACTCATTACTTTTACCGGGGCTCCCTCGGGTTGCTAGGTGGGTGCTGGGAAAGATATTACATACTCCTAATTTCCTGTCCCCCATTTCACCTGGCTTCACATTTCATTTCACCTTTCATCGCCGTCAGGCTTCTAAGCGTCGAGGAGAGTTTGATCATGTATGGCGGGGAAGCTTCTCTCGTTAATCCTCGTCGTCCGGATCGGTCTACGCCTCCAAGGCCCCCAGGGGATGTGTAAACCTGCAGGCGGAAGGGGAACTGGCTGTACGAGGGGCTCTCTCCTCAGATGTAATCTCGCCCCTCTCCGGGCCATAGACATAATAGATGTTACATAAGTCTAGCTGATAAGCCACCCTCTCTGAACCTAGTCATAGAGTAATACGTCTCCTGATATTTCTTCCTGATGAAGCTGATACCTCACACAGGCCTAACTTTACTCCGGAGAAGTCTCGAAGGAACTGTTCCACACAACGCCAGGGCAGACAGTTTCGCAAAGTAAACTCCACCGTCATACACCTCACCTGATTCTTGTCGCGTTCTCTTGTAGGTCCTTTGTTCCTGCGATCTTCGAAGCGACGATGTGTTGTGTTTCGTCGCACTCGTCGATGTTGCGGCTGATGAGGCGCTATGAACTTAGGATCCGCCTCAACGAGTATCTATATCGTCTGCTAATGGTTATGGAGTTGCTGCTGTGGTAGGAGAAGGAATTGGTCTTTTTTTATCAGTGTTCTTCGTAAAATAAACTCATATAACCCATTTGTGTCGGCGTTCCTGGCTACGTGGATGTCTGCAAGTTTTCACCAAGCTATGAACCACTCACGGGATGTAAATACATTTTCTCGAAGCTTTAAAATATGTAACTTAATAGGTAAATCTCAGAATTATAGTCGGATGCACCTCGCGGATCACTGGATGCAAATTATATGATGCCGGTTGGTGCTGCTACGAGATAGTAATTCACCCTCCTCGAGAGTTCACCAGACTGCCTAAATTTTCATTCCAACTCGCACTTTTCTACAATTATGGGAAGTCTCCGAATTTTCGTAACACAAGCCAATATTTGTTTCCTCCCATTGGTTATTTCATTTGTAGCTTTGCAATAATTGGTTCCTTCTTTGAACTTTACATTCTACAGGCATCCAGATAATTTTTGTGGGAGACGCTTGTACCCGGAGAAACGGTAAACTCTTTTGCTACAGAAAGGGAAGGCCAATAGCCTTTATTGCCCACGCTAAGATTAGCAAAAGATTTGAGGAAACTGTTCTGTTATTCGTACCGAAAACTAGCAGAATTTCCTGCGTGACTGCGTCTATATTTATTGGTAATAATTGCCGAGGTTTTTATCATTTATACACATTTTCAGGGGCTCTTCCTGGATATGTGTATCTACACAAATACTAGGAGCAAAGCTAGATATTTGCTATTTGGAATAATACTTAATTGCTAGTAACTCCTTAGTTAATAATTTCTAATGGTTCATTTTTGTACAAGAATGGGCAGGTGGATTTAAAGCTACATCCTTCAGCATTAACACAAAGAAGTGAAGTATCAGGAAATGGGGAAGAAGACATTGCGCGACGTTATACATATAATACTCACCACAGTTTGCCTACCGACTAGAGAAAAACGCGAATAAAACAATGTTCATGGTGCCCAGCCCAAGAGCAATCGAACCTGGGACTGCAGAATGTGAGCTCTCCACTTTGCCATGGAGCGATCTCGCTCGGCAAGGTCATATGATAGCCACTGAACGCATACTAAATAATTAGAAGTTAAACATGATCATACATTAAGCAGAACTTGAATTTGTATTGTGTGTATGTGCATATTTTTTCAAAGGAACTTGAAATCTTTTCGTACTCTAAGAAACGAGTTATACACACATCCGGATTCGTAATGTGTTTTAATAATGGATAGACGTTTGCTGCATTTATTTCGTAACAATGCAACGTATAAAATCATGCACGATAGGGATGAAAATTCATTAAAAACCATAGAAATATATAAAAAGATGGTATTTATTGGCTGTTTTCTTTCAAACAAAAAATAATGAATAACAGTGATGTTACGTAGTATCTGGAAATTTTGTATCAATATTCCACATCTTTCATATCGTACATAGTTACTGAATGTAAGGGTGAAATGCAAATGAATTACCTCGAAGGACTTCATAGGGATGGTGTTTTTTTCGCACATACGACGTAGTGGAAATGCTACTTATGGCTTCTTCCTACTCTTGAGTTTCCAAGTTACACCATATATAAAATTTGTAAGTATATTTAAATTGACACTGACACTGCTGGCTGAGTATGGTAAATGGATTTCAAATATTTAAGTGGCAGTAGACGAAAGAGGGCCTTTTTCAGGTTATTAAAATTGAAAGTTTTTTTTTTTAAAGGGAGAGGAATATTTTCATTCCCAGATGTTATAAATTATGCAGAGTCCTGCTAAGCTCACATATTCAGAGTTTGCCCAAGCAGTTCTGCATACATGCTTAAGTAGGCACATTTCAGTAATCCCATTTATAAGTGGCAGAACATGACAAAACCTTCAAGTATATTATATTATCCATTTCACCGTGCTGCTGCTCCTTGTTGTGTTTTTTATTATTCTGCTTTTTATCAGCATACCTCGTTTTTCTCTGTGTTATACTTTATTTAACCTGTATCCATTTGTGCTTTTTTCCCTCAGGGTTGCTGTAGCAATTTGTTCATTTCGCAATATCTTCAAACTTAGATGTAAATTCAAAATGTAATTTATGCATTTTCATCTCAATATCAAAGGTTTTATTTATGATTTCACTTTAATGTTATTTCTAAACACATGTCTTGTTTGTCACAGTTAACTCAATTATATGATTTTATCAGAAATATATAAAATGATCAACCTACAAATCAATATGAAATTTCTGATTTCAAAATGCTAACAAACATTCCACCCTTAGTGATGGACATTTTTTAAAAATTTAGTCTTCCAACGTTAAGTCATATCGGACGATGAATGAAAATGGTGAAATTATGCTCAAATGAGCTCAAGGTCCATTGAGCTTAGTTACCCGACATTTTTCTTTCAGGATAAGGGTTAACCCAGGAAAAAGACCATCCAGGTAACTCAGCCTGAACAAGATTCGAACTCGAGACCTCTTGAACGTGGGACAGACATCTATGCTAACGAGGAGGGCACAATTGGTTAAAGATTTTGCTATGTACCAAGAGAAGATAGTAACTTTACCTAGATCCTCTGTTGTAACACGAGCTCTTAAGTCTATACACAAACATGCCTTTAATCACTGAAGAGAATTTTGCAAAGCCATTTGACCAGGATCTTCCGCAAATTGATGAAAACAGAAGAGCGTATCGAAATAGACAAAATTGAAAAAGCAATTTCAGAGCAACCTTCAGAAAAACATTCTAGTTGCGATATGATAATGTCACTTCAGTTATACTCTTGACATTGAAGATATTTATGGGGACCGTGTATGACTGCCAATCATTGTGGGTCACGAAATGGATTTTGTTGATTAGAATGCGTTATCCAAGTTTATATTCTGGGTTTCTGACTAAAGTTAAAAAATGATCCATCATTCTCCTTACAAATGTCTTTTACTATCGAAAGAAATAAACATCCAGGATTTCGTTGGTATCATTATACAGGAGGTTTCAGAATTCGATCGATTAACTTTAAGGAATTTTAGAGAGATGTTGGGGGAATATATTGATACAGGGCACATGTGGTCCCAGAGCGCATAATTTGCTGCGATAAATGACCCAGTACGCCACTCATACCACCTCAATGATAAATGAAGGCATTTGCTGCACTACTGATGACTACGTGGTAACCACTCATAGTGGTCACGTAAGAATTTCTCAAACCAGCAATACCACATTTCATGTTCAAGACCCACTTTCCTCTCTCTCCTCTCTCCTCCCTCCTCTCTCTCCTCTCTCTCCTCTCTCCCCTTTTAAAGGAATACTGCACTGTACCATTTGTTATTACTGTTATTATTGCTGCTTTAAATGTAATCGTACAAATCAAACGAATAGATTTTGAGCAGGAATATACAGCATACTATTCTGTGATGTTCTAAAGATGTGCATGATAAGTAATCAGAAACATTTAAGGAAGTGACAAACAATTCAATACAATGACCTGGGACTAATTGCTGTTGTGCTTACGAACTAAAAAAATGCACTGCTAGCTCTCGAAGGCAAATCACATTTATATTCCTGCTTAAACTTTATTTATTCAGTTCAAGGAACTGCAGAAAACTTGCGTATATTTTCTTCTTAGAATATACAGAAACGTCTGACCATGAGCATTTCCATTTGTGAACTCTGATTTTTTTTCCAAATGTTTTATTTTTGGGAAGCGCCAGTGAACCACCATATAGCACTCCTACACAATTGGAAAATGTCAAATACACCTGTGTTGCCATTCGCAGGGATTGCTCTGTATGTAACATTTCGTTGACTATAGTGTAGTGCTGCGTTCGATTCCTTCTGTAAAATAGCTTTATTTATTTTTTTTTCTGTTAAAGCAAAAGGGACGTGTATATGCAAAGAACGATGGCAATTTTAATGTGTAAATAATCCAAACGAAAAAAGAAGTTTAATGTAATAAAATAATCTCTACATGTGGTTTTATCAAGTAATGTTTAAACTTATTTCTCAGAAACATGTATAATTTTTGTTTGTTCCATTTATACCCCGCCTTTAACTCCAATGATCATATCGGCGGCCATTTTCCTTTGGAACATATCGAAGGTGTTGAATCGTATTCCTTGGGCTTTCTAATCATTAGATCATGCACACATTCGCACTCTCATTCATACTTCCAGACCCTCGGGAAGGTGAGGAATTATCTTGGTCGAAGGAAAATCCCCACCCCTCTGCCGGGAATCGAACCGGGGACCCCTAGCACGGCAGGCAGGTGTTGTGTATTTGTTTGCATTTTTGCTTGCACGGTGCGGTTATAATTCATAGACGCCTGTTACTTTGTGAAGGTCACTGCAGCTGTATTCAGAGCTATACGTGTAATTAAATGTAGAGATTCATTAATTATTAAAAAAGTTGTACAAAAGAAGCAGCGATAAATATTCCGTTACATGCATATAAGGATAATCAGGGAATGATACAGCGCATTACTGTTTAGAATTCGTTCGTTTGATTTGCTTGATTACATTTGACAGCAGCGCAATATTCCATATCCTGCACAATCAACAATCTGAAGAACGAAAATAATAAAGTTAAAATAATAATAATAATAATAATAATAATAATAATAATAATAATAATAATAATAATAATAATAATAATAATAATAATAATAATAATAATAATAATAATAATAATAATAATAATAATAATAATAATAATAATAATAATAATAATAATAATAATAATAATAACAACAATAACAACAACAACAATAACAATAACAATAACAACAACAACAATAACAATAACAACAACAACAACAACAACAACAACAATAACAATAATAATAACAATAACAATAATAACAATAACAATAACAATAATAATAACAACAATAACAATAATAACAATAATAGTAATATATCCTAGTGTAAGAATGAGATTTGACATTAGAATTTATATCACTGCAAATGTAAGTTAGGTTCATTAACCCATGTCGGTGAAAGTTTCATTTGCCATAATTTAGACACATAGACCGATTGTGTTCAACCGATTGTGAATCACCATTGAATGTAGTGTGTCTCGCTTGAGAACTCCTTACATTACCACTGAGGCACACCTGTACAGTTTTGGTAGTGCATCAAATGCTTCCATATATGATTAAAGTGGTATAAGATGCGTTTCGCCTCTTATTTATTGCACAAATTTATGAGCTCTGGAACCATAAGTGTCTTATCTCCAACTGTTCCCCCAACGGTTCCTTTTTAAGCCCTTAATGTTAATTTGCCAATTGCGAAACATCCTGTATATCCAGCACCTTTGCTGTGTGTGCACTCCATGAGTCTCATAACGTTATTTTCTTTTGTTCGCTTGTGAGAATATTTGTGACTATTGGAGAGAAATGTCTTACAATGGCTTTGTCACTTGTCTGGTATCTATAAACACAGTGTGTGGAAAAACGATATGCAGAAAACTGTAGAATAGAAAGGCCGTAACAAGACAAACCATTTGAGTTAGGATCACATTGAATTGCACATTCAGTATAACAGGAGCGCTGCATGGATCTAATTGAAATCTAAGTTTATTGAAACTGTTCCTTTGACACTAACTGAAATGTTAACTCTCACGGCTATTCTATTGTGTACGTACTATCAAAACTAATGAGTACTGTTAAACAATGAGAAACATTTCATGCGCGTGCTGTACTTTACCGAACAAGAGGAGCTTTCCACTTTATTGGAAATTTTGGTTTGCTCTAGACTGAACAAACCAAGCCTTACGTGGTCGAATGGCTTTCGGTCTTGTTCATTGTTCTAAGTTAAATCAGTGGATAATTTTTATTAAAAAAAATTCTGTTCCAACGGAACCGTCTCCTTTTTTATCCGACCTTTGAATTCACCTAGATGAGTAGTGACGTGTAAAGAAAGTTATGTGATTGTAACGCCCCCGTCATTATTTATTTATTGGTAGAGACTAACTGGCAAAACATGTCAAAAATTGTCATTTTAGTTTTCTGTCCAGTCTTATAAATTAGAATACCCTCCTTTATCTGTATACGTAACTATATTATCACTGTATATTTTAGTATGTCTTTTAAAAGGTAGCGATTTTATATTGTGACTCCATAAGCTAATAAGAAAAGCTTTATAGCTCCTACACATTTTAGAGTATGGAGATAAACCCATCTGTTTTGGGAAGTTCTATTCTACAAATTGGTACTACTTTGTTCAAGCCATGCGATTTCTTCCTGTGCACATATGTGCGATTTCTTCTCATTTCTGCGTTGATTAGCTTTATATGTGAATGGCATTTTGTGTTATAAATGATCGGCTTTTTCAGAATCATTGCAGATAAAGGAACCTCAGGGTGATAAAAAAAACTTCAGGATATTAAAAATAACTTCTGTGAACTGTCGTAGAATTACTTTGGTGTTATATAGGTGCTTTTGAAAAAATAATCAAATCAAATAGACAGATATAATTGAAAAAAGTCGCACCTCCTCTAATAAAGGGTTTATTGAATAAAATTAGTGTAGTTTAGGTATTCAATCCTCCAAATTCATATGGATTGCTTCGTACGAATAATGGTGGAAAACAAGGTAGGTTAGATAGGAGTTGAAGACAAGAACATTAGTTTTGGCATTCGCCCCTCTGAGTTGGCGTTTTAATATACACTTGGCACTATGTTACACAAATCTGCTTGTGGCATGTTCGAAGAAGCAAACCATCACGATAAGAAACGTGTTAATTTTAACACTGGGGATTGCTTCCGCTTCCGCTGTGTAACTGGGACAGAGATACAGCAAAAGTAAAGAAAGCATTACAGGAAGAGGACAAAGGATAGCGAAGATTCAGAGTTCAAGGAACTTGTTTTAACACTTAGGAAATTTAATGGGACCGTTATTTCTTCAAACTTGTTTTATGTTACTCCCTTTGAAGTGCTTCCGAGTGTGAAGGCACTTAACACTTCTCCTAAAGGTTGATATGTTCATCCGTGGGCTGTCTGATTTCATAGTCTGCTATTTTTATCTTTTGTTTTCTCTTAACATCTCTGTGTATAACTTCAGCCCAATTACTTCAGATGTGTGGATACAATTTTGTCTTTGCTCTTTGCTCTTTTATATCTAATTATACCTGTGCTACCTGTCTTGTTATGGTGCCTGTTTGTTCTACCCTGTACTCGGATAAATCAACAGGCTGAGTTGGTTTTGGATCAATCAGCGAATATTAATAGTCAATAAAATGCAGAAAAGGCTTGTAAGAATTATCTTTAAAATAGTACCGAGGGAACCTTTACGCTCTATTTTAAATATTAAATATATTTCATGAATATATTTCCTAAAATGTGTCATTTTTTTAGAAATACCTACTGTTTATATAGATGAAATAGTGAGGTTTATAGTCATTTTACTCGCCAAAGTCCATATTCATAGCTTTAAAAAAATCAAGTTAATGAAGTCACACATTTTTTCATGTCATACACACATGTTGAAATACCTGTTCTTTCCTAAATATAGCTGTTAGTCAGGTTTTTAAGAAAGTACTAAAATTGTACCTTCTTAACAATTAATACCATTATAAAAGCAAAAGACAAAGAAAAAAATCCTGCATTTGGATGTTGATTTGATTAAATTTCTTGATGAATGTTTAAATGATTGAGTTATATTCTTGTGAACATTATATTCCACTTAAGTAATTTGTGTACTTTAGCATCACATGGCGAGACTTTTCGTACTTTGTATAACGTCTGAGAATAAATATAATTATGATCAGGCATAAGAATTCTTGGAACAGTTGGCTTCAAGTTATCTACACCCAAATCATATGTCATTACAAAGAATGTAAACAACAACGGTCAAGGGTCACAGGTAAACACAGTCTGGGTTGTGCTGTTTGAAAACACCAGCAACTTCCCTACCTAAAGTTCAGCAATGGTTCAACTTTACTTCCTTTGATCCTGGCTTTAAAACTTATAAATTCCTCTACCTGATTTTGACAAAATGCACCGAAACTAGGTGGCTGATCAGAAAGTGTAAACGAAGACATTCATGTAATCGTTTGCTCTAAAATCGCAAGGAAAGCATTAAGATATGCCTCTCGAGTTAACACCAAGTGGGCGCTCGTTGCCGGATGTACAGTAACTTTGAAAAGTATTGGTCTAGTTTTACAAAATTAATTAAAGTAAAAGTCCGAGTAACTTAGCAGCCGATTTTTTAGAAAGTGCAAATTATATTAATATCTGCGACTTCTTTTGTGTGATTCAAATTGCCGGGAGAAGTAAATAGTGTATGTGTGCATCAGATCAAAACCCAATTTCACTACAATTTCAAGTGTTATAAAAATTTGCTGTGCTAAATGCTCGTAAAATAATTTTGTAGATAACTATCACACAGGAAAATGTTGAAATAAATCAGCACAATTGTAAAACTAATCGGACGTTTTACTTTTCAGATGAGACTCTTTCGTCGTTCTTCAACAAACTATACTTATAAAAGCTTATTCTTCTATACACTTAATGTTCGTTTAAGGTACAACGGGAGTAGAACACAGTGTCTATTAAAATTGCCAATCTCCACATTCGCAAAAGCTTTGACATACGTACAACTGGATGTTGAATCACTGTTTATGTTTAACACGCACTCCTACACATAAATCTCTCTCTCTCTCTCTCTCTCTCTCTCTCTCTCTCTCTCTCTCTCTCTCTCTCTCTCTCTCTCTCTCTCTCTCTCTCTCTCTCTCTCTCTCTCTCTCTCTCTTTATCTATCGTCTTCCATTTAGATAATATATTTGTGAAACGTGACGATAAGTTGTAGTTTGAACTTTGCATTAAAAGTAGCCTGCAACACAATTAAGAAAATGCATAGCTGATTTTATTTGCCACAGCTAGCATAATGCTCTAGATGAACAGAGTATGCTTTCAAAGTCGTGGTCGAACTTTAAACCACTTTTTGGGATATTATTTTCGAACATTTTCCATATTGAATGTGTCCTACACTGCGTAACTGTTCCGTTGTTTAAGAACAGATACTACTTCTGTGAGAAAGAAATAGTCAAAGGAAAAGATAATACTATTTAAAAACAATAATAACTCCAATTTCAGGGGAAAAGGTTATGTTTTACATATTAGAAATTTGGCTATTTTTGAAATGATAAGAAAAATATATCCAAAATAGTTAAACGGTTTAATACGCATCCAAAAGTGATAAATATTTCATAAATATATAATTTATAAAAATGAAAGTTGGAGGCATTCACTTGGTAGGATTTGTGCAACAGTTATTCTTAAAATGACTATTAAAATTACAGTGTTCAAAAACTCACTGCTCTAAGAGCGTTTATCATTGATTAAACAAGTTATTGTCGATTTGGAATGTTTTTGAAAACATACTTATATTTATATGTTTTATGTGTCTATATAAATGAATGAATTTTTGAAAGTATTTAATTACATGTTTCTTAAAATTCTTATAGATAGACGTAAAAAGTTGTGTGCATATACTATGTTAATATCCAGAGAAGTATTTTCCCTTGTCAGTGGCATTATCGTTTTAAAAGAAAAGTGAACTACATCATTTTGTATATAAACATTAGTAATTATATTATAGTTAGGGATGGTGATTTTCCGCAAATGCGATAAAGTGCGAAATTGACTCAAAATGCGATATAAATTCGAAATCGAAGATTTTCCCAAGTAATTATTTTTTAATATATCAGTTTCAGGTGAATTATTTAGTATTCTCAAGTTGCAAGAATAGACTGCAACAAGGATCTAAATGAAAAAGTACGTCTCACATGTTTTATATAGAATAATAAATTAATAATTTTCAAGCCGGTAATACAGGTGATGACTGAAAGCTAAGAGGGATAGCAGCCGAATCGATAGATGTGTTAATGCCGAGCGCTATGTGGGCGTTGTGTTCACAACGCTTGCCTCCAGCAAACTAATCTTAAAATGTGGAAATGTGTTTATAATACAATTGTACATTTTTTTCTAACACTAACTACTAGGACAGAACATAGGTAGTTTTATTGAAGCAATGTATATTCATAAATAACTGTTGTGTATGTTTGCTAAGTCGCCCGGTGTAGGCCTCTTTATGCAAGTGTTCTTTGGCAATGTTTCGCAGGACATGTGTCCTGCTTCTTCTTGAGCTATGTACAAAGAAATGTTTTTGAGAGGGTTCTGGCCCCTCCACAACCAGCCCTGGTGGCAGTCATCTCAAGAGGATCTCCATGGCGTTTATTACCATGCGCTAACTACAGGTTATGTCTACAGCTAATGTATGGGATGGAACCGGTGAATGTTCTGCCAGGTACCGTTTGCCCATCCTGGTGTTAGTGGGTGACTACGCCTACCTACCAGGGGATAGATAGACATGGAACCAAGGCCTGCTCTTGGCCCATGAGCCCAGGGGAGGTATCTGGACTGTGTTAAGTAGGCATGTTCATGCAGATGGGAGTGTGAGTTGGTATCTGGTATACTGGTGAAGTTTAACAGATGCTTACACGTGTACTCGCATTACATATGGATATCCTGCCGCTGCTACTGGTGGACGTTTTTGTGGAGCGTGTCCTTTCTGAAACCTAGTCCAAGGTGCAATTATTCAGTACTCGGTGTTCGTTGTCAAGCCTTGGTCATCATTGGGGGTTGCATATTCTTCAGGCGGGGACGAGTTTCTTAAATATTGCTGAACTTGATCGGGCCCTTGCGGTTTGATGAGTGAGAATCCGAGCGGTGTTTTTTATTTGCCGTGTGTTGTGGTGTACTGCCTAGGTTTTTATTAGCGGGTTGTAGAGTTTAGGCGCTTGTATGTAGATGTTGCCTGCTAGCCTTTTGATGAACTGTTTAATAGTGCAAGTCCGTCGTGTAGCGCTTCTGTGGGGGCGCTTCTAAGGACTTTGACAACCCTTGTAATTACTTTTTTTGACGGATTTTGGCGTTTTGATATACGTGCCCGTTTCTTTTGTTTCTTCTCATGACCATGAAATTGAATGTCCTTAGAAGAATAACTCTTAGCTTCACTATATCACAGATCCCAGACTTCACATGTGCTGAAATATCGGAATCACATATCCGAGAGGCACGGCAGAATAATATGTTGGCCATAGCCCGTTTTAAAGAGATAGATGGCGTGAATTAGCGTCTATGCATCTATGTACGGAAAAGAAGGATAAAAATTGGGTATGTCTGCCCTATATGCTAGGCACAACTGACAAAGTTACAAAAGCGCTACGCATACAAAATGTTGCCATCCGGTACAATGCCGTAAATAAGATTCAGGGTTTCCTGCCATTGTAAAGGACAAGAGCAGTGAACTCTTTAATCTTGCAGTATATAATATTAAGTTGTGGTTTGGATAAATTCTACATTGAGCAAACAGGGAGATCGTTAGCCACTGGAACAAAAGAATATTTTCGAAGTTTTAAACTTAATCATACTCAAAAATCCCCAGTATCAGAACATGATCAGCACCTGTCATCACATATCTTTCGGTTTTAGCTATTCTTGACAATATGTATCCCAGAATAGTACGTGAGAGTGTAGACATTTTAAAACACAAAGGCAAGTTGAATCGCGACAATGGAGCCTTTCCAGCCCGAATAGAAACGCTAGAGGCTAGCGCGAAATTTGTATGTACAGCTGGTTTTCTTTGCACGTAGCCCAAGAAGAAGCAATCCACGTGACCTGCGAAACAGCTGCAGCCAACTCTTGTAGGATGTGGCCTAAACCGGAGGACCTAGCAGAAATAATGGACACTGGTCGTGGAATCCTTCCAATCATTTGACTTAGTTGTGTAGTTGCCTTCCTGTACATCTATGCGGCGGAATATTGACTTTCGCATTGTTGAACTCCAAATTGTTCCTAAGGTATATCGATGTTCTCTGTGATTGAACAAAGGTTCTTAGTTACGCAGTCGCCTTGCACCTTCAGCTAAGGCACCTTATTTGTGTTATTGTCATCTTCTACCACTTACCGGTTATACATGGAAAATTAGACATTCGAAAATACTATCCGATAACGACGAATGTCTTGGACAACATTAAAAATAATTAAGCATTTTAGTTTATATTGAAAAGTTGTATATGGTTGCTGTTTAGAAAACTTAGGTTAGGAAAGGTAGCAAAGGCGACATTTCACTAAGGTATAGGGCGCAGATCGCATAAAAGGTATCCTTTACAAATGAAAAAAAACAAAAAAACAACACTTCTAACGAATCTATTCACGTTTGACGACTTATATAATATTGTGACTTTGGGGGTTCGTGAAATTAAAAGTCCAATTGCACAAACTCAAAATTTTCTTTATTTCCACCGAATTACAATTGGAACACTTGCCGATTACACAGAATTACGTAGCGCACACAGTTACAATTCACAGTTTGTCTGTAACAGGTCCACTCTACACTCACAATTACGTACAACTCCTCTGATACACGTACACAGTCTTCCGGTCCGTTTACTCAATCGGCGCTCCTCACGGCTGCTCGCCAAGAACTGAACTGAACTGTCCACTTCAGCCCTTATATACGCAGATCGCTGTGCCTGGAAGTTTCGCGGCTCAGTGAATTATCCTGAAGGTTCCAGACGTCAATGGGGGAGGGGAAAGAGATGGCTAGGAATGTTTTTCCAACCATCCCCTCGTAGCGCTACAAGATAAATGGATAGGCGTGGTCTAAATGCCTCCGGTCGCCCACCCTGCTGCTAGCTGGCCATGCCTTACGATAATTAGGTGACAATATAATTTTGGTTAATGTATGTACGCATGCATGTATATATGTAATAACATATCTAATATACCTATGTTCAAGTTCTTCTCGGGAAGCAAGCCAGGTGAAAAGACGGTTGGAAATCGACGTTTCGGGAGCGTGCATCTATCCCATCATCAGGATATTTATTAAATGTTACAACCACAAATGAATCATGAATAAATATCCTGATGATGGGAGTTCAGGTCTTATTTTATACCTACCTAATATATATATATATATATAATTTATGTATGCAGGATTTGTGGGTGGGTGGATATGGCTTTCACTACCTGAATGAATATTACATGTTTGGCCTAGAAGGAATTATCTGTATTTAGCGGCTAGTACCTAGTTTGCCCTGGTGGATATACTTGTGTAAGTTAAAGCGGGAGTAGAATTTATGTTATTTAGGACATTCGCACTGCCATATTAAATGCGAAGTTTACGGCGTTAACAGGAAACGATAAAGCCGATATTCCGTAGCAAAGGAACTCCAAGTCCTACCTACAGTATAAAATAAAGACCCTTCATAAACTCCAAGAATTCTAATCTCCAAATTCCAATGCAGAAAACTCCACCTTTTACAACTATAAAGCATCAACAAATATATCACAATAAAAACCGCTAAACTTGCATGAAATTTATTAGTTTTAAATTTCCTAAAACCTAATGTTAATCCTTAATGGAAATGGGCATTTATGCTCGCTGATTATACCTACAAGTTTTAATCTTCTGGTACCGAATTCAGTGAACGCATTAGTAATATAATACATATAAGGTGTAATAATGTATAATTATTATTATTATTATTATTATTATTATTATTATTATTATTATTATTATTATTATTATTATTATTATTATTATCATTATCATTATCATTATCATTATCATTATCATTATCATTATCATTATCGTTATCGTTATCGTTATCGTTATCGTTATCGTTATCGTTATCGTTATCGTTATCGTTATCGTTATCGTTATCGTTATCGTTATCGTTATCGTTATCGTTATCGTTATCGTTATCGTTATCGTTATCGTTATCGTTATCGTTATCGTTATCGTTGTCGTTGTTGTTGTTGTTGTTGTTGTTATTATTATTATTATTATTATTATTATTATTATTATTATTATTATTATTATTATTATTATTATTATTATTATTATTATTATTATTATTATTATTATTCAAATATTCTGGAGGATATATCAAGAAGATTTTGTTGTTATTGTCATCCTATTGAAGTCACGCAAAAGTCTGATATTCAAGTTTGGGCAGGCCCTTTTTTTTTTTTAGGAAAAATACATGAAATTGATCTGTCGAAGTTTCGACACAGAAGCCAGAACATATAGGTAGTTTAACTGAAATAGTTGCTTCCTGCAGGAGGATGCGTTGGTTTTGAGATAATTGCATTAAGATAATTAAGTGAAGAGAAAGCAAAAAGATTTTCTCCTGAAAATGGCAGTCTTTAGGATTAGAGCTCCTATCCTCAGATAACTAGCTAATAAGTACGAACAGTGTACCCGAAGCCCTTAGGATATTAATGGAAGCATGTACTCGTCTGTACTGATCAAGAGCTATGGGCTAACACTCGTCTTTAACATGCCCTAAGATCGCTCCAGCTAGGAAAAGGCTTTGTCGTATCCTTTGAATGGAATTGTTATTTGAGCAGATAAAGCAATTCTACCTCCATTATTTTTATTTATCCTAAGCTCTATGGACCTTGGACCCATTGGAGCGTCATTTCACCAATTTCACTCATCTTTCGATATGACAACGTGGAGGACGTAAATAAAAACTTGCCTACATTATTGAATTCGCGTGTATGGACATGCTTGAACATAACATGTCTTTTTTATATTTATGTAATATTTATTATTCAGATTAGCTAACTAAAGTGTAAGAAATTTAAATTTAAGGAAATGTATGTCAAAATAATGTAAAACTGACAAGCATTAAATAAATATCTATATATCTATCTAATATATCCCTCTATGACATGAAGTCAGAAGAAGTTGAATCCACCCTCACTTAGCTGTCAGAATTATTGACAGGGTATGAATGCCTATCTGCTGTTAGCCTGGCTTTGTAGTACTAACATACAGCATAACCACCTGATTTTAAAAAATGGGCTAAACCGGCTAAATCATTATCAACCTAGCAATAAAAGCCGGCCAGTTTAAGACGTTGTATTATAACTACTAATATATATTCAAAATGTAATGCCACTTTGAAGCTTTAGCGAAAATGTTAGACGGGCTCAGATAACCTAGCTGTCGAGAGACAGCCCGCCTCGGTAGCGTGGTGGTGGCATGTCTGCCTCAGGTTCAAGAGGTCCCGAGTTCGAATCTCGGTTAGGGTGAGCTACATGAATAAGGTTTTTCCGGGGTTTTCCCTTATCCTGAAAGACGAATGTCGGGTAACTCTAAGCTCCATGGACCCTGGGCTCATATGAGCATCATTTCACCCATTCCATTCATCGTCCGATATGACTTAAAGTTGGAGGACGTAAATTAAAAAAAAAAAAAAGAAACTGTCGAGAGACTCTCAAAACCCATACACTCACTCACCCCTCTAAAGCCTTAGAAAATTGTAAGTGAAGTTTTTTCAAATCTGAAAAGTTCAATATTTTTTAAACATACGACTAAGCTTATTTACTGCAGAACTATTATTATATTAATTTGGAAGTCTTAAAGAATTTTTAATCAGGAGTAAAGAAAGACGTTTTTACAGTGAGGATAATAGTTTTTGAAAAATACTAATTTCTATAAGAGTGAATTTTAAAATTAAAATTATAAAATAAAATTAACCAAGTGTTCTTAAATGTTTTTCAGAACCTCTTTCTATAAATTTTTAGCCAGAATTTTGAAACTTAGCCAAAATTTCATTTAATGGTGCAGTAACTTGAGAAAAAGATTTCAGTTGAACATATCAATGACTGTGACTTGATGTTGCTTATAAAGAAAATATGAAATCTCTCATACCCAAATCCGCGCAGAAATTCCTTTGAAAGAATCTGTGTAATATAAGGCGGCCACACACAAAATAGCAGCAGCCAATTTTAACTGCAAACATTACTAAACGTACACATTAATTTGAAGTAATCTTTAAAGAGTTGAAGTTATCAGTGGCTACTGTTTGTTATTAACAAAGGATACATCAAATCGCTCACACCGAAACCCACGATCAAATTCCTGTGGCACAACCTATGTGGCTTGTTCGCGCCGTGGCTGAGTGGTTAGACCGCTCGATTTACCAAGGTGATCGCAAAGTGAGATTTGTGGTGGATAACACGCACTGGGGCAGGTTTTCTTCGGGATCTCCGGTTGCCCCCGACATCTCATTCCACCGGTTCTCCATCATTATCTCATATGTCAGTGTCAGACCCTGTGGTGCCGCATGTAGTAAAAGCGGGGCTTAAACACTACACATTTCATTTTAGCATGAAGCCAATCTTAAACACCAGCAGCCAATTTTGACTGCATACATTCCTAAAGGTACGCCAAATTATTCACTATTGACAGCACGGAAATATTAAACTACGATTAGACATCTCTGCCTGCTTACCTGTTCGTCGCGTAGCGTGTGAGTACGGTTAAATTATTACCGGATTCGCAAGGAGGATATATTCAAAATCTACGCATTGTAATTGAGAAACCTCTGAAGCAGATCTATCCATGTTATTGCATAGTGAGTTACAATTTAAGGATTTCATCTTCGATTTAGGCAACATTCTCTTAAAACTTGGCAAATGATTTTCGGACTTGACCTATTATATTACAGGGCTTCTATCATAAGAGTTTTAGGGTCGGCATGAGGATTTCATACTTTCTTTGTATGATAAATAAAGGGAAAAGAATTTGTATATATGACTATGAAATTATATTGCTGGTTGACTAGTGGATTTGTCCAATACAGTGCGTTACGTGTATATTTGTGTGTTTCAGGTGAATTTGGGGATCCAAGATGGTTGTGTGGTGGCATACCACAGAGATTATGACGGCACAGGAGAGCCTATGTTCAAGCATCCCTTGGCTCAGGTGACGAGATTCTCACATGCACACAATAATCACTGCACTTTCATGTATCTTCTCCGTGAGGAACATCTTCTTTACTGCTATCTGTATCAGGCTCCAGATCCAGCATATGTAAGTACCGGCTTAAAGTATTACCTAATTTCAATATTATATTTTAAATGTTTAAAACTCTGGATAGTTACATGTCTATATATTTTCTCCTCTCTTAGATTTATCTTAGATTTAGAACATTTAGTTATATTTTTTGTCTTTACCTACTTCTGTTTAACGCTGATATCTAGGACACTAATTATAACCCCACATTTACTGAAACTTAATGTATACCCAATAGGAAACGGGAATCAGCTGCAACCGATACCGGTAAGTCAAACATGCGAGTGAAACGCTGAAGTGAGTGGCTAACAGAAAGCTTAGGCCTGTCTCCCTCTCAGTTTATTAGATCAAGAAGGGATGCACTAGCTCTTGTGCTGCTCATTTTAAATTAATCAAATGTTCGTAAATTTTTTCAGTTTGTATAACCAACCTTGTAATCTTTGAGACCGATCACAAAAGTTGACTGAAACGCAGACCATAGATCATTTAACTGAAGTTTATTGGGCTTCATACGCACGCACATCGTCCAATTTAATGATCCTATTACCACTGCTTTAAGCTGAATCGATCTGAAAGCTTATAAATATTTTACTGGTATTTTAGTATCCATTACATTAAAGCACAGCAACTCAACTCTTCATTTGTAGTAAATTTAAATATGCTTAGGCAAAAAGATTGTTTCGGGCATTCCGTTGTTCCCCTCATGGATCTTCTCATAGGTCTTCATAATTTATTTTTGCCATTTGGTTCATCCATTAATTTCTTTTATTCTGTTGATATAGGCTTTGTTATTATTCAGTTCTAGTACGTTCATACTTATTCATTCTAATTTTGCTGGTCTTGTGTAATTTCAAGAATTTGGTTCACTAAACAAAACGATTTATCTTTACTTCCAAATGTTTAAATAATATTTTTATGGATATACACATACTATATTTGTGAAAATTACAACACCAAGAATGAAAAGTGTGCATGCACTTAATTTAATACCACAGATTAATACATGGCAATAAATAAATGATTAGCTTTTCAAATTTGTACATGGCATCTGAGCCTGAATATTCAACATTTAGTGTAGCTTCCACGATCTGCAATCTGGGGCATCTCCCTCCAATCATTGTGTGTATGTATGTGTGTGCGTGCGTGCGCGAGCCCACAAATCCGTGACATTGTTTACTGGAGGACTTGACGTACAAGTTGCCGACCAAACATATTCCAGGCAGGTTCATTGGGTGAGGAGTCAGACGAATGTGTAGGCCAGGAAAACAAAGGTACTCATTTCTCTTCGACAAAAGCTTGCACATTCCTTGCAATATTGGCCGAGCATTGTCCTGCTGAAATGTTGCCTATTGAGATGCCTGAAGCAGGGGTAGTATCTCGGGCTCTACAATCTTCCTCAGATGCCAGTTTCGTCTCAAAGTGCCCTCAGTTAGTAGGAGGTGAGATCAGTTGTAACCAATCACATCTGGTTTTATCCGCTATGCCGCTCAGACCTCCAGCTTCGGCTCACCGCGGTAGCATCGAACATATCTGCCGCCATCACTGTAGGACAGGTTGAAGCAGGACTCGTCCGAAAGTACTACATTTTGCCAAGCAGCACACCAGTAACGGCATTAACGTGTCCCTTGCTGTCGTAGGCGCTTGTATTGTCTGGACAATGAAAGCCGATCTAATGACACGTGTGCAATCCACAGCAGACGGCGACGAATCTCGATAGAGACAGGTTCACACAGTTGCAGTGTTTCAGCGACGAGCCAACATTCTAGCTGAAGCTGTGCGGTCCGTTATGGCCATGCGGGCAAGATGACACTCATCCCGTGCTGTGATCGTCTTGCGTTGTCCAGCACAGGCTCTTCGCAGCATACGACCTTCTTCTATCCATTGTTTCTACACATGCATCACTGTCACAGCAGCATGCCCTCTATGAGCCGAAATGTGTCATTATGACAAACCCACTTCCTAGAGACCGATTATTCTGCCATTTTGGAACTCAAACACGTGCTGATATGGCTCTCTTTGACATCGACGAGGTATACTGGTAGTCACTTCAACGTTTCCACCTTGTTTGACAGCTCTCCACTGAGAGACAAGAGACACTGTCAGACAAGCACGGCAGGACCTTCTCGACCTACGTGTACCCACCCATTTCTCTGCAATCGTAATCACTTATTTATTACTTGCATACTCTTCTACACATCTGCCAAGTTTCAATTCATTAACGGAATTCTTTCATGGTCTTTCAGTTTTCACAAACATATATAAAGTATTAAAAAGACTGCAGAAATTCCATTTCTATACACGATATCAGTTCTGAGAAGAAGGTGTACTTGGGTACACAGATATGGCTCTATAGTAACTGGTGATTTAAGTTGGTATTCAAAGTGTAGTCTTACCTTTGCAGGGCATTCTGCCCTTCTTTTTTGTTCATTACGTCCTGAAACATGGGCAAAATGTAACACTACCAAGGAGTAGTGTTACGTTCTTTTTGTTGAATGCATCTAGGTTAATTATAAGCTTATTATTAATGATAATAATAAGCAGCCATAGAAATTCATAAGCAATTGTCTTCATTGGCGAAGTCATTGCATAATTCCAATAGCTGTTAAACTTCATTTCGCTTCCTCCTGACTTTAAATTTTAACAGTTTCTACGCCTGTTAGTAAAGATGATACACGTTCCTTTATGAGCGCTTTTTGGCTAAACGAATCTGATCGTATCCTTATGCAGTAATACTGCTTCTAAATCCCCTTGGACTTAAATAGCTTTTCAGTTGGATGTTACAGTAATTACGATAGCCTCATATTGTTCTCCCAACGGGTTTCGGTTCTTCTAATTACGTCACACACGTCACCACCCCTTGCAGCGCTATTATTGACGAAGGTAACCTAGCGACAGGTGGAACATGATGACGTTTCCTTCTTACGGGTTTTCAACTCAGTGAGGCTCCTTAAACGAATAAGGGTGGTCAACCCCGATTGGAAAAAGGCACTTACCCCTTGTCAATATCTGCGCTGTATTCATTTCCTTTGGGAGATTTGTGGTCGAACACAAAGCTGTGCATTTATTAGGGTAAAAAGCAAAACTGGCCTAGTTATTACCGTCCACTTAAGCGCCGTCTTTGAGTCCAACTATCGCTGAGTATAATGCAAGGTTGTTTTGATGTTTATAAAATGTCAGACTTCGTTTCCATCACTACTTCAGAGGAATACTTTTCTCGATGTAGCGGTTTAAAAGCCCAACGACATGTTGAAGTTATCGGTACGCTCACTTTTAATTCCACTGAATTCGCTCACTTCCTTGTTCTGTGTTTTTTTTTTTCCCTCGGTTTTGCGTTATGGTGTAAACATTTATTCCTTATGTTTAAGTTCCCTCCGATTTGTATGTAAATTTACTTACCTAATCTGAAATTTGCTATCTAATGTTTCAAATATGGGTTTTATGATTAGTCCATTCGCTGGCTCACAAAGAATTATACTAGTAAATGGAATTACCACGCCAGCAACTTTATAAATACTAAAAAATATTTTACTGCAATTAATAAAATCAACTTCAATCAAATACTTTTGGTACTTTAGTAAACTACAAGAAAATATCCTATCATACTTCTCTATGAAATGTGAATGCACAATACAATCCTTTTTGTAAAAAAAAAAAAAAAAAAAAAAAAAAAAAAAAAAAAAAAGATGTATTGTTTTCGCTAATTCCAAACATTTAAATGTATTATCTGAGAAGACTTTTGAGCTGTAGATTTTAGCTTTTACAGTCAGTTTTAATTTGTATAGTCCTAATAAGTATGCCAATTTTGAAATAAACAGCCTAAAATTAAAAAAAAAAAAAAACAAGTTAGGCAGTCAGTGTCCTAAAACTGTAGCTGGCGCATTGTACGGAAATATTACGGATGTGCATCAGGGAAAAACGAAGTTGTGGATATGTGGGAAGCCAATTTGCCGTCGGAAGACACTTCTGAATTTAAATATTCTGTGCACATAAAATACGACGCCACTACATGCACGAAAATGTTAACGGATACACGCCCTCCTCGGTATTCAAGAGGTCCAGAGTTCGAACCTTGATCAGAGTGAGTTATCTGCGTAAGGTTTTTTCTTATCCTGAAAGATTAATGTTGGGTAATGGACTCTGGGCTCAGAGTGAGCATCAGTGAGCATCATTTTACCTATTTCGTTTTTCGCCTGATGTGACTTACGTTGGGGGGCGTAAACTAAAAAAAAAAAAAAAAAAAAATGGATACATCCATTCCTCCTTACTATACATACTCCACAGTGCACCACAGTGATACATAGTGTAGGTAAACCAAACAATAACTATGTAATGAACATGTTTAACTTTATTGATGACTTCGCAATTACACGTGTATGGCCAAAATGTCATTTCTAGATTATATCAAACCTCCGTGTTTACTTCTGTGGTGCAGACTACAAGTACAATTTTAAATGAACCAAAACCACGTAACTGTTCCGACTATCCTTATTTTATGCGAATAACCACGTCAAAAAATTCGTTTAGCAATCGATTGTGTGAAACGTCATGTGATCCATCATTAAATGATTGAGTCAGTTTGAGCAAGAGTATTAAACTCCAGCTAATGTGTGAAGTGAGAACATTCTTATGGATGTGACTGCAAATAAAGGTATATCTGTCTTTGAAACTAAGTGAATCAATTTTCTTCTATCGTCCTTGAAACCACGTAAAGCAGTTGAACACGTCAGATTTTATAATTCAAAGGATAGCTTTAATGCTTCTAGATGTTTGATACTTTTGTCCATTATATATGCAAAATTACGTATTTTCATATTGCACATGTTAAGCACTTAAATTAACTTTAATGCAACGGCAGTGCATAATGTACACTAGCCCTCCATAAATTTCAATGCATAACTGTGTAACACTATGTTGAGCAAGTAAAACAAATGAAGGTTGCTCAAGCTATTCCGCAAGTTCCCACCAATGTTCCAACCCAAGAAAAGAGAATCTGAAAGCACAAAAATCTGCAGTGTACAAGAACATGACTCTGTCTACTTGCTTTTGTGCGTCAAATATATTAATATTGTCACCCGAACATCGGCATTCCCGATAGGACCAGCTGGCAGGTAGGGACCAGACGGGAAGCATTCATACACGTCTACCCATTTATCTTGTAGCGCTAACGAGGGGATGGTTGGAAAAACATCACTAGCCATCTCTTTGCCCTCCCTGACGTCAGGAACCTTCAGGATGATTCACTGAACCGCGAGACTTCCAGAAACGGCGATCTTCCTATAAAAAGGGGCTGCAGTTGGCGAGGAGTTGAGTTCTTGGCAAGGAGCGTGAGGAGCGCCGTGCTAGTGAACGGACTGGAAGACTGTCTACGTGTATCAGAGGAGTTGTACGTAATTGTGAGTGTAGAGTGGACCTGTGATAGACGAACTGGCGAAGTGTAATTGTGTGCGCTACGTAATTCTGTGTAATCGGCAAGTGTTCCAACTGTAATTTGGTGGAAATAAAGAACATTTTGAGTTTGTGCAATTGGACTTTAATTTCACGAACCCACAAGGTCACAATATGAAAGTGTGCAGTCGATTTTGCAGTAATATTTGGCTAAGCCGACTTCTAAAACTGAAGTGCATGCGTTCAAATACCGGCAGATGTTCCTGCTTTCTTCTTTCTTTCTTTCTTTCTTTCTTTCTTTCTTTCTTTCTTTCTTTCTTTCTTTCTTTCTTTCTTTCTTTCTTTCCATATTGCATCTACAACAAAGAAGCTTGCTCCAGATCTTCAGTGTTTTACAACATTCAAAAGTGTACGTTAGAATTATTTGGTGAACTGAAACTTTCATTTTACAGCCATAAATCATATATTCATTTTTAATTGAATAACTGCTTATAACCGAATATAAACAAAATATTGCTTTCACAGTTTCGTTTGTTTGTCGTGTGTATGGTAGATTTTTCAAGACGCCTAGGATACTTTCGCCGATTAACAAACCGTACTAATTTTTTTAATAGTGTGTAACTTGCTGGGCAATGTTTTTGTTATTGACGATGTGACTTTTAATGTTTAATAAAAGCAAGCGAAGCCGAAACATAGTTTAACTTCACTGAAGCACCAATTTTTAATTTAAGCATTTACATCCTATGTGCACTCAAATTTGCACCGTGATAGTTGCAATAATTCACATCGTGTGATGTAAAATTGATGGTGGGTGGACCCTTATAACGGGGAATCATTCAGCAGGGCCAGTTCGAAGAAAGGATTACCCCTCCCTCAGATGCTAGTCAATACATTCAGTTAATTAAGCTTTAATGCACAATTACTAACAACAATGCATTCGAAAGATAGAGTCAGCCGGATCCCGGCTATGGCATTGAATTTTTCAGTCTGACTCTTATCTTTCCATACGTTATCCTACACACGGCCAGTGTGAAAGAACAATTAATTTCCAACAATACCTTGATTAGGCTGGTTTTCAATACGTTACTTCTATATAATCTACGATTTGCAGTATTCAAAACACGTTTGTGCGAATACTTGGAACCAATTATCCCAGATCGAGCTCACCTGTTCCCAAAAATACAAAGTCCCGCCCAGGTCAAGCCAACAATTAGAAAACCTTTCATTGAGGGTAAAATAAAAGAAGAATATGTCGTATGAAACTCACCAGAAGCCCATGGCCGCCCTCAAGAGAGATCAAACACACCCTCCTCCTGAAGCCTAGCCAAAAACCCAGGCAGGCAACGAATCCACCTGTGGAGCCACCAGCGACGGACAGCTTCAGGGCTATTCTGTTAACTCCTAGTTAAGAATAGTCCTAACAATTATTGTTAGTCTAATAACTGAGCGCTAACAAGTATGGCGGGTTTTCATATTCTGTAACCATGCTTGTTATGACGACGGATCTTCTCAACCATATTGTTAAGCACCTGGAGGGCCTCATCGCAAATTCATACGCTTTGCAGGCGTGTTTTGTTTTTCCACCGCTCTCGGCGGCGCCAGTTCAAATAGTGCAACTGCGATCACTTCAAGACGTCCATTCTGAACAAACCAAGTTGGAACGCAAGCGAGCCACAAAACTTCGGAAGAGCAATACAATTGATTATTGCAAAGGTAATCCCATTATGTGATTCGACATAATGGTTTATACATATAAGAAAAGACGCTGTTTTTAGGGTAGTACATAATTTTGAATAAATAACGTCTTATATGAACTAGCACTTTAAACCTTTGTTTGGTAAGTATATCAAATGATTTATTGCAAAGCAGTACAACAAATATCTTCTTAGAACTTCATGAAGTACTAATAGCATAATTAAAACTGGATTTCGTATTTTCATTCTAATGGTTTCCAACAGTACTAGAATTACGTATAAGCTCTAGTGCATCCTAAGTATGAACTTTGTTACAGGGTTTGTGTCGAATCGTATTGATGGATGACGAATTATGCCCCTCGTTGAGGTGACCATTTGGAACAGGGTTGAAGTGGTTTGGGTAGATTCCCAACGTCAATGGGTGATGGAGTAATTATATCCCTCGATGTGGCGACATTTTGGTGGATGGAATAGATGGTTCTTGAAGTCCCAGCTTACCTCGGCGTGACTTCAGTCGGTTGAGCAAGATATCTTCTTTTACAGGGGTGGTACGGCGGAAGGAAATTTTACGTAAAATGAGTAATCATTTTTCTCTGTATTAAATAATGTAGAAACTTTTATTTCCTTACTTCAATCAACACCATTTCGAACAAGATGTATGATTCAACATTTATAACACTATTCTTACACAAGATTCACTTGATGTGACGCGTTTATATCTGGATGCGTGCAAGAATCAAAAGTTTTATACGGTTGTTCACTACCGTGTATAATAATTAAATTGTGTGTCTTCTAGCGATGATATTTAATGTAAAGATTATCTAGTTATACTCGATGATTGTTATGAGAATAGACTTATATTCTTCCGCACACAACGGCGTTTAAGAAGAGAATTTTACATCCGTTCACGGTGACTGTTAGGAGAAGAATAATCAGTTCATCTTCTTCTACACATTAGCATTTCGCTAATAGTTCGACCCCCCTAGAGGAATATTGAATATCCTCCATGGCAACGTAAAATCTTTTATATCTGATTGGTCCACGTTTTACGATATACGCGTCACACCAATCCCAAATAAGTTTGTTATTCAACACTTTTGTGACGTCATTTCCACTTACATAGCTTCTCTATGCATGACTCACTCTACTTAACCTCACATAATACAATATTTGAAACTCTTTGGGGACAACATAAAATAACTGTTTCAGATGCCCCTCTTCAGAATATATGGAAAATTAACTTAAATCTTCCAATAATATTGTTCCATATATTCTAAAGAATGCCCCAATAATTAAACATTATTACAACAATGAACAATTAATACAATTTAAAATAACAATATAAAATCAGAAATTATTCGAACACAATAATAATAAACAAAACATTTTTCAGTAATTCATAAACATATATATATATATATATATATATATATATATATATATATATTTTTTTTTTTTTTTTGTTCTGGTGAGTGTCAAGGCTTTTGAATGGTTTTAAAAGTGTTTTGTGATATTTTCCTATCATTTTATTATCATCGTCTCTTAATTCGTACGTATGATCCCCAAATTTTCTTACTATTTTATATGGACCTTTATATAACAAATTCATTCTCCAATAGGATTTGATTTTAGAACTGGAGATATTAAATGTCTTTACTAGAACTTTATCATTTATTTCAGGATTCCATTTCGCTCCTTTTCTTTGTATCTTTGATAATCTTTTCTCTGCTTTTCCTTTTATTCTTCGAAATGCTTCAGCACACTTTTCTTCTTCATTCAATTCCATTTCATCTACTTTTAAGGTTGTCGGTGCTTTTATTACTAGAGGTTCAGGTTGTAGTCCAGTCATTAATTCGATTGGTGAAAATTTGGTAGTAGAGTTTGGGGTATTGTTAATGATTTTCTCAATAATATGGCAGTGTTTGTACCAGCCTCGGTGGTTAGAATGACACAGAATTCTGAAATACAAGCCTAAATCACGCATCACTCTCTCGCAAGGATTTCCTTGGGGAAAATATGCTGAAGAGTAATACATCTTAATATTATTGTTCTTCATCTCTGAAGTAAACAATTTACTCCGGTGAACCGTTGCGTTGTCTGATAATATTGCCTTTATTGACCCATACTTTGGTATCCAATCTTTTAAAATTTTATTTACGCACGTTCTGCTTTTGATATTTTGTACAGGATAAATTTTTACGAATTTAGAAAAAATATCAAACATTACAAAAATGTATTTGCAATTGTGTTGACTAGCTGGCATTTCTCCATGAGCATCAATAGCAACTAGTTCGTTCTTTCTATCCCTGATGATAGTTTGAGGTTCAAAATCATATCTGACGTTTATTGGTTTAGCTTTCTGACACAATTCACATGTTGAAATTAATTTCCTAACCTTCTTGTCAATATGTTTAATGTACAATTGTTCTTTTATAGTCATAGCAGTTTTTTCACATCCTGAATGTGCTAAATTTTGATGAAAAGAATTTATTACATTTTCTTCCAAACTACTCGGAACTATCACTTTCCATTTTCGTATTACATCCCCATGTAATTTGTAAAGAATACCATTTTTCTTTGCTATGTTACAATTTATATTTTCTCCAATTTCTGGAACTTGTTGTAGCAATAAAGACAATTTTGGATCATTTTGTTGGGTTTCCGAAATATTCTTAAACTTTTGGGTTAGGTTTCTATTCCATTTAGAATTTAATTCGAACAATTTAATCTCATGATGTGGATGTGATAACGTTTCTGGGATTTCCCCTTCCAATCTTAGTCTTGATAATAAATCACTAAATATGTTTTCTTTTCCTGGAATGTGCCTGATCTCAATATCATACGAAGTAATTTCATGAATATAACGAGATATTTTTGAGCTAGTTAATTTACATTTCTTTATAAATGACAAACTAATGTGATCTGTATACACAATAACTTTGGTATTGTATACATATTGCCGAAATTTTTGTAAAGCAAAATATATAGCTCCAATTTCCAATTCGGTTATGCAAGCATTAGCTTCTATTTTGTGCAATGCTCTGGAAGCAGTAGCAATTACGTGATTATTTCCAGATACATCAATCTGCGTTAGTACAGCTGCATAAGCTTGAATGCTAGCATCAGAATATATATTGAATGGTTGATTTTGAATGGGTCTTTCCAAAAGAATGGCATTTTTAAATAATTCTTTCACGTTTTGAAAAGCCTGTTGATGTTCTTCAGTCCATTTCCAAATTGAATTTTCCTTAAGAAGTTCCCTCAAAGGACTAAGCTCTTTGGCATAATTTATAACGAACCTACTCTCATATTGTAGTATTCCCATAAATCTTCTTAATTGCTTGATATTCTTTGGTGGAGGGATAGCTTCAATCGATTTGATTCTTTCTGGATTCGGTGTCATGCCTTTTTCAGATATAATATAACCTAGAAATTCAATCTCTTTGGCAATAAATTGCGATTTATCCAGATTTATTGTCATACCACTTTCAGAAAATTTTGTAAATATATAATTTAAATGTGATATATGATCGTCGAAATTTTGATCAAAAATAAGAAAATCATCAATATATTGTAGAGCGAAATTTTCTATGGTATCTCCGAAAATATTATGTAACGCTCGAAGTAATGCACTTCCGCTAGTGGATAATCCAAAACCACATGTTTTGAATTGGTATATTTTTCCTCCAAAATTGAATCCTGTGTATTTTCGAACAGATTCATCTAGTGGTATCTGCCAATACGATGAAACCAAATCTAATGTTGAAAAATATTTTCCACGTCCTAATTTTGATAATACCTCATCAACTCCAAGAGGTCTGAAGTGATCGGGTTGTGTTAGTGAGTTTATCTTTCTTGCGTCAATCGTCATACGCAGTGTTCCGTTCGATTTATGTACCCAACACAAAGGATGTAGGTAAGGCGAATTAGAAATCTCTATAATTCCATTTTCTAGCATATCGTTTATTACTTCAGATGCTTGTTGTCTAATAGCGATAGGCACAGATCTACTTTTATGAGTATAAGGAGCAATGTCGTTCACCTTAAATGTATGTATGTACTTATTACACAATCCAGGTTTCGTACTAAAAACGTTCCTGTTCTTTAGTATACATAACCTCAACTGTTCTCTTTGTGCGTGATTTAAGTTGTATGTTTTCCCTAACTTTTCTTTCAAAGTTCTTTGGAATATCATTTCTTCCTCTTCTTGTTTTCGCTCGGTGTCGGTATTTAATGTGTTTATTTGGCAACAATGATCTCCAAGGTCAAACGTATCATTTTCTTTATTATTTAAAAGTAAATTTTCTTTACCACTATCATCTTCTTCATTATTAATTATATCTTCTTCGTATAATATTATATTTTCTACAAAAAAACCTATCATTATTTATACTATCCTTCTCATCCTCTTTTAATATAATTTCTTCTAACAAATTTATTCTTATTACTTCATTATCTCCTTTGACCTTCATTTCATGTTTTTCGAAATCTATCACACTTTGCCAACCATACAATACATCATTGCCAATAATAATATCACGAGCTAAGTTTGGTATTACCAATACGATAAAATTGAAATTCCTATCATCTATTCGCGCAGGAATTAACGCTTGATATTTAACTTTATCTTTCTTTTTCCCAATAGCTGTGCTACAGTATACATTACACACGTTTAAATATTCAATCCTAAACTTGGATAGTAATTCCTTGAATAAGTTCTCACTTATTACGGATGAACTAGCTCCTGTGTCTATCAATACTTTATATTCGCTATCGCCTATACGAAGGTTAATCTGAGGTGGATTTACTAATTCCCGATCTTTACTTCTGGAGAGAGTGAGCTTATCTTCTGGTAAATTTTGAATTTTGATTTTGCCCTGTGTCATTTCTACCGAACCACTTTCCAAGGCACAAAATGATTTGGTACTCAATTTTCCGCATTAGTGCGGTCGGTAGTTACACTAGCAGTTGGGTTGGTACTATCGTTATTTATTTCTCTTTCTATTCCCTGAGTCTGTGTCCTTTCTAGGTTATTATCTGCCCTTTCAAACCTAGGACCCCCAAAATCTCTTAATGAAGAGTTTTCAATGCTAGTTCCTCTTCCTCTACTTTGATAACCTGTTCTTAGGTTATTTCCCCTGTAAAACCTCAGTTGATTCACCTGATTACTCCTCACATTTCCCACAGGTTGGTTATTATTATAATTCCTCCTAGGAGTATTTGGAATTCTCCTTCCTATACCTGGCACTACCGATTCATATGTCTTTCTGGGGTTGTACTCTCTTCGTTCATAGTTGTCTATTGAACGTGCCCCGCCCCAATTTTGGTTAAAACTATTTTGGTTTTGGTTAGTATGGTTGTGATTTTCCCCGAATGTTGGTCTTACTTCCTGTCTATTTACTTGCTTTTCTTCTATATGAGTCTTGTCAGGATCAACTTGACTATGAGTAGAATCAGAATTAAGGTTATGAGCCTCAAATTCTGATAATAACTCAATCATATCAGTAAAGTCGACGGGCTTAGCCACAATTAGGTGGTTTCTAATGTGTGGTGGATAATGTCGTATTAGCATATTCACGATCTCGGTCTCTGACATATCTGGATTCACAAGTTTGCTTTTGTTAGCAAGTTTTAGGAAATATTCAGTCATGGACACACCCTTCCTGAACTCGAATTTACCAGTGGCCAGTTCGACTTTAATTCTTCTCTGTCTTTCTGGACCCCAGAACCTATTTATAAACACGTTCCTAAACATACTATACGTTTCATGTGAAGCTAATGTTAACCTCAGCCATTCTAAAGCATTTTTCTTCAAACACCTTTTAACAATCATCATCCTAAATTCATTTGGAATCTTTTTAATTTTAAAATATTCTTCTAATTCCTTTAGAAATATTTTGGGATTGTCTCCCGATTCTTCTTCGAAAGTAGGTGGACTTATGTCATGCAACAAATAATTTGTACAATTTGTGTTACCTTGACTGTGTAACTGTGTATGTGTGTGCATGTTTTGTATTTGTCTATTACCATTTACTTCACAATCAGGTGACAAAGATTCTGTATCGTCACTCTCCAAATAATTCTCTAAGTTTTGTACAATATTACCTGAATTACCAGGTAAGTCTATACATGTAATATTCTTAGATTTTATTACCCTCTGGTTCTCAGAAATTTTGCTTGCCTGTAATGCAATCACAACTTGATTCAGCTTGCTAATGTTTTCTTTCTCTCTCTCAAAACTTTCCTGTGCCAAATCTATTCTTGTAATCATTTCACTATTCAACTTACTGACTTCATCATATTTAACTTTTAGTTCATCTTGTTGTGTTTGCACCTCAGTAGCAATTAGTTTAACATCATTTCTGATACTATTTACCTCTCTTACAAAATTATTCTGTATTTCAATATTTTCCTCATGGTATTTCCGTGAATTATCTAATAAGACTACATCTATTTCTTGTCTTATTCTATTCTCTAATTCCCCTATTTCTATTTTTTGTTTTTCTACAAATTCTACTTGTTGTTGCTTAATGATTTCTGACTTCTTAGCCAATTCACTTCTTATATCTTTTACTACATTTTCCTGACTTATTTTCATTTCCTGAAACATCTCTTTTAACCTAGACATTTCTCCATCATGAGATTCTATTTTCTGTTTTAAAGATTTTATGCCTTCTCTACACTCTTCTCTTCCCTTCTCAATTTCATTTCTTAGGTTACCTAAACCTTGATCTATCCTAGCTTCTAATTTCTCTGAACTTTGATCTACTTTAGCATTTAAATTATCCATTTTAGCATCAAAATTACTCATCATTTTCTCTAACCTGTCTATTATCATTTCATTATCTTTACTCTGCATAATTTCTGTTCTACTTGTTCCTGCATCATCACTAATCATTCCTTCCACTACTTCCCTGACTTCTTGTATTTCTGCTCTCTTATCACTAACTAGTCTTTCCACTCCTTCCCCAATATTTTTATTCTTATTGTCTGTTAATTTTTTACCTTCCATTTTAGGGAATATCTTTCCCTTTCTTAATAACATAAAAATGAAAATTATAATTTTGTCACTTTTTCTATTAATTATCTATTAAGATTTTTCCGTACTCACTTTTCTTCTTTCTTCTTTCTTGATTCGAAGTTACCTGTCCATTACACTATTTATTCTCCTGTGGTGTAATCCTCCTTCTGCCTATTCGAGCCCCACGTTGGGCGCCATTTGTTACAGGGTTTGTGTCGAATCGTATTGATGGATGACGAATTATGCCCCTCGTTGAGGTGACCATTTGGAACAGGGTTGAAGTGGTTTGGGTAGATTCCCAACGTCAATGGGTGATGGAGTAATTATATCCCTCGATGTGGCGACATTTTGGTGGATGGAATAGATGGTTCTTGAAGTCCCAGCTTACCTCGGCGTGACTTCAGTCGGTTGAGCAAGATATCTTCTTTTACAGGGGTGGTACGGCGGAAGGAAATTTTACGTAAAATGAGTAATCATTTTTCTCTGTATTAAATAATGTAGAAACTTTTATTTCCTTACTTCAATCAACACCATTTCGAACAAGATGTATGATTCAACATTTATAACACTATTCTTACACAAGATTCACTTGATGTGACGCGTTTATATCTGGATGCGTGCAAGAATCAAAAGTTTTATACGGTTGTTCACTACCGTGTATAATAATTAAATTGTGTGTCTTCTAGCGATGATATTTAATGTAAAGATTATCTAGTTATACTCGATGATTGTTATGAGAATAGACTTATATTCTTCCGCACACAACGGCGTTTAAGAAGAGAATTTTACATCCGTTCACGGTGACTGTTAGGAGAAGAATAATCAGTTCATCTTCTTCTACACATTAGCATTTCGCTAATAGTTCGACCCCCCTAGAGGAATATTGAATATCCTCCATGGCAACGTAAAATCTTTTATATCTGATTGGTCCACGTTTTACGATATACGCGTCACACCAATCCCAAATAAGTTTGTTATTCAACACTTTTGTGACGTCATTTCCACTTACATAGCTTCTCTATGCATGACTCACTCTACTTAACCTCACATAATACAATATTTGAAACTCTTTGGGGACAACATAAAATAACTGTTTCAACTTCCTACTTTTATAACTTCTATTTAGCTGAAAAGTATACACTGTTGACAATGGCGTTCCCTCAATACTAGTTGCTCATTCTGTGTTTCTAAAAGAAGCGTATTAAAATCTTAAAATCATTTTAGAATTACAAGGAATATCAGTAATTGTTGTGCACAGACCTAAACGTATCCAGTATCTTACTAGAGCATCAAGGAGGATATACGAAACACCTGCATGCTTTGTATAAGATTGGAACGGTAGACACTGGACAGTGAGAGAATTGTCTAGAGGAAAGGTTTAATGCCAGGAGAGAAAAATGACATTCGTGATAGTCTAGTTGATCCAAAAAAATTGTACATATGTTAAAATGAAACTTCAGGAAAGCACCGGACAAGAATGATTCGTGTTTCAAGTAACTGAGTAGGACATTTTCTTTGATGTCTGCAGCTAAGATTAAAGAGGATATATTTAATGGCTGTTGATAAGACACCAAATAAATATGGTGCAGTTTTGGAACCATGAATGATAGAAAACCACAACCATGGTGTACTTCCAAAGAGGTAGTCAATAAGTTTCTTGGAAATATAAACGATCTGCGATACGAAAAAATTATGAGAAATATACTACAAAAACTATGAGCTTCAGGGCGAAATATGAGTTTAAACCTTCACTACTTGTACTCTGAACTTTTTATATATAATTTTGGGTCCCTCAGAGATCACAAAGGTGAATGATTTCATCAAGAAATCAAGGAGATGGAGAGGAGATATCAGGGTCGATAGAACATTGCGAGCGGATTACGTTGGTGCTTGAAAAGGGAAGTTCCTCATTCGCGACTTGCGTAAATCAGCTTTCCGGCCAAGCAAAGCACACCTTATTTTACATATTATTTCTGTATTCATTTTGTAAGGCACTATTTTTACATAAAAACATTATTTTCAAATAATTATTTGTGATTTGTGAGAAAATCTTACGTGATGGAGAAAGATGGACAGCATCATTCAGTTTAACACACCGAAATTAGTTAACATTACCTTTCAGATCGCAAACCGGCGAACAAAAGCTATAATTTGCAGGACAGTGTAATTCTTATAATAATCCATAATCAGTATTGAAATGAAATACGAGTTCTAGTGATTTGGTAACATGTTTTATCTTCTAGCATTTAATTTGAAAGAAACTGCTTTAATTTTGGACATTCTATTACTTTGGCATCCGCTGCTAAAGGAGAGTAAAAATTATGGGTTGTGATACTTTCTGATCTAAGCCAGCATTTGAAGGTTTCGCGGCAGAAAATTAAACGTAAAAGCTTGATTGCAAGATATTTCTTACGGGAGACATGAAACTCACAGCAAACATTTCTTCGAGGTGTTCTTTACTACCGCGTAAATGACTAGAGATCAAAAGTTAGGTTAGGAAACTGTTAAAATATTTCTTGTGTAAGCATACACTTTTCATTATTTTCACACACAAAAATGTATGGTTTCACTTTGCGATGCACGAATGCTCATCTACCTCCTGTGGTGTTCTTTATTCCATTGTGCTTCTAAATCAATTTTCAGAAAAGGAAATAGTAGTATTGCTAACAACACTGCGTTGCCTCTGGTTATCCTTAACCTTAACTTTCTTCCTCTCAACGATATATTATGGTCATGATGTTACAGAATACAAAATGCTGCGTAGCCAGTGGTTAGCGGCTTTAACAAATGGTTCAGCTTCAACCAGAAGTTACAAAATAGCTCTGAGTAACTAAAAGGGACACATGTAGCTTAGCTCGGCGGAAGCTAGTAGGTACAATTAACGGAAACGAAACTTTAAAAGGAAACATGTGCGGTCAACACAAATTACAAAGGAACTAAATGCAGCGATTTTTATCGTTCACACACAAAAAAAAGTACCCTGTTCATGTATTTTCTAATAGGTTTTTGTAAAGAGCTATGTTTATCATTTGTCAGTTTATAAAAGCAAAACAAGTACTAACAGTGCTGTTTGAATATGTAATACAAGAAATTAAGCATTAACCATTATTATTTATCCATTTAGGATATAAAAATAACGCCATAATGCAGACTGTTAATGAATACTGTCACGGCAACAGGCACAAAAGTTTCGGCACAAATAAGAAAACAGTCGGCGGATAAAGTTTCATGGTAATAATGAGCCTTGCTAAGCAGTTAACGATAGCGCGGCTATTGTAAACAAGCGCCGGCAAGCAGAGATAGCTGAGGTAGAGGACTTGCCGGCATAGATTAAGTTACGCTTCTAGAATGTGATAGGATATTTCGTTTCTTTATTCTTCCGGAAATATCTGGACTGATACAGATTGTTCTGGTTCTGGCTTATTGTAGAACAATCTAGAATTACGAATTAGGTATTTAAGGACGTGACGGCTCGCAAAGTTAGTTGTAAACAGAGTAAGCAGAGAACAGCTGAAAGTGTTGTTGAAAAGACAGTTGTGTAAGAAGAGTGTTGTTGTAACGAGAGCTAATGTAATCAGTTGTCACGGTTTGTTATTGTCATCGACCTTGGAAGATTGTGTTATTATATGATGTAATGTTGTTACGTGAGAATTGAACAGTGTATCTCTACGGAAATAAAGGAGATTTTTAATTTCTGCAACTCGGCCTTTTAATTCTACGAACCCACAAATTCACAATATTGTCTAGATCGGAAGTCATGAAAATATACACTTAAGTCAAGACAAAAGTGTTAAGTTATGTGCAACTAAGGCATTCAAGGTGAAACTAATTTTTAAAAAATACAGATCAGCTGTTTTTGTTGTAATTTAAGTTCTCCAATTTAAGTTCATATTGGACGATGAATGAAATGCGTGAAATGATGCTCAAATGAGCGCGAGGTCCATGGAGCTTAGAGTTACCTGACATTTATCTTTCAGGATAAGGGAAAATCCTGGAAGAAACCTAATTCAGGCAACTCACCCTGACCAAAATTCGAACTCGGGACCTCTTGAACGTGGGGCAGACACTGTTATCCAGTATTAAGAAAGGTGATATATCTGTGAATGAGGTTTGGTTGGAGCTTAAGAACATTGTGCATGTTTAGAAGAAAAAAAGTGTAACGTCATAACTTCTATAGTAAAAGAATTATATCACATCTGATACAATATCAAGAGTTAAAATTTTAAGATAATCATGTCATCTTATCAGTTAGTTACAGATTACCTGATGAAGTGGAGCAAGCCTTTGTCCCAATTTGAACATTTTGACTAGATACTGTTGAAGGCTACACGTGAATGGTAAAATGCAGAATCTCCATTGAAGTGGGTGCAAGAAAATATAACTTGCAAAGTGGATGAGAGTTTACTATTTGACCAGGTAGTGAAACTGAAATAAATTCTAGGAGAGGCAAGGAATCAAACTTTGGAGATTATTGACCCATAAAAATGTTGATGAATTTTTTTGAGGATTGTGTTTCTGAAGAGCAATATTCGCAATTGCTTGCAATTGTGCAACACTATTTCTCTGTTCCAAGTCATAATGCTAATGTGAAGAGAATATTTTCCTTAGTGAATGCACAATGGGCAGAGGAAAGGCTTTAACCTCAGTCAATAAATGCTCCAAATTCAGTATAACATGAAAAATATAAGTTGCACTGCTTTTCACAGACTCATTCATAATCAGAGCAAGTTGCTTTCTTCTGTTCAATACTTACAGAAATATGAGTGATTCAAAGCTTAGTGTTTGTTAAATCCATCTCAACTTAGCAACACAATTGTCTATATTTTAGTAATTTGTGTTCAGTAGTGATACCGAAATTAAGAATTGCAATGAGTAAAAAATCGTAATGGATTTCAAAGGAGTGTTGTATATTTGTTACGACACGAACAGGTGCAGTTGGTTGAGTTGTTTAACAAAAGACACGGGAGAAAGAGGGTTTTCTTAGTAAGAATCCTGAATGAATAGCACTTGACTTTGTTTGAAAAGTCGGACCCTTAATAATGGCATGGCCGAGAATAATAATCACAATGTACAAAATAGTTACAAAAGGAATCTTTGTGTGAAAAGAGGACTTCCCGAAGTGAAAGTTACACACCCACGCACAGCTGTGGATAGTGTGAAGACACGGAGTTGGTGGCTTGGAGCCGATTAAGAAAGTCATCGCCTCTGTCTTGGTCGAGGGCAGACCAGAAGCGATGAGAGAAGATATTTGTCGGTTCATATGTACGTGAAGAACGAATTAAGTCTTATTGAGTAATAAGCATTTCACATACAGTAACTCTAAACAGTGATATTGATAACCTTGGTCGGCAACTTCGAGTTTGATGTAATGATAAAAAGAAGCAGTCATTAAACCAGTTTGACACGGGCATTCCAGTGTCATTAAAACCATCATTCTCATACATACCCACGCGTACCCTGAGAATAATCTCATTGCTTTACCCTGCGTTAAACACTATTTGTTTCAAACTGACGCGCCAAAGTAGAACTGTGTGCCACACATTTTATTGCTTCAGTAGTTTAATTATAAAGTTGTTTAATGCAAACTAACATTAATTTTTTCCATTAATGACATTCCTTTGCTGCTGACAGCTTTAATACTTTGACTAATTTTCATCATTAATGACAATTCTTGTCGAAAGCGTTAATTCTTGGAATATGTACTTGATTTTGGTTCTTTGTTTAAGACAATCCTACTAGCAGAAATCTTTTATTGTTTGAATTGGAACACTACGAAAATTCTGCAAAACTGTTTTTCTTTCTTGCTTTGTTAGCATCTGCTGAAATAAAATCACAAAGATTAGTTGTAATTTTTAGGTAACTCTGAATCTAAGATGATGTTTGTAATAATCTGTCTCAAACAGGAATGATACCGCAATAAACATATAGGAGGGGGAAAGAGAGAGATAGTGACATGTAACGGAACGCTTTTAGTCCATTGATTGGTGGAGGGAAATTCATGATGATTTCTTTTTATTTTTATCGTACAATAACCCTGTCTATAAATAACCATTAATTTCCCTGCACTAGTCAGACGGAGAGCGTTTCATTACAGTTCATCTCTGTTTCTCCCTTCCCATATGTCCCATGATGAGATCATTGTATAGCTGTTTTCACGTCATGAAGGCACAATGGACTCTTATGGACTATGTCTTTCTTATGGAAAAGTCAAATGCAACGTTGCCAAATGTGTGTGTGTTTTCAAAGACGACTAAGATAAAACAGGAATATGCATTTCGGTATGAAATGTGCCAAAGTATACGATGAGCTGCAGAAAATATCTTTCATATAGTCGCACACTTTTTAAAATAATAAATTTTAAATTTTTCCTGAAATCAGAATTTTAACGCCTTTCTCGCTCCGAACGCTAAAGCATGGTTTTAAACCGAAAGTATTGCAAGGAAAAAAAACTGGATTATTCACGCGCTTTCATAGGCTATAGGTATTTATATTATATCAATATGTCAAAACGTATTTTTTTTTTAATAAAGTTTAAAACAACGTGTTTGAATTCCTCGGTTATGCAATGGAAAATGTCACTGGCTAATTCTCGCTCTACAAGTCCACGTAAAAACTTCCAGCGACAAAGCTGTCAAGGAAATAATGGAATTATTTTTATCTACACATGGACCATCTCCGGAATGAAGGTATCCATGAATCAATAGTTTAAGGCAAATGTTTGCAGCGCGCAAGGCACACATCGTTAACAAACCTGGCCATCGTGTCTTGGAGATGAAAACCAGATGTGGTCCAAGGGGCGGTAAGGAGTCGTACTTCAGTGGTTAAACTACTGCAAACATGATGGAGGCATAGAACACGATATGTGGAAATCAGATCTGCTACAGGATGATATCTTCTGATCAGTAGGTTAAGCAGCAGTTCCACCAGCAATGACTCCTGCTCTTGTGAGGAAGGCGAGGCCATTCAGGAGTCCTCTTTGGCTGTTGAACTCACGCCTGATTAAGGTAACATTAATTATTAAGTGTATAAGATTAAATGTAATGTGCTGACAGTTACTAAGAGAATGTAATAAATTGAAGCATAAACGTATTTCATTAGAAATTAACTAAAAACTACACATTAATTAGGTATTAAGGTAATCAAACGGTGATAGTAGAATAATGAATGCAATAACCAAATGATGATGATGATGTTGATGATTTGTTTTTGTAATTTACATCCTTTAACTTTTTAAATCATATCGGACGATGAATGGAATGGGCGACATGATGCTCAAATGGGCCCAGGATCCATGGAGCTTAGAGTTACCCGACATATGATGTTGTTGATGATGATGATGATGATGACGACGACGATAACAATAAGCCTGGTTCTGAACGAACGCGCCGAGGTGGAATATACGTGGCAACGCTGCGTGGACTCTCCATAAAAGCCATTGTGCCTTCATGACTTAAAACTGCTGTAGTTTTAGATTATAGCACAGAACCTGGTCTGTCAACGTTGCACTCAAGCTCTACCCTTACTTTATCATAACGTCTTAAGGTTCGACGGACATCAGGAAGCGGCAACTTCGGCGACATTCTCTTGGACCTCGCCTGATACTGCTGCACTTCTCATATTATTCATGGAGCTAGATGCTGAAGTATTCCACGAGCAGCTTAAGCAACTTTTGTAAACAGTAGATCAACTTATAATAAAGTGCGTTTCAAGTGTAATATTTCTTACCTGTGTTACACAGATGCATCCTGTAAAATAAGAACGATGGTGGTTACTAAAATACTTGAGTACCTTACAATTTACCTTGTACCTAAGGACCCAAAGTTTGCTCTTATTAGTAAAATGCTCAACAGGTTCATAAATATGTATGGGTAGTTTTTTGAAGTTGCAAGGTATTCTATAAATTTCACCAAGTATCTCAAGTACTCAAATATGTACCAAGCAGCACAGTGTGACCTATGAAGGGTTCAACATAATGAGTAAGGTTAGTGTTTAAAATTTCCATCTACCGTGCGATAGAAAGAAAATAACGTTCGGTTAGCATTGGAAGTTCTTAGGTAACCTATAGCTTTTACCAATATAATTGTACAATATTCTTATTTTGACCAGATAGGTTTAGCTCTGCCGATTTGCATATAAAAGTTTTAAATTATGCGAAGTTTATTTTTGAGATTTGTAAGGGGTTCCTTAATTTTCTTTGGGTCCCAAAATATTAAGTGTAAAAATGTTTATTCTAAATACCACACAATATTTAAAGTGGGACAGCGTCACTTAAGTGAGTACTCTTCAATATCACCTACTCATGTTTGTCTACATGAGCCAAAGGGAGATTGACTTGGTATTTTATGGGTCTAAAATAAGAGAGCCGATATTTTTGTCCGTTAATTTCAGGACAGCTTATGATTTCTGTCAAGTACTATAACTCAAATGTATCAAGTCTAGTCAAAATCATATCAGACATACTCCTTGATGACAAAGTTCAACAAAATCATCCAAATTTGATTATGTGTGCATGAGAAGCAAGTTTCCCTTCCAATTGATCTATTGATCCCTTTGGAATGGAATCCATTAAAATTATACTATTCCCTTAATGAAGTGTCAAAATATGCTCTTATATTGATATCCAGTAAAACGGGCTTGTAATTGAATGACCTGAGTATGACCATACTCATCTCCCAATTATCTCCATCCGTGGAGAAAGAAGAATCAAAGTCATGTATAGTGAATGATAGCCGCCGTTATCTTAAGAATTACCAACATTTAAAGTTCACAAGGCCGAATGTATCAGCTCTTACAGAATGCAAGCAAAATGTTTCAAGTGTTTATTTTCAACTCTTATTATTTATGTGCTACTATGATAAATTTGATTCCTCTTGCTGAAACGACGACCTTGTGGAATGCACATATCACGCGATGATTGATCAGATGCCATTAGATCTGCTAATATTTGGATTGACTGATGTGCGTAATGAGGCCTTGGTCAAAATATTCTTTCTCAACATGAGGAGTTGCTAACAACTGGCCAGTTTTAAAACGCTAGAAACATGTTCTTGTCTTGATTTCTCCAGTGGTATTCTCCCCTCAGAGGTCCGAAGAGTTTCATGTTCACATCAATAACTTTGCTCCACTATTAAATTTAAAAAGTGGTTAACAGTGCCCTAGAAATCGAGTGTTATGTTGAACAACGCTCCGAATATATGCATCAAACCAATCATAATGTTTTAGTCTACTTTTTCCTCCTATTATATGAAATGCATCTTACGCTGTAATTTTTATTTTTCTGATATGGCATTTTGTGAAAATGTATTATAAAAATAGAGATTTAGGATTTGTGTTGAATTTTTCCGCATGATGAAGTAAAATAAACCTACAGATTTCTAAACTTTTGAAACTACTTCACTTAACGTATAGTTTAGTTTTTACACGATGAACATATGAAGAGTGGTTTGTACGAGTGGTTTATGTTTCTTTTTTTTTTTTTCGTACATCGGATTGTTCTTGAAATACGGAATTGTGGCAGCCAGTATGGTCGAGCTTGCCGCATTCTAGCTCATTCACCCACAGTTTATTTTGGACCACTTTTTAGAGCGTTATCTCTCAAGTAACGCTTTATTGGAGGGAGCGGTATACACAGTATCCTGAACTCGTGCTGCATATACCGCGAAAACAATCAACAGTACTGTAATTCTTTACTTAGAGTCAGATGATGGATCTTAAAGATCTACTGGAACCAGAAAGCGAGTAACATGCTGTTCAAATCCTTCTGACACATGATATTCATCCTCCTGTTTCCTTGTATTTATAATATAACTTGGCCAGTGTGATTTTGCATTAATATCTCGTACATTTTCTATTACGACCCGTACTTTAGTTTCACCTTTTCTCCGACGACACATTTCTCTTTAATTCAAACAAAACCTATTCAATAGCATTTAGAACAGTAGCTGTAAGGGATAACTAGTGAGATAATATGGTCTTATTTCAAGGGTAGTTCTCAGCCACACTTTATTTCCACTGCATAAACATTTGATATTCTGTACAGTTGCAGTTTTTTTTATTAGAGGTGGTCTTGGAAGCTCAGTATTGTTACATACGAATTTAAGAACACTCCTGCATGTTATTTTTGATGCAGTCTTCAGAATTCAAAAATGATAATCTGGGTTACCAAGTATAACTTAAAGTGCCTCTAAACATTTTAACAACATATTTTCAGAGATGTCTCATACGACTAGCGCTAAAACACCCCATTATGAATATCACACCATGTTTCGTGTATATAAACATCCTCATACCCCAAATCGCAGTAATACTGCATCTGCGTTAATACCTAAAGATGAACACCAAGCCTGAGTTCTTATCGATTTCATGCGTTCTGTACGGCAGCCGTGTGTTTTTGATGTTCTCTGACAGGGAAACTCATATTCGGTACCTGAAGTTTTACTGCGGATAATGCTAAAAATCATATCCACAACTGAATGCCTTAAATAAAAGTCATACAATGTTTTGCGAATTCACAGCCATAGTAAATGTAAAACTTTTATTAAATTCTCTTTTGTTTTCGGATTTTGTGCATGTTGGTATTGAGTATCATATTCAGTCATATTCAGTTGAATACGTTACTGTACCATTGAGCTGGTACTTTTGTTGCGTCACAATTTTAGAAATGGATTGAAACATTTGCCATTCCTTTCTTTAAAATACGTATACACATTTTGAATTACTATTTGGTCTGCTTGTGTACGTATGCGCTTTCCACGTCCAATTGCAGACGCACCTTTATTTTCACTATCACAATGTTTTCATTTTCTCAGAGGTACTACATTATTACACTTCTTTTAATTAATTTTAACGAATAGCACACAATCTTCCAATTATACATGGTAAACGTACAGATATTATCGGCGACAGTGCTTCTATCTTTCACTCTGTCGGGTGCCGTAAACACCACTTACACTTACGTAAACACTACCGCCTTCCACAGGCTAAACCCTTACCCACTAGCACCCCAACCCACTAGCTGAAACGTCGGTGAACAGTTAACGCTGTTTGGCATGTTGTCTAATGTGAATACGTTTTGTCAATCTGTCTTTTGATTGCTTTTATAGTATATAGTTATAATGGTGTATGCTACAGAATAGTGTGTGTTTATTGTGTTAAGGTTTGCCCGGACGGAGTAATAGATGAACTGTCACCTTGAATGATTTTATAACTCCCTTATGTCGTGGCTAATAACAAAACTGAATTTGTGCGTTACCAAAGTCCTTCTTAGACAGCAAGAAACATAGGCAATCATCAGTTATAATCCAAAAAAGTGCAAAAAAAAGTAGCGATCGTGGAATGTCTCTGCCTAGCGTTACAACGATTTTGATGACAGGATAACTGACTGGCCTGCTTGCTTTCCAGATCTAAATTCATGTGTCTACTTTCTTAAAAATAAAGTGCTTGCAACAAAATATCGCAATTCCCCGGATAGGTTCGGGTGTAATTTTTCCTATATTTCAGTTGTAGAAATCCGACGAATGTTCAATAATGTATTCATAATACGGTTGTATTACACAGAGGTCTTCATTTCCAACACGTTCTATACCTAAAGCTCAACGTAACGTCTTTACATTATTTAGCTTCTTTATGTTTATGGGAGAAACGCCGAGTGAATATACGCCGCTCTCCTGCACCAACAGCTTCGTATAGAATTGTCATGAGGGTGGCGGGTTGCCTATCGCATCATTTCTATTTACGATTTCTTTCTTTGACTCCCCCCTCTCTCTTTCATTCAGGCGATGATAGGCTTGCTAAGATTATTAATACATGGGCTCTTGAAAAGGAAGTGTACGGTTCATATCCTGCCAGGAACGTCCTCTTTTACTGAGCTATTCTCCTCAGATTTTCCTGTCTCCATAACAGAGAATACCGCCTCGGTAGCGTAGATGGTAACGTGTCTCCCTCGTGTTCAAGAAGTCCCGGGTTCGAATGGAATCTCGGTCAGGGAAAATTATCAGGCTATTTTCCCGGGATTTTCCCTTGTCCTGAATCAGTAACTCTAATTTCTGTGAACCCTTGGCTCATTTGAGAACCATTTCACGCTTCCTTCATTGTCCGATATGACAAGCAATATATGATAAGTTGGAGGACGTAAATTAAAAGGAAAAAGAAAAGAAAACAACAGAAACGATGGGCAAGTACTTTGGCCTCGAAAGTTTTGCAGCAAAAGACGTTTCTTCCCCAATTATTTCATTTTATGCAGCATCGTTGTTACTACTTGTGGTGCCGCAGGCAATATAAGACATTAAAAATATAAAGAAAAATATCACACGCACGCGCACGCACTCATTACAGGCGTTTCAAAAGAGAATTGGAAAACGTTTTGTAGGAAATAGCAGATTGCAAATATGCAATTCTTGGAAGTGAGCAAAGACAGAAAATATCATATCAGATAGGGGGCCCAAATCTCGCCCATCTAAGGAAATGTTAAAAAAAATGTGCGTAATGTTCATCGCATTATCCTGAAACAAATTTCCATTACATATTCAGCTACCAGACATTCGCATTGAAATCTCCTAATCATTGAGGTGGTTATTCGCTAAAAAATAATTAAATATATGCACTTTTTTAAAATTGAAAAAGTTTTCCAAATATCGCCCAACATATCAAATGGTAAAAATGATTCAAATACCCCAAAGAAGATGTTTTTCTCTTGCCATAAATCATTACAAATACGAAAAGTGAGAGAAACATTGTAATATAAATAAGGTTTTACATTTGTAAAACTAAGAGTTGTTCTAAATCAAAAGAAAAAAATTTTGGAACATCAATAGCAAAACTCAAGGGTACGGTTTTGATGCTTCTTAATTACTATAATATGTTATGAATATGTGTAAATAACTTCGCTTAGTGGTAAACCTGGTTTTTACATGTTAAAATACAATTAGAGGATCTGCAACAAAGGCACATATCATATTTTTTCCTTACTTTGTTCCTTTTGAGATCACAAGCTTTCGGTGACCATTCGAAACAATTGACACTTTTATCCACTGCTCTCTGTGTTTATCATTAGAATAGAATCTGTTACAGATTGGACATTCGGTATCGCCAAGAGCAGTTTGCTGTCGTTATCATCGGTTGAGGCCTAAGTTGGCGCTTCCTTTTCTATTTCAGTTTCTGAAATTCCTGGAGAAAGATCTCCGCGTCTCTTTTATGAATTTTTCTTAGTTTCTTTATTTTTTATGTTTTCTGATATTTTGTGTGCCTTTGTTTGTTTGGTGTTTCCACACTAAATATATGCTTTTTGTTAAATGACTCCATAAGGACATTTTGAAGGGAGATCCACTAATCAGTGCGGCCGATCTATGCCTTCAGCTTGGTCGTTTAGGTAGGAATTTGGGTACTGGCACGATGTCTCTTGGTGATACTGGAATAGGTAAAGCTACTGAGCTTGTCCATGTCTATGGTTGCTGATCTGTCATTGGAGAATGTTGACTTTTCGATGGTGATGGTTACTGACAACACGTTGAGGATGATGATGGTGGTTCGTCGATGAGGAAGATTGTTGAGACAACATTTCTTTCTTGTGAAATCGAAAGTTGTTGGTGCTGCAAAAGTCAGCAGCAGTAAATATCTGGGAGTTGTAGGGCAAAATGCCTGTTACTTTAAAACTTTGTATTGCCACGTTCATGTTGCTATCACTGGTTCTTTCATCTTGACTTTGTTCCATTGTTCACGCGTTGACATCTGTAAAATAAAATAAGAACCCTATTTCAAAGAAATGTTCCAAATATTGTATAATAGGTGATAATAGGAACACTGTATTGGCTGATATTACGAACCTGCTAACCTTACAATATGGTGGACGCTACAGCCAGAACCGGCTAGACAAACTCAAAAACTTTGGTGTCAAAAGAACGCTTATTTCTTACACTACCAACCACATGATGACTATCACAATCTATCAATAGACTCATGCACTATGTTAGAAAGAGTATGAGTAGTTTCGTCATTCACCAGGCTGAAATTTCTTGGAAAATTCGCAAAATAACAAGAAACGTCGCAACCACAACAAACGTGCACAGTGAACTAATGTGAAGAGGTACGCAGCACGTAAACTAATTACGTGGTAGCAGCACTGTACACAGCTAGGCTACAGTAGACGATATTAGCTAAATAATCGTCTTGAAATAGGCCTGTATCCTTTCAGATACCTCCCTTGTCTTCTTCACTGATATTTTCGGTGTTTTTTCTGTTTTGTTCGTCTTTCTGCTCTTTATAGTTCCTCGTTTCTGCTTTGGTCATTTCTGGTTACTTTTCCACTCCCCTCATATATCTGCATATATGAGGTTTTCCGAAAAATGGGTATTTTTAACCAAGTTTAACCCTACCTGTATGGTATAAAAATGATCGTAGTATACTTTGCACTAGTCATAATGCAAAATGGTAACAGTGATGGAACGATACCATTGTTTTTCGATATTCGATATAATGTTGATAATGAGGAAGTTAGCTTTTTCCTGATTATGCTATTAGTAGTTTTCTCTCTGAAAATGTCTTTATTCGTCATCTTCAGATGTCGCAGCATCATGTTCTGACAGCGACAGAAACTCGTATTACTACACGGCAAAGGGAGAAGACGTATCGGAAAAAATTCGCAACACAGAGATGCTTACCTGAGCTTATCGCACATACACGGTGAGTCCAGTGTATGTATAATCATGTCTTCTGGACAGCAATGTGTCATACATCGGCAGGCGCAAGAAAACATATCATATAGACACACGCAACTTTCAATCGTTCTATTTGTATTTCGTAACTTACTGTGCACCAACTTACTAATATTTCACTCTTCTAATCGAACAGATAAGACCCGATAAGAGACGATCGCAGCGCTGGTCACCTGAAATTTGATACGCTTCAGCGCCCTGCCAAGTATTTTTTTTTCTTTTTGTTGTAATTTACGTCTTACAACGTTGTCATATCGGACGATGAATGAAATGGATGAAATGATGCTCAAATGAGTCCGGGGTACTTGGAGCTTAGAGTTACCCGACATTCGTCTTTCAGGATAAGGGTAACCCCCGGAAAAATCCTATCCAGGTAACTCACCCTCGAACTCGGGACCTCTTGAACGTGAAGCAGACACGCTACCATCTACGCTACTTCTCAGGTAGCACACGTCGCAGGCATTGTTTGTTCTCGGAAGTCATGATTTTTCAAATTGCACCAATAAGTGTGTCATTTCAACCAAAGAAATCGCGGATAACAGATATATGTTATCTCCACGTGGAATCAAACACAGCGTCACAACATCCGTTTTCTCTCCCATTCGTTTAGTTTTCTCGTGACATGTTATCTATTGTTTCCTTGGTTTACCTTGGTCTTCTAAAAAGTACAATAAATGTCTACGTGTTGATAAAAGGTGACGACGTTCATCTTCTCACTTGGCTTTGATGTGCCGTATGTTAACCATTAGCGTAGTACAATCATACATTCCTTTTCAATACAGGTTTTGGAAACTTTACTCGGTGTGTGAATGTAACTTGCTTCTTTAAATTTGTTGTATTACGCTACCTAATATCGTGCGATGATATTTTTCTGTATATTTTATAAAATGCTTTGTTATAATTAGTACTGTGTACTGATAACAGTTCCTCACTTCACTCATGTTTAAATCAATATCACTGTTGTACATAGTTAAAACAATATATTTATAGAAATTAGTTGTACGGTGTACCTGCAAGGCACGGTCGTGACCCGGATTTTACTTACGAAATACAAGCAGATGGAAGGAAAGAAAAACTATTTCCATTCGCTGTATTCTTTCGCGTCTTAAGTTCTGACGTTTTAAAAATTACAGCTTTAATGTAGCATGACAGCATAAATCTTGTAGCGACAACGTGCATTTACATTGTTATAGCATTTCAAAACTACAGTTATTCAAACATATTGACAAGTTTACACATGTCTATAATAAACTAACTAGTTTATAGTTCTTTAAGAATTTATATACTGATAGTAAATAATAGGTTTAGCTAATGCTGCCTTAAGATCCGTAGGAATTTGGTTGTTGATCCTGTAGTTGGAGTACTGTCTACCCACCAGCTAGAGGAATGTGTAACCTAATCACTTGTGCTGTCCCAAGGATGTTTATGCTCGCCCTCCCAATATGACAAGGATGCTATATTCGTTTAAAATACGCCAGTGCTGTCACATAACTCGTCCATGCATCAATACCTAGACTTAGGACTTTTAGGACTCGGCTTGTACGTGCGCATGCTGTGAGTATAGGAAGAGGGACGTGGTTTAACTCCAGTAGTAAACAAGGTCGGCCGCCTTAGGGCTATACAAATGTGCTAACAAACTGTTTTAATAAAACAATATTTAAATTATCTCACCGTTTTTGGAATCATTCAGTAGAAGCAGATGTCTAACAAAACACATTTTGAACAATAAAGTAAAATAAATAACTTTTGCATTCAAAATAAATGCCTATTCTTCAATTGTTCAACTTAATACGGTGTATAACAGCATAAATTTTATACTTTTCGAAGGTGAATTTCCTTCAGTCACTCAAGCAATATTTGTAGTTTGAAAAACTTCTCTCGACTTCAGATGATGTAACAGGTGCTGACATAAAATACTGCAGATCACATTGACTTGTGAGCGCTGTTTCCTTGTGCGTTTGCAAATTATTTTTTATGTTTACCATTTTAAAATAGCCTGGGTTTTTCTCAAGTTCGTTTTTAGTTTTGTTTTTTATTTTATCCACGACAGATCCAGCAGCTGCTGAGTCTATCTGTTGAGCTAGTTCTATGAGCCCTATGGCATGATGCATTTTATTACCTCTCTTTTCTAGCCGAACAATAATTTTGGACAAGGAAGTCTGAAAAACTGTTTCTGATGAAGAGCAAATCTTCGTGTCATTTGCTTGAAATGAGGGACTGAGGGGCTCCTACTGCAGAACTGTGCTCGTTATCTAACACACTAATGCCCTATTTCACCAACAGATGTTAAAATCGACGTTAACAAATGTAACGTAAAAATTGTCGCAGCGTTAACACTAATGTTAAATTTTTCGCATTTCACCAACCTGTTTTCTGAAATTGTTAACAAACATGTTTTAACGCCCAGAAACTTGTAAATATCTCAGCTATAGAAGGCTATGGATGAGTCGTATTATTTTCTGAACGTACTGCGATGCACTTTTGTTTTCATTTTCGTCTGCACAAGCTGAAAAATGGCGGATGAACAAAATCATAAATAAAGCCGTGAGACAAATTTCTCGTCAATGGAGAAAGAATTGTTAATTAAATTGGTGACGAAGTGTAAGGATATCGTGGGAAATAAGAGGACGGATGCGGTGAATGTAAAATAGAAAGATGTCATGGGGAAAATATTGGAAACGAATTTAATTCAAATGCATGTGTCACTACTACAAGTACCAAACAACTTGTCAGTATTGCGTTAATTTAAAACGAGGTGCGAAGAAGGACAAGTGACGAGTGACTTGAACGTTTCAAGACGGCAGCTGGAAAGTGTATTATACACATAATTCAGTGAATTATAAAATCGCAAAATTATTAATACTTGAAGCAAAGGCGAGATCGGCATATTCCTTTCGATGCATGTTCTAACTCAGTATTACGTAAATTTAAAACGAGGAGCGAAGAAGGGCAAGTGACTTGAACGTTTCAAGACGGCAGGTGGACAGTGTATTATCCACATAATTCAGTGAATTATAAAATAGCAAAGTCGAGATCGGCATATTCCTTTCGATGCATGTTCTAACTCAGTATTACGTAAATTTAAAACGAGGAGCGAAGAAGGGCAAGTGACTTGAACGTTTCAAGACGGCAGGTGGACAGTGTATTATCCACATAATTCAGTGAATTATAAAATAGCAAAGTCGAGATCGGCATATTCCTTTCAATGCATGTTCTAACTCAGTATTACGTAAATTTAAAACGAGGAGCGAAGAAGGGCAAGTGACTTGAACGTTTCAAGACGGCAGGTGGACAGTGTATTATCCACATAATTCAGTGAATTATAAAATAGCAAAGTCGAGATCGGCATATTCCTTTCAATGCATGTTCTAACCTCTCTTGTACTTCAGCAGTAACCTTCATAGTAACATGTTTCGACAGTCTATACCCCCGTAAAAATTTTTCTTCGGATAGTTCCTCAAAATCATTTCTCCTCATAGGCCGTCCTCTGTTACGAATGTCATTTAGATGGTCTTAAATATAACAAATCGACATCAATAGCTGAGTTCATGCTCGCCATCTTGACTATTTACAATTGTTAAGGACTTAACATCAGAAATTTGGCTTGTTAGTTTAACAAGAGATACGCTAACATTTGTTAGTGAAATGCAATTTTTGTTTTAACTTTTGCTAAACTCGTGTTAAGTCTTAACATCTGTTGGTGAAATCGGGCATAAGAATTTCAATAACTATGTCGTAATGTTCCGCATAATACATAGCGGCATTTAGCTAGGTGCCCAAGCGAGCTGTAACCGGCTGAGGAGGTAAGGCGCCATCTCTTCGTAGGGCGCCACATTAACGTTAGGCGTCATTTCTTTATATTTACGTTTTCTGCTTGGAGCCTTGAAAAATATCAGTTTTTACGTTTACAATGAAACTGTCTACATCACTGTAACTTCTGCAAATTTCCTCGACTACACGATCTTACAGAAGTCCTGAAAAATCGGACTGAGAAGGTGAAGTTACACTTGGCCCTCATTGTTCCTCGACCTCTGTTCATGCTAAAATCCTTGCTTGATGTTTCTTAGTGTTACAGTGCTGTCTCAGTCATTTGGGTTTAGTGCCCTTAATTTCTACATAGCATACCTCGCATTGGATATTTTCTCCCTTCTGTGTGAAAATATCACCTCTTGCTAACTCCTCTTCGTCCATCGTGCGTTTACATGCTTCTGACATATATGTTCTTAACTCTCAGCGAACAAATCACTGTCTCCAAACACCGCCACTCTGCCACTAACGGCAGAGCGTGCATATTTGTACGGCCCTGAGCGTTTTGACGCATGACGTTGTACGATGTATTACGTCGCGTAGCATTTAACTGTGTATCTGGCTGGGTCCTAAAAGTCCTAACTCTGACAATACCTATCACTACAGTTAGGTACTGCAACAAACATTAGATATGGCAGCATTGGTGACTCATATGCACTCGGCCACGCCGTGGCTCAGTGGTTAGACCGCTTGGCTCTCACCAAGGCGGCCCGGGTTCGATCCCAGGCGACCGCAAAGTGAGATTTGTGGTGGACAACACGGCGTTGGGGCGGGTTTTCTCCGGGACCTCCGGTTTCCCCCGCCATCTCATTCCACCGGTGCTCCATCTTCATCTCATGCATCATCAGTGTCACCGCCTGCGGTGCCGTATGTAGTAAAAGTGGGCGTTAAACACTACACATTTCATTTCTCATATGCACTCTCACACACTCATTTCCTAGTAAACAGATCCACTACCAGAACAGATAAACAGTTCAAATCCCTCTCCCCTTCAGTCGTCTCTTGCCTTCTTGTGATGGGTAGACAGTAACGGCCACGTTGGGTTATGTGTTTCACTGTCAGTCTGTCATTGCATTGTTCACACAGTGGAGGCTCCTGTCTGGTAAATATGTATATATATGAGTTAATTTTGTGTGGCCATTTCTTAATCTGGTGATTAGCACCTGTTGACGCCGGCTGAAATTTTATAGATTCTTGGAAATTATGTGTGCGATTTTACTTCATACAATTTGCTGTTTTGTTTTCACACCAGTTTTATTTCCATTGTTGTATCAACTTTTTCTTAATATACAGTACAGCATCTTCATGTAGGACAGGGATATGAGGTTAAACTGGCGGTTGTTTTGTTGTTTCCTTTGCTGTTTCAGCTGCTTTTTCATTTCCGTGTATTCGTTGATTTGTTCTGATTTGTTTCTGCCTGATTCTCAGATTTTCTTCCCGGAGAAGGTAAATGTAATAAACAAGAGCGAGTCACTAAGCTCGACTTTTGCAGAAACGTGATTTACTGCGTCAGCTAAATCAACTTTATTCACAGCCCACGCATTTTACGTTAGGTAGTACATCAACATAACTCTTCCTTCATTATTTTTCACATTTTCTTGTAAAAATAAGAGTTCCATGGAGTGTTACATTCATTCACTCATAGGAAACGCAGTCAAAATCTATCTAGAACACTAGCAACTCTTTCCGAACACGTCGGAGGCATAAGTGTGAAGTGTCGACTTCTATCATTTGTTATTTAGCATAAAATTAAAAGTAGCAGCTCTAAATACTGTAAAAACTAAAAGTTCACAATTATCGAAGAGTTATCGAAATTTCTTTCAAAGTATTAGACATACTTCGATATCACTGAATATCGAGATTATCGAAATGTCGACGATATTGTGGATCTCACTCCCTAGTAATGATATATAAACGAAAAAATTGAATATGATTTAGGTATGAAAGATAAAATAATTTTGACCAAACTTTCTAAAATTCCGCCTTTTTCGGTTTATTGCAATATATTTGCATTCTGACGTTCACTGTTTGCATTGCTTATTTCGATTCTTCTTGCGATATCAATAATAAGCCTCGTCATATCCGATAAATAGTTTGATGCTCTAGGTTCTTATAATTTAGTATAGTAAGGTGACCTAATATGGAATACATTTTATATGTACTTAATTTATTGCCCTTAAATTTGATATATAAATCTGATGACTGATAAAACAATTCCTCGCTAACATAGGAATATAGTATTCAAAACACAAAGCAGACAGTCTGTAAAGTTAATCATAACAAAACATATTCTAGAAATGCACACTTGTTTCCTATTGGGCACATAGTGATCCTAATATGGAATACTCTAAACAACATATGAGCAAATAGAATATCAACCAATTTTGGTAGAAATGGTTTTGAAATATTTAAGTTAGAACAGAAGAAAAGAAATAAAGTAATAAAATAAAACTACAAATTTATTCTGAGGGAATTTCGAAGTGATGTTTACATCTCATTTATGCATCCTGACCACTAACTGAAGGTGGTGAAATTAATACTATTTAATTATTTTGGCTTCTATGTGCAAAAGCATTATAACAATTATTACCATATAAAGGTGTTCCCAATATGGAATATTCAACATTGAGATCAATGCGGTATTCCACATTAGGAACATTTTCGCCATTTTGTTTTAACCATTCAGCACATGAGCCAGTTATAGCAGCCTTTTAGTAAATTATTCAGGTTATTCCCACTATGATTCATATATCAAAATATAAAAAGTAAATGTTAATTATACTTACTTTATCCAGCTGCACTGCCCATTCAATCGCCAAGTCAGAAAAACTCAAAACTTGGGCAAACCTTTATGGTGACACAGAAAGGCCACTGAACCTTAGCAAGGAACAAAGAGCATTGCCTTCTACACTAGCGTTCCTGTGGTAGCAGTTGCACTCTTTCCCAATAAATGTCACTTTCATACAGAGTGAGAACTTAGGTATTTCACATTAGGCACGTATTCCACATTAGGGCACCTTACCCTACATGTTTTTAAAGTGAATTGATTTTGCAGCAAGAACCCCTGTAAGTTCGGTGAAAAGTATTTCCGATTGTGAGAGGCTTTTGTCTGCAACGTGGGTAATATTATGCAACTGTAATTAACCTTTTAAATGCCAAATTTCTGAAAAAGAAAACCTTATTTTTTCTGCCCCCCCTCTTTTCCCCCCGACACCCCATCTCCAACAACCGCGATCAATAAGCCTAATAGCACATCTGGAAAAATTTTCAGCACACCTTTAGAAACCCTTCGTTCAGGATTGTAGGTTAATCCAGTCGAATGAGAACCAAAATCACTTCTAATGACGTTAGTAGACAAAATGTTTTGCTGGATGAAACATCGGAGACCAGCATGTCCAAATCTGGAAACTGCTAAGTACAAATAGTTAAAGGAGCAGTTCACATTAAAATTCGAAATGTTATTTATGCTATTGGAATTTTTATCTCTGTAATATATTTTGACGATTATCTCATCTCCCTGCGAGTTTTACTTTCGAGATGTTCTTATTGTGCCGATGACGTCCCGACCACTGGATTCTACCTAAGTCCAGATTAGTCTTTTCTAATGCAGTATGCGCACAATATAGTAGACCTTAAAGGATTTATATGTTTATTATTTATCATTACATGTTTGTAATAATTGACTGAGAATACCCTCAGTATATATTAAGTTTAGTGCTATCCAGATTCGATTGTACTGTTTACCACAGCAAAGAAAGTCGCCGGGGATTGAGACGCAGGGGGGTTAGAGAAGGGTCCAACTCCCTGCCTCACATGTTTATGGCCCTTGGGTCAATTCAGTTAGAGCCCATTCAAAAACATTCTGACCTCTTCTATTTTTGTGAATGAATCTTCTCGGTTTTTTGTATGCTGAGTGAATAGGGCGCATGTTTGTTTTTGTTTTTTGTTTGTTTTGTTTTTAACGGGTTCTACTCTTTGTCTAGCATGCGTTCTATCACAGATATTCGCTGTCCTTGCTGCACTGTGTAACGGCAGCACATTCCTGCCAGGCACTCCCTTTGCGTTGGCGAACAGTGCATGGTTTACATTCATATAGAAGGTACCCATTTTATGTCTTTGTAGCCAACTCAGATATATACAGCTATATTTACCTCTTAAAACGAGTGTTAGTTTTCTTCTGTTTCAGGTGCAGTCTGTATTTCATTGTCTATCTCTTTAACTTAAATGGTTGTTCAGAAATGTTTTGAATATGTACAGCGTTTGAGAAAGCTACTGTTTTTTGAGGGGGCGGGGGGAGAATGAGCACAGTGAATCTTTGCAGTAAGTAGGCACATCAACGTCGTTAACCACCGGCATACCAAGCAATACAACATGTGTCTCAGATTATGGAGAACACGTTGTTGCCACGTTTCCATGTTAAACATGATGTGGTGAAACCTAGTATTCTGGGGGATCTAAACTGATCAACTTATGCTTTCATCCCACAGAAAATAGCTTTTGAAGCGCATAAATCTTTTAGTTGTATGATGGAAAACACTGTTTGAAATTCTGGAAAATGAATCAAGTACAGACCTGATTTCATCATGTAATTTTAACAAACTGCTCATTTACAACCAACATTGAGCATACTTTTGAACTTCGTTGTTTCACTTCGAAGGCAATGTAACCCTGAAAGTACTTGGTAATCGCAGACAGTTGTGCGGTGACTGGCATACCGCGAGGTTGTCTTTCCGCTGTGTACGGTAGTAAACGCCAGGCCGAGCGGGCTTTGTTTGTGCTGTCGTGTATACAGTTCAGCGCTCCGCGCGTAGTTTAGTTGAATTGGGTATATTTATACCTGTTCGGTTTTGAGTTTAAAAAGTAATCATGGCGATGTACAAACGTGGGAATACACTAAAAATTCAATTTGAAGCAACGGCAAGTAAACCTACTGCATTAGAAATCCACCAGTGGCTTGTAAATTTCATGGGATTACAAGTGGATCAAGTTGACACGCTCCAGCTGCACACAAGAGAACGTGCTATATATGTGAAGGTGATTTCGGCGGTATTATACGATAATCTCCTAGCCCGTTATCAAGATGAACAAACCTTTACCTACGCCTCTGGAGAAACGGCAAAGTTACGAATTACACCGGCTGATCAGCAAACAGTGAATGTTAGAGTGTTCAATTTACCTTCGGAGGTTCCCCTCGCTGTGTTGTCGCAGCAGCTGAGCCAATACGGTACAGTGTATGACATACGCAGAGAGCAATGGAGCTCCCAGTATCTTCTTCCGACTAACAACGGAGTGATTGCTGTGAAGATGGGACTAAAACGTCACATACCTGCTAGCTTGGTTATCGATACCTATTTGATTGGAATCAGTTACATCGGTCAACCGCAAGCTTGTCATCTCTGTCATGCCACTACCCACCTGAAAGCTGAGTGCCCCCTTCGTGCTACGCGGTTACCCATCAACCCACGGAACCGTCCAGTTACCTTCAGTGTCGCAGCAGGTGCTAACTCATATGCTGCTGCTGTCGGTAGAGAGTACGCAGCAGGTTCGACGAGTACGTCCACAGAAGACCAGCCGCCGGAGCAACCTACACAACAGGCAGACAATGGTCCGGTAGTAGTGGAGCTAACGAGAGAGCCGGCGGAGTCCGAAAAGTCTGCAGTGGCCAACGATATCACGCCTATGGTTGAGACACAGGATGCCCCTAAAAGATCTGCTGTTACTGCTCCAGCTGAGGGTTCTCGGGATGGTGTTATGGAGGTTGTAAGTGATGAAGAAGTAGAGGTATCTGATACTGAAATAGCTCAGTTAAGGCAAAAGGTTGGCATTACATTGTCGGGTTGCGACCCTCGATTAAGAAGTCAGCACAGGAGGATGGAAGTGCAAGGAATTCCACCACGACAGCAACCTCCGGATGTGCTACACCTGAAAGGTGGTCCCCCGGTTCCCATCCAAGGGAAAGAGATAGACTCAGTCAAGCGGCCGGCAGTGGATGACGGTGATGAATATGAAGAAGAACTACGTTCAGCTAAACTTACCAAAGAGGATTCGTGCCCAGGCATTGTTCAAGGAGGCTCAACTGATATTAAAGTGGTTCCTGGTTCTTCGAAATCCTGGCATCACTAAGGATGTGCCTCTAGCCCATTGAATGCCGATAGGTGCGCAAATCTGGGCTTCGCTTAATGTTAATGGTCTGCGACAGGTGGTCAAACAGCAACTTTTAAGGGACTTCTTGATAAATCATGACATAGATATCTGCTTTTTGCAGGAGGTGAATATTGGTAATATGGACTTCTTATATGGCTACGAGTACGAGACGAATCTTGGGCCGGAAGGTACCGGTACGGCTATTGTGTATCGTCAAGGTTTACAACTACATAATTTCGTGCTCCATCCCTCTGGTAGAGCCATCTCAGCAGTGTATGAGGGCATTACCTTGGTGAACATTTACGCCCCTGCGGGCAGTAATAAACGAAAGCAGCGAGAAAATTTTTTTAGGCAAGACATCTTGACCCATATTCCATCAAGTGCACCGTTCGTCCTGGTTGGCGATTTTAATTGTACTTTAGCTGCTAAAGATCAACGGGGTGCCGTCAATGGGTGTAGTACTCTGCAACAGCTAGTAGAACAAATGCACCTGACAGATACCTGGGAACATAAGCACGGCTCAGCAGTACAATTTACATTCGTGAGAGGACTATCAGCTTCACGACTGGACCGCATGTATGTTACGGCTGAACTCTTACCCCGCCTTCAGCGCACAGAAATAATGCCGGTGGCATTTAGTGATCATAACGCTCTAATACATGCACTTGAGGGCAGGACGGCGAGCTGCAATAGAGGCAGAGGTTACTGGAAACTTAACTGCTCCTTGCTTACGGATGAGGAAGTGATGACTGATTTCCAGGACTGCTGGTCACGATTGCGGGAATCCTTTGCGCGTGCACCAAACAAAGTCGACTGGTGGGTGTGTAAAGCTAAACCTACATTACGAAACTTCTTTCGGGCTGCTGCCGTTCGTCGAGCGCTGGCTAGAAGAGAAACCATGGAATATTACTTCCAAATCCTCCACGAGCTGCACGTACGCCAACAGCAGGGAGACAATGTTCTGCAACTAGTGCGGGAGATCAAAGAACATATAAAAGCTCGTAAAACACAACAACTTCAGGGATATTTGGCCAGAGTACACTCGGAGGAAGTGCTGCATGGGGAGCAGGCGAGTTTTTTTCATTTGGCAAAGGAACGTAATCATGGTCGCCGGAAGCTAATCACTCAACTTGAAATAGATGGACGGGAGGTTTCCACTACAGCCGAAATTATTCGTGAAGTGAACAATTTCTACGCACAACGATTCAGCGACCCCGCAGATCTCGCACACAAAGTAGAGGCATATATGTCAAAATTCCTACCAGAGCTACCGGAAGAATTGTGGCAGGACACGCTGTCGCTGTCCAAATCAGAGTTACGTGAAATAATCCAAAAATCCAAATTGCGTGCCTCCCCAGGACCTGATGGCTTGCCATATGAATTTTACAAGCAATGTTGGTGTCACATCCAGAACGAACTGTTACAAGTCTTTCAGGAAATGTGGAATACAGAGCATTTACCACGCACATTTGCAGATGGGATAGTGGTACAACTTCCGAAGGTGGCTAGACCCAAGTCCTTACAGGATTATCGACCGATCACGCTGTTAAACTGTGATTACAAACTGTTCGCTAAAATAATTGTTGGTCGTATGCAAAAGATACTACCATATAGCATTAGCGAGTTCCAGGCCGCAGTAAAGAAGGGAGCGACCCTGCAAAATACGTTAGCTGCCTTGAGAGGATGTATACTGCATTGCGCACAGGAACATCAGTCTGCAGCGATTATTAATTTGGACCTCCAAAGGGCCTTTGACAGCGTTGTTCATGACGGTTTCTGGAGACGTATGATGGAATTAAAAGTGCCTGATAAATTCTGCAACCTGATTCGAGCCATGTATGCTGGTGCCTCGTCAAAAGTTCTCTGCAATGGCTATTTAACGTCTGCTATACCGATTAAACGCTCAGTCAGAGAAGGATGTCCCATGTCCATGATGCTATTCTCCCTGTATGTTGACCCACTACTCCGACAGCTGCAATCTACACTTGATGGACTTGAGATATATGGGCAGCGAATGGTTGTGAGGGCCTACGCAGACGATATTACAGTAATAGTTACCACCCCCCAAGACAGTCCTCGCTTAAGAGATTGTTTACAAGAGTACGAGGGATCGACAGGGATGACATTTAATATGCAGAAGTCCGAGATTTTAGCCATTGGACCAGATCCGCCGGACACATCCATCTTAGGAATACCTATGGTGCGGCGCACGAAGATTTTGGGAGTTTACTTTAGTGATAGCGAGACGGACATGAGGGAATATAACTGGACGACCCGGATTAATGTACTGCGTGGGATGATGTACAAGCAGAAGCTCCGGATGTTGAATTTGGTACAACGTATACGATATTGTAACAGTTTCGCGCTCAGCAGGATTTGGTACCTTGCACACGTGCTACCACCAACAAAGCGGGATTCCCAGAGGATAGAACAGATATTGGGCTATTTCATCTGGACAGGGAAGCTCTACCGTGTTGCGCGGGCTCAACTACGTCTCCCGAAGGGGCAAGGTGGTTGGGGGTTAATAGAGGTGGCTCTCCAGTCGCAAGCGTTGATGATCAAAATGCTTCTGCTTGCCCTAAATAATCAGAGTGATCCCGTGGACACCATGATACAACGCACGCACATGGATTTTTGGCGCCAAGGACAACGAGGCAAGGTACCCGAGATTTTACGGGACACGTATTACGCGTTGGAGCGGTTACCCCCGGAGCACTCAATAGATGGTGATAAGTGCACAGTAAAGAACATTTATGCTTATCTTCGTCAAGCAGTTAGAATCACCCCACAGGTACAGATAAAATATCCGCAGCTGCCCTGGCAGCGCATATGGAAATGTTTTGGCTGTCAGCAACTGAACACCACATGGTTAGCGGTGACGTATGAAATTGTCAATGAACTTCTTCCAACGGCAGACAAACTGTACCGCCACAGAATGGCTAACTGCCCGAGATGCCCTATTTGCTCGGAAGCAGATTCACTTCCGCATCGGGTGATGGTATGTTCCGGAAAAGCTGATATATGGAACTGGGTGCTAGACAAATGTAATAGCTGGATACCTGCCGGATGGGATGCTTCACATGAAGATATATTACATCTGAATCTTCCTAAGGTGAACCCTTCATTACAACGTGCACTGCTCTGGCTCATAATGGGTACATTTACCTGGATAAACACACTGGACACGCCAAGTGATTGTTCAGTATCACGGCTCAGACAATTTTTACGCGAAGAGAGATGGACAATGATCCAGCTCAAGAAAATAGCACCCTTCAAACCGTGGATACTGCACGTTTAAGAGATATAGGCAGAATAATATCAATTTCGGACATCATTCCCCTACATGTAAAACAGTGAGGTACAATAAAATAAAGATAAAAATCGGTCCCCTCCCTTCCTCCCTCTCCTTGTCCCTCCCCTCCTCCCTCTTTCGCTTCAAAAATAAAAGCAAGTAGCTAAAAAAATAAAAAAAAAATAAAAAAAAAGGTTTACCTGAAAAAAAAAATGAAAAAAAAAAAGGCAACAGGAATGATCGCATACAGTTTCTGACAGTAACAGAATATTCTTTTAAATATTCTGAACATTTAGTAGCAGGAAAAATTGTGTAATAACTTCTGGATCAAAGTAACGTTCATGAGTTCAATTACTGTTTCATTTCCAAAGTAGGACAATTACATCGATGCGGGACAACCAACGTTGAGTTTCTACAGCGCAAGCGAGATCTGTGTTCAACTCCCAGATAAGGAGTATTCGATAACCTCCTTGGAAAGCACGAAACATAGTTTAAAATAGCCTTGTTTTCATTTTTGGAATTGTATTGTAACCTTGCTTCACGTTCGTTTCTTCTTTTTCTCCTCCTCCTCCTTATTCAGCAAGAGAAAACATTAACACAACCACGGCATTTTAAATTGCTCAACTATTTCAAGATCCATATTTCTCTCTTAACTCTGCGTAACTTATAAATATTGTTCATAGAAGTAAAAGTATACCAGAACGTTATTAGCTGCCGTTTGCGATTCTGCCTGGAAAGCAAAGTACTGCTTCCCACAATCATAACCAGTACGAAATTCGATTTACGTTCACCACACCGCGGGAGCAGTGTAATTAGCTAATTAAAAATTGTTGGCGGTGATGTTCAAGTATCCGTGCGGTGAAAATGCCGGAATATGCTTCGCGATAAATGGCATTCTGATTAGATTGCAAATCGGTTTCGTTAAAGCAAGCCTAACCGTATATATTGCAGACTGCTCCTTTAAAGACTGGGCACTAGTAGTTTCCTTATTACTAAACATGTTAGAGACTGCTACCGCCATCGATTGTGCTGCTGTGTCAAAGGCACCGCCCTCTATTATAGTTAGGAACCGGTAACTATATTATGAACATTACTGAGCAGTGGAAGCTCGTAGAACTTTCTTTGGAAGGGTTCAAAAACAGAAACAAGAGAAAAATTACTTTAAGTGCCAATAATTGTGTAAACATTTTACGTATATGTACGTTCGAATATACATAGATGGCTGATAAGCAGAGGAATAAGTTGTAAAAGCATAAGAGACACAGATAGATTGCCCATAACAATGTTGAAAACAAAGAAGTGCGTCACTTGTGGTTCTGGAAGATGCTTTTAACAAGACAGAACTCTGAGGAAAGTCCATGTAAAGAGGCTTTCAAACTCTTTGTGTGAAGCAACCAATCAGAATAGAGTTAGGGCATATGTATCAAATGGCAGCAGAATAGAGAGGGGTCAATTGGAACTCCGCTTATCGCCTATCCTGTCTTAGATTTTATTGAAAAATTTAGTGAAACACAATATCTACAACAAAAAGAAAGTAGCAAAAATGGAATGTAATGCTAACAAGTCTTCTGATAGAACACTACTCACAAAAGAGGAAACTTGCTAATTGGCACGAATTTCAAAGTTAGACTACGGTATGAAGAAAAGCATTATATTTATTGAAGAAAAGCAAAGTAGATAAAATTGCATGTGGAGCAGGGAGACAAAATTATTTATTTGCAAACTACGCTAAGCACAGGGACTGTCATAACTTTTCGGACAAGGTGATTTGTACATGTAACATGCTAGTTTTTAAAGGAAAAGTGGGCAAACAATTCAAAATTGCTAAACTCTTAATTCTGTGCACTTCATAGGTACCGCAGTAATGCAGTTGTGATTTGTAAAGTATTTAAAAAATGCATAATATCTGTTAATTTGTTGAGATATGAAAATTTTCTCGTCAATATTTTTCGGACAAGGGATGGTTGGCAATTCAAGGCCTGCTTTGCACTTGGTATATGCTGTGCGGTTAAGTTCCCGTCTGTGCCTTACTCTCGCATAAAGCAGACGCGAACATTTAGGAATGAAATGGGGGCGCAGAGGAAGGAACAGTACATTTGAGCAATGGCAATTAGGAATATTCCATCATGAAAGGGTAAAAACATGTCGACAAATAGCAGATCATTAACAACATTATCTGCCGAAATAAATATCAAAATAGAATTGAAAATTTGGCACAGACAGGTCGCCCGAAGGTCCTTAATAAGAGAGAAGAGAGGGCAGTAATAAAAGTGAAAAATAATCCATGTCTTATTGCAACTGGTATTGCTGCTGAGGCTGTGTGCGTTTGGAAAGAGGATCAGCGTCAGCACAATCCGGAGGGTGTTATACTTGTTTATCATGGACAAACTGCAAGGAAAATGCCCCATGTAAACAAATTAATAGGATCAAACGGCAAAGATTTGCTAAGAGCACTTCAGCAAAAATATGGACTGGTGGAAAACAGTAATTTTTTGCGATGAGTCAATATTCAACATTTCTGGCTCAGGTGGGTGAATTATAGTTTAGAAACAGCCTAATAATGAATTTGAAGAAAGAAATATTCAGGCGACAGTAAAACATGAAGGGGGACATGTTATGATTTTGGCTGTATGTCAGCTGAAAGAGCAGGTGAGGTAGTTTTTATAGATGGACACATGGATCACCGCCAGTATCTTCAGATTTTATAAGATAACCTGAAGAAAAGTTCAGAAAATATGGGAATAGCAGACTTTTTAAAATTTTATCAGAACAATTACCTAAAATATTCTCCCCATAATGTACGGCTATGGTTGTTGTGTTACTGTCTTAAAGTTATGAATCTTCCCCCCTCTTAGTCCCGAAATCAGTCCGATTGAGTGAGTGAGTGAGTGAGTGAGTGAGTGAGTGAGTGGGTGTGTAGTGTTTTAGGGCCCGTCGAAAACAAGGTCATTTGGGCCCGAAATCAACTCTAAAAACTAAAAGCTACACAAAGTTAAAAAGTAAGATAAAATATAAACACTCAACTATTAAAAACACATTAAAACTCGTCCCAGTACTAAAAATTTAAAAATTCTAAAATTAATAAATATAAAATACAAGTCAGACTTGTTTATTAAAACCGATTTTAAAAACAAACCGCAGTGCCTTGTCCACGGCCACTGGGTCGTCACCTAAAACACCCTGCAAGTTAGTCCCCAAGCCCAAAGACTGGCGAACGCGGGCGTATTGCGGGCAATCAAGCAATACGTGCCGCACCGTGAGGCGTACTGCACACGGAGCACACACAGGGGCCGGTTCCCCTCTTAACAGGTGGCCATGAGTCACTCGTGTGTGCCCAATTCTCAGCCGGGTGAGTATCACCTCGGCCCGCCGGTTATCCCTGCAGGAAGTTGGCCAGGGTTGTACGCTCTCCTTTATATCCCGTAGTTGTGTGCCTTCTATAGCTCTCCAGGATTGCTGCCAAGCAGATAGGAGCTGGCGACGGAAAAAACGTTGCACATCCTGGTATGGCACCGTAGTTGTTAAACTCCGGGGCAAATGGCAAGCGGACTTAGCAGCCGCGTCCGCCTCCTCGTTCCCGGAAATGCCCACATGGCCTGGGGTCCAAGTAAAAACAAAATCGTATCCTCGACCGAGCATTTGCGAGATCTGGGCCTGTATTTTTAAAACAAGGGAGTGAGCGGCAGTGTGCTGTTGCAAGGCCTGAAGAGCACTTAGACAGTCAGTGCAAACAATAAAAGTGCCAAGAGCTAACTTGCAAATAAAAAGGAGCAAATAGTAGATGGCATACAGCTCTGCTGAGAAGACCGAAGTGGAGTCCAGAAGTCGAAATTTATGAGCCTCGCCGTTAATCTATGGAATGTACCCGAAGAGAACGTACAAAAATTTCCCATAAATTCTAAAGCTGATGTGAGCTGGTGACTGCAAGAGCAATGGGACAAATTGCCCCGTTCTTCCACTAGCAAACTGGTGGGGACCATATCGAGAAGGCTGACTGAAGTGCTACGGAGGAAAGGATGAATCACCAAATATTAATATTCCTACATGACCTCCATTCATTCTACTTGTTTTGTACTTATACGTTTTGTCCGAATACTTTTGAATAGGAAATTTTGTATTACTATAATTACGTTCATAAATTTTATATTTTGTGCTTCATGAAATGAAATGAAACTTTATTTGTGTTATCTGTATGTGTAACTGTACAATCTGAAGTGAGCAAAATGGAATAAAATAGATTTGTTGTTAATCTTTTGTTGTTAAATATATAACAGCTATACTTGTCCGAAAAAGGCCGCGCCGTGGCTCAGTGGTTAGACCGCTTGGCTCTCACCAAGGCGGCCCGGGTTTGATCCCAGGGGACCGCAAAGTGAGAATTGTGGTGGACAACACGGCGCTGGGGCGGGTTTTCTCCGGGATCTCCGGTTTCCCCCGCTATCTCATTCCACCGTTGCTCCATCTTCATCTCATGTATCATCAGTGTCATCGCCTTCGGTGCCGTATGTAGCAAAAGCGGGCGTTAAACACTGCACATTTCATTTCATTTTGTCCGAAAAACTATGACAGTCACTGTAGTTAAATAGTAAAACAGGATCCCATTGGCAAAGAAAATTTTTGATAAAAAGAAAATTAAATTGCATGCACATTTGTAAATATGAACTTGGACATTGAAAAAAAACCACGCATTTTAGAAGCTTTTGAAATGTGGATATGGAGAACAACAGAGCATGTAAAATGGACAATCTGAGTAGGTAACAAAAGGCTGCTTTATAGTGAACGAAGGAAAATACTAAATACTGCATGATAGAGTATACAGCGAATGGAAAAATAAACGAGAAAATGTGAATAAGTCAATGCTAAGAAAAAAACAAACATTTGTTTATAAAGTAATCATTATACTTATGAAATGTTAGTGTATCTAAGACGGGAGGACAGGTATCGCTGCTGTGACGGCAGTTCACGCCGCTCTACACGCTCCCACTGAAGGCCAGCTGAACGTGTGGTGTCAGAGACCTCTGTGCTGGAAAAAAGCAATTTGCGACGATGTAGGAATTAGATCTGGTTTTAATAACACAATTAATGCTCTGTGTTTAACAGTGTCAATGCGGACTTTAAATTACAAAATTGTTCACCGATTATAAAGAATTGCGTTTTGGCTCTATGCTATACCAAAACATAACAATTGCAGTGTATGTGGAGAACAGTCAAGTTATAATGCAAATAAAATAGACACAATACTATTTTCTCTGCAATTCATAAGAGGCCCGTACAGAACCTTACTGGACATTTTTCAACATTTTCTGTTTGGTTTTTCTCAGACCAGCTTGTCAATGTCAGGATGTAACGTTTGCGTAATTTGTAATCGAAGCCCGCATGTTTGATTGTGATCCGAGTTTTGAACTTGAACTAAGTTCATAACAGAAAGAATTGTTCGCTCGCGTATGTCGAATAAGTATACAAAATATCAGTGCAGCAAGAAACCTTGAAAGTCTGGTTTGTGCGACACACTTGTAAAGGTCAGCCAACTCTTCTTTATGACTATATAACTGTCCTTCAATAAATCGTCAACAGTTCCATTTGATACCGGGTAGCAACATTGTTGACATCCACTGAATAGGCTTTTGCAAAGAGCTGAAAGTGCTTCTACATCTTGAAATTTGGAATGAAACTGGCGACGAATACTTTGTAGGATTTGCACATATTCTTCGGAGAGTGCAGTATCAGTGAAGCCTCCAGTTCGTACCCACGCCGTGTATTTGGGCAACCTGCAGTACACCTGACGTCACACGCGCTTAAAGTTCTGTTCGCCTCTTAACGTCACACTGCCCGACGCGGTCTCCCTCTGATCTAAGGATGTATAGAATAATTAGATTAACTTAAACTTTCAAATGTTACCTTTGTGTGTAGTATCTCGTAATTTATGTATCTTGTTCTTTGATATACATATTTTTCAAAGCTGTTATGGATAGAAGAATGAAACTTTCTAACTTAAAGACACCAGTATCTACAAATTTGTATAACAGACATTGTTGAACATCTTTATTTAAAACATTAAAGAGCTGGATGGTCAGGAATTCGTTGGCTAATTTAAAATTACATATGTATTTATTTCCAAAATGAAGTCATATCAAAATCCTATTCTTTAGTTTTAGTCAGTATTCCGTTCTGATACGTCTTAGCAAAATGAATATATGGTTATTGGTTTTCTGAAACAGGTACATTAATTCTTTCCAGATGTACTGTCAATGAAACCTCAACAGATGACATGGAAATGTCTACGAGCACGTGGTGCAGTAGCTTGTATTTACGCCCACACCTTTTATTCCATTTATACTCTTCTTATATTTTTTGGGCAAGGAACATGTTGCATACATATAATTTATGAATAATCTTCCTTGTCTTGCATGATTTTGAAAGCTGTCAGTCTATGGTAATCTTTAAAATGGTACTGCCAACTCGCATGCTCCTGTCTTAAAAACTTCTGAGGTTTAGAGCATTTGTATGCAATCACTTCTTCGCATAAGTGTATCGATAAGAATGAAGGAAAATTACTCACAGTGGGAGATGAACAGGAAGAGAGGAAGGAGAGAATAATGGAGGATTTTTTTTTTCAGTAACAGACCGATTCTTGGACAGAAAAATAAGATTAGTACATTGGCATTTCTTCAAATTTCGTGACGCGAATATCTTTTATTTCCCAAATATTTCGTATAGAATGACAGGACTCAGCACTACACTCTTTCTGAAGTGGTGTTTAACGCCCGTTCCTACTCCATACTTGTGGCTCTGGAATGATAAAGGAATTTTGAAAAGAAAACGTTCCAGGCCCTAGTTTAGGGTAAGTTCCCAGACATTTGCCAGTTATGAGTGAAGAAAACTTTCATAACAGAGAGGCTGCATATAACAATAATGCGAGGGTCAGCTGATAAGTCCCGGGCCTCACATAAAGATGGCGCCGCTGGACCGGTTTGACGGATAGCATCATATAGTTTAGACTAGCTTGTATCCATAGTTACAGGTCAATCGCTTGTTTAGTTTTTGAATGACGGCATTTTAAACAAGATAGGTGCAGAGGTTTCACGAAAATTGAGGATTTCGAAAAACGAGCAATGACTAAATACTTCCATTTGAAAGGCTTAACGCCTAAAGAAGTCAAAGAGGAAATGGACAGTACATTGAAAAACTCTGCCCCTTCATATACAATGATGAAACGGTGGGTTACAGAGTTTAAAATGGGACGGACGAGCACTGGTGATGAGCCTTGCTCTGGACGCCCTGTGGAAGTCACAACTCCAAAGATCGTTAAACAAATTCATCGTTTAGTACTGGTAGACCGCAGATTAAAGTTGTTTGACATAACGGGGCTGTAAACATATCAAAATAACGTAGGGTAATATTTTAAGTAATGTTTTGGGCTTTCAGAAAGTCTGTGCAAGATGGGTGCCGCCTTTGTTGACATCTGATCAACCTTGCAAAGAAAAACTGCTTCTCTTAAGAATTTAGAGCTCTACCGTAAACATCCCAGTGAATTTTTGGCTTATTTCCATGGATGAAACTTGGATACATCACTACACTCCAGAAAATAAATCACAGTCAAAACAGGGGATTGCGCCAGATGAACCAACTCCAAAAAAGGACAAACTCAATTTTATCAGCTAACAAGGCTATGGCGAGTGTTTTCTAGGATACTCAGGGAATTATTTTTATTGATTACTTGCAAAAGTGTAAAAGTATCAGTGGTGACTACTGCGCAAGCTTACTGCAGCGTTTGAGTGATAAGGCGAGAAGAAAAAGACCTCATTTGGCAAAGAAACACATCTTGTTTCTTCACGACAATGCTCCGGCCCATCGTTCAGTCATTGAAATAGAAAAAAAAATGTGCGAATTAAAGTTCGAATTGCTTGAACATCCACCGTATTCGCCAGATCTAGCACCCAGTGGCTACCATCTGTTCCCGAACCTCAAAAACTTTCTCGGAGGACGAAATTTCACAGCAACGAGGAGGCCATTGATGCGTAATACAGCTATTTCGAGGACCATGATAAATCGCACTACAGAGATGGTTTAATTAAATTAGAACACCGATATGACCAATGGAGATTATATAGAGAAATAAAGAAAAAACAAATATGTTTAAATTTTTCTTTTACTGTGAAGACCGGGACTTATCAGCCGATGCTCGTAAATTAATCGCGTGTAACTTGTCTCTGTCTTTTGTGTAATTACATCTTCAGAGCGTTTAGAATTTACGAGCCTAGAGCATCTGTGGTATACGTATAGGATACAGAGAAATGACTAAGCATTTGTAGACATTTTTCTCCGTGAAATCAATAGACATTGACCAATGCTTAGAGAACTATTTAGAGGTGGTTATTATGGGATTAAAAATTAAAGAAAATGCGCTTTTACAAACCAGCTGTTTGAGAGCGTTCCATTACACTACCGCTCTTCAGTCTCATGTTTACAAAAGGATCGTTCTAGTTTGATACACGTGTTCCATATAGTACTAGCTCACAAATCACCGTTGAAATATCCATACGGCTTACCCGCGAATATCGTGTTACTTGCAATTGATACAACAAAGAGCAGTCGGATATCTATCGCACTTCGGCTCATCGATCACTGCCTCCAGATCTGCATACAACTTGTTGATTTTGTTGATGTTTTCGTTCACTTCTGTGCAAGCTTCTGTTTGCTAATGCTCATTTTGCCTTTCTGTTTGGAGACGGCACGCCGTGTGGTAAAATATTTGTTTTCTCTTGCCCTCTCGTTTTCCTTTGCGTACTATTCAGTTAACATCTCTATTGTGGCAAATGCTTTTAAACGTTCAGTCTCTCTGATCACTCCAAGTGGTGTAAAATAACAAACAATATTATTACGTCACTCTATTTTTTCCATGTTTAAATTTCCCTATACCCATATCATGTGTCGCATTTACAGCATCCTTTTGCTTTGCTTATAGTCTAGTCATTCATTGTCGATATAACGTTCCAGTAATTAGCACAGATTTTGCAAAGCGTCCATCACCATTATTATTATTATTATTATTATTATTATTATTATTATTATTATTATTATTATTATTATTATTATTATTATTATTATTATTATTATTATTATTATTATTATTATTATTATTATTATTATTATTATTATTATTATTATTATTATTATTATTATTATTATTATTATTATTATTATTATTATTATTATTATTATTATTATTATTATTATTATTATTATTATTATTATTATTATTATTATTATTATTATTATTATTATTATTATTATTATTATTATTATTATTATTATTATTATTATTATTATTATTATTATTATTATTATTATTATTATTATTATTATTATTATTATTATTATTATTATTAATTACGAAACTATTATTATATCTACTTTTTGTTAATCCAAATACAGTACATTACAAATTTACTTATGTCGTTGAAGAGGCAGGAACCATCCAAGTGTAGTGAAAATTGTATAGTGCGGTGAATGTGTACAATAGACAAGTGTTGATTCACAGGATCATCTAGACATGTCACACTAACGTGGCAAATATACACTCTATGCGGCATAGCTCACCGCGTGAAGAACACTATGAGCTCCCCTTTAGTAGGAAACACTTGCCCTTAATGGGACATCTGAGGCGTATTCATTCACTCGTTCATTCATTCATATCAAAATCCTTACAGTGACTTGAGAAAATAAAATATAGGTTCCACGTAAAGGGTAGTTTGGGATGGAAGATGTTACTGATTTTTAAGAGTGGTTCATTTATATCCCGCCTTTCATTCCGTTCTTACCTGGTAATTGAAATCTATCCTGGAGTTTATGAAACAACCCATTAAATTTGGAAATTCTGTATTTCATAGGCAATTAGCTTTAATTTCTAACAGTTTTCTGTTTAAATCAACGTCCTTTAAGCGGTTAGGGCAGGGCCGCCAAGATGTGCAAAATGCTTTACCCCTATATTGACCCTTTCCCTTTTACTTCTATTTGGCAGGTAAACAGAAGGTGGTGTCATTCGGGTTTTGGATGAAAATCTCTTACAACGTAATCAAATATAAATTTGAACTGAAGAGTTGAATAGGAAAGCAAAAAGAGGGTAGGTAAGTGATACTAAGGGATATGACGGCTTGTTAGACGGACTTATATAGGCATTCTAAAAGAAACCGTTGTTTTTTTTTTTTTTTTTTTTTTTTTTTTTGCGATTTACGTCCAACGTTAAGTCATATCGGACGATGAATGAAATGGGTGACATTATGCTCAAATGAGCCCAGAGTCCATGGAGCTTAGAGTCACCCGACATTCGTCTTTCAGGATAAGGGTAAACCCCGGAAACCTTATCCAGGTAACTCACCTTGACCGAGATTCGAACTCGGGAGCTCTTGAAGAGAAACCGCTCTCTGGCCACATTACGAATCATGGCCAAACCTGAAGTTGACAAAAGCATCTCTATAGAATTAACATATTTATTACCTTTGTTTTGTTTTGCACATCTAGCTTTTTCCCTTATGCTGCTAAAGACATTTAAATACTTTATATAATACTCTTTAAAAATAAACGTCACAATCTATCTAAAAAGTGCATTGAAATTGTTTACAATGCGCGCTGCTAAATAATGCTTGCAAATGGATGCAGCTTGGGAAATGTGTACAAACCCAAACTATGTATTCCTTAACCGCGCAGTGGTGTGTTGCTTTGAAGGTTTATAGGCTCCGGTATAAGTCGCATTGAACCTCTTTGGGGTGAAGCTCCTAATGTATCCAATGTTAAAGACGTATCCAAACTGTGCTTTAGCATCGTGGAAAGAAAAAAAAACACCATTACACTGATAAGACTGTCATGCGACTATAAACAGAATCGACGGGTTTAGTCGGCTGTGTTTACCTGTTTGTTCAAAGTAGTGGAAACATGTGAAAATGTGTGTAGTGTTTAACGCCCGCTTTTACTAGGGTAAATGCACACTTACAGTGCCTTTCTTTCTGGCTCTGGTTAGGCAATATTGGACGATAAATGCAACGGGTGAAATGATGCTCAAATGAGCCCTGGATCAATACAGATTAGAACTCCCCAACATTCATCTTTCAGAATAAGGGAATTCCCCGGGAAAAAGTCTTATCCGGGTAACTCACCCTGACCGAGATTCGAACTCAGTACCTGTTGAATGTGAGACAGACACGCTACCACCTATGCTACAGAGGCTGGCCAAGGGATATTTGTTGTGTATGCTATGAAAAGGTTCAGCAGTAGCTGTCAACAAAACGTTGGAGTGTAGTTTTAGAGATCTTCAAGAATCAAAACCTTGGAACCTGTTTTCAATTTTATGTTCTCAACATATTTCTTACAAAAGTGTTAAATGATTATTAAATAAAATGTGAAATTCTTTAGCAAAAAAGCGAAAGTATATACTTATTTTTTGTAATTAATTAAAGAATAAACATTTTTAAAATGTGTACTTGGTCATTTTTTCTTTGACTAAAACGCCTAGCGACAACTTTTACCAAAGCTCCTTCGTAATAATTTAAAAAAAACTAGTAAAAGTTTCCACTGCAAGTAGCTATTTGAGTGACAACCGGCACAGAAAAAAAAAATACTAAAACAAATTACTTTTGAGGGCAGAGAGATTATTTCAGACTTTAAAACTGCATTTCAATATTTGTGGGCACTATAATGACTTGAATAAAACCATTAAAATATCTTACTGCAGAATTATTATTTTCACAGTTTGGCTCCCTTAAATCAGAAAATGTGTGCAAAAATTTCTTGATCTGTGTCGAGTAGTGGAGCAGATCAGCATTGAGTTTGTATGTTTATATAACCGTGACCACTATTGTCGCAGTCTGAATTTTCCAACTCAATCACAACTGCTTAGAATACTTAATGAAACTGAGAAAAAAATTGTGTAAGGTATTTCTCAGTTGTGTTTAAAGAAATAGAAAAATACATAGGATGGTGTGATGACCCGGCATGAGCGGCATGTGGATTTCCTGCATCGGGTATCGAGATGGTTCGGTCGCTCATACGAGTATTCTGTGAGGTGTCGGAGTTTTGTTCATCTAGATTGACTACGTATCCTAATTTCAATATTTTCCCAAGAGTTTTCTCACATCAAAACCCGGGGTTCGTTACCAATCCTGGATTCAATTAACAGTGGCGTTGACCTTTCCCCCTGTATGTGTCATACACAGTAAAGCGCAGACTCCTATTGGATCTGACAGCACTTTTGACTTGCAGCTACCTTCTGAAGTCTTATTGGGTTGTTTGCTTAAAGAGTAGCTATGATTATAAAGTCACTCAGTATAAAGTGAAATTTCTATCAACTTACAGGATACATCTTTTAATTATATTATTCGTCGAAGTGGAGACATCATATAAATAGACTTTTTTTAGTTCTAAAAACAACACTTGTAATTTATGTTATTTTAAATTACATTCATATTAACTGTGCATTAATGTGTTGCGGTATTTCGGACAGTGAGTTGCGTCAATTATTTTGCTAATGGCTCAATAGGTGACAGTTTAGAAGTGAACTCATCGAAAAAGTTGGAGTTCTCATTGCAACTCTTCTATAGCGTCAATAAAAACTTCTATTGCGTTCATTTTGGCCATACCGAGATCTTTGTATAATCTTTTCAATTCATAATCTTTGTAAGTTCATCCTTTAGTCAGTGATTCCCTTTTTAAAAGATACAAGCCGAATAACCAGTTAATTACGATGGCCAAGTAGGTAATAATACCAACCCTTACTTGAACAGAAGACAGTGGATGGATTCAGCATGTTTGATGAAGCTATACATGTGTGATCAGAATTAAGTAATGACAGTTATGATGAAAAGAAAATTAAATTTTGTCATGTTTTGACTGAATATTGCACAGTTTTGGTAACTACTCTGGAAGATGATGAACATTCAGATGGAACATTCAGTAGGCCCAAGTTTTAATAATCACAAAATATTCTGGTGATGATCTGCTAATAAGGGAAGTGAAAAATTGTATAATTATCGTATTTTATTTTTCACAAGGTTGTCTTTATAAACTATTCTTCTTCTTTTTCTCTGTTTCATTGTTTCTTTGAGGAGATATAAACGACTAATATATTCACATTTTCAAGATGGAGACCCGAGCTATCGTCTTACCGGGATTGTGGCACTTATATGGAGGTATAAAGAAAGGTTCAATTTTATAAGTAGCATGTTTTTGTTAGTTTTTCTCAGTGCATTACATCTAAATGTTCGATAACCTCCTGGATAACTTTCGTTTGGTGTTTAGAAAATAATTTACCGACACGTAATTAACGTTTTCTCGGAAAAGTCTCATTTTTATACAAAAGTTAGTACCTTATTATATAAAGCTGAATTCGAAGAACACAAAACCTTAAACTTTGCAAATTTTCATCATGTGAGATTTTTCACATGAGACTCGACTTTCAGTTTTTTTAAAGTTATTTTCTTGAAAGCTTGCGTATTTGGACAATGAAAACAATCATGTGCTATAATTCTATTGAAAAAATCTGCGATAAAAATTCCAATTGAAAATTGTCGACATTTACAGTTTCAGCACCGAGTAGCCTTAATGAGTTGGTTTTATGCGTCATAAAATTGTATTTAAAATGAAGCCGCTGCCTTAAGCAACAGGTTTGTTGCATTATTGAACCCTCATCTACGCTGTTAATTCATTCAAATTTTTATATATAGAACCTTATAAGTTTGTTTATTATTTCTCTTTCTAGCAGTAGTCATTCTGCAAACTTCCGGCCTTCTGCTTTAAATATAGTAACCTGGAAAGTAGTTGGATTTTTTTTTTCCGCTTGCTGGATTTTTTTTTTTTTTTTTTCGTTAACTGCTTTGAAGTTGTTTTTAAGTGTTCCATTTATAGCCTCTAACTACATTGACCATATCGGCGGCCGTTCTGCTGTGGAACATACCGAAGTATGTATACATACTCGAATTCTTTGGGTTTCTAATTATTAGATCACGCACGCATTCGCACTCTCATTCATACTTCCAGACTCTGGGGAAGGTGAATTATCTTGTTTGGAGAAAAATCCCCCACCCCGCCGCCGGGAATTGAACCCGAGACTCCCAGCACGGCAGGCAGGTACTCCACCGACTGAGCTACGGGACCAGCCTGAAGTTTCTTGCATACTGTTTGGTATACATGTTTTTCATGCATCTGCGAATTAAAACTGAAGTGGCTTTTTCAGCGTAATGAAAGGATACGTAATTGTTTGGTATTAATATGTAACTAATAATCTGCTATTTCACATACAGCTGCTTAGATGACTCTTGCGCATCAAAATATATACCACCTTATAAAAAGTAGAATCAAAAGAACATTTAATTAAGTTTCGTAGAAATATAAACCACAATGCACCACAAGGGACACTTTTAAATGAAAAGAAAGGTCATTTTGAGGAGAATGAAAATTAAATTTAACGTGGCATTAAAGTACCAGCACTTTCGTGTGGAAATGTTCGGTTGTTATTAAACAGCAAGGAAATTACAGAAATTTTAAGTGAAAAAGAAAACGAAAGAAGTTTTTGATAAAACAAATCAAATATTTGATTATTTATATTGCATACTCGGCATTTTCTAAATTAATGTAAGATAGCACTTTAATACTTTAATGTGTAATAAAGAAACATCGTATTATTTTTCGATAAATGTATTATATACTATTAGGTATCCATTATTCATATAATATATTATATGTAATATAATTATAGTAATGATTAATAATATCAATTTATTATACAAGTGGATAAACAGAGAGTTTATAAGTAGAGCAGTTTAAAACTCGACCCGAAGGGGATCGTTTTAAGATCTGCGAGTGGATTAATAGAGGTTTGTCCACTTGTATAATACTAGTACATTATTTTATCCTATAGATGCGATAAATTATTATATGACAAATATTCAGTTCATGATTTTACAACAAATAGTAATAAGTAAGGAATAAGGAATTGAATTGCCGGGTACTTATAGTTATAAAATATGGTAGGCTATGTATGAATACTAATTTTGTTTTTATTGTTGCGAGTTTCGTAAATTAGTCAGATTGATTAAGTCTGTGATGGACTTTGAAAACTTTAATATATCGGTGACCAAAGTGTTCCTATTTGCAATGATATAAATACTGGTTATATTACTACTTCTAATCCATTTGGAGGTATTAATTTCTGTGCTAATGTACAAAAGTTCACTTTCATGTAGTTAAAGAATAAAAATATTTGATATTGCTGTTAAGAGATTTAAGAAAATTGGTAGTTATCAACCATTTATTTATTTACTTTATCCCAACCGTTACCGGAGCAACGAGTGAAGTTTGTTTACTTTATCCCACTCTTTGCCCAAATAACAATGACTGTGATTTATATGTATAAGTATATGTTCTGTGATTTAAAGTCCAAGTTTTCTTTTGTCGTTTCTGCATACCAACGGTGTCTTTTACAAGTAGCTATAGGGTAAAATATTATTATTTTTGTTGTTACACATAGACACTTCGCCTAGTAAGAATAAGAGGATATTTTTATTGAGCATCTCTGTTAGTATTCCTGTCGTTGTTTGTCACTGTGTTATGGAAGCGGAGAATGTAAATATGGACAATAGTGGCACTAGATACTAAAACTTGCGGCTGTTCGAAGCTCTGGTTAACTGAATTAACGGTTTGTATGTAATACCAACAAACATTTTTACATTTTTATTTTGCATTTTGAATTTGGCGTTGGTTCATATTTCAGTTTGCTTGCAACGGCGGTTGAGAAATTATTACTAGCAAATAATGCGCCTGGGTATGTTTTATGAAATCAGAATTATTGTTACAGGCGCTAGCACGAATGTTGGGAGGACGTTTACAAAACATTATTTAAGTGAAAATAATCATTTTGATCACGTAATTCTTTTCAGCTTTTCCCCACTTGGCCATGTTCGTTGTAGAAGCCGTCTTGTTTCTATGTGAAACAAAAATTCAATTTAAGCGAGTTTTCACATTGGTTCGTATATATCCTTTATGATCCCGTTTGGTGACCGGGGTTAAACAACAGTGCCAACGTAGTGCATACGTGTCATAGAAGGCGATTAAAATGGATACCCAGTGCTTGGGGGTGATTCGAGGGTATAAATAGGAGTCCTGTTTCCTAGGTTCGGGGATGGGAGCTAGGCCAACAACCTAGCGCCGTAAATATATATATTCTTGAAGAAACCTTAGATAAGCCTTGGATTGGCTTATGGAGATGGAGACGGAAGGCAAAAGTTAGAGATGAATAAACTGTAGGACGATGAGACCCAAAAGGGGCTTCCTGCATGAAGTTGTTATCACATAATTAACTTTGGTAGCAGTAAAATAATAAATCCACAAGAACTTATACAGTTGCTCCTTGTTCCACTTGCGTTTGTGATCACGGAGACTGCCCTAGTATTAAATATATAATAACTAGCTCCACTCCTTAAAAAGGAGTCCCTCGTATGTATCTCTATGTAAAGATGTATATTAATTGTTAAACTATCTTCAGTTACACGAGACTTAATTTTAAATTGAATTGAATTTTCATTGTCGGCTTTCAGTAAGTTTAAATAAGTAATCTCTGTAATAAGAAAGTCGTTACTGATTTCTTTTAGTAATAATTTTCGCTTTTGGAGAGGGTAAATGGTGACTTAGACATTTCAAGCTCTTATTGAATGTGGATATTCCAAATCTTCCGCTCATTATGACATTTTAAGTGATACCTAATTGCAGTTACTATTATGGTGGCAGCCAATACCTACCGTAAAAGAATTAGGTGTGAATCACCCCATTCCACCGTTTTTTGTTGTTTGCCGCGATAGCAATAAAAAAAAGGAACATTCAAGGAGAGCCACTAGCTGACGTCACCAAACCGGCCTCTTTGTTGTGCCATGCTGATATTTTCTAGACCGTTCGATTTCGCCAAATCTATAAGATTAGACTTCGACAATGTTCCATTTCTTCGATTCGAGAGATTTCGTTTGCCAGAACATTTCTTCAGTGACCGGCAGGGGGAGGGGGTGTACAAAAGCCAGCTCGAGGAGTTGCTAGGTATGAGTTGACTCGTGAGTATCGAAGTTGTGAGCAGTCAGGGCCAAGTTTATTGAAAGTAGTCAGAGTTGGCAAGCAGAACAATGTAAAAATGAGTATTGGTCTGCGGGCAGTGAACATCAGGAAATTTCGAGCTGTGCAGGTTGGTGCGTGCAATAGACATAAAGGAAACGGTATATATACTCTGTGTATTTGTAATAACTGAAATTGATTATAAGTTACCATTGGGCTAACAATTCTAATGCCAAATAAAGTTAGTTTGGTGCAGCTTCGTGTTGTCATTTCATCACCATACTTCAAACACATCTTTCAAGCTTATTCTTATTAAAGCGTCAATAATTTGACTAGTGCTAAAGAGATCTTTTTTATCGAAAAGTTTCACTGTTTATTGTTAGAACCAAACATATGATACAGAGGACATGATGAGACACTGTGAGTTTTCTTTAAATTTTAAATTTTGACACTAATTTCTAAAGGACTACAATTTTCTGCAGAAACGACCATATTCTAGAAAATATTTGATACAAAGTGCTGAAATTGTAGGTAAATGTAAGCTCTTTAGATGGAACAGCTTTTATGTATAATGTATACTGATTTTTACATCTTACTTATTACTTACATATCGACTCCCCTTAGTTATTAATATAATGCATAATATGTGTATTAATATATTATGCATATAGTATACTTACTGAAGTCTGAAGTAACACTTTTAGCATTGTTTGATTCTGTATGCTTGCCTTGGGTTTTAAAACCTTCCTTAAGTTTAGCTATGAATAAGTAAAACAGTGCAGGGGATGGACGTTAGAACTGTATTAATAATCATTTAATAATTTTTCTGTGATAAAGCTTCAACTGTTTGGAAATAAAAGAGAAAATAATTTTCAACTGAATTTTATAAAATTAATATGCAAAAAATACAACATTATGCCAAATAGAGACCCGGTGTGTCATTAATTAATAACATCGAATCGCAGGTTTACAGGTTCACGATGAATTTAACCGGTTTTGTAATAGAGATTATCTGAATTCTTGAATATGCTGCGGCACTTGGATTTCCAGGTCACGCTTGTTTTAAAGAGAGAGAAACATACCTGTGTTGTTTACATTCTGCTATCGTTTATTATTATATATCTTCCATAAAAATATTCTTATGGAAACTTATTTTGCTATCATCTTCATGTCTTTCGAGATAAAATCTCGGCAGAAATATTTTCATTACACATTTCGTTGTAGGTACAAAGCGGATAGAGGAAACAGAATCGTTAGTCAGATGTCTAAAAGTGGGGCGGTATATGCTAGCCTTAGAATGCCATAATCTTTCCATGACATTGCGAGAAACAACAGAATAGTGACGGCATTTTAAAACAAAATATTGAAACATTCAAACTAATTATAATGAATATCACGAAAATGGCTATCGCCACAAACAAAAAGTAATTTAATGTTTTGAAGAGGTGTCATTTTTGGTGGTTTTTATGTATATAATAAATTTTACCAGCTCTAGGAAATTATACAAACTTTCTTCTGAACGAAAAGGCTTCACAGGTTATTCCCAGAAAATTCATATTTAATATTTAGTCAAGCAAATATGTTAAATGTTATTTTTTTTAGTAAATCTAGTATTTCGAAACTTTTTGCAATATAAACTGCAGTTTTATATAGTGGAATTTTCTTGCAAATCATGGCGTATCTTTGGAACCTACTGAACAATGACATTTATCCGAATTTTCGTTATGCTGTTCACGCACATGATCACATACACGCGCGCGTACACGCCGACAATTTTCGAAACATGCTGTTTTGGATTCAGAGCGGCTCAAAACTGTATCCCGTAAATGCTCCATATGGAATTTTTTGGTGTATTTGACTACTTCCTTATTAAGATAGGTCGTAAAGACAGTAAAGAAAACCGTCTGTGTAATTCCCAAGACAATGATGGACTGTATCTTCTACTGATTAATATTCAGCAATCTCTATAAAATGTGATCTAAAATACTTTTAAAAGATTTCTTTAATATATTTTTAACCATAGTAATATAAAAATTTTCACTGAGCAAGAATAAACAGTTTAAAAGTTAGATAGGGGAACAGAATGACCTCTTACACACTTTAGTTGGTAGGTTATAACATATTTATAGTACATGAAATCCATATATTTATAGTATATATTTATAGTATATTCATCACGCTATATTGAAATAGCGATGTTCAGTTTTTATTTGACATACACACTACACGTTTGTCGAATTAAATAATTCACCTTCCCTAAGTTTCTGACGTATTTCAAATGTTTTAATACTTTCACAACGGATCAGCTACATGCAAGAATTAATTCCAGTAAAAATATCAGCACTTAAGGTAAGCAACCTATTTAAACAACATTACTATCATTTTTCCGGATAGAGACTTTAAAATTATTAAAAGAATAGTAAAATATAAGGTTATGGTGAGTAATAAATATTAACCTCTCTGTTTATAGATTGAAGTTCATTCTATCGTACTCTCACTAACCATTCAATTTTACTTTCAAGGAAATTTAAGACATCTATTCGAGTTGTGTTTAAAATGGAAGAGCTTCTTATGATTAAAATTCCTCATAATCCATTGGCACAAAAGAGTACAGCCGATGAGAAATAAGGAACAATAATAAATCACTTAGAGAAGCTCCACTTTTAGATGCTCCGCTAGGGATTACAGGCTCAATACGCATGTGCAAGAAAAGTCAAATTTTTATTGACCTGGTGAAGCCTTCCTGGGAAAACTTTGCCCATTATAACTAATTTTAAACTAAAGCATTTATCGTGCTAAGAAGCCTGAAACAGAGATACACAGGACTTGAAAATTCGGTTGCTTCTCTTGCCTGTATATTATAATGCAGCTGATGAAAATTTCGAGTTTGCCTCTGAAATTCTCTATATTTACTTTTAGTTGACAATGTATGCAAAGATTATTTAAGTTATTTATGGTTCAGAATTAAAGAAAGAGCATATGTCGAGCCATTGTTCTCACTGGTGCTATGTCATTGCAGAATAAATTTTTTTCATTAGTTATTACAATAACCGTATTAAATAGAATATATATATATATATATGAGTTAATAGCAAAAGTCCATAATTAAACATGGATACGAAAATCAATCGCCGTTTTGCACTTATGACTTTAAATGCCCAAAAGAGGCGTTTAAGTGTAGTGCGCGATAGTTCAAAAATTGATATTCAAGTTATCTTGTTTTCTTACATTTTGCATTTTAAAATTTTCCCATTGATGCATTTTGTCGTTTCATGAAGGTGGATAAAGAGAATTACAGAGCCTTTTTTTATATCAAGTATGATTTCTGATTTTTTAGTGTTTCAATGCTTTAATGCATACAAGATACTCAGAAAATTGAAAATGTTTATTTTGTTTGCAGGGTAAGTTGTAATATTTTGGGATCTTCAAATAGGCAAACTTTGCAGTTTTTGAAAATTATTTTCTTGAAAGTTAGCCACATACGACTATCAGTGTTTTGGGGAAACTGTTTTGGACAAATCTGTTATAAAATTGGTTAAAGTGTATAGGAATGTAGCAATTACAATGCGGAGTAGATATCTTAAGAGAATTTCCGTATTTCCATCACTAGCCATAGATTCTATCTATGCATATGTAGCTGACATATTTCCCTAAATACCGTTTTCCCAACCATAAATCGTCGTTTAGTTTCATACATCCAGTTTAGAAGTACTGAGAAAATGAACGAATTTTTTACTCTTTTTTTTTTTTTTTTTTTTTTTGTTGTGCTGTTAAGAACAGTTCTGTAATGTTGAAAGTCTGTATCACTTGCCACATTTCAAACGCAAGCCCACGTAGTTCCAAACGAACAACTGGTGCCAGTAGGTATTGACTGGTCACTTTTATTTCCATCTCTCTCTCTCTCTCTCTCTCTCTCTCTCTCTCTCTCTCTCTCTCTCTCTCTCTTCTCTCTCTCTCACTCTCTCTCTCTCTCTCTCTCTCTCTCTCTCTCTCTCTCTCTCTCTCTCTCTCTCTCTCTCTCTCTCTCT